>CM049307.1:17364078-18016578 GCA_026874595.1 Sipunculus nudus | reverse complement strand
GCAGGACACAAGCGGGCAGGTGTGGTATAAAACAGGGTTTGAATTTAAATTAGAGGAAGCTTGATAAATTTAATCAATTCGAGTTAACTCTAAGATAAGATTTTTATTCACATTGTGTGCTGTAGCACTTTGAGCACGATATCGAGACTATTTGTACTTATATCTGATTAGTCTCCGATGAAAACGGCACTCTCTTATTTGTGACTTTACTTCAGAAAACGAACGTATTTGGTGAAAACAATTTAAATTTGCGAATTGCAACCATATGGCGATATTAGAAAAAAATTATCTAATAATCTGTCATTGGGAGAACAAATTTATTGTATTGGTTAAGAAATAAAATGTCCCTGAAAAGAATTCTTGTATCCTGGTAAGATTAGTACAATCAGAACTCTATAAATGCGATCAGTTTGGAGAATAAATCTTAAAAAGCGCGCACGCCACCTGGTGGTCGCACCGCACAACTTAAATTAATATTTTTCAAGTTTCTAACGCGTGTTTTTTTTTCTTTAATGTTACATCTTGTTTTGGAGTTGTCATGCGCGCGAAAGACTCTGCATGGTGACGGTCTTGTAATGGTAAACAGACACACGTGGACTTTGTTTAAACAGAACGTATAAAACGGGAAAATTTGAAATGGTAAGCTGGTTTGCCATGATGGTTTTGGCCGGGAATTTTGAATTCCGCAAAATTAATTAAAAGCGTGACACAATGCACATATTATTGCAAATCTTTAAAACACTCATTATTTTTCTTACTACTACATGTATTTTTTTCCAAAACATTTTTCTTAAGGGAGCTGATTCATATCCTAGTGGAGAAGGTGAATGGATATAGGCGAGGGGAGGGGGAAGTAACATCCTTGTCTGAGTAAAAGAGTGGTTTTAATTGTAAAGAAACCGTTGATTTATCAGCAGGTGGATACACAGTTGCTGCCTTTACAGTGGCAGTAAAGTTTTGACAAATAAGTCACGAGGGTAAGATAATTAAAGATCGCCCCTGTTGCTTCGTTTCCTGATGATACTGAACTACAGACTGTAAATTCTCCTGCAATAAATATGCAAGGGGGAAGTTTTTATTGGCATTATGAAGTAGACCTTAAGTCAATGTTTCGTACAGCTGAGTTATCTGCTTACTAAAGGCTCATGTACAAAGGTAACAGACTTTACAGAATGGACCTCGTAGAAGGTTTCACTATTCCAGATAGAGGTAGCCTGAGACACACAGAAAGCACGGAACAGATGGCTAAAACCTCTGAGGTTGAAGATAAAGAGTAAACTGAAGGTACTGATAAATTATTGTATCCACAAAAACGGAGTTTTGGGGGCTACTATGTTTCACACGATTTAGACCGCCACCACTTTCGCCTACGAAGAACTCCACGTAGACCCTTGGGCTGATCTTTCTGAAACTTTTATAATTGTTGAGTCATATATGTGATGTTTTCCCTCACAAGGATTGGTGTTGCCTCCTGCAATCATGATCGCGCAGTGTCCACCTGTGTATCTCAGTTATAATAGCCCATATCTCAGGAGTGGTTCAATATATTGGGCTGAAATTGTGCATGTCAAAAGATCTCGGATACCTCCATCTAGTACTTAAAACTGGTGGTGCCATCTACAATCGTTTTGCGTGGTGTCCATCCGTACGTGTGTTTGTCATTTTTGCGTCTTATATTGATTATAGTCCTTTTCTCAGGAGTTCTTCGATGTAATGGGCCGACTTTGTGTATCTGCATAGATCTTGGATACCTCCATCTCTGACTTAGGACTGCTGGCGCCATCTGCAATCGTTTTGCGTGGTGTCCATACGTACGTGTGTTTGCCATTTGTGCGTCTTAGTGATTTTAGCCCATATCTCAGGAGTTCATCGATGTATTGGGCCGATTTTGTGTATCTGCATGGATCTTAGATACCTCCATCCCTTACTTAAGACTGCTGGCACCATCTGCAAGATTTTTTGCGTGGCGTCCGTGCGTTTGCTTTGTGTGAAAATCACTCCCTGTTTCTTTTCGTTGAGTACAATGATCCCCTTTTCCTAGGAGTGGTTTGCCGTATGAATTTTTTTCCTGTCTATAGATCTTGGATTTCCATCTTAAAACACAAGCCCAGTGGTACCTCCTACAAACGTTTCACACTGCAGCCATCCATAAACCTATCTTTGATGAAGGAGTTTATGAAATTAATGGATAAAACAGCCTGAATGTTAGCAAGTGTATCCGTCTTGGATAGCTTTGTCTTAGACCAGACAGATGACGCCACCTACCCTTCCGTTTTTGTAGAATACATAATGCCTTTTCTAAGGATTGGTTGGAGGTAAAATTTGCATGCCCATAAATTTTGGAATGATTTATCTTGTGTACAAGACTGGACTAATTTCACCTGGTTTCCATCTGTTGATCTGTCTAGTGAAAATCACACATATCCCAGAAGTCGTTTAATGTAATGGCCTGAATGTTACATGTCCATCCATCTTGGGTATATTTCTCAAGCACAAGACTGTTGGTGACTCTTACAATAACGTATTTTTACAATACTATCAGATATTCATCGTGGGGATGGTTTGATGTATCCGCCTGAATTTTGCATGTCCATCTAGTTTGGATAGCTTTCTCACACAGGATAGGTTGCGCCACCTACAATTAATCGTCAAAAATCATTTATGCAATTATCCCAGGAGTGGTTTGACGTATCGACCTGAAATTTGCGTGTCCATAGATCTAGGATGGAATTATTTTGTCCACGACTGGTGGTGACACCTACATTAATCTTTATTTTGGTCCATCCGTGTGTCTTAGGATACTAGGGCATCTCTGCTACCACAAATTTGGAGGGCTGTCACGTTACGGGGAGATTCCATGCCTCACTTTATCCATGCCTCTGGGATTTGGCGGATACTTGCAGTCTTTTGTTTACTTCTCATATTCTAGTTATTTGAAGGATTTACAGGAAGGGGAAGAGATTTTCAAACTAATTTGTCGATTTGAAGAGTATTTGATAATTTACAGAGAAGCAACGAGTTCCACTGAAACTATTGAGCACAAGAGTAATGAGAGTGTAAGTAGTGATGTTTACTGCTTGCTCGACTTAAGGAAAAAGTGGTGCCGAATCCATTAAACCCTTGATCCAGCTTTAGCCTAGAACCAAAGTCTATGACAAGGACGCATAAGACGGAGTTGTAATCCTAAAGGTTTTTCTGAGTTTTGTTGAAAGCCTTATGGACCTTTCAAAGCGTAATGAGTCACATCTTTTATGTACATATTTCTGGAAATCTTGTTATTCAGTCTTGGTGACGTTGTGGAGTATACCGTTCTGTCAAGAACACTTTTACAGACTGGAAATTGTTTACCAGAGGCCTATAGATCAAGGTTGAAAACGGAAGTGTAATGTTTAATGGAAGAATGAGGTGGAAATGCTGAATTCTGCCCCATAGAGATTAGCAAGATCACGAGAACATTTTGCTGTGCACGATTAGCCCAGCCAAAAGCCTTACTGGGTTTGAGGCAGTTCTTTTAATGGGTTCGTATATACGAAGTTATTCTATCATAACTTCCAAACCATCAGGTTCTTATAATACTTTTTAAAATAAAATATATATTTATGAAAAATAAGATAAACTAAATTTCCAAGATATGAAAAAAATGCAAAAAGTAGCGTT
Organism: Sipunculus nudus; assembly: GCA_026874595.1. Lineage (NCBI taxonomy): Eukaryota > Metazoa > Annelida > Sipuncula > Golfingiida > Sipunculidae > Sipunculus > Sipunculus nudus. Next base: position 18,012,921 of record CM049307.1, on the reverse strand, counting down.
AATGGAAAAAGTGAAGGATTACAACAGGAATGAAAAAAAGGTGCGTTGAACTGCCTAATATTAAAAACCCCCTACACCTCCATTCATTTACCTCAAATGATAAGCTGACGCTGGATACAGTCCAGGTTACCACAGACAGTTTATTGCACTACTCATACATACAATATACAGCAACAATGGCGTATTTGTTCATATGGAACTGTGAAATTACACTGAATACAGAAACTTTCTTTCACATTTTAAAATTAGGTATGAACAGAGGCTTCTGTAACTCCACTACCTTATTATTATATGGTACACATCTATCTTATAACTCATCGTTTACAATTATTCAATTATTTTTTTAGATTAGTCATGTCAATACTTTTAACGTTAAAGAGTTTAAATTAAACAAGGCCCACAGACTTAATGCGAACCTATGCAATGGGATATACATAAGGTATAATGTTTCCATGATAACATGCTTAACCATTATTTAAAAAGTACGTGATTACTTTTCACGTATATGCGTGAAATGTACATGTACGATGCAAGTACTAACTATTTTGAAACCAAGTACAATCACCATTTACTCAAACTCCTGAAATACTAGCATGGAAGCACACAACAACAAAAAGGTTCCACCAGTCGTGTGTATGAGAAAACTATCAAAGAGGTATAGACATGCAAATTTCAGGCAGATACTTCAAACCACTCTTGAGCTATGTCAACGGAGCATGAAACCCATGAACAAATTCAGGTGGCGCCGCAAGTCTTTTATACAACATAACTATTCAAGATGTAAAGACAAACACCATTTTAGGCTGACGTGTTAAATCACTTCTGAGAAATAAGCAGGGACATACACTGTGCAAACATTATTGCAGGTGGCACCACCAGTCTTATATATGACGAAGCTATCCGAGATGTATGGGCAGGCAAAAAGTTAAGGCTGATTCATCAGTTGCCCTCAAGTGACCGAAACTAATGATCAGGCGCAGCTACTGCACTGAGTGAACTCCTGACCTGTACCTGGATGCACTGACTGAACTCTTGACCTGTTGCCTTATTTGCTACAGTTTGCAGTCTGCCAAAGCTATAAATAGATATAGACTGAAACTTGGCCTGTTGCCAAATTTGAAATAGCTTGCAATCTGCCAATATATTTATAGATACAGAAAAAAATTGTAGCCTGTTGCCAAATCTGCGTTCACGTACTGAAAAACTTTGGCCTCAATGCCTTTTTCCATGCTGACATGTTCATAAGATTTTTATCAAAAAGGCCTACAGGCCTAATGCGAACCTGTGCAAAGGTTTATACAACAGGTATAATGCTTCACCATTACTTTTCAAATAGGCCTACATGTGTAACATTTATATGAACAATGCAAGTACTACACATTTTGTACAAGAACCAATAACAAAAACATCACAGCTGAAATACTGGCATGGGGGCACACATGATTGTAGGTGGCTACAAGTTGTATACACATGCCCAATTACAGGCTGATATATCAATTCCCTCTTGAGAAATAAGCAGGGACATACACTGGGCAAAAATATTGTAGGTGCCGCCACCAGTCTTGTATACGACTAAGCTATCCAATATGTATAAATATGCGCAAATTCAGGCTGATATATCAAATCCCTCCCGAGAAATAAACAGGCACTTATACTGTGCAAATGTCATTGTAGGTGGCGCCACCAGTCTTGTGAACGAGACAGCCATCAAAGATGCATGGACAGGTCACAATATCAGGGCAATATATCAACTTCTCTTGAGTTAAGCGCACTGACCTAAAAAGGCTTAGATGAGGAAGGTAGCTGCCCGAAAAGACCAGAAAGAATAACTCTCTGCAACTACTTCACTGAGTTAACTCTTGACCTGCACCTGGCTGCACTGAGTGAACTCATGACCCTTACCTGGCCGCACTGAATGAACTCGACCTGAATGATCTCACAAAGTTGGCAGTCTGTCAAACCTATATAATAGATCCCAACGGACCTTTGGCCTTTTGCCAAATCTGAAATAGTTGGCAGTCTGTCAAGCTGTTTATATTTATAGACACAATCTTGGCCTGTTGGTATGATTACACATACTGAAAGACTTTGGCTACAATGTTTTTTTTGTCAAGCTGACATATCCAAAAGATTGTTTTTCAAATGCTTAGAATAATAAAAGATGGCAGTCCTTTCATTGTAATAGTCCTATAATTCTATCCAACAATCATTTAAGTAAACTTGAACAAGGCCTCCTAAGAATAATTTTTATGCAATATTACAAAATATGAAACAACAATTTTGCAGAGGAAGACAATTGAGACCCTCCATTATTTTTTATAATATTTGAAATTGAGGCTTTGGTGGTACTACCTGTAAAGATAAAAAAACTTCGAAATTTTATCCTCTTTCAGCTTGTACATTAACAATGTATTAGGATAGAACTGTCAAGCTGAATGATATATTTTCACAAGAATTATCGATGGGTTGAATAAGAATAGATCGAGTTCATTACTGTAACTGGGCTAAAATTCATAGAAACCAAACCATTTGAACAACCTTGAGACAGCTCACCGCTAAGATAATTTTTGTGAAATATTGAGCAATTTGGCTGAATGATTTTGGAGAAGACTTTCAAAGGATTCTAGCTTTTCCCTGTAAAAAGATGGTGCCACAAAATGCTCAAACCACAATATTTGACAGGAGACTCATTTTTGCATAAAATTAGGGGATGCTTGCTCCTGCTATTCCAGAGAATTTGTGTTAATGTTACTGATTACCAATGACCCCTGTACAAAAAAGGTTGATGCAGATGGCGTCACCAATACCCCAATTTCAAATATGATTCAAGTGACCAAACAGTTGCAAAAAATATGGTGAAGATACCAGCCGTTTCTGAGATGGTAATTTTAGTATGCTTTTTTGGCCAAATGACTAAGTTCAGCCTCCTGTAAATTGGTCAAAAACCACCAAACTGGAACCATTCAAACAAACCTGAGATTGTTTCTGGGATTAATTCTGTGAAATACTTAACAATTTATTTGGCAGCATCAGAAAAGAAGATTTTTAAAGTTTTTTTTTAGGTTTTTCCCCAATAAAATCTAAGTCAATGGAGATAGAAAAGAAACAGGGGACCCATGGGTCACGGTGCTCAGCTGATTGTGATTTGACCATAAATGTTTCTCCATTTAGATACTATATCGATAAAGCTTATGAATATTATGGACATGTTGGGCTATTATAAAGGTATGTTATGTAATATGTGAGTAAATAATAAATGAAATAACCTGACTGATGGATTGATAGAGTAAAATATAGTGGTTTATTTTTTATTTATTTAGGAGGGGTTGAAAATTGCGATATATCTGAGCAAATATGAATGCAATGACAGCAGTAATAAGCAGCAGCAGAATGATGAATAGGCTATTTGTTGAAGGATCTATAGTGTATGGAAGTCTGCAAGATTTCAATTTGACAGATATGATGTTATGATTTACTATGCTGATGAGGGGATTTATGAATTTGTTACTGTATGACACAGGATCTCTTCAGTCTTGACAATGTACATTATTTTGATGCCCACTTTGTCTACATATTACACAATATTGACATAATTTCTGGCATGTACATAGTTACCTATGGACGAATAGTTATACAAAATATTAAAGTATGAATATATCTGATTCATCTTGTTCTTGTTTACTGAGGCTAACATTGAGATGGGGCTCAGAGAAGGGAACAGTGAGGGCAGCAAGGAGGTGGATGTAGAGAGAAAAGGAGAGAGAGACAGAGAGAGAGAGAGAAAGAGAGAAAGAGAGACAGAGAGAGGGGATGGAGCATTCAACAGTATTTAAACACCTGGAAGGTTAAAATCTAAAATATTATGAAAAGCAGATAAAGTCTGATCGGAAAAGGTAATCTTGGCCATGTTTGGTTGATATGATTGAAGAAATTGTTGCAAATAATGTTGCAGATCTGACCATGTGTTCCCATTGGTTACCTTTTTGATAAGCTGTTGACTTTTCAACAGTTTACAGATTTGTTTAATGAAATCCAATAATTTTAATAAACACATTTTCTATTTTAAATTATGTATACAGTAGCCATAAAGTCCCCACTAAACAGGTGGAAGGATTGACAGGGGGAGGGGGTTATGATGGGAGTCCAAATGCCTGTGTCTTTCTGTATATATTATCTCTTATTATTAAATTTTATGGAAAAGCAATAGAACTATTGTTCACAGTGCCAAAGAGCAAGGACTCTATGGGGTTGGGGGAAGGGAATGGTTGGAGTTACAGCACCCTTGCATATTCATACAGGATATTAAATTGAATTCAAGTGCTTACAGAGAAAAATGTTTATTCATAATTATTAAATATTTAAGCAGGCAGAAAGGTGGAGAAAAAAAGCAAATCATTTTTATTCCCATTCTACTGAGCCAGGAAAAATTCTACTGACCCAGACAATCACAGAGGCAGTGGCTAGGTCAGAAGTTGAACGGGTTATGTAATACTGCCCAAGCACACATTTCACCGACTAGATGAAAACAATCAAGGCATGGTGCTTGAAAACTTGAATGACATCTACAGTTTTTGATCAACTGGTTTCAAATTTCAGATTTTAACAAATGAAATGCTTATGTGTACATGCTGTGGATATTAAATCCAAAGCACTAACACTAGTAACAGGAAATAAATGTCCACTGTTAATTATCATGCATACTTTTTACAAAGGAGTTAACTGTTATTCAATAATTTCAGGTTGCCCATAGCCAAAAGTACCACTAGCACAAATGATATGAGAGTTAAACTATTCATTAAAAATTGGAATTACTGGGCAAAATATAATTTTAATTAAAAAATATTAACAGTAACATTTGAAAAGATTTCTTTTAATAATATAATTAAAATAAATGATTAAAATAAAATTATAAAATATATTCATGAATGCATTAATGAATACATTTTGAAATTATTTGCACTCAAATTCTTTCTTTTTATCTGTATTAGTATTTGTATTAATTTACATTATTGAACTATTGGTTTTTTTAGAATATACAAATTTCACAAATTTAAATAATGACTGTAACTACCTGGTTTTATGGCTTTAATTTATAAAAAAAATATTATATTCACTTTTGAATACTTTCAGATCACTGTCAATACACTTATGACAATTATTAACATAATGGAAATCATAATGAGAACTTGTGTTTAAGACCTGATTTTTTATCAGATTTTAAAAATTTTATTTTTTTTTCAATTTGTATAAGAAAAAAAAGAAAATAATCTCTACTACGAAACTAATACATGTGTTAAAAATAACCCAAGGGTAAAAACAAACCAATATATTACACAAGGAGCAAACTGGAGTTGGGAATGTTTAATTTTATTAACTGAAATAAAGATATCAGAAATATAAATTTTGATTATTTACCCAGTATCATGTAACAGCAGATACAGCCATGAGTCTGAATGTTATTATTTAAACATATTGTCATCTTTAATGAGCACTTGTTTGAGTAACTTTTTTAAATTTTTTACATATTTCATTTTTTTTTAATTTTGTAATAAAAAAACCCAACAAATTAAACACATGGAAAAGACCTGGAAATTTAGAATATTTAATATGATCAAATGCATCCTTGTCTATCATTAACTAGCTTCACATAATCCCTTATAGTAAACAACAATTTTATTTAATTATTTATTTTTCATTTTTATGAATGAAATTAAAAAATACCCAATGGTGACTGCATGGTGTCATTTGAAATATATTTTCAGCAAATTCATGAAAGATCCATAAAACATCAGTATTTGCAAGGTCCCTGTTACTCATTAACCATAAAATTCCTTTTCCATTTATTTTTCTTTAAAGTTGTTATTGTAAACCAATAATTTTTTTAAATTATTGTTTATTGTTATGATTTTGGCCAAACAATTACAAGAGGAGGGGGGTTGAATAGCTATATCAAGCTGAAGCCACCCAAGAGCTGGCTTGCTGCAGTATATGCCTCGCTTCAAGCATGAAAGGTCAATATGGGGACATATAGAGGGGCTTCAGTACAGCCTAGGTATGACATGGTCTCATAAAAAATGTAATAAAAGCTAGTTTTTGGTCAATTCCTTTCATATTTCAAAATATAGAAGCTGAAATCCTTACATGTGCATGATATGAAAATTAAACCAACAGTACTTACAGGGAAAAAACGTGCCATGCCCAAATTTTGGCAACATTTTAGGTACTGATTTCATATTTATGCGAATAACTTACAAAATTTTGAGAAATTCAGATCTAATTTTCGGTATTCAATTGAATCTTGATTAAATGGAGTTATATCCCTGAAAAGAAGTCTCTAGCTTCAGCCATTCTTATGTTAAGTGAGTTAATATATTTCCTGATTTTTTATGAGGTGCAACATGTTCCGGCCCATAACTTAAACAAATTACGCAATACTTTCCTAATTTTTAGTATGTACATAGAAAATGTATGGAAGAATATGCATATGCACTATGATCAAAATCAGATCAGTGGTTTTGATATTAGGCAGTCTTATAGTGTAACAATGGTTTTTTTTTTGGAAAATGGAGGTTTTTCCTTTATATCTCAAAGGAACGAAGTCCTAATGACCCGATTTTCGGTATGGTAGGAGATTTTGGGGACATCTAAATGTATGCTGAATTTCGGATTCGTAGGTCTAACGGTTTCAAAACGTGCCAGTTTAACGGACGGACAGCTGACGGACAAAGGACCACGACTATAGCTCAGATGACTTATAGTCAACTGAGCTAATAAGCTTAATCAGATGACAGATGAAGGATGACGCCACACCATCAAATAAGCACACAGGTTGGCTACAATTTTCTTTACAATTTTTCAAGCTGTCATATATTACAACTGAACTCTTGATTTTAAATGACTGCAAGGGATATATCCGACACTGAAGGCATATACATGCACTCCATGCAGCTTGGGGATTGTGTTTTAGTTACCCAATTTATTTTCTACATTTTTAGTTATCAAATATGCATAGTCTAACACTAATTAGGTACAAGGCCATGCAGAGCAGGAGGAGGGAATATATTACACACTAGATGTGAACAGGTATTCCAAATGAATTAAAAAAAAAAAAAAAAAGTCAAACACAAGTCAAATATGGTTGTTGGTGGAGGTAACCGCCTCCATTTTTTTAATACTGTCCTATCTAATTCTTAAATTAAGTATGTACATCTGCAGCGTTTACATTTTGATTTAGGACTACTTGACAGGCCTGGTGTCTACTGCATCTATGGGTTCTGGGTGTGTAATCATCCCGATTACTGGGTAATAACACCGAGGAACCCCCTTCCCCCCAAGATGGCTGTGGGGCACAGCCTTCCCATTAGGCCTGCAGTGGGTTCACCCTGGGTGGGGGCCAATCATGAAAAATCTCATCCCTTGACTGAGATTCTAACCCACAATCTCCCAGCTTTGAGCCAGTGCTCCACCCCCTTAGCCACAGAAGCCGGTTAAACACAAGTCAAATTACTAAAATTTGATATTCCTGGAAACAGTTAAATGTAACAATGACAGCTCACATCGCACCCTTTGCATAAATGACACAAACTGACACCAGTCAAACTTTGGCATCTGTTTATTAATCTATTGGCATGGTGATTTATTTTGGATAAAGTTTGTAAATAGACACAAATGCAAAATCAGAATACTGTGCTTACAAAAAGATGAGCACCACATACATAGCAACTTATTACAATTCGTTTCTTGGCTTCTTTGCTAAAAAGGTAGGCCTAAGCATCCCTGTAATAAGGTAAGTACTACAGTATACAAGAGGTATATCCATGTGGATCCCTATATAAGATCCTTATATAAGACCCTGATATAAAAAAATAAGTACAATATAAGTGAACATATGCTAGTATCTGAGGGCAGCAGCTAATTTTGTGGAGAACTAAGCTCACCTGAACAAAGATGAAGCAGATATAAGGCACAAAGATAAAACAAAACAAGTGGCAAACAGATCATGGCGCTCAGCTGATGGAAACAACCTGTAGCACAATACCCAAATATAAGAACTTTAATTTTTTGGAGGAATATAAAAGTGACAATATAAACAGGACAAATTATAAAAAGATATATATTCTTTCCAGCTAGAAATTGTGGATATAATGACAAAACCACCCATGAACTAAATAACTGAATTAATATCAAACCTCACACTAATCCATGAGGCCACTGCGAGGCTTTTGAGCTTTGTGTTTAATTTCACTCAATGATGTAGAGATTGTGCATGTGGTGGGAACATTTCTTTGGAACTGGCCAGATTTTCTTCAAACATTTATAATGATAAAAGATTATGTGTAATTGGGGTATTTTCTCTGGTGATTCAAAGAAAATGCCTAACTTTAATTTTGCACACAATATCACACTATTTTACTGAATAGCTTATAGAATATTGGTCACCCACTTCTTGCTACAGCAGAGCATTACTGAAATTAGCAGAGTTAAAAAATTAAAAAAAACAAACACTGGTAAATGCAAAGGTAATATCACCATTTGTGCAAACTAGCTGAATATAATAAAATACATGAGATTAACTGCAGGTTATTTCATGAATGAATACCTTTGTGTATGTCAAAATGCTAAATAATGTGATACAAAATCTGCAAAACAGCAGCCTGAAGGTGGATTACTAGTAAATTCTACTCTGTATGGTTCAAGGAGTGTCTCTAGATATTGTTACAGAGTTTCTTTAGAATTAGCAAAAGCTATTGATGGGAGTTAACCCAGCATGCATTCCTACTACATGAAATTTAAGTACTTCTGGAAGCATTTTAAAACTGCTTATGATACCAAAGTATGGAGATGGCAAAATAGCCTGGAAATACACAAATAATGAAATACAATTATCACAGAAGACTTTTTTACATAAACACTGACAGGTATGTTTTAAAACAATTCTATGGGAAGAACATTTTAGTACTGTTACAGTGGATATCATGCAGGTATGTAAAGCTGAACAGAGATCCAGGTGAAATACTAGTACAAAAAGTATACATCATGACAAGTTCAATTAAATACCCCATATTCCATAACACAGTATAATATAAAGTATATATAACATAGTGTTATAAGAGATCATTATGTTTTTTTTTTTTGAAAAAACATAAGTTAAGATGAGACCACAACTGTACTGTTTCACTTAGCTTAAACCCTGCAAATTTAACAATATGTTTACCTGTAGATTGGATTAAACAACTGCTGTCACAAGCTGTTACCTGAGCAAGAAACATAAAATGAATAGTGATAAGTACATGTACATACTCTTAGGCTGGCACTTTCCAGGGAATAAAGTAATAATGTACTTTGAAAATTTAAACTAGATCAGCAAGACAACATACATGTTTAACATACATTTCTTATTTGATATTTTATAATAAAACAAATATATGCGAGTATTTAAAACAATGGTTTCCATAGAGCAGAAGCAAAGTACTACCTGTTAATCTATATACACAAAGCAAATATTTCATGGTACAATTTATATACAATTGCCCACACAGCCATATGCTATAATTTCAATGTTGTATCCATTTAGTCTTAGTTGAGTAAATGCAGTGATTTAGACAACTGATCTTTTACATTTTACAGTGTTTACATAATCCAGGGAATCTTGTTGACATTTGAATCCATTTGAATAATAAGCAGTTGTGTATGTATGTAATTAGGCACACAATATGACACCTGGTGCAACAAAACTGAGAAATCCCTGGCATCAAGTGTGCCAAAGTATCTCCAGACCATACCAATACCTCCTTTAACTGAAGTGACAGGTACAGTAATTTGTAGAATTAAAACTGCATGAAATGGTATAGACATATTTTCAGTTGATACAATATTGAAGATTATCATAATATTCACAGCAAAAGATTATATGGCAGAAGTAAAGAATAGTCTCTGTCCGAGGTTTCCCACAACCATTGTAATCACTCACATGATGGATATGACATTCTGGGATATCACACAGTATCCTATGATATGCAACAATACATACATAATTTGTTTACAAGTTATAAATCTACGTTTTCCTTTATTTCTTATGACTACACAGAATGATATGTGCTTTTACACTTGGCAGTTTTTACATATGTCTTCAATATCATGTATAAAATGTGCTGTTACAGGCATGTATAAGAATGGTTCACTGAACACCATGGCAGTAGCCTATACATTCCGAACTAGAATATCAGCAGAAGCTGACAAAAGCCCTCAGCCAAAAGAACAGTGTTTAAAGGTGGTAACAATAACAAGTACTAAATATCTGTTCTCAAATGGATGTATATCTATACGTCTCAGTTATAAATTTAAAATGGAGAGGTATGTACCATTATTCATAACAATCCGCCAAATGCTTCCTGAAAAATAAGCTTCTAAGTTTTATTCTATTATAAGCTCTGTGACCTTGAAAAGTAGGTCAAGGTCACCCATCTTTGAAATTGACCGAGATTTTGTCGATATACATCTTCACCAAAGAAATAAAATTCCTATTTTGAATCCTTTTAGAGATATCCCGCTCACAAGGCTAAAGTTGAAAAATCCAAGAAAATTTCATTAAAGTCAGAAATTGTAGGTGGCGCCCCCAAACCTGTGCAGCAGTTACAGACCATCAGTCCCTATGATCATAGTAAGTATTGTGAAAATCCACCCGATGGTTCCTGAGAAATAAGCTTCTAAATGTTTTTTCTATTATCAGCTCTAAAACATATAAAAATAGTTCAAGGTCATCCAATTTCGAACTTGACCGAGATTTTGTAAATATACATCTTCACAAAAAAAATAAAATTCCTAAGGTGAATCCTTTTAGAGATATCCCGCTCACAAGCCCAAAGTTGAAAAATCCGATAAAAATTCATTTAAAATCAGAAATTGTAGGTGGCGCCACCAAACTTGTGTAGCAGGTACAGACTATCAGTCCCAATAATCAGAGTAAGTTTTGTGAAAATCCACCAAATGGTTCCTGAGTAATAAGCATCTAAATGTTTTTCTATAATCAGCTCTAAAATGTAGAAAAATAGGTCAAGGTCACCCATCTTGGAACTTGACCGAGATTTTGTCGATATACATCTTTACCGAGGAAATAAAATTCTGACGGTGAATCATTTTCCAGATATCCCCCTCACAAGATAAAAGTTAACGGACGCCGGACGGACGGACTGACGGACGGACAGCTTGGGTGACGACAATAGTCTCATATTTGCAGGATGGGTGAGCTTAAGTCAGTATCTCTTGATTGGGCACAGACTTGATAAAATACTCATTCAGTGGCATGGTTCATGAGCACCCATTTTTCTATGTGACAAGCAAAAAATAGGCATCATCAACAGTGATCTACTTAATCTCAATGCCTATACCTGGTCATGAAATGATGGCAAGGAAAATTTTCTTACTTTTATGTCAACATGTCTTTTAATTAACACTAGTTAATAACAGTAAAATCTCACCTAACATTTTCTGGAACTTTTACTTGCCACTGGCAAGCATTTCACTGATAATGTCAAACCCTGTACATGACCATGCTATAGACCATAAATAAAAGTGTTCTTGAGCAGCTCCACCTTCCCTGTCATGCCATGTATAACATTTTGTAAATTTACCAAGGGTTAGCACCTCCCTGAGCACGCTTTAAAAAGCAATGTACCAACTGAGCATAACCCATGGTATACACAGTAAAACAGAAATCAGGACTAGCTGCAGCATCTGATAATCATCTGATTTTTTTTTATATTCTAAAATACAGACATCAGATGAAGAGAACCTGAAAATATATTCTATATCATATAATACTATCAGATGACTAAATGCTTGAGCTAGTGGCAGATCTAAATTCAACTCTGGCCTATTAAATATACAATGAGAAAGCAATATCATAAACAATGCATGTATCACAGGATCAGACATTTTGCGTATACAAGTATAGAAATATTTCTGTATTTTCTTCAGATCTACTGCATAAAATATACTTAGAATCATTAAATGCCATAAGTTTTTTACTAATTTTTCAGAATACATTGTACATGTATACAAACATAGATATACTATATTCTATTTATCTTTTAAAAACCTTCAGAAAGATAAGACGTCTACTTTGGACATATTCTTGGAAACTCTTTATGTTTTCTAAAAAATTCAGCAGTAATTGCAGTCTTAGCTTTTAAATTTCTCCATATATCTGCAATGCTAATGAAATTATCTTAACAACACCCTGCCCTCCCCTTTTACCATTCAAGAAAAATTGAAGTAATTTTTCTAAGTTCATAAACTGAAGGGTCAATGGAAACCAGTTTTACATATATCATATTGGAATTGTCTATACTTGTGCTATTTCATTTCCTTGTGAGATCCTGGTGAGCTCTTGATCTCTGACCTCACCAGCTGTGGTGACCTCTTGACCTCTGACCTCTTTTTCTTGCCTGACCTCTGCTTTCTCCAGGAACCGTGGTGCTGTCAATGCAATGGCTATAGCTCCAAGGGGTGCAGTGATCAGGATGACTAGAACAGCAATGGTTAGCACCTGCCAATAAAAAGGGTTAAAATCTATACTAAAAAGTTCTCAAAGAGAAGTCTTGCATTTTACAGATCAATAAGCATAATAGCTTAACATACTTCTAGTGTTAAATATGATTAGAATGATAACATGAATAAAATTTGTACTGATTTTGGTAGTTTTGCTGAATAAACACTAAATGGTCTATATTACACGGAGTTGCCTTACAAGAATTAAATTCATATTGATTTTGAAAGTGACAGTAAATTAGTTAATGTTAATTTGAAACTAGAATACCGTCAGTCGACAAGTGACTATGTGTGTCTGCCAATATCAGAGTGGGATGGGTGAAATGAGGCATGGATTGAGTGGCAAGGGAATATAGAGTGAGATGTAACATACTAGCATGGATATCTGCCACCTTAACATGGGTGGCGCCACCTGTTACTTGAAAGAGAAATCTATCCAAGATGTAATTGTATGCAAAATGTCAGGTGGATAAGTCAAACCACTGCTGTGATATGAGTGATTCTTATACCCTAGGCAGATGAACAGATGGACACCGTGCAAAAATGGCTCTTAGTTTGACCACCAAATTTGTATAAGCTGTAGAGCTATGTAGGATCTATACTCATGCAAAATTTCAGGCCCATATGTCAAACCAGTCCTGGGATATTAGCATGGATGTCTGCAGCGTAAACATAAAGTAGGTGGGGCAACCTGCCAAAGAATCGAGAGAGCTATCCAAGATGTAAACATATGCATAATTTAAGGCAGATAAATCAAACCACTGCCAAGATATGAGTGATTTTATCCCATGGCAGACAAACAGAAGGATGCTGTGCAAAAATGGTTGCAGGTGACATCACCAGTTTTGCCTATGATAAAGAGCTATGTGAGATCTATATACACACAAAATTCAGGCTGATATGTCATACCAGTGCTGAGATACTAGCATGGATGTCTGCAGCGTAAACAAATGTAGTTGGCACCACCTGCTATAGATTAGAGAAAGCTTTCCAAGATGTATACACAAGCTAATTTTAGGCAGATACGTCAAGCCATTACCGAGAGTGATTTTCTCCAACAGCAGACAAACAGATGGACGTTGTGCAAAAATGGTTGCAGGTGTCACCACAAGTTTTGCGTATGATAAAGAGCTATGTGAGATCTATACACATGCAAAATTTCAATAGAATATGTCAAACCAGTCTTGAGAAATAAGCCTGTATGTCTGCAGCCTGAACGTGAAAGTAAGTGGCGCCACCTGTCATAAAATCAAGAAACCTATCCAGGATGTATATAATGCGAAATTTCAGGTGGATAAGTCCAACCAATGCAGAGAAATGAGTGATTTCCTCCCAAGGCAGATGAACCGATGGACACTGTGCAAAAATGGTTGCAGGTGGCGCCACCACTTTTAGTGTATGTTATTAAGCAATCCAAGGTATAACATTTGTGCAAAATTTTTAGCCTGATCAGTCAAACGGTTCCCGAGATATGTGGGTTTATGTGTGGAAACAGATGCACAAATGGATGCTGGGCAGAGAGGAAAGGTCAGAGGTCAACCATAATTGGGGGCAAAGCTATTCATATGTGACCCGATCATAATTCAGAATTTTAAAAATTTCCACCAGTGGTTACGGAGGAATTCTCCGGAAACCCATGCGGCGGCGGCCGACTGAAAACATAGTATCCGCAAAACTCTGTTTTGGCTGATACAATAAATTGTACATATTTGCCATAATAACGAAGGTCCAAGTGCACAGGTGCAAAGGAATCAATGGCAGCAGAAAGGTTTGGGGGGGGGGGGTATTGTGGGATTATATACTTCAGTTGACTTTCAGTAATAGCTGCTGTTACAGTGTGTATCTCTCACCTGCTGACCCAGCGAAATCTGCTCTGGATCAAGCTTCTTTCTGGCTGTATCAAGTGCTGTTGAACCTATGGCAGCCTGTCAATAAAAACACACAGTCTACAAACTATAGTGGCTAGCGGTAAACCTAACCCTTCAGCATGTCTCAAATACATGGTAGAACTTGGCAAAACTATGGGTGCAAATCATGAATTAGACCAATGATACAAATACACTTGCAGGGAGAAAGGGGAAGACTTTTGGAGTATGAGAATATACCAGACTCGTAAATTACAGTATATATCAATCACAGGGGATAAAAATACAGGTACTGTAGTAATTTTGGGTAAAGGTGCATTATACAGGGATAAACTTCAGGGGTATAAAACACATACTGAACCTACATTTTTAAGCAGGAAGCACATCATATGTCCAGAAAAAAGATAAGAAGTGAGACTTTTTACTGCATATTTCAAACTCATATAATACTATAATATATGACATATATTAGTATATAGTAGAAGCCTATTAGGCGTTGAACCTACTTCATGTTTAATTGATCTATGTATTTTTATGATGAACCCACGTTTGGTATATTTGAAAATGACGTCACATACACATATCATGTCAAGAAAAATTTGTAAAGGAATGACACTTATTTTTCCTAAATAACTTAAACAATTGATAAAATATTGATATATTTTTATAACAAGGGCACCACAAAGTGGAGCATCCCCTCGCATGGGGTATAATTATATGGGTGTATTACACAGTGTGAAAATGAGTTTTTTTAATTGGGTTCTTCATCCATGGGAGGATATGATGAGCAAGATTACACTGACAGGTGTTGGTCAAATGGTTTGGCCTTAAATGAGTCCACAAGCTTTTTCAAGAAGTGGGCATTGTGGCTTTCCTCATACCTTATCATGAGGCACAGCAGGCGATGTTCACCCAGTAGGTCCCCTCCCAATGCTAATGTTAATATACAGTTATTCATGTTAAATCATTTGCATTACCCCTTGGTTCAAGTCACAAGAACAAGCAAATGCATAAACTTTCTTGGCAGAGTTAATTCTGATTATAGACATATCCATCCAATCAGAATGTTATTGTTCCTACCTGTACAGTGGCTTTTGGCAGCCAGGCAAAAGGTATGAAGAGTTTCTCCTTTATGTTGAGCCCAAGACGCAGCACTGCCAGGTATGATGCTACCATTCTAAACACCAGACCAATCACAAGCACGGCAACACCAAGACCTGCATCAGACACAAGAGAAACATAACAGATGTGAACATACCAAGTTTATATACACCATGCAATACTGTGGAGGTTCAGACTTCATATTCTTGAGGTTACATTTGGTGATTATCACTTTTCCAGGGGTTTTGTGTGCTTGTGTGTGTGTGCGGGGGGGGGGGGGGGTCCACTACCACAATCTGACCAAACAGTAACCTAAATAGAGTATGATCAGTTATCATAACAACTGTGTGTAATCCATGCATAATTATCACAATCTGACAAGGAGTAATAGGAAAATCAAAATAATGTTAACTATTATTCACTACTGGCATTAATTCGAAAGATCTGATTTATTTCATAATATCCGTCTTTCATTTATGGGTCACATAACAGATCTAATAATAATATCATTTTTTTATCCTTCAGGCTTCAATGCTATAGGCATGGATAATGTTCCAAACTGGCCAATGAAACTAACATGCAAAGGAGTGTGTACTTGTGACGACACAGCATCTTAATCATGGTGGTTTTATTTTTGGGATGCAAATATCACAGACTGAAAGCCCTGAGGAAGATGACATCCACCTCAGTATATACCCAGTCTATACAGAACAAGAATACACAGTAAAAGTCAGTGACAAACTGATGGCCTTTTATGGCGTGCATCAAATATTATCAAGAGAGGTTTGAATGGCAATGCTGGTCCATCTCATGGAGATACAGAACAAGAATACACAGAAAAAGCTGAATCACCCCATATGCGAATTGAACCCATGACCCTCCGATTTATCACTGCTGCATACAAAGTCACTTTGTCAACACATGTATGTATAATACCAGTCACAGTAGTGACGTCACTTCACTGGTACCTATGAAAGTGTGCAGATACAAAGAGGAAGTTAGGGACCCCTTTTAGCCCAGTGGTAGAGCAGATGACCGGCAATCGGGAGGGTAATGGGTTCGATACCCATTCGGAGTGATCAGACTTTTTCTGTGTATTCTTGTTCTGTATCTCCATGAGATGGACCAGCACTGCCATTCAAACATCACTAAGTCTATAGTATACCTTAGAGTAGATTGTACATTTGTAAAACAAGTAATGATTTTCTAAGTCTCTCCCTCCTTTTCAAGATACATATACTTCAATTCAGTTTTGCTCATGTATATGCAATCTGGGATCTTCTAAATACCGCTGGTTTTCACAAAAGTATTTTCTTGTCAAAAGAGTTTTTAAAAAGAAGAACATGACCATATTATTAAACACCCTGTATCTCAAATCCTTCACAGATCTTCATAAGAAAGCAGTCACATAAAAATACAATGTCAGCAAGTCTCACCAATCGTGGTCGGTTCAATCTTAGATATGTCAACTTCTGCTCCTATCAGTCCAAACAGCAGTGGCTGGAACAGCTTCCAGAGTTCAGCCATGATCTTGTTGATAGGTGCCTAAAAAATAAAGGGTTAATCATCGATAAGGTATAGTCTGAGGAAGGAAATATTGGTAGGTCAAGAAGTAAGCATATTTACCAGATATATGTGTACACATACTGTACATGCAATGTGGACACACATATATATATGAACAAGTGGCCCACATCCAATGATGCTATCTGGAGTCAAAACCCCCCCATTCCCTCCCTGTGAATGGTGGTTTTGTTAGTAAACTGTTGTGAGCTTTTCTGTATTAATGAGAATTTTCTCTGTTAAAGTTTATACGCCAGAGTAAGCCAACCGAAAATTTTCCCTTATTGGGCCTATTATCGCCCATCCCGCCTCGTTCCCGTGTATCTAGGTCACACTTCCGTTACCAATAATCACATTTTCGAAGGCGTAGGAAGAGGACTGGGAGGGAGCGATGTTTGTAATACAGAAAAGCTCACAACAGTTTACAAACAAAACCACCATTCACAGGGAGGGAATGGGGGGGTTTTATTACATAAACATAATTGTGAGCTGTTTCTGTATTAATGAGAAAAAAACAGACATGCCTTGGGGAGGGGGCACCTACCTGTAACGCTGGAACGAGGAATCTCAGGGCGGAGATGGAGCAGCAGTCGACGTCGGTGGCGGGACCGACGGAGAGGAAGAAGAAGGCCTGGAAAATTGTAGGACCTCACCCGACGCGATCACAGGGCCCATGGAGTAGAGGCCCGAAGCCTGGAGCGGAACATCTTTCAGATAGAAGCGTGTGAACGGAGATGGGGATATCCAGTATCCCATCTTGACCAAATGATTAGGTGAGATCCCGGAGAATGGGCCAAGGAAGTCGAAATAGCTCAAATGTCATGGGCCTTGAAGTGAAGTTGGTCTAATGTGGAATGAGAAGCTGATTCATACGCGGCGACGAAAGTAGCGTTGAGTCACGCACTAATGGTGAAAGGGCTAATCACCTAATTGGAAGATGTGACTTTTGTAGAAATAAACAACTTCTTGCGCCCCCCCCCCCCCCCCAGTAAAGAAGGAGGAGCGTGTAGATAATAACGCAACGCACGAACCGGGCAAGGGGTATCCCCAGAATGGTAGGGACCGGTAGGGAGTGCCGGAACGTGCCAAGCAGATGGGAGTCATCGAAAATGCGATATTTCCTATAAAAGTCCGGAGGAAAATGTAGGGTGGCCGACGAAGCGGCGGCCACAATTGGCGGGAAGTACGAATCAGCCACGAGGGCATGAAGCTCAGAACGGCGACCTTCCGAGGCAAGAGCTAGGAGGAAAACCGTTGTCCGAGACAAAGGTAGAAGATGGGCCGAACGCAACGGCACATAAAGGGTTCCAGGAGGTGACGTTAGACGACGACCAGGCGCCAGGAAGGCGCAACATACTGAGGACGAGACGCATGGGCCGGAACCCCCTTGAGAAAGTCCGACAACAACGGGTGATGAAGGACACGATCGTGACCCAGCGGAAGGAGCACCGACAGCGGGGCGGCGCGATAGCCACGCAGAGAGGGATAGGATAAATGTTTATCCTGCAGTAAGAACACGAAAAAATCCAAAACAGCCGCAAGCGACGGATCTAAAGGGGAGATTCCGCGGGAAGACGCCCACCCCGTGAAGAGACGCCACCGGGAGTCGAGGCAAGGAGAGCAGCCGGACTTAAATTGCCCTGATCCTTGAGGTGTCCGATGAGAGCACGCATGTGCATAGAGGACACGACCGAAACGGGCGACGCGGTCGAGGGAACGACGGGAGCGCGATGCGGAGCGGTAGTATAAGCGGGGGGCGAGAGAGAAGCGAGCGCCACAGAGGAAACCATGGAGCCGCAGGTTGAAACGGAAGGATAAGAAGCAGGGTAGTCTGGTCCGCGCGGGACAAGCAGAGAAGGACACGGCGGAGGAGAGGAGGCGCCGGAAACACAAGAGAAACCGGTGAGACCACCCGGACGGCGGCGTGTCGGGGAGACGGTCGCGAGGGGACGTAGAGGCGTCTCGGAAGGCACGAGAACGGGGGGGGGGGGGGGGGGGGGGAAGGAAAATCGAACAGATTGAATTCCAGCCGCCCCAGGCGAGCAAAAACACTCCGAATAACCTGGAGCGGAAGGAGCGGCGGGGAAGGAAGAGACGCCGGATGACGGGAAGGGGCGTCCGCTAGGATGTTCGACACGCCCGGAAGATGGGATGCACGAACTGATGCCCGGAGAGAGAGGCATAGATCGAACAAAAGGTAAGTCGCCTGCATGAGCGAGAGAGACCGAGTACCGCCCTGCTTGTTGATATATGCCACAACCGTGGGATTGTCGGGCCGGACGAGAATGGGACGTCCGAGCAAGCGGGGAGACCAGTGGGAGATCGCGCGACGGACGGCATGCAGGGCGAGGAAATTGACATGGAGCAGACGTCCCGACGGGGACCATATCCCGGAAGCGCGAAGATCGGCGAGATGGGCCCCCAAACCGAGGAGAGACGCATCGGCATAGATGGTGCAAGCGACATCCCCGGAAAAAGGAACGCCGCGCAGGAGAAAGGAAAGGTCCATCCAGGGACGAAGGGACCGCTAGGCGCTCCGAAACGGGAGGATCAGAGGACGAATCGAGGTTAAACAGAGAAGGCCGTGACGGCGCAAGATAGACTGAATCGGACGGAGGTACAGTCGGCCGAACAGGATGCAGGACGAGGCCCAGTTGAGAGCACCGTGGAGAGAAGCCGCTGTGCGCGAGTCTACACGGCGCCGCGTGAGAAAGGAACGAATTAGGCGGCGGAGCGGGAGAGCAAATCGCGCGGGAGCAACGCAGTGCCGGACGCAAAATCGAGCGTGACACCCAGAAATTGGAGGGACTGGGTGTGAGTGAGAAGAGATTTCTCCGCATTGACCAGGAAGCCGAGGTTCGAAGTAAGTTGAGAACCCGGGAGCGATGCGACAGTAAGAGGGAGCGATCGGCCGCATGGACCAGCCAATCGTCCAGAGAAGGGAGCACAGAAATGCCCTGTGAACGGAGAGAACACGGGACCGTGTGAACAAGGATGGTAAATTCCAGGGGGCCACGTGGATCCCGAACGGATGGACCCGGAATGGAAACGTTAAATTAGGCATCCATAAGGTCTATATGTGAACGCCTAAACCATCCGCCGAACAATGCGGAGGACAGCATGGAGAATGAACATCTGAAACGGGGGCGGACGGATGAACGAATTGAGGCGCTACAGGTCTATGATCGGGCGCCAACGGCCGTGCTGGTCGGGAACAAGAAAAGGCGAGAGTGAAACCCCACGGTAGATGGGGAAACCTCGAAATAGCCCGATTGTCTAACAGAGATTGAAGGGCCTCCACCAAGCGAGGCGTTCTGCCGGATCGGACGGAGGCGGAGTGTGCTAAACGTAAGATAGAACCCGAACTGTAGGGCGCTGAGAATTAACCGCTGGGAGGTGAAACCCGCCCACGCGGGAAAACGGTCGCCGAGCCGAGCGCGGACCGGAGCTAGAGGGTCATTTCTCAGTCAAACCTCGTTGGGAGGAGCGACCACGAAAGGCGGAGAACGGCTGGAACGTCCTGAAGGACGTGACGAGGTAGCAGATGCGCGACGGGGCTTAGCGGAAGCTGCAACCGGAGGCCGAAGGCGGGGAACGCGGAAGGAAGGCCAAGGCGCAAGGGAGGTCGAGCGGAGGCGGGCCTGACGATCCGAGGGCGCCAAGGCGCGGTCAAAGAGAGGCCGTAACTGGCCGCCAAACAGCAGGGAACCGGGAAAGGCGGAGAATAAAGCTCGGTTAACTCCGCCGGAGAAGCCGCGGCGGTAAGTGCATAAATGACTGAATGCAAGCCCGGCGGCGTAACAAGATGCAATTTACAACCGGGCGCCAACGACCTGAATGGAACACAGCGCCAGTATGGGCAGAAGCCTGCCATATGTGGGGGAGAGTGAGCGTGTCCGTAAACGGCGAGCAAGCAAGGGACAGCCTGCAAGTCGTAAACCATACCGGCCGCTTGCCGGCCGAGCCCCTCCAGATCCGACAGGTGACGATCGGAAAACTGGACAGAGGATGGAATTAAGACTGACCGTCCGCAAACGGCTGTGCCAGGCCGGACACGAGGCGCATCGGATCAGAAGGAACATCCGGGAGCTCAGGAGAAGGGAGCAAGCGAACGAACAGGTAGCCCGGAAGCCCGGTACCCAAGGGAACTCCCGAGGGTACCGGGGGACCAAGGTGTATCCGAACACAGCGGAAGCGGGGCCCCAGTAGAGCGAGACCCCGAGATCACCGCGGGGCGCCCACGGAAGAGATCCCCCGTGCGGTCAGTAATACCAGACACACGGCGGGCGCGGCGGAGGGCAAATGAAGGGGCCAGGATTCAAAGAAGAACCGGCCGCCGACGCCGAGGAAGTCCCAGGTTGTACCTACGGAACTTCGGACCACTAGGGTTAGCCTCCTGTGTGGAGGAAGCCTCCAGGTCCAAAAGCACAGATGTGCGCGGACGCCAAGCCTGGCAGCGCAGCGCGATCGCCAACCACTGGTCTGGTGCCAGGGCGGGATCGGCTGACTGAGCAGATTTGCGCGGACACCAAGCCTGGTGGCGCAGTGCGATCGCCGACCACTGGTCTGATGCCAGGGCGGGATCGGCTGACTGAGCAGTCGGGGACCCTGGAGAACCCCGAGTAGGGGGAGCCAGAGAGACCCGCTGAGCCGGAGCCACGGGAGGCTGGAAACAGGAAGCCGGGGAACGAGCAGCAGCAGGAACCATCCGGGAAGGCACAGGAACCAGAGCCGCAGGCCGCACAGCAGAAGGTAACTGAAAAAAAGAGCCGGCCGGCTGTTAAGTAACAACGGCAGACGGAGGAACCAGAGGTGAGGCCGGGAGCCCCGAATGGAGGCAGGAGGGACCGACGCACTTACCTGCACACCAGGAAGGTCCGGGCTATCCAGCGGGACGGCTCCAGCCGGCCCCAGGGATAAGGAAGGAATCCAGCGAGGAGCCGGCGACGAAAACGGCCGGGGAGAAAGTACCGGGGCGCCGGTGAGGGCGCCGGGCGGACAGAATCGGGTCTAGACGAATCGTCGAGATCCGACAGAAGGGATTAACAAACCCGGGACAATAAATGTAATATGGAATAGGCAGATGTGCTGGCAGAATGGGAGGCCGCGGGAACGGGGAAAGAATGCCGTTTCCGTGAATGAGAATTCAACGATATAACTGTCTAAACCACTGGAGAGGTGACAGGACCGGCGGGAACGGACGGTGAACGCAGCACGGCCGTGGTGCGGTCAACCAGGGTAGCCCCTCCCCCCACCCCCTCGGAGACAACCACGGGGTCAGACAATGGAATACAGGAGGTTGAACCCCCAAGTACCGGGGAATGAGCCCAATCCGGGAAGGGCCCACTGGTCAGACGTCCAAGTCTGGCAGTGAAAACAAGGATCAGCCGGAACACGGCAGGAGTCAATGTTGGAGTGGCAACGAAAACAAGGGGGGTGGGAGTCCCAACCGGGATTAAGAACCACAAGAGCCACAATAAGTGGGGTTCTCCATGGCGGGCAAGGGAAAAGAAGACAACTTACATTTCAGTTGGCAAACTCATTAGAACAAACCCAACAGTGGACGAATCTCGCAGAGCGGGATCACACGTCCATCATGGCGAACGCCAGAAGAAAATGTGATTATTGGTAACGGAAGTGTGACCTAGATACACGGGAATGAGGCGGGATGGGCGATATTAGGCCCAATAAGGGAAAATTTTCGGTTGGCTTACTCTGGCGTATAAACTTTAACAGAGAAAATTCTCATTAATACAGAAACAGCTCACAATTATGTTTACGTAATAAAACCATGTTTTTGCATATCGGAACACATGGATGTCTTATGTCTTAATAAGGACACAACAGTGATTTATTATTGATATGGTAATAACTAGTTTTTGCTGAATCAGCAAATTATGCATACAGACTGGGGAGATAAAGCCTGAATGCAAAATTAAAGTTATTGATTCATGTAGCTACGATTTATGCCAAGCTAATGGACATGCAGCTGGACAGGCAGCAGCAAATGGCTTCCCCACAGCTCAGTTGGACCATTTTGTTAGTCTAAAAAGGTTAAATGCATGAAAAAAGAAAACAAAACCACCACTCTTTGTTCAATTTGTATCCATAATCAGTCAGCATACTAAACTGCAGGGCAATTAATGGACGGACTGTTGAGAATTTGACACATCTGCTGTATTTTGACGCTCAAAATTACAAAACATTGAGTAAGAATGAAAGCACGAGGGCGACCCAGAGCGCAGAGAGGAGTGGATTGTGAACAAGACAAATGAACTGCTGGAGAGAAATAAATCAAGTGTGATGCAAAACCATCACTGCACCTTATTGCCATGTGGTACCTCCTTCCTCCATCTGAGTGCTGATACAAAGGCCATTGTCAGACAGCCCAGGGCCCCTGCTCCACTGATGTCAAGCTCTCTGCTCCCAAGTACAGCCAGCAAACCTCCACAGAACAGGAGCAAGAACCGGAATAACGTCTTCTGCTCCTGGAGAAACAATTCATGTAAACGTGTGAGAACAACACATACTGATATATCCGTACACATATTAATGGTAAGTATTGGTACAGATGACCATAATTGAGAAATATAAACAACTAGATGTGGTCGGACAATGGTCCTCAGAGGGCCCTGCATTTCTGGTAGTGCTGGACCAGTTTACATATGGGTGAATAGTTGAGGTTTAAGATGAAAAATATGACATACAAAAACAGTTTTTTTATCCATATGCATGAAGGAAAAAATCCTACTAGTTCAAATAATATTAAAGCAGGTATGTCTGATATAATGTGTGCAATAGAAAATCACTGATTGTACTCTGTTCCCAATATTTGATTTTGAGCAAGTCTGTATTTCAATAGGTCAGAAGCCCTCACATAAGCACCAAAAATCCCTGTGAATTTGAGAAAGATCAAGCATGTTCTTGTTGAGATATCAGTTGCGAAAGAAAATAAAAGATTGTTCTCTGGCCGCCATATTGGAATACAGGTTTGCAATTTGATAGAGATGGAGCCCTTATGGGTACCAATCATCTCTGTGAATTTGGGAAAGCTGAAGTATTTTGTTGTTGAGTTATCAAGCATGCAAAAGAAAATCAGTATTTAGGCTGTAGTGGCCAAATTGGTATTCGGACAGGTCTGTTATTCAATAGGTCGGGAGCCTTCATATTTACAAATCATCCCTGTGAAATTGGGAAAACTGAAGTATGTTGTTCTTGAGTTATCATGCGCTACAGAGAATCAGTGATTGGGCTATGGGGGCCATATTGGAATTCCAACAGGTGTGTTATTCAATAGGTCTGGAGCCCTCATATCTACCAATCATCCCTGTGAATTTGGAAAAGCTGAAGTATGTTGTTGTTGAGTTATCCCACGCTAAAGAAAATCAACGTTTGGGCTGTTGTGGCCATACTGGAATTCTGACAGGTCTGTAAATCAATAGGTCTTGAGCCCTCTTATGTACCATTCATCCCTCTGAATTTGGGAAAGCTGAAATCTGTTGTTGTTGAGTTATCGCGTGAGAAAGAAAGTGTCACTGACGGAAGGATGGATGGTTGGACTGACACGGTGATCACTATAGGGCATCCCTGTCAAGCTGGGCCCTAATAATGGTAGGACCTTATTCATTTGATTAACTGTGAATGACTACATAAGGGTACCAGTGATAGTAGACCTGATGCTGCAGTGACATCTAAAACATGAACTAGGATGAAGCACCAGAAGAATCAGGTAAAATTATAATGATAACTTGTAAAGATAATTTTAAACAAGGGACCTATGGGTCACGACGCTCAGCTGTTATATATGATAAAAAAATATTATTTAGAAATGAGGCACATGCTGGTTTTGTGTGGTAATAAATATAAGCTGTATTATGAGTTGTTGTTGTTTAGCTTATGTATGATTTTGATAGTACCTTTGGAGACAGGGAAGAGGATTGATTTCATTTATTTTATTAACAAATGGAGTACTATTGTCACACAGATTTTGACTTGGCCATATAACTTATAAGCAGAACATATAATATAAGAGTTTAACTATTTATTAAAAAAAATTAAAAATATTGTCCCAAATATAATTTTTATAAAAAATGATAAGAGAATCATATGATTTTTTTAAATGAAATATAACTGATATGATTATTAAAATAATATTAAAGAATATATTCATGAATGCATTCATGAATACATTTTGAAAGTATTTGCACGAGTATTCATATACTTTCATTTTTACCTGAATTCCTATTCTTTATGCAAGAAATTTTATAATGGAGTACATAATCATATTCGTATTTAAATACAATTACAAAGTATTCGCACCATGTCTGGTATTTATTCAGTTTTACCAACCAATGATGTTGAGAATCCAGAATATACAAAATTCACACATTTAAATAATGATCATAAGTACCTGGTTTTATGGCTTTTATTTATATTAAAAAATAACTGTAAAAAATTCATTTTGGACTAATTTCACATCAATGTACACACTAGACACAGTAGGAATCTAGATTAATATTATCAACTGCATCTTTGTCTATCATTAATTTCCTTCATATGATCCCTAATGATTAGTAATGAATAATATGATTTACTTCTTTATCATTAAAATTGAACTGAAAAATGCCATAGGTGACTGCATGGTGTTATTTGGAATATGTGACATTTTACCCATCGATACAAGATTCTTATATCATCAGTAACTGCAAGTTAATTTCCTGTTATTATAAACTAACAAATTCCTTTTCTATTTTTCTTTAATTTGTTATTAAAAACCAATAAAAATTTATTAATTTATTGTTTATTGTTATGTTGTTGGTTAAAACTACAAGATGAGTTGGGTTGGACACCTGGATCAACTGTGGCTGGCCATAAGCTGCCTGGATTCCTGTATGCCTCGCCTCAAGCGTGCATAATTTGATGAAAGGTCAACAAGGTCAACATACAGGTGACTCAAGAGGGGCTGGAGAGAGCCAAAGTCTGACAGGGTCTCATAAAAAACATTAATAAAAGCTACAATTTTTGGCCAATTTCTTTCAGCTTTCTAAACTAAAAAGCTGAAATCCTAATGTGTGCATGATATGAAAATTATATCAACAGTGCTCACAGGACACAAACATGCCATGGTCACAGTTGGGCAAAATTTAAGGTACTAATTTTATATTTATACTAATAACTTATAAAATTTGAAAAATTCAGAACTAATTTTGGGTATTCAATTGAATCTTGATTAAATAATGTTACATCCCTGACAAAAAAATCTCTAGCTTCAGCAATGCCCTTGTTAAGGGAGTAAATATATTTCTTGATTTTTTACAAAGTGCTTTATGTTTGGGCCCATAACTTAAAACAATTACGCAATACTGACATCATTCTGGCATGTGCATAGGGAATGAAAAATATGTATTATTATATTTAATATGATTAAAGTCAGATCAGTGGTTTTGATATTAGGCAGTCTTGAAGTGTAACAATGGGTTTTTAATGGAAAAATGAAGTTCTTCATTAATTTCTCGAAGGTATTAAGTCCTAGTGACCAAATTCTTGGCATGCTAGGGGATTTTGGAGACATCTAACTGTATGCCGAAGTTAAGGAACTAAGAGCTGAAGCTGGGGAGCTGAGCTCTTGCAAACTGCATAACACTAGCTTGATGTAAACAATATGTTACATGGTGCTTGAAAACTTATTAAAATCTACAGTTTTTGATCAACTGGTTTCAAATTTTTGGTGTTAACAGCTGAAATGCTAACAAAAACATGCTGTGAAAATTAAATCCACAGTACTTACAGGAAAAAAACGTGCCATGGTCAAAGTTGGGCAAAATTTAAGGTACCAATTTTTTATTTTTATTAATGTTTTAGAAAATTTAAAAGATTTTCATCTAATTTTGGGTATACAATTTAATTTTGATTAACTAAAGTTATATTACTGGAAAAAAGGTCAATTGCTATAACATTTTTTGTGTTAAGTGATTAAATATCTTTCCTGATTTTTTACAAAAAGCATTATGTTTGGGCCCATAACTTTTTTAAATTAAATAATACAGACATAATTTCTGGCATGTTCATAGGAACTAAATAGAGGAATATTTATGGTAAATATGAGGAAAAACAGATGAGTGGTTTTGATATTAGGCAGTCCTGAAGTGTGAAAATAGGTTTTTAATAAAAAATTGAGGTTTTTCCTTAATTTCTCAAAGGAACGAAGTTGCAAAGACCCAGTTTTCGGCTTGGTAGGAGATCTTGGGGACATCTAACATTATGCCGAATTTTGGATTCCTAGGTCTTACGGTTTCAAAACGTGCCACATCTACGGACGGACGGACGGACGGACGGACAGACAGACGGACAGACGGACAGACGACGGACAATGGACCACGACTATAGCTCAGATGACTTATAGTCAGCTGAGCT
This sequence comes from Sipunculus nudus, assembly GCA_026874595.1. Taxonomy (NCBI): domain Eukaryota; kingdom Metazoa; phylum Annelida; class Sipuncula; order Golfingiida; family Sipunculidae; genus Sipunculus; species Sipunculus nudus. The sequence continues at coordinate 17,985,430 of CM049307.1, read as the reverse complement.
AAAAATGCCTAATATGTATACATGTTTGAAATTGCATAAATACAGATATATTTGATTTTTGGTTAGAATTCTATCAGTGAGTTTTGTTTTCATGATGATGTCTAAGCTAAATACAAGTAATATCAGGCAGTAAATTACCAGAACAGAAGATCTTGTTCAGGGACACAATAATTTAATCAGAATCCCCAATTTTATATTTATATCAATTTCTGACTTTCCACGTATGTTTGCAGGGTGACTGATATCAAATTACAGTAAAATTCTTCTGATTCCAACTCCCAACTAACAGGAGCTGGTCCTGGTCTTGAGGTATTCTTCACATTGAGCCCTTAAATCTTAAATATCAATCAGGGGATCTCTACTTAAATTTTACCATATGGTACATCTCCTGCAGAGACAATTTTGTTAAATATGGGTGTTACAGACCATTTAATCATCTGTACTGAGAGTTTTAGTCAATTTATAAACTCTCATGTGTGGGTAGTTTTAAACATCTATGTGAATCATCCAGCAGTTTCAGCCAGATTTCCTTCCCCTTCAGGGTTAAAGTGTCATGACTCTTGTTTTGTATAAAGGATGCAATGGCTGGCAACAGTGTCAGACCATAATGTTCTTAACAACTTTGCCATGATGAAATTGAAAGATTTTTTAGGATAATTTTGGAAGTTCATGAAGGAGGTACAGATTTTTTTAAAGACAAAATTATATTCCCAAATTTTCTAGGAATTTAAGAGGTAATGTAATCCTGGATGGCACCCTTCCTTCTTTTGATTGCATGAAGCAGTGTAAAGGAGCACCACAGGAATAAATGAAGCCAAGCATCTGATAAATCTGTTCCCATGGACTTACATGATCTTTATGTGGGAAGTACCAGGTCAGGACACCCATGACAAACCCATAGAGAACTCCTCCCAGGGCTTCCAGGGGGCCTTTGAAAATAGTCAGCACCAAGTTACCTGAAATCAAATACATGAAGATAATGAGCATAAAAAATGTGAACAAAGAGGCCTTGGTCTGAGCTAACATCAAAACCTAAACCAAAATCCTAAACTTTCCTGTGTTCCATTTAGTGTCAAATTTCATTAACACATTTCACAGGTGAGCTGCAGAACAAAACGGCCTTCAGCCTGGACAAAGTCACTGCCTTATTTACCAATGGCATAGAATCAATTGAATTTTTAATATATTAAAGTGACCAACATAAAACAAAAAATGGATTATTATTTGGGTGTAGACTAACATTCAAATATATTTATCAAGATCTATTCATATATTTGCATACAGTTGCTATCAGATAAACCAGCAGGGTAATGAACACAGGGAAAATATAACTGTACCAATCAAAATGTCAATTAAGTATTTACAAGTATTACTTGTACATGAATGAGAAGCATAAAATGTAAACTGCTTACCTTGAGAGAAGGCAATTCCCAAAGCCACACCAAAACCACTGATGGCAAGAACATCGTCTAGACTGGCTGCAGCTATCACTAAAGTTGGAATACCTTTGTCAACTCCATAACCTTTGACCTCCAATCCAAGCATGCTGGGAACTACCACCGCTGGTGAAACTGCTGCCAACACAAAACTGCAGGAAAAAATGATAAAAACTGCCATCAGTCCAATACTTGTTTCATTGTTTCATGACAATTCATGCAAATTATAATTAATCAGAAACAAAAACACATATAAAAACTGGAAAACAAGTATACTACCACTCAAAATTCATTTGTAAACCAAATCAAGCATTCTGATTGATTAAAGCCTAGAGGCCATGGGAAGCCTAAGAGGATATGGGAGGTTACAGTAACTTACCCAAGCATGAAACCCCTAGGCCATAGGAAGCCCAGGAGGAGATTGGAGGTTACAGTAACTTACCCAAGCATGAAGCCCCAAGGCCATGGGAAGCCCAGGAGGAGATTGGAGGCTACAGCAACCGCCACGGTCTCTACTGTGCATGGAATAAACGCCAAACGTAAAACACCAAATGATAACTTCTTCAATGCAACTGGATCCAGACCAAGGCCAGCCCTGGTTAAAATCACCACAAGTGCAGTGCTCCTAAAATGTAAATATACATTTATGCATTTACCAGTTCTTATGAACCATGAAAGGAGGCAGGTGTTATGACACTTAAAACTGAAAACAAGACCTACAGGCCTAATACAAACCTGTGAAAAGACTGGGATAATGAATGAAGTTTATTTTTAAAATTTAATATTGATCCTTTTCGTCCTGCATATCTACCTTAGTCATTATGGTTTCAGCAAAATGGACATTTCGGACCTGCAAGTTTCAGACTAGGACATTTTAAAACTAGAATATGGGTAGCCGACAAGCGACTATGTGTTTCCGCAGAAATCAGAGTTGGAAGGGTGAAGTGAGGCATGGATTGAGTGGCAAGGGGAATAGAGTTAGGTGTGTTGCATATCAGTATGGATGTCTGCAGCGTAAATGTGAATGTAGGTGGCGCCACCTGTCATAAAAATGTCCTGACTGTATAAACCTGCAAAATTTCAGGTGGATATGTCAAACCACTGCTGAGATAGGAGTGATTTTATCCCAAGGCAGATGAACAGATTGACGCTGTGCAAAAATGGTTGCAGGTGGCGCCACCATTATTAGTGTATATTATAAAGCTATCAAAGGGCTACATTTGTGCAAAATTTATAGCCTGATCGGTCAAACAGTTCCTGAGATATGTGGGTTTATGTGTGGAAACAGACACACAAATGGATGCTGGGCAGCGAGGAAAGGTCAGAGGTCAACCAAAAATGAAGGCGCAGCAGTTCACATGTGACCTGATGATAAACCCGATTCGCTTCAAATGCAAACCAAGTTTTTTCAAACAGTTGAAAGATACAGTTCCAATAATCTGGGAAATCTGCATCTAGACATTGTGTCTAGACGTCTAGACACTGTGTCTAGACGTCTAGACAAATTGTCTACACACAAGACAGAGCCAGCTCAGTTGCCATGGTGATGTCTGAACCCCACCTGGTTGTACTGAGTGACCTCTTGAATTGGCTGCTGAAAATCAGCATGTTGTCAAATCTGTTTTCAAACACAGATAGCCTTTTTCAATTGGCTACACTACTTTAATTTTAAAGCTGCATTTACCCAATCTATTCTTATAAAACTGACAGAACCCTACCAAAGAATAATTCTTGTAAAGTTTAAAACAATTAGCTTAACAGTTTCATCATAAAACTAGAAGCATCTCAAATTACATTTTCGCTTATAAAAAACACCTCAATGTAGGTGGTGCCACCAATACCTCAATTTCAGATATGACATGTGACAAACACTGGTATAAAATTTGCTCTAGCAGTTTCTGAGATTTTAATTTTAGTGTGCTTTTTTGGACAGATGACTAAGTTCAACCTCCTGTAACTCGGCCAAAAATCTCCGAACTGGAACCATTGGAACAATCTTGAGAAAGATTGTTCTAGGGATCATTTCTGTGAAATATTGGACAATTTGGCTGGACAGTTTCAGAGAAAAAGATTTTTAAGCTTTCTTAGCTTTTTCCCTATAAAAACCTCTGAAAATGCAGTTAGAAAAACAAAACAAAAAATCTTATAGAGTTTTTCAGATGACTGTTTATTTGAAAAAAAAACTTGGTGATGCTAGCTCCTGCTGTTTTTGAGATAGCTATGGTTAACGTACAAATGACACACAAGGGACGATGCTGCACCATTGCATGAGCTCACAGGTTCGCTAAAAAAACCTGTGTGAACATGGAATATTAAGACAAATACTTAGTACTCTTGTTATTCTCTAAAATGAAATGATGAATATACATATATGGCATGATACTTATCATGTCATGATATAACGTACCATTACAACAGTAGCTGTTGGTGAGGAATCCTACATGAAGGTTAATAATCTATATTTAGATGAATAAACCTTGCCAGAATTATGTATCATAAGAATATATTAGAGGAATGCAACTACAGTAGAGAACAGATTTTCCGAAAGCTTTGTTTGGGAACACGGTCAGGGGTCTTGAAGCAAGTTCGGATGACAATTAATGATTAACATAAAGCCATTTTACCCAGGGAACACCACATTTCTTTTCCTCCCATGTATTTGAAAAATGGGACATTAAAAAATATTGGATTTATTGCAGGGCTTGATTGCCAAAGATCAGTCTAAACTGATTTTAGGATACGTGCGTGCCCTTTTTTCAACAAATTCACCAGAGGCAAAGAGCGAATGAGATCGCAATAGCCAATGGTATTTGTGAAGCCCATTTCATACCTTTACAACCTAAAGGCCCTGATAGAGCAGCACACCTTAAACTACTGAAAGGCAAGTATTTTAATGATCATAGAACCTACCAAATCAAATGGATAATTTGTAATTTACATTTGAGTCAGGGGTATCTAGCAATTTCATTTTGTATTTGACAGGTTTGTCTCTGCTATTTTTTATGTGGATAACAGTGGATCTGCCTATGTTGAAACCCGTTGCGATGATTACAGGCTTGTCACCACAGTCGAGCCACCCAAGGATTGTGAGTTTGTCATCAAAGCATAACGCCTTCATGTCTTCTTCTTTAAAACCAAATCTCTGCCAAATAACAGCCAGGTGATCCTGTTTGAGTAGCATTCTTCTTCACAGTAAAAGTGAAATGTTGAATAATGGTGAGTTTTAGTAGATGACACAAATGCTCATGGGAGTAAACTGCTCATGTGTATGGCCAGGCTCGCATGCTATGGCCTATATAAACCTGCTAGAGCATAAGTGATGTATGACTGATACCTCCCTAATGCACATGCAATTGAACTGCTCTGTTATTTGGTCTGATATCCTAGCCCAAGCTGACGGAGAAGCTTTAGTACAAACAAGATATGGTTCATATCACACACATGCTCTTTGATAAACTGTTCAGGGGTATAGGGAGCCAAGTGTTGCATGTTTAGCTATAGTTTCACACCTTTGCCCCAGTGACAAAATCAGCTAAAACTAATTAATTTGGGTCACCATTGGGCTTAAACACCTGACTGGTAGTAGTAAATTACTTGCTTTAAAATATTTTGTAAATACAAATAAATTTTCTGTCTCCCAATTAAAATTTAGGGAAAACAAATTCTCAGAAAAACTGCATTTTGAAATTTGGCACTCTACTTTATACAGAATCCAACATATTACCAGATACATGCAAAAAAAACATAATTTGTTTAAAAACTGATATAAAATTTAACAAAACATTAGGTAAGATTAATGAATATTTCCCAGCTTACCGAAGAACACTTGACCATCTTGGATCAATGTCTTTTCCTATGTTAATTTTTGGGACATTTCTTAACAGACAGCCCACAATAAGCATACCTAAAACAAAAAACAAAAGCATCTGAGGAGAAACATAGATAGTTTTTACATGATTGTAACATGAATTTATACTGTGGATTCATGAAATTTTGTGGGTCTAAATTTTGTGGTTTTAACATAAAACACTATTAGTGGGGTTAACACTTTCATGGATGAATCATTCCAGAGTAGTTTCTGGTAATGCTGACTGATTTATGATGTTACTCTGACGCAAGTTAAAACAAGACACGCAGTACAAAATGACCTATTAGTGTGATATTACGATGTGGGAGCGAGAAAGAGAGAGAGTGCAAGTCCACGAATAACTGCAGACATATTAGGAACACATGTAAATCTGTCACTGTTGGAACTCTTTTGTTTTACTCGAACTAAAGCAGAACTGAATATCCTTTTCACAAAATATGATTTATTCAGTCAATTTTTAAAAATAAATAGCTTTTCTATGTATTTTATTAAGAATTATCAATGGGTCCTGACTGGTAATGTAGGCCAACATAATGTTGTTACTCAATGTAGGTTAGCTTTTTAAAACTTCTATAATAAACGAAATGATCATTGGGATTTTTAATTTTGTGGGAAAAGTTACCAGTGAATTCCACGAAAATAAAAGTATAATGAACAATTCAGAATCCACTATATATAAATATACATTTAATGCTCTGAATAACAAGTATAAAATGTTAACTTACCCAGCAATGGTGGTAAATGGATTTTCTGGACCAAGTCCCCACCCAGCACACATAGCACGACTAATATAATCAATGCAAAGAAGTTCCCACCTGGCAGAGCAGCTTCTTGGGTAAGGGCCCAGCAGACACCCCACACAAACACAGTAGCCAGTAACGAGGTAGTTACCCTTCCAAGTAGACTGTGGGGCGGGCACAGAAGCCCGTACTTCATTCTGGAGAGTCTGCTTGGCCTTTCAGACAATGGATTGTATTTAGTCTTGAAAGGTTTTGTGAATTCATGAAACTTGCGACAGCAGGCAGTACATTTTGAAACTTGGCTGGGTTGTTCCACTGTCTCTATGTTGGTAGTCAAATCATTCTCAGTGTCAGCTGAGTTTCTCAGCCTCGTCAGGTTCTCGTCTTCATGTAGAAGAAGCATGGCTGTGGTGCCAGGTTCTCCTGTCTGAGCTGGAGTCTCATCCTCATTAGTCTCACCTGGCAGTCCCTCATCACGACTATCTGGCATAGTGTTAGGTTAAATTATTTACAGTTCTGAGCTCAGCCTGAGTGAGCTTCTCTTCTACTTGTCAATCACTGAGACTCCAGTCTGAAAGTACAAACAATATCCTTGGTGATTTTAACAGAATGCAGTTTGTACCTTCATTTTCATTCTGAGAAGGTTGGTCAAAGATTATATTGCATGTAAGTATTTATATTTATGTGACACAGTTATTATCTACCTTTGTACCAAGAAGTCCTGGCACTTTATTATCTAATTCAAATATCAAGCAGATATCCTCCAGTAAATATCCTTTCACTTTCTATATGTTAGTCTAGTTTGACACATTTTCTATATGTATGTCTGGTTTGCCCGATTATCTTCAGTAACCTGTTACAGAGTAAACGATGTTTGAATAAGGTGTACTATGCACAAAATCCTGGTTCCTATGGAGACATCAATTTAGTAAGCTTCCAAACTAGACACTACAAAATGCATCCTGTAATATTAACTTAAGGCAGGCAGGCAGACAGACAGACAGATCATTACATGCGCAGGATGATAGATTGTCAGTGATAGTGAAAACTGTCAAAAGGGCTGATACCTTTCGTGTATTTTACCTCTCCACTTCAATTAGTCTGGTGGCATAACCAAATGCTTCTTCAACTTACAATTTCTTGAACAAACAAGAATTATTTAAGTTTCAAGAAGTACTTGACTTCCTTTAATGCCATATGAGTGTGTGTAACTACAAGTGCCATTTACTGATTATACTGATATGATTATGTAAACAATAAAAACAAGGGGCTCATGGGGCATGATGCTTGGCTCATAAGCAGAACTTGTGCCACTCTGGCATACATCAACTAAGAAGTTTAGAAAATGAGAGTAATATACAGTTAAATTTCACAACTATTACTAGCATTTTTTGTAAGAATTAGTTGGGAAAGTATTGTGATAATAGCCTGACTACAGAACAATGTTTCCCCCTTCTGATCTAATACAAGATTCATTAGCTAAGCTATTATTTTGACTTAACTGATTTTTTTTTCTTAGAAGTACTATAAAACTTGAATATAATGAGAGGAATTAAAAATCATGCCACAGAAAGCAACAAATAAATTTCTCAAAGATCAAGAAGCATTCAAAACTTAAAAAGTCAATATATACAACCAAATTTAGAAATCAGGTTAATTATCATTAAAAATGAACAAATAATGGTGATATGCCATGGCATTTTTTAAAGAGCTCTTCTGTTATTTTTTTTAACCAAAAGAGTGAGAGGAAGATAAGTCTGATTGAAGAACATATGATGTTTATGATAAAAAGTAAAATTACAGGGCTAAAATTGTGACATGACTCTAACTTGTCATTTTCACAATTTAGCAGAAAAAAAACGTATGTGATAAGTGGTAGTGCTGGCTGTATAAAATCAGACAGGCAGAAGATGAAGTTAAACAGTCAAATTTCAAGGCAACCAGGCACAAATTACTGAGAAATAAGGAGCTTTAGTATGAAATATAAATTTAGTCAAAATGAAATTACTGAAGTTTAATTTCATAATTGTGTTGTTTTTTTTAACTGTTAAAGCCAGTTTTGTTAAAACATTGCATGATAAAACAGGAGACCATCATCTCTGGACTGTTCCAATAAAGTGACTTAAGTCAGCTAGGTGACTTAAAGCTAGAGTAATCTGTGTGTTACAATGGTAACAGTTAAGACATCACAATTGTAACAATGGTATTGAGGCCTGCTTCATGGTTTAAGTCATGTCAGGTGTTATTGTAATAGGGCCAAGCACACTTTTTTACACTTGAACTGTCTTAATGCAAATATATTTACAGCTAACAGCTTATTTATAAGCTTACAGTAAATTGTATAGATTAACTTCAGGACAATAATTCATATACAGTGAAGCCCGCTTATTGTCATATTGGTGGTGCATGCATAAATTATGATAATAACCGGGATGTGTAATTATCCGGGCTTCAACATCGATCTACTTTTGAGTCCTAGAAGAAGCGTTATGTCTCGTATGATATTAAATAAATCGTCAATAAACAGGAAACAGGAAGGTTTATGAATATTTTCATTGCAAAACGGCATATAAAATTACGTTTATGCACACCTGAAAATTTATTTCCTGTAAGTTTTATGCCGCATGCCGCAATAACTGACAAACATCCGACTTGCCAACAGAAAGAAACGTAGCATCTGGGTCATGAGGTAAAATTTCTGGAAATATGTGCACAGTTATAACGTTATTTGTAACAAAATATTTTACTAAATAATTCTTTGCCCGACTATTGCACCTTATTTTCCAGATATCTTTTTAATGACTGAAACTTCCATGATCGTCTTTATGATAGGACTGTTCAGGGAGCGGACACTGTCATGCCATTGTCAACTTTCTGAAATTTGGCCGCGATTGAGGTTTTTGACCGGGTATCTCCTCCAGTGCTCACAAATCCTCCAGCTTTTCGTTGACCCTTAAAGGGAATTTCCAGTCGGAAGCAACGTTTAGAGCTTGTGCTTTACATCATCTTGGCAAAATGTCACTGAAGTTTAAAACGCGGCCTTTCAAAGGCCAGGAGTTAATTATGTATGATATGTGATTGTAAACATTGCCCTTGTTAATGTACAAAGAAAAGCAATGATCTGGATTACCAAGGTATCTAAACATGTTAATTAGCTAAGTGACGAGGAGTGACTCGCATGCATCACTGCACTTGCCTGCCACACACAGGTGAGATGTGATCTATTGATACGCCTGACCGATTACAGGCTCTTGCCCTCTTTGATGGCCGTGTCGGCATTTGATGAGATATTAACTGCGAACTGGTTTCACTGTCAAGGGTTCCAAGCATGACAATAAACGGGATTATGACAATATACCATGATAATAAACGGTCAGATTTACCATTGTTAATATAGGAAATTGTTTGGGATTTAAGATTTATGTGACAATAAGCGGGATTTTCTATTAACCGATATGACACAAAGTGGGCTTGACTGTATAATAAGAAGTAACAATAAACATGTTCATTGCAGAAAGTCACACCAAGGAATCTTTTGAGAAATAGCATCACCTGCATTCATGTATTTGATGCTTTAACAGGGACTTTTTCCTGTAAAATGGAATGTTCTGCTTTTTCTGGCATATGTTGAGTTGAGTGAAATAATATGAATTTCCTTCACTTCTTAATTTATCTTTCACCGATGTTCTTTGTATACTAAACAACAGGTATCTACATGGGGCACATAAGCAACACTGTCCATATCCTACAGTATACTTTGTACCATTTTACTGTGATAATGCCACAATGAACTTCCTGTGTAGATGCTGGAGGTAGCCAAGTCAGCATGCTATTAGCCTAGCCCACTCAACTTTGAAGGCTGCAGGGTTGAAAGCTTAGTAATTACCCCTACCTGGTTTAGGTAACAGCCCAGACAGGAGTGAGATCTCAGTGCACTTATTAGACAAAACCTGATGTCCATTTCCAATATCATTACCTGTAAATCACATGACTGTGAATTGTGAACCTAGGTACCTGGCCCCAACCCTGATTTGTGTACATACAAGACAACTATCTACATGGGCATGTAGGCAGTCCTGTTCCTATCTTTTGTCAATTTTCTTTGATAATGCCACAATGAACTTCCTGTTTAGAGGCTTGAAATTGACCAGCTAACTACAAAGGCAGCAGGGATAAATGCTTATGTAATTACCCCTGCCTGAGATAGGTAACTGCTTAGACAGGGGCGACTGCTTTATACATGCAAGGTAACAGGAACTGTTGAACCCAGAGACACTTGGCCCAGAGACACTCAGCCTAGGTGACTCTCAGCCCCAAAGACACTCGCCCCCCAGAGACTGTCAGCCCCCAGGTCCCATTCAACCCCGGGAAACCCCTCGTTCTCTTGTCTACATTATCATTTGTTTTGACTCAATATAACTTACCCTATTATATCCTATTAATAATCTGATATACCAAAAGCATTTGTAATCCAAACGGACATCCACTGTAAAAGGGCAACTGCTGTGACTCCGTATAACTCCGGGAACAATTGTCTTAACGAGGGGTTTCCGAGGGCTTGATTCCCTCAGCCTTCAGTGTTGCTAGGTCCCCTGGCTTAGGGGCCAACTGTCTCTGGGGCTGAGTGTCTCTTTGGCTGAGTGTCTCTGGGGCCAAGAGTCGCCTGGGCCGAGTGTTTTCAGGCCGATTGATTCCGGAGCCAAGAGTTCCTGTATTCTCATGCCATTGACCCTAGCCTAGTGTCCATTTCCAGTATTAAATTTGTACCTGGAGTACCTTAAACCAGGTACAGGTACTTTTAGTTCCAGCTACAGGTACAAGGTACTTCCTACTCATGACTGCCAGGTACATGTACTCTGAATTGTTTACCTAGGTACAGGTCCAGGTACAGGGACAAGTACCTGGCCCCATTCCTGATATCTTTATTTAATATAAATATAAATAGTTGCAGATTTAAAGTGATTTTAATAAATATCATTGCATATAAAATGCTCTGCAAATTCTCCATCAATTTCCTGCAATTCTCAAGCTCTCTGCTGATTTTCTGCGTTTTAGACAGACCCATGAAATGATGAATTTGTACACAGCTTAACTTACCAATATTGCCTTTATTGGGCCTTAAAGGGGCCCAATCACCTATAAAGAATGATGAAATATTACAAAAATAGCTTCTTCCCTTTGAAATAAATTTTTACCTGCCAAAACATTGCCCTCAAACCGTTTGCTTACTCCTGTAAACTAGTGTTAAAACAGTGGACTGGGCGATATCATAGGTGTTAACATAAACACAACACGTAGGACTCTACATGTGCTTTGCCGAGCCACAACACCTGCAAAACATGAGATGCTCTAACTGACTTGGCCCCAAAAATGTATTACATGTTCACGCTGGCTGAAAATATGTGTGTTGCCACTCACAACTGGACCTCGTGTTACGCAGCCTTGTTACATATGGTAAACAGACATGTGGATTGTGTATATAAACACATACTGACATAGCCATAACAAGGTGTTAAACAACCGTATGCGAGGTATTGGTACTATGTGCTGGTATGGGTTTGCTGGAAACTTTTGTATAAAGCTAAACTGAACTGATGAGTGAAAGAATAGGCATAATATTGCTCCTGATTATGTCTCTTTATTAAGTTAAAAAGTATTTATTTTTTTCATTTGAACGGTTGGATTATTTACAGTGTTTGGTCTCTACAAATAAATGTGACATATAGTTGAGACCTTTAGTCTCAATCTAAACTGTACTATGAAATTCAAATTGTTATCAATATATACTGTCAGCTGTTGAAACTCGAATTTTTGGCATAAGACAAGTGAAGTGACAGTTCACCTACCTCCTGTCACAGTCCCAACCATGCGCGGGTTAACCGGAAGCCGGTCTACGTCATCAAAATTGGGTTATTTTTGTGTAGTCATGTGACTTTGTTGTTAGGCTACGCTCCCCACATCCGGGAATCCGCGTAGTTGCATTGAATATTTTGGTGAATATAGACCAAGCTGTTACAGGAAAGGAGGGGGTAGATCCTGCGAGATACAAAAACAACAGTTGTTCCTTTATCCTTTTGTACCAGGATATTGTAAAATATGATGCGTATGTTAGATGCATTTGAAGATGAGTGACTCAGACGACAGCATTTGGGTAATATGACGTGACCGCAGTGGGCTGGTGGGAGCGCTTGGTGTGTGAGTGAATGTGACTGAAATGACAATGTGAAATAAAGAGATCCACTCAACCTGCTCATTTTTACCAAGGATATTTTACAAAAGCTGCGCTAATTAAACAGCAGGGACGCAAATAAAACCGGCAACATGATGGAGCTGTTTATTGAGACGCTGACCGGCACAGCTTTCGAACTCCGGGTATCACCATTTGAGACGATCATGTCCGTCAAGGCAAAAATAGCCAGACTGGAAGGTCAGTATTACTATTAGTGTCAGTATCTACAAATAAAACATTGCCATCGGTCAAAATACACAATCCGAAGTTTGGCCTACATTGGCCTGATGGTGGTGATAGGCAGTGATATAACCCAGCCACCCTAGCCCAAGGCTATTGTTTGACCTGATGCTGTACACATGAAGCACTTGTTCAATATGTAATGTCTGATAAGTTGTATATCATGTGTATCTTTCTTTGTTCATTGTATTTTTAAGTGACAATAATAGACATTTCAGCCTTCTGCCAACTTAGGGCCCATGTAAATGGATTAAGGTATCCTCTCTCCTTACAATTTTAAGGGTACATAATGCTTTGTCTTTTTCTATATACCCGGTATAATTTCTTTGTTTATAATTTTCTTTAAAATATTAGCTGTCCAACAAACCCAATACACCCTTAGTAGTGGTGTGCCAATTTATCCATAATTTCAGTGATTGGTCATTTTTCTTTCATAATGGTTTGCATCTTTACATAATTGATCATGAATGATTATGTATACTGCATAAATTTATCAAGATGATATGATTTCTTTGGATATGCATTGTTTGCACATCCAAAGAAGGATTGTTATCCTAATAAAATATTCTTATTTCAGAGATATAAGAAAGACTTTACATGAAACGGCCAACACCATTAAAATTAAAGGGACGTTATCAGTAGCAATATTATACCTATTCTTCTACACTATCAGTTAAAGTTTGGGTTATACAAAACTATCACAGCACACGTTCTCAGTACCTCCCTATTAGTTGTTTAACACCATTATATCATTTTGCGTGTTTGTAAACACAGTCCACAATTTAGCGCATGCGCGTCAGATAACATGCAATGTTTCAACTAGTGGGAACATGTATTACATTTTTGGGGCCAGGTCAGTGCAGCTTCTGATATTTAGGCCCCATCGGTGCACACAGTCTCATCTGCTGTGTTAATTTTGACACCTCTCATCGTGCCCGGTCCATTGTTTTTAACACTTGTATACAGGACTAAGCCAACAGATTCAGGGCAAAAATTTGGCAGGTACCAATTTTTTTTCAAAGAGAAGACCCTATTTTTGTGTTAATTCAACATAATTTATAGGTGATTGGGCCCTTTTAAAATTGTGCAACAAATGAGTGTCAAGCACCCGGCTATTGCCTCGACCTTTCAGCATGATGTACTCGGTCTCTAAGTTTAAATATACATCTGCAAAATTCCATGCGCGTTTTTGACTACATGACAGGGCAGGTCACAAGCTTCGTCTCATTTATATCCTTGTGTTAACCAGTCCAAGTGACTGCTGCACATGCAGGCCCTACTTCTGTAATAATCTCCAGTACTGGGTCATACCATCGAGAAACACCCAAAAGGCACTATCGTTTGTGAGTGAAACATGGCCATTGGGCACAGCCTCCCCATTATACCTGCAGAGTGCTCACCGTGGGATTACGGGCCTAGTGTGAAAAATCTTACCCCCATGGCTGGATTCGAACTCACGATCTCCCAGCTTTGTGTCTTGTGCTCCACCCCTAAGCCACAAAAGCAGGCTATTACCTTGACCCTTCAGCATGATGTACTTGTTCAGTATTTATGGTATGATTCTCAACAGCATATTTCATGGTAATTAATATAGATGATACTTAAAATCAGTTATTGGTGGGGGGTGGGGGGGTTACCTCTCATTCTCAATCAACAACTTAGATTTTACAACCCTGAACCATTTCGTACCACCACTTTTGGAAAACAATACCTCATATTATAAGCAAAAAAATGACTTCAGATGATATATATATTTACTGTAAATGATATAACAGTCATTGTATGCTGTGTTTTTGACCTTCTGTACTGGAGCTATGATCTGTTACAATGTTTCAGGTAGCAGTGAGATATGCAGGACTCCAAAAGAAACACAAAGGCTTTACACAATGACATTACCTTTACTAAGCAAACCATGTCCTACACAGACATGGTCTCCTGCACAGAAGCTAAAAGGGCAGTACAGGCTCTTAGACCTGGGACTGTTTCATAGAGTCAAGGAAGCCTTGTGACAAGACCCCTGTCATTACAGTTGCTATAAATCTCTTAGTTGTACATTTAGGCAAAAAAATGGATTTAGGCAGACTGCTGTTCTCAGCTGGCAGTTAAAACCAAGTTATAATCATTTTGCTATAAACTCCCTGCTTGAAACTTGCAAACCTTGCAAGAATGTTATGTGGCACAATGGGCATTAATTTTTACCAACGACTATATTGAATTAAACTACTGTCATGTATTAATATATCAAAATGGTTTTATTTAAGGCAGCATTTATTAAGGCTACTGTCTCATGATACAATATATATTTTGCCTATTATCTGCCATTTCTGCCTAGAAGAATGGTTTTCTGTCTTTTTTCTGCCATTGGCAGGGCAAAGATACCTTTCTTTTTACCTTTTAAAACCCCCCTGAGAGGGAAAGAGAGAGGAAATTAGCGAGAGAAAGAAAGATATATAAATATAGATGTATAGATACAGCCCTAACTGCCTTATGAGTATGACAAATTTACAAAAAAAAGTTATCTAATATTATTTATCTCTCATCCACTGTGATTATGTACACCAAAATGGTGAACTCCAATTCAAAATGGTGTAATGCCCAGTCTACACAGTCTACAATACTGATTGTGCCATTTCTACCAACTGATGGCAGAAACTTGCCAACCCTGATGGTTATCCTGTAAGGTTGTGCTTCCATTTGTAGGATGTAGGTGGTCTAGAAAAATTTTAATGCATTGTGTGTGTAAAGACCTTAGGCCAATGCTCCTAAATGTCCCAAGACATGAAAATTTTAAAAAATTTGTGTTGCAATAACCCAATCCATCCCATATTGTTTTATGCTGAGAAAATTGAAAATAATAATAATCAGTCCTTATCAGTACAGTTCACAACTTCTGGGTAGGGTTGGTTGGTTTGAATAATTCTTATTTAAATCATTGATTATTGAAAATACATTTTTTTGTGGTGATCTAGCAAGAACAAATGTAATTCATGTAAAAATTCATTGTTTGATAAACATATTCTCATCCAGGTAGTTGAATGGGCGAATTAATTAAGATACTAAACCGGTTATCTGTGAGTCTGTGACTGGTTTCCACAACTGTCTGGAGCCAGGTACCCATTTTTGCTAACCCCAATTAAACAAAGCATGTCTTTGATATCATATACTACAACCATGATTTTACTCTTGGGTTGTTGCATATCTGTGGTTGAAAGTTATAATCTTGAAAAGGTTTTCATTTAAAAATTGACTCTTAAATTTAAAAAAAAGAAAAACACCTAGCAAAACTGAATTGTTAAACTGAATGTTTTGTTACAGTCACTGATTTATCCAACTATATTTATATTTGTGCTTATATTGTGGACTCTGATTGAAAAAAACAAGGATGGGACTTTAGATATGCAATACAGTGTTCAGTACGGATATTACACAATTTGTGGATATGTAAAGAATACCCATTGCCCTGTAGAGGGCCTAGTAGGGAGGTCCCCTATTTATAAGATACCTGAATTCTTTAGAAGAGAAAGCCAGTAAGAAGGATGATCCTGGCACCAGGAAATTTAAACTGTATTGTCAGCAGGACATAAAGTGGTATTGATTGATGGCCTGTGGACTCTTCAGGGGATCCAGGCTTGATGGAGGGTCACTCTTTGTTATATCAGGGCCCCAGGGTTGTTTGTATAACACTTATCTGATACTACCATTGCTCCTGTGGGGGGTCTGGGTTCCCTGGCTTGGGATCAACAGCTACATGCATTCTACCCTGACCTGAATGACAGATATTTCAAGGTGATAATGTTGAAATGGATCCAGACACCTGTTTTGTGGGATGACTTAGTCATTGTTGGTCATTGTCTGCCAGTACCAGGCAGAGCAGCTCAGGTTCTGTGTTAAACACTATAATGACCACACTCATAGGAACTGTGGCTATCTCTTCATGGTCCAAGCTGTTTTGTGAATAGATTACACGTGTTGATATGTACATTAAAATCATGAACTAGCCCTTTATCATGTTCTTAATTTTGTAAGCTAGAAAGTTTCTGTCAAGATGAATGAATGTTACTCTTGAATGTTCCACACACTGTTTTTGTTTTAGAGGTCCTCATCTGTGGCACTAACTAGCAGTCAATTAGATGCTTCAGCAGATTTAACACGGATTATTTACCTTTATATACAAATTTCACATTTTTCTGGGTTAGATTTTCTTCTGAAGGGGAAATCAGTATTATTTTTCCGCTAACATTTTTTAGTTACTGAACATTGTAGAACTGTTTGTGTTACAACTGGTATTTACACCGCTGAGGTTAGTCACTGTTTGTCAGATGAACTGAATCAGGGTTGGGGCCAGGTACAAGTGAAAGTACCTAGGTACAGGTACTTGTGAATTGGCCAGGTACAGGTACAGGTACTTGATTTTCACAGAGTACCTAGGTACAGGTACAGGTACTTTAGAAAATACCTAGGTACAGGTACAGGTAAATTTATTTTATGATCACTTCAAAGACTCTTTAAAGATAATAATAGCGGCATAAATTCACATTTATATGCAAGTTAACATTCCTTTTTTCTATCAAACAATATTGAAGTCGTTTGCTAAAGTAAATTCTAAATATAAGTATAAAGTATATTATCACACTGATGGCTTGCTGATTATTTTACACTACAGGTAATCAATTTTAATACTTAAAGAGGAAAAAACATAAAAAAATGAAAATATGCAAATGTACCTGGAGTACCTTGTACCAGATACAGTTACTTTAGTTCCAGGTACAGTACAGGTACAAGGTACTTCCTACGCATGACCAGCAGGTACAGGTACTCTGAAATGTGTACCTAGGTGCAGGTACAAGTACCTGGCCCGATCCCTGAACTGAATTGAAACAATCACAGTGCAAGGCTGTTCCCTGCTTCACAAATGATGTGACATCAGCTATTTAATGTGTGTGCCATTATGAGTTCCATGGTAATTTTTTTTATTTATTCTCATTTTAGTTTAAATACATATTGAAAATGATTGATTGACAGGATTTGTGGCATTTTGGGTACATGGTAAGGCTGACAGTTACACTATGAATATGATATCAGTCACAGCTGGTTCACACAACTGTCATCATCAAACAGTGTGACTGTCCATCTTTTCAGCCATGATAGGAATTGGGTTTCTTTTGTGAAGGCATAAATCACAGGTGTGATCAGCAAATTAATCCCCTTTTCCACCTTGCATTAGCGGAGCATGTACTGGTTTTATATTCAGGTTATGACTTCTGGCAAGCTACCAGGAATTATTTCATTTGTTAGGGAATAATAATGCCAGCAATACCAAATGTGTGACAATGGGAGATTTGGTGTACTAGACTGCGCTGTTCATACTTCAGCAACATGCCAGATCCTCTTCTGGTTTCAGAGTAACTTATTTAGTATTCATATACAATTTGAGTGAAATATTGTATAATCCTATCAATCACATTCAGGTCAGTGATTTGGCAAGCAAAAGGTCTGATTTTAAGTAAACAAGGATGCATAATAAGTACTACAGTACTGGTATAGCAAAATGTGATGTTCCTTCAATGAAAAGAAGGGGATTTTGGTCTATAAAAGCTTTAAGACCTGATCAAGATGTACAGTCTAACCTCTTTCATTCGCCAACCTTGAGACTGGGTGAATTTTAGGCGGTAAGTGAGGGTGGCGGTTGATCTAGGGGTCCAAATGGGATGTTCAGGGTAGCTAAAATCGGGCCATGCATTTCTTAGGCTTGTTCAAAGGTTGTGCTGTTCCTGTATTCTGATCGGCGTTAACGACTGATAAGTATTTGTGCACTGTAGTCGATCCCAAGACAATCTGTCACTGGTTGTAGAAGCGATAGGATAAAGTTTGCTTCTGGACCGCCCTGCTGATCTGTTTCATTTGGCTGGTCACCCCCTGGTATAAATCCTGTGTGTTTCCAACAATTGCCTGTGGTGGGGCTGCTGACGTAATCCAAGGCATGCGTTTGTTGTGCAAACTGCATCACTAAGGCCAATCCCCCTAAGTTTGCTGTTGTCTGTACAAATATACGCCGCTTGTCCTTGTACCCCTGTTAATTGCTCCAAACTACTAATCTGGTTTGACTCATTAAATGACAGATATCCAAATAATTCTTGGTGTGAAATAAACACCGGTCACTCAGCTGATGACAGCTGTCCCCAAACAACTTTCAACCAGTGAGGCTTGACATGTTGTAAACACAGAGGCAGCCAGGTCAGCTGAGACCAAGCAAAAACACACCGGTTTGACGAAATATTTCCCACTTTTCTTAAGCTGGAATCAGGAAGTTGGCTTATGATAAAGGGAATGTGGCACATTTTGGTTAAAAAGCACCTAGCAGATGGTGGATAGCGAGGCTGGCAAATGAATGAAGTAAAAAAAGTAGTAAGGAAATGGGGACTTTGACATTTGTTGGTGATAGGCGAGGTTGGAGGATGAACAAGGGGCAAAGGATAGAGGTTAGACTGTATTATTTCCTGTTGGACTGTTGGAGCAAGGAGAAAAAGTGTTGTTTATTAGGATGTGTATAAGACTTATATTAATATGTCAAGAATGTATTATTTGTAATACACTAGCCTTTATTTAATTTTTAGCTGAGCTGACTATAAGTCATCTGAGCTTAAGTCATGGTCCATTGTCCGTTGCCTGTCCATCTGTCCATCCGTAGATGTGGCACGTTTTGAAACTGTAAGACCTAGGAATAAAAAATTTGGCATAATGTTAGATGTCCCCAAGATCTCCTACGAAGCCGAAAACTGGGTCTTTGCAACTCCGTTCTTTTGAGAAATTAAGGAAAATCCGCATTGTTTTATTAAAAACCTATATTCACACTTCAGGACTGCCTAATATCAAAACCACTCATCTGTTTTTCCTCATATTTACCATAAATATTCCTCTATATAGTTCCTATGGACATGCCGGAAATTAGGTATGTATTATATAATTTAAAGCTATGGGCCCAAACATATTGCACTTTGAAAAATATCAGGAAAAATATTTGGTCACTTAACACAAGAAAAATGTAAAAACTAGGGACTTTTTTTCAGTAATATAACTTCAATTAATCAAAATTTAAATGTATACCCAAAATTTGATCAAAATCGTTTTATATCTTGTTTATGAACAACGCTTGATTCTTTCAGTTTCTTATGTATGGATAACCTTCCATGGTTTGTTTCTTAAGTATGGACTACCTTCCATTTTTTAAATTTCATAAGATATGACCACCCTCCATCGTTTTGTTTCTTAAGTATGGACTATCCTCCATTGTTTGTTTCTTAAGTATTGACTACCCTCCATTGTTTGTTTCTTAAGTATGGACTACCTTCTATTGTTTTACAGTTCTTAAGTAGGGACTGCCCTCCACTGTTTACTTTTTTTTTGTTTGGACTACTCTCTGTAATTATCTTTCTTGTGTATGGACTACCCTCCATTGTGCATGGACTACCCTCCATTGTGCATGGACTATCCTCCATTGTGCATGGACTATCCTCCATTGTACAAGGATTACCCCCCATTGTTTTCTTTCTTGTGTATGGACTACCCTCCATTGTGCATGGACCATCCTCCATTGTGCATGGACTATCCTCCATTGTGCATGGACTACCCTCCATTGTGCATGGACTACCCTCCATTGTATATGGACAACCCTCCATTGTTTTCATTTCTTGTGTATGGACTACCCTCCATTGTGCATGGACTACCCTCCATTTTGCATGGACTACCCTCTATTTTGCATGGATTACCCTCCATTGTTTTCATTTCTTGTGTGTGGACAACCATCCATTATGCATGGACTACCCTCCATTGTGCATGGACTACCCTCCATTGTGCATGGACTACCCTCTATTTTGCATGGACTACCCCACATTGTTTTCATTTCTTGTGTGACAACCCTGAGTGAACTTAATCAGGGAAATGTTATATATGTAATATGTAGCATGTGGTTTACATACAGTGTTACCCCCTTCATATGCATTTCAATAAGCTATAGTATTTTAAAATCATTAATAATAAAAACTATAAATATGTTAAATAGCAGAACTTTAACAACTTCATTGGAACATTCTTTTTCAGAAATTAAAGCCTGGGATTATGTTGTTATGGTACTTGTGAATTCCTGAATCTCCGTCTAGTGAGTTGCAGGGTTGTCTTTTAATAACAGTATATATGAATCATTGACCTGTTTAGGTGTTTATCAGGTGCAGGTATTTTGTTTGGCCACTTAGGTGATTCAGGTGACCCAGATATCTGTTGAGCCAGGCACCTGGATGTGACTGGAATGGAATAGTAAGGCTGTAGCCATATATACTGAACAAATGTGACCCATGGTGGAAATTACATGAAGTTGCAGCTTCAAGGCCAGCGTAACATGATAGGTTTATGTTTGGCAACATGCATTAACAGGCTGTGTGGTACACAGGTCCTGAATGTGCTTACTGGTACTGAAAGGCCACAGATTCTTGGTTAAAACGGACAACTTCCCAGTCTATAAAACCAGAATCCACCACTGTGTAAATGCCTATTTCAGTGGATGTAGCTAGATTTGTGAACTGATTGTAGCTCAGTTGACTTGCTCACAGCAGTAGCTTGCACCCTCAAGTCCTAAGTTAGCTCAGTATTTCAAGAACCACTTAACATTACAATTAAATAAAATGGCTTATGATATAACATCATATCTGCAAACATTAAGCTGAACTTTTCATTCCTCCAGGACAAATATGAGTCTAACAGTTGCATATTTCTTATCCAAGAAGTTAATAGTGGATTCTTTACAAAAAGGGAAACGTCCAAGGAAGATCCACAATGCCACCAGATTCGAGAGCATTCTGACATGTACATGTCATTGATAGAATCCAGCTGGTAAAAATTGTTTGTTAACAGTCCAGCATTGTTAGAACAGCTTAACTTAAGTACCTTTAGTAGTAGCCAGTTATTTTAATATTTGCCAACAACAAAAAACTTTCGTTTTCAGCTGCATCAGTTACCCATTTGGGATCTAGCTTTCATAAGGAGCACAGTTTATAAAAAACCAACAGCCTAATCCTAGTCTCACTCTCATTAAAGGTCCATATGAAAGTAACTTAATCCATTCTAACTTGGCACATTACAGATTGCATTATACACAACCATTTATATTTATATGTTAATATGATCCGGTAGCCAGCAGCATGCCACACAAATCTGCTTTTTCAATACACTGTTCAAATTTGTGCTCAGGCCTTTTGTTTGCTTTGTTCAATTGTTAATGTTATGTGTATTGTAACTACATTTACTATAACTTACAGTACACTGTGCTTGACAGCTGAATCATTCTCTTCTCAATAATAAGTATCCATTAAAAAAAGAATTTATCTAATCTTCCTGCAGAATGAACCTTTGAAACCTAATCCACACCAGTTACTTAGGACTAGTGTATATATATATATATATTGTATAGGTGTAGGGGTTTATACATTAAAGCACAGTAGTGGTCTGTTTATAGCAGTCCCCTTTATGCCATTATTATTGCCAAGCTTACACCTGACATTGATTTATTCTCACTCAGTAGATATTTTGATATACATTTATGTTCTATTGACAATATTGTTTACATGTGTGAGCAACACATAAGGTGAAAATACCCTTTTTAGCCCTAAGCCCTTGGGCTGATGGGCTATTGTCGTCACCCAAGCTGTCCGTCCGTCCATCCGTCCGGCGTCTGTTAACTTTTACCTTGTGAGCGGGATATCTGGAAAAGGATTCACTGTCAGAATTTTATTTCCACGATAAAGATGTATATCGACAAAATCTCGGTCAAGTGCGAAGATGGGTGACCTTGACCTATTTTTCTACATTTTAGAGCTGATTATAGAAAAACACTTAGATGCTTATTACTCAGGAACCATTTGGTGGATTTCCACAAAACTTACTATGATTATTTGGACTGATAGTCTGTACCTGCTACACAAGTTTGGTGGCACCACCTACAATTTCTGATTTTTAATGAATTTTTATCGGATTTTTCAACTTTTGGCTTGTGAGCGGAATATCTCTAAAAGGATTCACCTTAGGAATTCTTTTTTTCAGTGAAGATGTATATTGACAATATCTCAGTCAAGTTCAAAATTGGGTGACCTTGACCTATTTTTCTACGTTTTAGAGCTGATAATAGAAAAAACATTTAGAGGCTTATTTCTCAGGAACCATTGGGTGGATTTTCACAATACTTACTATGATCACAGGGACTGATGGTCTGTAACTGCTGCACAGGTTTGGGGGCGCCACCTACAATTTCTGATTTTTAATGAATTTTTTTGGATTTTTCAACTTTGGCCTTGTGAGCGGGATATCTCTAAAAGGATTCACAATAGGAATTTTATTTCTTTGATGAAGATATATATCGACAAAATCTCAGTCAAGTTCAAAGATGGGTGACCTTGACCTACTTTTCAAGGTCACAGAGCTGATAATAGAATAAAACTTAGAAGCTTATTTTTCAGGAAGCATTTGGTGGATTGTTATGAATCATGGTACATACCTCTCCATTTTAAATTTATAACTGAGACATGTATAGATCCATAGATATACATCCATTTGAGAACAGATATTTAGTACTTGTTACTGTTACCACCTTTAAGCACTGTTCTTTTGGCTGAGGGCTTTTGTCAGCTTCTGCTGATATTCTAGTCTTAAATTTTGATGTCTTTAAAACAGATGTCTTTCTGTTTACACATTAGGTAAAGATAAAAAGGATAAAATGGGAAGTGCACCTTTTGTCTATTGAAAATATCATTATCTTGAAGTACAAGTTTGTAGACACACCTGCAATACACAGTGCACTCTAATTATTAGTTAAATAGTTGAATGACAGAAACAGATATTGAAAGACACAAATAAAATATATACCATTGGATTGACAGAAACAGGATTGAAATCTGATAAGGCAGGTTATACTAGGTGTGCATCTTTTTGTAGACCTTTAATGGCTGATCAGGACAACAAAATAAGCGGACCAGGAAAATATAGCATGAAGGTTATTACAAACCTAGTATATCTGATTAACGTCACACAGGAAATATTTTTTTCGGAGACATTCTTGATATTAACAAAACGTTTACTTCAACCCTGCATGTGTTGTGAAGGTCACATGTGCATCTTTATAGTTGAAACTGTCTCACATACAGGAATGATGTTACATGTATGTTCTCTCATTCTAGCCTCAACATGTGTTTTCTCTCAGACTAGATCTTTGTGTACTGAGATATAAAAGACAATTTTATGTCGCAAACCTCAGGGGGAGAGCAACAAATTTGTGTTAACTCTGTCATAATAACTTGATATATGCAGCAGTCAGTGTCCTGATAAGTGCATTGACACTTGGGTGTCTTGTTTAGACTGCCTCTTGCAAAGATTAAAGGCCAGTTTCATGAGTGCAGGAAAAAGTATTGGAGGATAAAAATGATATGTTTTGTCAAAAACGGCAGTAGCCTTCTTCCCCCAAGCATTCTTCCAGGAAAGACTGTATCTTGGACTATAAGTTGATAAATGTATGTGATTTCAGTCTTTCATTGCCTGTGATTTGTTTTAAAAGTTATAGTCACAGTATTAAGCATGTACTCAGAACCATTTATTTGATAGCTGTAGGAATGTTGAAGAACTGAGCACAATTACTGAGCAGTGCTGGGATTTCAATAATTTATCTCACACACTGGCTTCCCATACATCTGGAGCCTCTCATCGGGGAGTGTCCCCCTGATAAGAGGCCATTAAATCTGTGAGTGTGCCATTTTACCTTATGACTTTGAGTTTTGTGCTGTTAACTTGTCAGCTGGCACCACTCTTGTTTATTGAGGTGTATGACTGTTTGAGGATTGCCTGTCTTGGTTTTGCTGGCACAGGCCAACACATCACGGTAAGACACCCTTGATGAATGGGATTATCATGGTAATTTTGCTCTACTGTGAACTTCCATGGAAATTATGCTGGTCTGTATGTTACATAATCCTTATAAGTTTGTGGTTTTGATTTCTATGTCACTCATTATCATTAAGGTTGGGGTGGGAGAGCCTTTTTTATGGGAGAGAGGAGGGAAACTTAAAATGTGAGGGGATCCTACTATAATTCACTGTGAGGAGTGTGGTCACTCCAGCATGGGTTTCCTGCTCCTTCTCTGTGGTTATAGGTCCAGTCACTGCCAGACTGAGACATTCATACCTTGGGACTCTCCTCTGGAAATGTTCATGTCATATTTTCATGCTCTTATCAAACCCTGACTGATTCATTCCTTGTAAGCATTTCAAAAACATGATTTTTTTGCCATCTTTTATACACTAAAACCCAGATATCACAAGTTGGATTCCTAAGGTCTAAAATGCAAAGACTAAAACAAGATTTTGCTAGTATGTTTAATACTGAATCTGACAGTATATATCGCTTTTCATTGATCTGAGCCACTGTGCTGCTAAGGTCCTCAGTTTCTATGCAACAAGGCATTGTGCCTCTGTTTTGGCTTGACTGTTCTTTTTTTATCAAGTTAAAGGAAAAGTTCTACCACCAAGCACTATCTAACATTTTCAATACAGAATAATGCCAAGGTGCATCAAATGGAAGTTTGCACAGACTTTATACTTGTGCAATATTGATTGTCATACCTGGTTAAATAAACTGGTAAGGTGGAAGCAAGGGTGCTTTTGATTGGTGCCAGGGACATATGCATGGTGGCACAAACAAACACTAGAAGGTTCCTGTTTTGTCACATATTACACTCAGTATGCTTGCTCAGTAAATATCAAGTCTATTGGTGTTTGAAATGGATTTTACTCAACTGCTGTTACCTGTGCTTTGTACATGTAAAGAGACAGTAGTTTGTGTTCAGGTTTATTTTTGTAACTTTAGAGAATAGTACAGTGTCAGGGTTGTCTCCTGTGCTAGTAATATAGATTATTAGGGCCCTGCTGGAATAAGGCGCCCTGCAGTGATCACGGTGTCAGTCCATCTTTCTGTCCGTCTGTCAGTGACGCTCTCTTTCACGCATGATATCTAAAAAAGAACATGCTCAATCTTTCTGAAATTCACAGAGATGATTGGTACCTATGAGGGCTACAGACCTATTGAATTGCAGCCCTGTCGGAATTCCAGTATGGCCACCAGAGCACAGTTGGTGTTTTTCTTTCACTTGCAATGAAATGTAACTAGAACATGCTTCATCTTTCTCATATTCACAGTGATGATGGGTACATATGAGGGCGCCAGACCTGTCAGATTACATACCCATCAAAAGTCCAATATAGCGGCCACACCACAATCTGAGATTTTCTATTGCAAAGTGAAACATTTTCACAAACAAAAAACCCTTTGATCTTTTTTCAAATTCACAGGGATGATTGGTGCCTATGAGGACTCTGTCCTTATTGAATAACACACTTGCTGAAAATCAAATATGGCAGCACAAGTACTCACTGTGATTTTGTATTGCACACATTATTTCAGGGATATCTTCTTTTTTAAGATTTGGTTCCACCTGCATATTGATAAAACCTATTTCTGTTTATCATATTTTTTTACTATAAACTTTTACCCATATGTAAACTAGTCGAGCACTACTAGAAAGGTGGGACCCTCTGAGGACCATATCTAGTTGTACTTATATTGGTCATAATGGTGTAGTTTCTTACCTGTTTACTATCTGATGGATCATGTTGGTTGCAAACCCGTCGTTGCAATGACGGGTGATCACTCACCACACAGTCACCATGAAAAAAGCTGATATCACCTGGATAGCAACATTGGTGGGAGTTAATAGGTCCATACCTACAGGGAAGCAATAAAAATAACATGAGAGTTAAGTAGGATGAGATCACAAATGAGTGACGTATAAAAATGGTATAGACATGATAATTGGTTCCCACTGGGATTAAAAAAAAACTTCATGCAGAGATTGAATCAGGTTCCCTAAGCAGACACATAATAGCTGTTTATTCATAGTGATTCTGACAATCCTAGATGCTTAATTAGGACCAGGCCAGTGTCATCTCCAAATGAGACAAGTGTAGGATATATATGTAAACTCATATTTGATCACTCAGGATACAAGTTTGTAGGAAACTATAGGTGTCAACAGCAATCTTAATTGAATATCAATATGAGCACTAGAATGTGTTTTCTGTGAGTTTGTTGTTTAAATTAATGCCTGGACTCATCTGATGTAGGAGATGCCCAAAATCTGCTGATGAGCTCACTTCTAAAGTTTGTTACAAAATCATGCCTGTCAGTCATGTCTCAGAAATCTGTGGTATCCCTGCCAGAATGCATGATTCAGTGTCATAATCACATTTATATATGTCACCACCCAGCAGCAGATGGCTCATTAAGTGAAAGTCTGTGAAAGGCTTATATTTGCATGATATGTATTATCTTTAAACTTAAATTAAGTCTCATTGTTTTTACAGTTACCAAACATATGATATGACTTTTTCACTGTTGGTGCAGACGTGTATCAAATTGTGTATGATATATATTACAGGTATTATGTATTATATTTCATTTTCCTTGCAGGTATCCATGCAGTTGATTACTTCTATGATATGTTAATTTTCTTTATTTGTACAGGTATACCCATTTCACAACAGCACCTGGTCTGGCAGTCTCGTGAGCTTGAGGATGACTTCTGTTTACAGGACTACAGCATCCATGATGGAGCCACCCTGAAACTTGTCCTGGCCATGAGAGGGGGACCCATCAACACTCGCAGAGGTCAGTTCACTACACACAGTTACACAGCAGTTTATAAAAATGACAAAATCTAATTTTGGACCAGTTACATTGATTGACACATTGACATATCCATAAGATATTGATTTATGGAAACTGATTTGAAGTTGAGCCAGCTAAACCCTGAAGCATCACATGCCTTCAACCTGGAAAATTGAACAGGCATCTAGGAGGTTAGTCTGAGGTTGCCTCAGGTAGTAGCTGAAGCACATTATAATGCTGTCATTGGATATGATTAATGCAAAGCATAAATTTGACATTTTTAAAGAGAAACAAAGGGTAAGATATAGCCTGATGGTGAAAGCTTTGGACTACAGAGCAGAGGGTTTCTAGCTCAAACCCCACAGGTGCTTAAATAGCAGCTATGGTTAGAGTTTGATAGAACCTCACAGATTCACTAAATGACAGGTTATAAAACCTGAAATGCAGAAGGCGTAAAAATTGTCACATCATTCTTTTCATATGGCTACTGTCATCCTCATTAAATACATAGTGCCTCTGATAGGCAATGGACCTATCTTTTAGACAATTTAAAATTATGGGATCATTTTAAAATGTAACGTAATAAAAAAAAATTTGTGAGAATAAAGGGATTTGAAGGGATGTGCGTGCCTGCAATGGGAATAAGATAAAACAACAAAAAGGTCAGTGATAACAGAATTAATTGGTTGATTTGCCAGAAAAACACTGGAAGAGATATTTATGTTTCCAGCCTGATCTATATGCAGTGCTATTACATGACTTAAGAAATAATTGATTTTGGCACAGAGCTGGGTGGATTTGATACAGTGTATCAGGAGCATGTTGGCATTGAGCCATCATCAAGTGAATGTAGATTATTAATATTACCAAGTGAATGTAGATTATTAACATTACCAAGTGAATGTAGATTATTAATATTACCAAGTGAATGTAGATTATTAATATTACCAAGTGAATGTAGATTATTAACATTACCAAGTGAATGTAGATCATTAATATTACCAAGTGAATGTTGATTATTAATACAGCACAGTGTGGGGGATAGAGTGATCAACACCCGCCCCCCCCCCCCCCCCCCTCCATCAGTTTGCCTTCAGT
This sequence comes from Sipunculus nudus, assembly GCA_026874595.1. NCBI lineage: Eukaryota > Metazoa > Annelida > Sipuncula > Golfingiida > Sipunculidae > Sipunculus > Sipunculus nudus. The sequence continues at coordinate 17,957,065 of CM049307.1, read as the reverse complement.
CTTTTTCAGTTAATATGGCAGGTGTTTCACATGGGTCTGCACCCAGAATGTACATGGGGTCAGATTTTGACCGAACAACATATTTATATAGTTTATATCAATTTAAAAATTAATATTTAAAAAAAATAATGTAGAATGGCTCATATTAAAATACAAACTCAGAATCTGCAGTCTTACATCATCTGAAGCTCACCAGGCTCGGCTTAAACGTGATGATACTCTCTCAGACATTGACTCTGGTCAGCAGGCCAAATGCCTATGCTGAGTGTAGCGTTCTCTTAATCATTGACTCGGCTTGTCTTGCTACATCAGCAGATGATGGTAAAGTAAGCTTTAACCAAGAAAGTCAACTTAATTTAAAAATAGAATAATGCACAGATGTTGACAATTTTCATCCAGATACAGATCCAGATTTATAATCATACATACATTCATGGTCCATGTTAATATCACTGTTGAGTTTCATTTCTCCAGATGTGAGTTCCCATTTGATATTTGGTCACAGTTTTTTTTTCTTTATATCTCATAGCAGGACTGGTCTTAATAACTATCAGCACTGATGATTCCTTTAGTTTTTTATTTGACTTAAATATTACCAAGGCATCTCTCCTTCTGCTGCATAGCATACCAAGTATCCAACAACAGTGTGCACCTTAGATTAAAAAAAAAATAGCTCTCTTACATATTAGCCAAACAGTTGAGCATCATGACCTATGGGTCACTTTTTCATAATCCCTGGTGACTTGCCTTGTGATCAGGTGGCTTGTCATTAATTAGACATTAAGCTGTTTTCTGGTATCAGCAATGTATTTGGTCTTTTTCATAATTCATCCTGTCTTGATTGTTTTTGTGTATATGTTCCTTTGCAGTCCCAACAGAAGACCCAGCACTCCGTGAGATCTCTGAATTAATTGCTTCAGAGACCAGCCGGGATGATCTTGTGGAAAAATCAACTAACAGGGGTCAGGTAACCCTTGTGGTATTTCGAGAAGGTGACCAGCTCAACTTCTTCAGAGTAGTAGATCGCGGTGATGGAAATTACTCACCACTTTCGGAGTCCCTCAGGTGTGTGACAAAGTATAATCAACTCAGTACAAAACACTTCATGACAGCAACAATATAACCTGTACCCACCATGGTTACCTTTCAGAGTGTTATATGGATATGGTATTACTTTCAATTCAGGCAGTGACAAGTAATAATCATATTTCTCAAAGCAAAATACTTAAGGACATTTGAATGACCTGCACCCACCATTGTTGCATTTCAGAAAGGTGGTAAATTGTCATTAGAAAGGATGGCTACACTAATGCTGTAGGAGTATGAGAGCATAAATAGTACTTTCAGGTGCAATTAACTGCTTTCTGTTGGTCGCACCTGTAAAAAGATGCCAGTCAAAGGAAATAAGGATTTCTATTAAGGCTGCCCTCAACCTGTTTTTTTGGGCAGTTCAGTAACAAATTTGGTAAAAACCACTTAAATTTACCGTGTTAAATACTGAACGCAACCTAGGTTAACATTGCCACAATAATAGTCACTGATTATATGACCTTTTGTCACAATGTCATACCATTTCCTTGAAATGAGTCTTCAAATGTCCAGAAATTTGGGGTGCTTATAAATTTTTGTGAGCTTATCTGATACATGAGACCTTTGGGATTTATGTATTTCTTTACTGTGTATTAGTCAATATACTTGGGACATTCAATGCCTTCACCACTGGACAGTGTCCAGTTTCCATGTTTGTCTTCAGGTGTATTTCTGACAGGAAAGGGACCCCACAGAGAGCAGCACATTGTCATTGTACCATTCTGCTGACACTTCAGGGGGGCCGTCAACTTCAGTGTATTCACTGTGGACAAAGGCCATAGTTAAATATATCTTTAGTGTTCAGTGCATGTGTAAGAGATTACTGGGTCGGTTAATCAGTAACTCAGTTATAACCAGCTATATTATTAGTTGCTTTGTATTGAAGAGTCATGTTTGGATAGCTTTTACATATACTATATTAATCATAAGAGCTCATGTGTGAAATAAACAACCCCACAGTTGCCAAAATGACTTGCTATTAGTCCTTAGTATTTTGAGGCTATGTACTGTGGTGTCACTAAATTCATGACCTGGATTATGGAGCGTAGTTCTGGTATTTTTATTATTTACACATTGTTATTGTATCAGGATTGACCATAAACATTGCTGACAAGGCACTTGGGTGCATCCAAGTCAGAATCTGTGTGGTTATTAAACATACAATACATTTGTATTAATGCACATTAAAAAAAATCACAGCTTCTGTCTGCATTGTAAAGTTCCTTGCTGATTTGTGATTATGGGTTTAATGTGTAATTAAGTAGTGTGGTGTGTAATAAATGGATTGTTTAATTAAGGGGTGTATTGTGTAATTAAGGGTTGTATTATGCAGTGTCTGTTACACAAGATGGTCAAGAATGAATGTTTTGATTTACTTAAAGAATATTACAAAAAAACATCCCTTTTTGCTTAAATGTTAAATATTTGAAAACATAATTTATTGGTTCCAGATTCTTTGTTTATTGAAATTAATCAGGTGTAACTTTTACTCAAATAAACAGGAAAGAGCCCTTCCATATTGATTTGGGAATTGATCTAACAATAGATAGATAGATGAGTGTCTCATTTTAATTTAAAGCCCCAGTCAACATGCAGCACACAAACTCAGAACTGCACACTATGACTATGTCTTTGAGTGTATCCAGAATAAAAGAAACCTAACCAACACTGTATGTTCTAATGGATGGAGTCTGTTCATATCTCAGTCAATCATCAGTATGAACAAACCGATCATTGACTGGTAATAATTTGTACAGATATATATTTCATTATCTGTACAAATGGAAAATTGAATGTTTAAACAATGCACTTTACTATACAGTACTTTACTATCTAATTTATACGTAAAACTGTGCAAATTTTCTGCCCTTTCTTAAGTTAATTGCTCGAAGATTTCTGAAGAAGCTTGTAAATTTTTTACCAGGGTGGCTTCTTTCATTCTATAAGGTCCTTTTTTTTAGGACCTTCCGTTTTTTTAAGTCTTTTTATTTGTAAGTATTTGGTTATTTTCTTTAGCGATCCAGTGCTTGAAATTGATAGAAGAATGACTGATTCCCCCCCCCCCCCTAAAAAAATTCTGTGATGCCTCGTCTTTAGTATTTTGTTAGATCATGCAGAAATGGTCTAAAATTCAATACTGGATTTGTTTTTTTATGCAACCAGAGACTAAAGCACCACAACCAAACAGAGAGAAATATATTCATAGCTATTTACCCCTATGACCTTTGTATATATGAGTGTAAACAAGCCATCCATCTGTCATGTGATTTACAGGTTATATCTGTGACCTTTTCAGTGGTGCATCCGTGTACAATCTGGGAGATGAAGATGAAGAAGAAGAGGTGCTTCCACGGGAACGGGTTGCGGAGAATGACAAAACTAAGGAGAAAATGAAGCTACTAAAGATGAAGATGGACAACCTGAATATCAACAAAAAGGTCAGAGGTCAATGTATCTAAAAAGAAAACCTGTTAGTATCTGCCCTCTGTTTCATGTATCATGGGTCATGTCTATGCACAACAAGGTTAGTGGTTTCAATACAAAAAGACACAATCACTTGGTGCATTGTAATAGTTGGTAATCCTTCGTTCAGCCACCTGGAGGGAGCTAGATGATCCAGTGACTCCATCTCGGGGCCTCCTCTCCAGTATTACACTATTAAGTATTCAAACACATGCTTCTCCAGACACTGTGATGAGCTCATGACCAGCACAGTGTTAGTGTACCAGGTGGCCTGCCACATCCTGGTGCTGCAGGAAATACAAGTCATTTTAATTTCATTGCCCTGATCATGGGACAGTGCCTGGAAGGCTACAATTTGATCAGATGTTTCAGCTTAGGCAGGTAGGATGCAGAACCTGCTGATTCAATCATTAAAACATTGAGTGAGGCCCTAATTTTATTTTTGCCAGAATGGTGTATTCTTGATGCAACCTCAGAGGTTCACTGCAATGTCTTGATGACAGGTTCTGATTTCTGTATCATTCCTAGCCCTGTGGACATGTAAAACCTGTAGTTCAGTTGACTTAATTATAACGTATCAGTCTTGTTGAATGGTGACCTTCATCATCGTTCCATAGAGAGTGCAAAGGACAGGCATTATCACATATTCTATATTTGTTGCTGAATGAAAGTGTATTCATGTGACTCAAGCAGTTGGTATTCATAACACCCCTGCATATTAGGCTGTAAAAAGGATGCAGAATGGAGCGTGAATCTTTGGGTGGAAGGATGTTGTTCAGTGCATGTTATATTGTGTAAAAACTGATTTACCAGTCATATAATCTGATAAAATACCTTTTAAGTCTCTCATCTGTGAATATTTAACAATAGTGAATTAGTTCATCAGCAAACATTATCTGCAAATTCATGTATTAACTGTATGAACCAGAATGTCTAATCCACCAAACCTTTCAAGATAAACCTTTAAAGCAATTAAAGACCAAGCCAAGGATCCCCATCCCCTTTACAAGATGATGTATTATAACCAACAGCAAGCTGGAAAATTTAATGTAGCCCTTTTTTATATCCGATGGTAGAATAGCTCCAGCTGTCATGGGGATTTGGTTTAGCCGATAAAATCTGAGGTGGCATCAGTTTCCCACTCACCTGCATACGTCATCCCTCCCCTACTTTCAGTTGATAATTACCATTAGCGAGCAGCTCTGGACCCAGTTTATTGGCTTCCTGGGGATGTGGTGTTGCTGCATGGGTGGTTACTGGTGACAATATTTTTGCAAGTACCATTGGGGGTCATCACAAATACGCATTCATTGCGGTTGTATTTGTTAGCTAGGTGCTGGAAGTATCATTGCTTGATGGAATGGGTATTGTGTTTGGAAAAACATCTGTTTGCATTTTCATTTTTAACTCAAATCTTGAACTGTAGCCTGTTACACAGAAGTAGCCATTGTTCAGGGCCCACCTAACACCCATCATAAGTATATAGCAGCTTTTCTCAGCAATGACTTTACAGATTCTCATAAAATGTCGTACACATGTGCATCTTTGGACATGCTAAACAAGACAGATTGGTGGGACAACCAAGTGGGCTTTTTTTTTTTTAGATTTTGCATGCTCATAGATATTGGGTTGACTCTGTTTTAAATGAGTTTAAACCCTTTTTTATAAGAGTGAACTTGGCATCTATATATATATATATATAGCTAGGCCATTTTGGGTGAAAATCACAGATATAAGACTTTTTGTAAACATTTGGATTTTGTTGATGGATTGCCCTGAAATTTTGTATCATTATTGGGCAGAGATCTCTGATAGCATTTTATTCTACACAAGGCATTCAGTGTGCCCACCATTATATTCCTTTTTATTTGCCTGTCTATGACAGGATGTTTTATGGTATACCCACGGCCCTGTTTTTCAGTCTGTCTGTCTGCTAACTATAAGGTTGACTGCAATATTTTACAAGGGCTTCGATAGATTTTCATGAAACTGAACATAACAAATGTCTCATAGGTTTTCTCATCCAAATTTGATAATAGGCAAAATCCATTTATATTTAATGACGTCACCAGGTGTCAAATGATTATTAGGTCCTTTTGCCCTTGCTCTGTCTGTTTTGGGAGAATCTGTATCTGATAACTGACACTCCTGTGCATCTTTTGCATGCTGTATTTATGAAAGTAAAATAAAGGTCTTTGGGGTCAGTGCAGGTACTGTGAAACCTGTGAAACACCAGCATAATTAATGGTATTTGTAATAAGCATGACAATGTGATCAATTTTCTGATGTTATATTGTACTTTGTGTCTCAATATTACAGTTCTTATGTATATTCAGCCGAAGAAGAAGCATGTGCCACATCCGCCCAGCCGTCCAGGGAGCAAGGTCCGGTTACGCTGTCTGCCAGGTAGTTCAACAAAACCGCGAACTATCTCCCTCAACCGTAATCCCTGCCTTCCTCCTCTGCGACCTACAAGTGTGAAAGCTGAGTCACCAAGGCAGGAAGTTGAGGAGGCTGAGTCCGTACCACAGCAGCTCAGCGCAGTATGTGGTGCTACTGCTGCCGTGGAGACTGTCAAAGGACTGCAAGCTGTGACTGAAGTGACTGAATCAGATCTATCTATTAGGAGTGGCAGTCGGGGCGCTATAGTAGAACCTAGTGCAAGCAGGAGGGATAGCGTCAGTGCCAAATGCTCCAGGGGTCAGTTTCATATATCTAGTGCTAGCCGAGATAAAGACATTGACTATAGTGTAAGTGATATTAAGACACCACTCCAACGGAGTGAATTTATGGCAGAACCACCTTTGCTACCCTCACCCCCATCCTCACAGAAGCCTGATCTCACTTATGAAAGCACGAGAGAAGGCCATAAGCCATCCACCTCATCGATAGGACGCAAAGAATCCAGGGAGCCAGGGAGACCGAGCACCTCTTCCAGGAAAGAAGTGACCTTCGAAACTCTTAAAGAAAGTTTAGGCCATGCAGGGAACTCTAAATATACAGACCGGGTTGAATTCACGCTTGAGAGTCTCAGTCAAAAAGAGGCTCGAGCTGTGTCAGGAATGTTGCGACAGGCCTCTATTGAGCGCCTGGGGTCTTCACGCCTGAGCACTTTCATACGTAGTGCCAGCCGGTCAAGGGCAGGCTTCTCAGTTAACAGTACAGGGATGAATGATGGAAGGATATCGACCCCTGAAGGGAGGCTGGTGGTGAGTAATAGCTTTATATATATATATATATATGGTGCAGTATTAATGTAACAGACAGTAGAGATATATACATTAATGCATGAAATGTATTAAAACAAAATGTATAATATATAGCTGTGCTTAAACACTAATGTTATCGAATGGTATGTCATGATGAAGATCATTGTTAATTACTTTAAAAATTTCTTTTACATTTCATGCAACTTCAAATCATAACACAAAAAAAAACTTTATAATATAGAGCAATTAAGCAAACCTTTACAAAGTCATGAAGTAAGCCATTTACCTGTTTCATATCATCAAATTACAAATAAGTAGGTGGTCTTTACATTTGTTTGTTCAGCTAACTGATAGTCATTATATCTACCAGCCTGCAGTTCAGATTTTCTAACTGATGCAGCTAGAATGTTCTTATTTGAAAGGCAGATAGACGGATTACTTTTCTCTCAAATATGTATTCAGGTCTGTGTGATCCCATTCCTTTGAGATGCAGCCAAATTCATCATTTCAAAGCCTGTAATTGATGTTCTTGTATCCCACTCATTATAATGTGGAAAAGGTGTAAAATCATACCAGTTTTGCTTATACTGTAGCTGTATTAAATAACATTCATGATTTTATGCAATAAATCCTTATTTATTAAACTCCATTCAAGAAAAAAAAGTTAAAGAAGGATTCACAGGGTCAAATATTTTTAACTTTTGAGCCATAATAGGACATGAACAATGTACCATGAAATCATTAAAGTCCTCTGACTAATTTTGGGTTATTTGTGAAGACAGGCACCCTTTTTAATTATCTGCCATAAATTAATAAAAAATTTCCACTTTTTTCAATGTTTCCTTTGATCTCTGTGTATTTATTAAGAATTTGTACACATATTATTTGATATAAATTATAAATAATTCATATGATAATGGTTGTACTCTGTGTAGGTCCTTTGTCAGGTGAGATTGTGAAAATGGAACCCTCTCGAAACACTGAAATAGTGAAAATTGTGAAATTTTAACTTGACGCACACAAACTCAATCCCAGTAAGCTCATGAGCAGCTCAGTCAGTCTCTCTGTTTATCCCTTGTCTGTCCATTAACTATTAGCCTCATTGCAGTAACTTACCATGGATATGACAGATTTTCACCATAATCACCATAAATTTTTATCAATCGATTATCTCACCTCATTTGGATGATAGGCAAAATCCATGCATATTTAATAAGGTCATAGGTCACCCAGCTTTTTTGTGGTGTCACCACGATAACCTACCAGGAATATGATTGATTTTGATCAAACTCTACAGACATATGTATATTAAAATTAATGATTGTTTGATTCCTTGCAAAAACCATGCATGAGATCAGAGGTCACCATACTTTTGTAGTTTCTTGATGACTTGTGAAAATCTGATGGATTTTTTTTTAAATCATTATAAATATTAACCAAAAGAGTTCCTACCTTGAATTAATTTCTCACGAAAAGTTCATGTATATTTAAAATGGTCAGAGGTCACATGACACACAACAGGTGTATTATGCACCCTTGTGGTGCTTGTTTTCATTGTGTTATGATTACTGTCATGTTCATTTGATAGATAGTAGTATTGGTAACAACAAGTCATTTTCCCAACTTAAAAAAAAAAAGATTTTTCTATACCCACACACAGCCTGACACATTGTTAGGTAAATAATAAACTGGTGATTGTTCAGTTTGCTGGCAGGTTCATGTTCTGTTGTCTTTAACCTGTGCATTGGTGACAGTCATTTAAAGCAACTTATTTCCTGTTTAATCTGCTTGTTGCCTGGGCTCAATCTGTTAGTGTGTCAGGCCAGGGGACCTGACCAGGGGCTCATCAAGCTGTCAGCTGGCTGCATGCTCTGAGCTTCTGCTGATTAGCTGTGTAATACATTTTACCATATGTCATAGCTGTAAGCTGAATATTGATCAAGACCATGATTCAGAATGCTGTAACCTTCCAGTATCTCACTGCCAGATATAGTGGTAGGGAGGTATTGTACAGCTGACTATAAGATTTGAGCAATAGTTTTAGTCCTTCTGTCCGGCCATCCCAGGGTCCGTCCTTTCACATGGCAAGTATTGAAACCGTTGGACCTTAGAATCCAAAATTTGGCATACAGTAAGATGTCCCCTAAATCTCCTACCATACTGAAAATTAGGTCACTAGGACTATACTTCAAGACTGCCTAATATCAAAACCACTGATCTCTTTTTGATCAGAATCAATATACATATTTCTCTATATATTTGCTGTTTACATACCAGTAATTGCAGGCCTCGATTTAACGCATTCCCGCATTCCCGAGGCATGCAGTATTCACGGAGGGAATGCTGTATTTTTCATTGAATTCCCAAAATTGGGAATGCCAGCCTATTATCAAAGAATTTGGTTTGTTTTAAAGACCATTAATAAAATAAAATCTTCCTAAAGAAAGGAAGTAAAAAACCACTACCAGAAATAGACAGTATATGAGGTTGCTTTAATTTTATGCGTGTTCTGAACGGTTGTGTCTGATATAGAGATGGTTTGTCAGAAATACTGTCATGATCACGCAGTTCTCGCAATGACAAACATCTGATTTATGGAGATCGTGCACTACACATCTTCAGTGGCAGGTTCCATTATATAGCCCTGCGTCATTTGTTTATGTACGCATGGTGCCGCCGTGATCTGAGCGGAAAAAATGTTCATAACCATTGTACGCGACGCGATGTCAGTGAATATTTTCCCGCCAAAATTGTCATGAATGAAGTCACATGGGGTTGACTTTTACTACGAATCGCTTAATGACTCTCTATCTATGACATGTCATCGCTCCGCCAATCAGAAGAACCTATGCACGAGGCACAGATTTATGCAAATCAAGGTGTCACATGGTTTCTATGCGGCTTTATTGCCAACATTGGCCGGTTGACAGTAGGAATGTCAAGCAGTTTAATGTGACAGCGTTGAGCTTGCACTTTATTTGTAATCAAATAAGAACAATTTCTAATTGCTCAGTGTTTTCCCCGTGATTCGCCTATTTTTCATAAATATATGTGCATAATAATATATCAGATTTCATTGATCTCATGCTGATGCCCGCAGGCTGTTTGGCCCGAGTGACGAAATTAGGGGAGCGGTTTACCGGCAGTTTTTATTTTCCCTCTAACGTACGGGAATGTATCGGTAGTTCGACGAATATATAAACATAATCTGACAAATTTTAAAGGCTCATATTTAAACTATTGGCTTCGTCTGATTATACTGATTATGGAAATTAAGAACATCTTCCACATGGAGACCAGGGGGTTTAAGAATATGATTATATAGAGGGCTATTATTCTGGGACGTGAAGGCAGACTTTTACGGACCCGGACTTGCACCTTCACATTATACGGACCCGAGCCACAAATGCAGGCAACCCTGGTACGACGATCAACTGAAATTACACGCTTATTAATGAATGAAAATATGTATCATGATGTGTTTGATGTTAACACAGGCACTGATGAAAAATCGCCGTCCTATTAAAAAAAATTAAGTCCAACGAAAATTTTCCAAACGTCTTCCTGTACATGTCCTGGATGTACAAAATGGCCCTAATCTCTGGTAGGGACACCTGTGGTGTTTGTAGTAAAAATGCCAGCGAATTCTTAAACAAGGGTTTCAAAGCTAGAAATAAGGTACTTGTTCAAGAAGATTGGACCGCATCATAAGAAAATCTGAGGTGATACACCAACAATTTATGATCTGGAAATTAATATTACTACTGCTGGGTTTTTTTTTCCAATGCAAATATTCTGAAAAGAAATAAACAAAACTTGTCCAAACGTACCCACTGAAGTTTCTGCACGTGAGTTTCTCCTGGCCCACGTGTGTCATTTGACTTAGGCGGGAACATTCGTTTTGTTCCCGGGTACAATACATTCATGCTAATTTTTCCCCATGGTACCCTTTCCAAATGTGCGGGTCCCGCATGCTGCCATCGCATGTATTTGTTTAGTATTTGATTAGATTTATCCAGTATGGAGCCCAAATACAAATGCTAATATACATATTATAATTTTACACAACACAAATGCAAATACACAAATTTTTATATGGTGAACTCTGTGCATACTGCATCAGATGATCCTTTATCTTTTGCTTCATTAAGTCATTAAGATATATACACCTTGTTGTTCTTTTCTATATTTACATTTCTATATTCAAATTTACTAGATAAATGTTTTAGTGTCATTTAATTAGTCATAGGGATGTTGCTTATTCTTTTTCAGCTTAAAACATTTTATATTTAAACATAGATTCTGAGGGAATGTGATAGGTCTGGTGGGAATGCCAGAAAAATTGTTGCATTCCCATGAGGGAATGCAACAAATTTCAATTATTTCGACCCTTGAATTAGGTCAGTATTGCCTAAATTCTTGAAGCCTGAACATAAAGCATAAAATCTGGATATATATTTACTCACTTAACATGAGAACTGCTGAAGCAAGAGACTTTTTTCAGGGATTTAACTTTATTTAATCTATATTCAATTGTTTACTCAAAATTAGATTTGAATTTTGAAAAAAAATTAAATTGTTAGCGTAAATAAAAAATCAATACCATAAAAATTTGTCCATTCTTGACCACAGCACATTTTTTCCATGTATGCACTGTTGATTTAATTTTCACAGCATGTATACATTTATATATAAGGATTTAATCTTTTAAAATTTGAGAGTTCAAAGCAATTGATTGAGTAGCTTTTATAAGTTTTTGACTCCATGTCAAGTATTGTTTACATCAGGCCAGCCCAGTTTACAGTGTTGTGTAGTGGGTGATGGAGCCCTCACCTATGTTATGCAATCACTCCACATTCCAACTTAGCTAGGCTTCAACTTGGTCCAGTTAAGCTTGGCTTCCCCTGTGTATTATCACCAAATAGCAAGGCTATTTCCTCTTAGCTTTTCAAATGCTAATATGTAAACAAAAAATAGAAAAAAGTACATTCTGCATTTGCTTAGCATTATGACCCATAGGTCCCTTTTGGAGTGTTGTTGGCTCAGGGTTAACATACAGCTGGCTTGATACATCCCATAATACACCATACAATACCATTAGCTCAGGGGAAGGCACTGTCACAGCTGGTTTGATATAAATACATCCCATAATGCACCATACAGTACCTGGGCTCAGGGGAAGCCACGGTTACAGCTGGTTTGATACATCCCATAATACACTATAAAATACCATAAGCTCAGGGGTAAGGCAGTGTCACAGCTGGTTTGATACATCCCATAACAGGGATGTGCCCACGCCGGGCAGCGCCGGGGGGTGCGCCTGGCAGTCTTTCCTGCCGCCCGGCACTTGACTGTAAAGTGTCAGTGCCCGCCCAGCAGTAATATTTTTAACTTGTTTAAGCCATGAACAAAAATACACGCGTTTAAGCTTATTTCGCGGTGTTTTACCGGTATTACAATTAGTGACCCCTGTCGAATATTTCTAAGTGCATGTCTTCCACACTAGATGACATCCAATGGCGCCCAAAATGAATATTTAATAGAAGGTACTCTTTCAAAATGTGCCGTATTAAATGAATGTTGATGAATAAAATTTGGTACGTAAGAAGTGAACGTAGCTGCTATGGTAGTGCCACCTTGTATCTGTATAAAAGACTAATGCTGATATCAGCTTAGAACTATGAAATCATATGACGCGCCAAACGATGATTGATTGAATATAATTGATATCGACGTAAATTTTCGAAAACATTTGTAAGGTCACAGTTCTTAATGAGGCCAAAATGCCATAAAAAAGGGGAATATGATGTTTGGTATCAGGTTTTAAGCGTGAAAAACTGAATACGGTCCTTTCTTATAACCATATTATATGGAAGTATTCAAAAAATCCTGACCGACAGAATCAGAACTGACAGATGAGTTCACCACAATGTTTTAACTTTTACAATCAATTTTGCTCTCAGTGGCAGCATTGCTGTCGGCATTTTGGAAATTAATAATACTTTTTAGTATTACTAATGATTTTTTCATGCAGCTGAAATATCACGAATCAAGTCTATAAAAAAATGAAAGTTTAACTTTAAATATCTCGTGCCCCCTGATCCCCCCCATTTCACGTGCACGGCCCGCCCGCCCGGCACTCAAATTATTCTGAGCACATCACTGCCTATAATACACCATAAAATACTGTAAGCTCAGGGGAAGCTCTGTCACACCTGGTTTGATACATCCCATATTGCACCATGCAATAACGTAAGCTCAGGGGTAAGGCAGTGTCTCAGCTGGGTTTGATACATCAATTAATACACCATACAGTACCATTAGCTGAGGGGAAGGCACTGGCACAGCTGGCTTGATAATCCCATAATACACAATACAATACTGTATGCTCAGGGGTAAGGCACTGTCACAGCTGACATACCATAATACTCCATAATCCATACGATACTTCTCGCTCAAGGGTAACACAAAGATTGCTTGTTACATCCAACTATACTCCATACAATACAACTGACTCAAGGGTAATGCACTTTCACAGCTGGTTTGATACATCCTGTAATAATCCATACGATACTTCTCGCTCAAGGGTAACACAAAGATTGCTTGTTACATCAAACTATACTCCATACAATACAACTGACTCAAGGGTAATGCACTTTCACAGCTGGTTCGATACATCCTATAATAATCCATATGATACTTCTCGCTCAAGGGTAACACAAAGATAGCTTGTTACATACAACTATACTCCATACAATACCAATGACTCAGTGGTAGTGCACTTTCACAGCTGGTTTGATACATCCCATAATACTCCATCCACTCCCGCCAGGTCAGGGGTGATACAGCTGGCTTAATTCATCCCATAATGTATTGATAGAGATACATATGTCCCAAGAAATTTAAACAGCTGTTATGGAACAATACAGCAGGATTGAGGTATCCAGAATCGAAGTACAGCTGTTTTGGAGCGACATACTCGGCATGGGTTCTACACAAAGGTTCCTCTTAGCCAGCTCACTAACTTGCAGTTTGGGCTTCATGTCAAATTGTGAATACAAAACATACAATTCAAACCTCTTAATATAACACATTGCAGTGCAAAATAATTTATTTCTTGGTTTGTTCAGGTATGCCTGATATTCTATGTTTACATGCTTTTAAAGTATTAAATTTTCCATGTTCCTATTGTTGCAGTCAGCACGCCTGCATAAGCTTTCCAATGGTCGGGATGACCGTGTGATGACCCCGTCCCACCGCCTTCCTCCAGTCAAGCCAAAGAAGAAATCAAAGAAGTGCTTTGTTTGTGGCAAGAAGACAAGTCTGGTGGCCAGTTATATGTGCAGGTATGTACTCGGTGGGAAATCCTGAATAGACAACCCATCTGTATCCCTGGCTTGAGGCCTGCTTACCAAGTGGATGCACCAGTGTGTTATTAGAGCCACCAGTCTGTATCCTGGCAACCCATGTGTATCCAGGGACAAACCCTGGAGCTGGTGCACTCATTTTTCTGTTGGGCAACCTTTCCATCCCGGTATTGTGGGGATGTTTTTCTTTACCATGTAGGTTCACTGGTGTGTCAGCTGGGCAGTCTTGTCTTTATCCTTTAATAAAGCTTGCTCACCAAGCTGGTACACCGGTGTGTTCATAGAGGAACCTGTGTTCTGGGGTGAACTATGCTTACCATGCTGGTAAACAGTGTGTTAGGAGGGCAACCTTTCTTTGTTCTCGGTTGTTGTGGCCATGATCTGTACACTGTGGCTGTGTAATGGTGAAATTGTTGACGCCACCATAAAACTCTAAAAGTACTAAATATACACATCAAAATATATCCAATCATGTCTTTGGTAGTAAAGGAGCCTTTCTGGCAACAATACCACATTCTTACTGTAATATTTTAATGAAACATTGTCCCCTAGGATTCTTGTAAGCCCGCCAACATACCAAACTCTAGGAACTTGTTGTGAGTGGATATTGATGGACAGGTACCCTGCATTGTCTCCTATTAACGTCCACTTCCAGTTCCAACAGCAATAATATCAGAGCAGGGTCCCAGGCTAAATCCTGTCGCAAAGGGCTGTGGGATACTCCATACAATCATCACTTCTTATCTATGTAAACATTAGGTCTCATGTAAAATTATGGATGTGTAAGGCAGTTGAGCATGACATTGGTGCTACAACCTTTCAGAAGTTCTGTACAATACCCAAAGGTAATAAACAGGTTATTATTTTATGTTGACATCAGATAAAAGGTCACTTATACGATTCCAAAGGGTCCCCATATCTGGAACCATACAAGGTTTAAACTGTAGGGCAACTAAAGACGTTGATGGAGAGGAGCAGAGTGAATCTGAATAAAGGGTCTTGGGATGAGAAAATGTTCTGGGGTAAACCCTGCTTACCAAGCTGGTGCACTGCTGTGTAAGTAGGGAAACCTGTCTGTGTTCTGGGGTAAAACCCTGCTTACCAAGCTTGTGCACCGGTGTGTAAGTAGGGGAACCTGTTAGTGTTCTGGGGTAAACCCTGCTTACCAAGCTGGTGCACCAGTGTGTAAGTAGGGGAACCTGCCTGTGTTCTGGGGTATACCCTGCTTACCAAGCTGGTGCACCAGTGTGTAAGTAGGGGAACCTGTTTGTGTTCTGGGGTAAACCCTGCTTACCAAGCTGGTGCACCGGTGTGTAAGTAGGGGAACCTGCCTGTGTTCTGGTGTAAACCCTGTTTACCAAGCTGGTACACCAGTGTGTAAGTAGGGGAACCTGTCCGTGTTCTAGGGTAAACCCTGCTTACCAAGCTGGTACACCAGTGTGTAAGAAGGGAACCTGTCTGTGTTCTGGGGTAAAACCTGCTTACCAAGCTGGTGCACCAGTGTGTAAGTAGAGGAACCTGCCTGTGTTCTGGGGTAAACCCTGCTTACCAAGCTGGTACACCAGTGTGTAAGTAGGGGAACCTGTCTGTGTTCTGGGGTAAAACCTGCTTACCAAGCTGGTGCACCAGTGTGTAAGTAGGGGAACCTGTCTGTGTTCTGGTGTTAACCCTGCTTACCAAGCTGGTACACCAGTGTGTAAGTAGGGGAACCTGTCTGTGTTCTAGGGTAAACCCTGCTTACCAAGCTGGTGCACCAGTGTGTAAGTAGGGGAACCTGCCAGTGTTCTGGGGTAAACCCTGCTTACCAAGCTGGTGCACCAGTGTGTAAGTAGAGGAACCTGTATATGTTCTGGGGTAAACCCTGCTTACCAAGCTGGTGCACCAGTGTGTAAGTAGGGAACCTGTCTGTGTTCTGGTGTAAACCATGCTTACCAAGCTGGTGCACCAGTGTGTAAGTAGAGGAACCTGCCTGTGTTCTGGGGTAAACCCTGCTTACCAAGCTGGTACACCAGTGTGTAAGTAGGGGAACCTGTATGTGTTCTGGGGTAAAACCTGCTTACCAAGCTGGTGCACCAGTGTGTAAGTAGGGGAACCTGTCTGTGTTCTGGTGTAAACCCTGCTTACCAAGCTGGTACACCAGTGTGTAAGTAGGGGAACCTGTCTGTGTTCTAGGGTAAACCCTGCTTACCAAGCTGGTACACCAGTGTGTAAGTAGGGAACCTGCCTGTGTTCTGGGGTAAAACCTGCTTACCAAGCTGGTGCACCAGTGTGTAAGTAGAGGAACCTGCCTGTGTTCTGGAATAAACCCTGCTTATCAAGCTGGTACACCAGTGTGTAAGTAGGGAACCTGTCTGTGTTCTGGGGTAAAACCTGCTTACCAAGCTGGTGCCCCAGTGTGTAAGTAGGGAACCTGCCTGTGTTCTGGGGTAAACCCTGCTTACCAAGCTGGTGCACCAGTGTGTAAGTAGGGGAACCTGTCTGTGTTCTGGGGTAAACCCTGCTTACCAAGCTGGTGCACCAGTGTGTAAGTAGAGGAACCTGTGTTCTGGTGTAAACCATGCTTACCAAGCTGATGTACCAGTGTGTAAGTAGAGGAACCTGTGTTCTGGTGTAAACCATGCTTACCAAGCTGGTGCACCAGTGTGTAAGTAGGGGAACCTGTGTTCTGGTGTAAACCATGCTTACCAAGCTGGTACACCAGTGTGTAAGTAGGTAACCTGTCTGTGTTCTAGGGTAAACCCTGCTTACCAAGCTGGTGCACCAGTTTGTAAGTAGAGGAACCTGTGTTCTGGTGTAAACCATGCTTACCAAGCTGGTGCACCAGTGTGTAAGTAGGGGAACTTGTGTTCTGGTGTAAACCCTGCTTACCAAACTGGTGCACCAGTGTGTAAGTAGGGGAACCTGTGTTCTGGGGTAAACCCTGCTTACCAAGCTGGTACAGCAGTGTGTAAGTAGGGGATCCTGTCTGTGTTCTGGTGTAAACCATGCTTACCAAGCTGATACACCAGTGTGTAAGTAGGGGAACCTGTCTGTGTTCTGGGGTAAACCCTGCTTCCAAGCTGGTGCACCAGTGTGTAAGTAGTTAACCTGTCTGTGTTCTGGTGTAAACCCTGTTTACCAAGCTGGTACACCAGTGTGTAAGTAGGGGAACCTGTCCGTGTTCTAGGGTAAACCCTGCTTACCAAGCTGGTACACCAGTGTGTAAGAAGGGAACCTGTCTGTGTTCTGGGGTAAAACCTGCTTACCAAGCTGGTGCACCAGTGTGTAAGTAGAGGAACCTGCCTGTGTTCTGGGGTAAACCCTGCTTACCAAGCTGGTACACCAGTGTGTAAGTAGGGGAACCTGTCTGTGTTCTGGGGTAAAACCTGCTTACCAAGCTGGTGCACCAGTGTGTAAGTAGGGGAACCTGTCTGTGTTCTGGTGTTAACCCTGCTTACCAAGCTGGTACACCAGTGTGTAAGTAGGGGAACCTGTCTATGTTCTAGGGTAAACCCTGCTCACCAAGCTGGTGCACCAGTGTGTAAGTAGGGGAACCTGTATATGTTCTGGGGTAAACCCTGCTTACCAAGCTGGTGCACCAGTGTGTAAGTAGGGAACCTGTCTGTGTTCTGGTGTAAACCATGCTTACCAAGCTGGTGCACCAGTGTGTAAGTAGAGGAACCTGCCTGTGTTCTGGGGTAAACCCTGCTTACCAAGCTGGTACACCAGTGTGTAAGTAGGGGAACCTGTATGTGTTCTGGGGTAAAACCTGCTTACCAAGCTGGTGCACCAGTGTGTAAGTAGGGGAACCTGTCTGTGTTCTGGTGTAAACCCTGCTTACCAAGCTGGTGCACCAGTGTGTAAGTAGAGGAACCTGTATATGTTCTGGGGTAAACCCTGCTTACCAAGCTGGTGCACCAGTGTGTAAGTAGGGAACCTGTCTGTGTTCTGGTGTAAACCATGCTTACCAAGCTGGTGCACCAGTGTGTAAGTAGAGGAACCTGCCTGTGTTCTGGGGTAAACCCTGCTTACCAAGCTGGTACACCAGTGTGTAAGTAGGGGAACCTGTATGTGTTCTGGGGTAAAACCTGCTTACCAAGCTGGTGCACCAGTGTGTAAGTAGGGGAACCTGTCTGTGTTCTGGTGTAAACCCTGCTTACCAAGCTGGTACACCAGTGTGTAAGTAGGGGAACCTGTCTGTGTTCTGGTGTAAACCCTGCTTACCAAGCTGGTACACCAGTGTGTAAGTAGGGGAACCTGTCTGTGTTCTGGTGTAAACCATGCTTACCAAGCTGGTGCACCAGTGTGTAAGTAGAGGAACCTGTCTGTGTTCTGGTGTAAACCATGCTTACCAAGCTGGTGCACCAGTGTGTAAGTAGAGGAACCTGCCTGTGTTCTGGGGTAAACCCTGCTTACCAAGCTGGTACACCAGTGTGTAAGTAGGGGAACCTGTATGTGTTCTGGGGTAAAACCTGCTTACCAAGCTGGTGCACCAGTGTGTAAGTAGGGGAACCTGTCTGTGTTCTGGTGTAAACCCTGCTTACCAAGCTGGTACACCAGTGTGTAAGTAGGGGAACCTGTCTGTGTTCTAGGGTAAACCCTCCTTACCAAGCTGGTACACCAGTGTGTAAGTAGGGAACCTGCCTGTGTTCTGGGGTAAAACCTGCTTACCAAGCTGGTGCACCAGTGTGTAAGTAGAGGAACCTGCCTGTGTTCTGGAATAAACCCTGCTTATCAAGCTGGTACACCAGTGTGTAAGTAGGGAACCTGTCTGTGTTCTGGGGTAAAACCTGCTTACCAAGCTGGTGCGCCAGTGTGTAAGTAGGGAACCTGCCTGTGTTCTGGGGTAAACCCTGCTTACCAAGCTGGTGCACCAGTGTGTAAGTAGGGGAACCTGTCTGTGTTCTGGGGTAAACCCTGCTTACCAAGCTGGTGCACCAGTGTGTAAGTAGAGGAACCTGTGTTCTGGTGTAAACCATGCTTACCAAGCTGATGTACCAGTGTGTAAGTAGAGGAACCTGTGTTCTGGTGTAAACCATGCTTACCAAGCTGGTGCACCAGTGTGTAAGTAGGGGAACCTGTGTTCTGGTGTAAACCATGCTTACCAAGCTGGTACACCAGTGTGTAAGTAGGTAACCTGTCTGTGTTCTAGGGTAAACCCTGCTTACCAAGCTGGTGCACCAGTTTGTAAGTAGAGGAACCTGTGTTCTGGTGTAAACCATGCTTACCAAGCTGGTGCACCAGTGTGTAAGTAGGGGAACTTGTGTTCTGGTGTAAACCCTGCTTACCAAACTGGTGCACCAGTGTGTAAGTAGGGGAACCTGTGTTCTGGGGTAAACCCTGCTTACCAAGCTGGTACAGCAGTGTGTAAGTAGGGGATCCTGTCTGTGTTCTGGTGTAAACCATGCTTACCAAGCTGATACACCAGTGTGTAAGTAGGGGAACCTGTCTGTGTTCTGGGGTAAACCCTGCTTCCAAGCTGGTGCACCAGTGTGTAAGTAGTTAACCTGTCTGTGTTCTGGTGTAAACCCTGTTTACCAAGCTGGTACACCAGTGTGTAAGTAGGGGAACCTGTCCGTGTTCTAGGGTAAACCCTGCTTACCAAGCTGGTACACCAGTGTGTAAGAAGGGAACCTGTCTGTGTTCTGGGGTAAAACCTGCTTACCAAGCTGGTGCACCAGTGTGTAAGTAGAGGAACCTGCCTGTGTTCTGGGGTAAACCCTGCTTACCAAGCTGGTACACCAGTGTGTAAGTAGGGGAACCTGTCTGTGTTCTGGGGTAAAACCTGCTTACCAAGCTGGTGCACCAGTGTGTAAGTAGGGGAACCTGTCTGTGTTCTGGTGTTAACCCTGCTTACCAAGCTGGTACACCAGTGTGTAAGTAGGGGAACCTGTCTGTGTTCTAGGGTAAACCCTGCTCACCAAGCTGGTGCAC
The DNA here is from genome assembly GCA_026874595.1 of Sipunculus nudus. Lineage (NCBI taxonomy): Eukaryota > Metazoa > Annelida > Sipuncula > Golfingiida > Sipunculidae > Sipunculus > Sipunculus nudus. The sequence goes on along the minus strand of CM049307.1, from coordinate 17,937,024 downwards.
CAGTGTGTAAGTAGGGGAACCTGTATATGTTCTGGGGTAAACCCTGCTTACCAAGCTGGTGCACCAGTGTGTAAGTAGGGAACCTGTCTGTGTTCTGGTGTAAACCATGCTTACCAAGCTGGTGCACCAGTGTGTAAGTAGAGGAACCTGCCTGTGTTCTGGGGTAAACCCTGCTTACCAAGCTGGTACACCAGTGTGTAAGTAGGGGAACCTGTATGTGTTCTTGGGTAAAACCTGCTTACCAAGCTGGTGCACCAGTGTGTAAGTAGGGGAACCTGTCTGTGTTCTGGTGTAAACCCTGCTTACCAAGCTGGTGCACCAGTGTGTAAGTAGAGGAACCTGTATATGTTCTGGGGTAAACCCTGCTTACCAAGCTGGTGCACCAGTGTGTAAGTAGGGAACCTGTCTGTGTTCTGGTGTAAACCATGCTTACCAAGCTGGTGCACCAGTGTGTAAGTAGAGGAACCTGCCTGTGTTCTGGGGTAAACCCTGCTTACCAAGCTGGTACACCAGTGTGTAAGTAGGGGAACCTGTATGTGTTCTGGGGTAAAACCTGCTTACCAAGCTGGTGCACCAGTGTGTAAGTAGGGGAACCTGTCTGTGTTCTGGTGTAAACCCTGCTTACCAAGCTGGTACACCAGTGTGTAAGTAGGGGAACCTGTCTGTGTTCTAGGGTAAACCCTGCTTACCAAGCTGGTACACCAGTGTGTAAGTAGGGAACCTGCCTGTGTTCTGGGGTAAAACCTGCTTACCAAGCTGGTGCACCAGTGTGTAAGTAGAGGAACCTGCCTGTGTTCTGGAATAAACCCTGCTTATCAAGCTGGTACACCAGTGTGTAAGTAGGGAACCTGTCTGTGTTCTGGGGTAAAACCTGCTTACCAAGCTGGTGCGCCAGTGTGTAAGTAGGGAACCTGCCTGTGTTCTGGGGTAAACCCTGCTTACCAAGCTGGTGCACCAGTGTGTAAGTAGGGGAACCTGTCTGTGTTCTGGGGTAAACCCTGCTTACCAAGCTGGTGCACCAGTGTGTAAGTAGAGGAACCTGTGTTCTGGTGTAAACCATGCTTACCAAGCTGATGTACCAGTGTGTAAGTAGAGGAACCTGTGTTCTGGTGTAAACCATGCTTACCAAGCTGGTGCACCAGTGTGTAAGTAGGGGAACCTGTGTTCTGGTGTAAACCATGCTTACCAAGCTGGTACACCAGTGTGTAAGTAGGGGAACTTGTGTTCTGGTGTAAACCCTGCTTACCAAACTGGTGCACCAGTGTGTAAGTAGGGGAACCTGTGTTCTGGTGTAAACCATGCTTACCAAGCTGGTACACCAGTGTGTAAGTAGGGGAACTTGTGTTCTGGTGTAAACCCTGCTTACCAAGCTGGTGCACCAGTGTGTAAGTAGGGGAACTTGTGTTCTGGTGTAAACCCTGCTTACCAAACTGGTGCACCAGTGTGTAAGTAGGGGAACCTGTGTTCTTGGGTAAACCCTGCTTACCAAGCTGGTACAGCAGTGTGTAAGTAGGGGATCCTGTCTGTGTTCTGGTGTAAACCATGCTTACCAAGCTGATACACCAGTGTGTAAGTAGGGGAACCTGTCTGTGTTCTGGTGTAAACCCTGCTTTCAAGCTGGTGCACCAGTGTGTAAGTAGTTAACCTGTCTGTGTTCTAGGGTAAACCCTGCTTACCAAGCTGGTGCACCAGTGTGTAAGTAGAGGAACCTGTATTCTGGTGTAAACCATGCTTACCAAGCTGGTGCACCAGTGTGTAAGTAGAGGAACCTGTGTTCTGGTGTAAACCATGCTTACCAAGCTGGTGCACCAGTGTGTAAGTAGGGGAACCTGTGTTCTTGGGTAAACCCTGCTTACCAAGCTGGTGCGCCAGTGTGTAAGTAGGGAACCTGTCTGTGTTCTGGAGTAAACCCTGCTTACCAAGCTGGTGCACCAGTGTGTAAGTAGGTAACCTGTCTGTGTTCTAGGGTAAACCCTGCTTACCAAGCTGGTGCACCAGTGTGTAAGTAGAGGAACCTGCCTGTGTTCTTGGATAAACCCTGCTTATCAAGCTGGTACACCAGTGTGTAAGTAGGGAACCTGTCTGTGTTCTAGGGTAAACCCTGCTTACCAAGCTGGTGCACCAGTGTGTAAGTAGAGGAACCTGTGTTCTGGTAAAACCCATGCTTACCAAGCTGGTGCACCAGTGTGTAAGTAGGGAACCTGTCTGTGTTCTGGGCTAAACCCTGCTTACCAAGCTGGTGCACCAGTGTGTAAGTAGAGGAACCTGTGTTCTGGTAAAAACCATGCTTACCAAGCTGGTGCACCAGTGTGTAAGTAGGGAACCTGTCTGTGTTCTGGGGTAAACCCTGCTTACCAAGCTGGTGCACCAGTGTGTAAGTAGGTAACCTGTCTGTGTTCTAGGGTAAACCCTGCTTACCAAGCTGGTGCACCAGTGTGGAAGTAGAGGAACCTGTGTTCTGGTGTAAACCATGCTTACCAAGCTGGTGCACAAGTGTGTAATTAGGGGAACCTGTATGTGTTCTGGGGTAAACCCTGCTTACCAAGCTGGTGCACCGCTGTGTAATTAGGGGAACCTGTATGTGTTCTGGAGTAAACTCTGCTTACCAAGCTGGTGCACCAGTGTGTAAATAGGGGAACCTGTCTGTGTTCTGGGGTAAACCCTGCTTACCAAGCTGGTGCACCGCTGTGTAAGTAGGGGAACCTGTCTGTGTTCTGGGGTAAACCCTGCTTACCAAGCTGGTGCACCAGTGTGTAAGTAGGGAACCTGTCTGTGTTCTGGTAAAAACCATGCTTACCAAGCTGGTGCACCAGTGTGTAAGTAGGGAACCTGTCTGTGTTCTGGGGTAAACCCTGCTTACCAAGCTGGTGCACCAGTGTGTAAGTAGGTAACCTGTCTGTGTTCTAGGGTAAACCCTGCTTACCAAGCTGGTGCACCAGTGTGTAAGTAGAGGAACCTGTGTTCTGGTGTAAAGCATGCTTTCCAAGCTGGTGCACCAGTGTGTAGTTAGGGGAACCTGTATGTGTTCTGGGGTAAACCCTGCTTACCAAGCTGGTGCACCGCTGTGTAATTAGGGGAACCTGTTTGTGTTCTGGAGTAAACTCTGCTTACCAAGCTGGTGCACCAGTGTGTAAATAGGGGAACCTGTCTGTGTTCTGGGGTAAACCCTGCTTACCAAGCTGGTGCACCCCTGTGTAAGTAGGGGAACCTGTCTGTGTTCTGGGGTAAACCCTGCTTACCAAGCTGGTGCACCAGTGTATAAGTAGGGGAACCTGGATCTGTTCTTGGGTAAACCCTGCTTACCAAGCTGGTGCACCAGTGTGTAAGTAGGGAAACCTGTCTGTGTTCTGGGGTAAACCCTGCTTACCAAGCTGGTGCACCAGTGTGTAAGTAGGGAACCTGTCTGTGTTCTGGGGTAAACCATGCTTACCAAGCTGTTGCACCAGTGTGTAAGTGGGGAACCTGTCTGTGTTCTGGGGTAAACCCTGCTTACAAAGCTGGTGCACTGGTGTGTAAGTAGGGGAGCCTGTCTGTGTTCTGGGGTAAACCCTGCTAACAAAGCTGGTGCACTGCTGTGTATGTAGGGAACGTGTCTGTGCTCTGGGGTAAACCCTGCTTACAAAGCTGGTGCATGGTGTGATAGAAAGGCAAGCCTTGTGTATTGTATCAAAATTGAAACAAAAGAAGACCCATGTGTTTGTATTGTTACTATTTTTTAACCGGCATGAAAAACCCTGAAAATGTATCCCTATAAGGAAAAGTAGATTTGGAGTCACTGTTTTAACTGGGAACAGATACTTATACTTAAAAATGACTTTACATAAACTACAATTTTCTCTTTTCAGATGTGGAAATAATTTTTGTGCCACACACCGCCTACCAGAGTTACATGAATGCACTTTCGACTACAAAACTGAAGGTCGCAAACTTCTGGAACAGAGCAACCCTGTAGTGACAGCCCCGAAGCTACCTAAAATTTGACCTCTGACCTTCACTAATTGTTCATTTATTTTCTTCATTGGGGCCAGTTTGTAAATTTTTTTTCTGAACTGATAGCTCTTATTTTTATCCATGTTTGTTATACAACATAAGTCCATTTTAGGACAGATTCTGAATTATGCATGACCTGTGCAAAACAGGGTAACTGAAATTAATATGATATATCCAAGCATGTGATGTTATTGAAGTTTAGGAAATTTCTAGTATTGAGGCTGCAGGATAGGATGTATTGTTGATATTATGTGCTAGTCGCAAAGTGATTGATATACTTGAAGTGTGTTTTTTAATGAGATATAAAATGTAGTGATTTGATAGAGAATATAATAATAATGTTTCTTGTTCTTATATTTACCAGTACAGTATCATGATGTAAGTATACAAGTTTCTAGGTGGTCTACCTGTTGTTAAGTAAATAAGATACAAGAAAAAGTGAATAAAGATATTGGATTATTGTAATGATAAGTCTCCTTTCCAAGAGATATCAGAGTGATATTTGCATTCTTTCAGTGCAATTTAGCAGCAGTAATATATTAAATAAATTATTTGAATTTACTTTGAACTGTTTGGTTATTGTAATCACTGAAGCTGAAAAGTATTTTTCATTAATCCATCAATCAAATCTATTCCTGTTACTACAGATCCATGTTGTAATACAATTAATAGTAAAATTTCCTTTGGTCAGCATTTAATGCAATACAAGTACTAAATAGTGTCTTCAATATTTTAGGAACATAAGAAGGGTTGTGATTAAAATCAATATTAACAGTATATTCATGAAGGAATATATTCTGTATTGTACATGATGAGCCTGCACTTTAAACAGCTTGAAACAGAGGATATTCAGACAGTATAGTAATATGGTCATTTTCTGGTATTAATAGCACAAATTCATATGTAAGACTTTCAATTATTATAACTATTTAACATACATATTGCATAATGCTGTTTATGCATTGGTGTACATGTATACCCCTGGTTTTGCACCCAGTAATTTTTGCAGTTTGACAGCTTTCATATGATTGACAATCTACTTAATATTTGACAAGTTTCACCTATATTTCCATTATTGTGTCTGTTGTGTATGTCATTAGTGATTGATATTCAGTTGGTGCACTTGACTGCAGGGAATAATTAAAACTATTAGTTATGTAGAACCCCACCAGAGGGAGCTCCAGGATGCACGCTAATGTAATTTGATTCATTCTTGGTGGTCCATTTGATTGTTGTTGACTTTGACAGTTGTCACAAATATTAAGTGTATTTTAACTGTATTTTGGTAATTTAATGCATTTATAGATTGAGTTGGTGTCTCACTGATTTTTCTTTACTGTCATCAAATAGATTTCTGTTGGCGTTATATTGTTAGGTATGAGCTGTGGTATGACTCCATATTTGTTGATGTAATAATCATATCATGGAATTTTCTTAGAGCTGAAAACAGTTACTCCTTCAGGTTATTCTTTTATAAATGCTTTTCCTTGTCTCTGTATATCATCTGTCTTCTGTTAAACGTGCATGATAAGGGCATATTCTGATGTTCATCTGATCCAGCCTAGGTGTAATATTATGGGTACACGGAGGTTCATCAGTGATTGATGGGTCATCATTAGGACTGTAATGATGCATCTTACGATATAATACATATCACCATGCTTTCACTCACGATATTATACCACACATGATACAGATAAGTTGTATTAGATTTCTTATTCTAAATCATTATTCTTCTTTGTTAAACTTCTCCATGCTATTGCCATGCTTCAAGAATAATGAACAGTGAAACATCCCCTTCAGTTTAATTGACCATGCAGTAGCTAGCCAGTCAGATGTCAATAAACTGAATTCTTGCAAACCTTGCAAGCGTTGGGCTGCTGGATCAGTGTTTGACTTTTTGTCTGATGGTCATATATCATCAACATATAGATACATGGACATCTCACGATACTGTTACAATATTTTACCTCATATCTTGATATATTAGTGCACTGGTGAATCATTGCAGCCCGAGTCATCATGTATGGAGTAATGTACTGAGCAGTAATGGAGCCAAAGAGGAGATTCAGATACATAAATGCACAAGTTTTAATGGATGAGATTTGTATACATGACAGAATGTGGGGAATTAACCCAGAAAAACTGTTATAGGAAAACATTAATAGTTTACATTTATGTTGTAACCAAAAGAAAAGTCTCAAATGAGTTTCCTACTGTCTTTAACCAATTAAGTGGTTATATTCTAATAAACAGGGCCACTGTTGGATTACTTTTGTGGTGGTATGAATTGTAGTGCATCCCCAAGAAAACATTTCTGTAACCTGTGTTTAAAATGAAAATGGCACATGTAATAAAAAATGAAATAATTGTGGGTGATTGATTCTTGTAACAAGTCAGACATTTTGTCACTAATGCATGACCATATGTTAATTATCAGCAAGTGCCCATTACTTATTTAGTCACAACTTTGTAGTGATAGTTAAAGATGTAGTAATAAGTCTTTTGGTAGAGTTTTACCAGTAAATCACGGACACCACAGATCGTGTTGATGTATTTGAGCATGTTAGGCCCACTTATTTATTACTATTAGATATGCTGGTGTTTTCACAAGGGCAACTCTGATGCTGCATGGATATATTAGATATATGTTGTATCTGTGACAAGAGGATCATTTTTCCTCCCTATATGAATATTGTAAAGGCATTATTTTATTCTCACATGGGAACTATTGCCATTTTCAACTTTTTCAAGCTTAGGATCAACAAATTTCTATCATTTTCGCACAATTTGGAAAATTGGTGAGTGCCTGCCATATTTATCAATCATGCTAGTCTTGAAGTTAACTTACTGATTTTAGGTTAACTCTCAGACTCGTGGCACCAATTTTCAATTTTCTCTACACAAGTTCCACACAGGTTCTAATTCAGCTTGTGGTTACACCTACAAGTCTATTAGACAGTGGCGCTACTTGTATTTTAAAAGCAAGCTCTCTTTTCAGTTTCAAATTAAATTTAGATTTTCAAATACATGGCATGATGATTTTTTTTTTTTTGGGGGGGGGGGGGGGGCTTCCCAACCTTATTTCATGATAAAATACCAAATTATATACAGAGTTATTTTAAACCTGGTTTTTCTGTGTGCTGAAAGTCCACAGGTGATGCTTTCGTTCCTTAAGAGTATAGGAATGGTTGTAACACACTTGGATATAAAATGGCTCCCCTTGAGGATCTGCAGATTGTAATCCATTATCACATAGGATAACTAATTTTTAGAGTAACAGGTGTCATTATTGAATATTTAGGCATCTATTAAGTATGCAGCTGTGGAGATATAATTAGTGTATTATTATTATTATTATTATTTTGATATTAGGTGGCTCTGCAGAATTGTGTTGTCTTTCTTTTTGTTCCCAAGCATATGATAATAATGAACAAACAATTGGACTTGTCCACTAAGACTGTGATCTCTTGGATTATCACCCTCAGTATTGTAAATATGTTTAAAGGAAATGCATGCATTGCATTTGAGGTGTGAGCAAGTGGGTGTGTGATTGTGTGTGAGCATGTTATTTGTGAGAACAGTGTTTAAAATTACTATTTGGTTGTGATATATAATTTGAAGTGCTTGGTTTGGAATCAGTACAATTTACTGAATATATCAACTGAATTCTGAAATAGTCATCGTCAATATTGTTATATATCCTTAGAAAAACTAACCATCCTTTTCGGATACATGTATTTAGCAAATTTATGTATTGTTTTGACAATGCGGTGCATTTAATTATGAAATTAAATTGATAACTGCATGCATAATGTATAACATTGGTTTTCCCTCAGAGCCTGATCCAGGTGAATTCAGTTAATCATGTCTTTTATAGTAATTCATTCAATTAAACTGTAACATTCCGGTGCATGTTTATGTTTTCAAATGAAGCTTTGAATTGACATTGAAATTCAAGTAATTTCTTACCGATTTGCATTATACAGATCTTAAAATTTAGTCTGCTCTTACATTGGGATATATACGATTTGTTTATACTTTGGTTTGCATTTCAAAGCTGAAGCATTTATTGATTATTTGAGAATCAGATATTTTTCGTGTGCAGTGGTGAAATATTTATTTTTCTTGCATTATGACGTCTACCAATAGGAGGCGGCACTAGTAGTGCACGCCTGAATGTAAACGCTCTTCCTGACAACCAGGCGTATATTTTTTGCATATGGTTAAAATTTGATTCCTTTGAATGATCAGCGGAAGAGTGAGATTTTGTAGTTTTGCGTGAATCTACTTCTTAAACAGAATAAAACAGTGTCCTTTGAGTATTTTAATTAAGTATATCTAAGTACGAGGGTATCTTCAGGATCATTGGACTACTTTATTTAGACAAGTATGTCTCTCATAGTAATCTTTATAAACGACAAAAAACGCAAGCTTTATTTTTTATCAAAAATGTCACTCACTGAGATAGATAATTTGTATTTAGAGCACATAGTCCTATTATATAAGTACTCATCGAGCGGGCATCGCACGGCCTTGTTAGATAAATATTATGTATCACGGGGTCCAATATATGCTGCAAGTGTGGGTTCTCTCTGATACTATCAAGGCTTACATTATGCAAACTGGTGAGGATGCACGTGTGAGAACAAAAGTGGTAGCTTTGACGTGATTTCTACAACTTTGAATAAATGGTGATAGCATATAAGAAATATTGTTTCTCTTTGTGTTGTGTTGGCTCAGCTGATCACCTACACCCTTACTAGCGCCCGGTGGAATCCATTCTGGCAGATCAGATTAGACTTGTCCATTCCTCAAAGACGATTTTGTCTTCTATTCTTACTTGGGCGGCCATCTAAATATTTCAAAATGTCACTTGCAGGATAAACTAATACAACCGGCATTAAAAGGGTAAATCTAATTTATTGAAAAAGGTCATCTCTAACGGGCTGGCCATCCTATCCTATATAAAAATTTGACGGAGGTAAAAAGTGTCTTGGGACTGGGTCCTAATACAGAAGATATGTCATGGCTCATGAATACGTTCTATAAAATCAAACCCATTTCCTCCTTAAACTCACGATGCATTACAGGGGCCGATCAAGGATTTTGGACAGTGAGGGTCCAACCCATTAGAAGACCATAATCTAATCAGAAACCAAAAAAGAAAGGTCCTCTGACCAAGGCTGCCTGTATACCCCCCCCCCCCCCCGGATCCGCCACCCAGGATTATCCACGCACGAAAGTTGCCATCTCTAATGAGATTTGCAACCATGGTTAAATATGCCTATACTTAATCATGCACGTCCACTGAAGATTTCTCCCTTGACATAAATAATACACCATAAATAGAAACTAATGAGTAATATTATAAACAAGATGAAACATATAGTTTCAAGGTTTAATTCATATTTTTGCTGGGTCTTGAACAATTTTATTTTTTTAACCAAATATTTACAGGATTTGAATCCTTATATTAAAAAATGAAAAAATATTTGGATCTAGGTCTAATGTAAGTGCTCATTGACATGTTTTAAGATTTAATAATATAAAAATACTTTGTAACATTTCATTCATATCTCAGAAAGTTGGCTGGGTCTTTATATTAATAAAACTTTTAAAAATAGTTAATTAAAAAAAAATGGTCAAATTTTCGTCGGATTAGTTTTAGCTTACATGGCCATATATTTAACTATTGAAAACTGAATTACATACACACATTTTTGTTTACAAAATGTATCCTTTCATACGGTGGCTGATTTAGAACACCATAAAAAAATATTTATCACGAGAGCCCGAGATAACATCTCGAGGTCTCGACAAAAAATTCCACAAAAAAATTTTGATGCAGAAAAAAAATTATCTCGAGATGTTGAGATCTCGGATGTTATATCGAGATATTATCACGATATAAAATTTCAATAAAAAAAATAAGTGCACGTGAGCGTTGTACGAACTATTCGATGCTTAAGTTACGTAAATCTAAACAAAGTTAAAGGGACCGACCCCTTTATCTGACGTCTGTCAAATAAACATAATCTATTGAACCTTTAATTAAAATGAGCCAATCGCACGGAGTAAAGGAGGTGCCTTTTGTTTATATCCATGTGTTTATAACATGGGTCGGGGTGGGGGGTGGGGTGCAAAAATGGTCATCGATCGTAAAAGAAAGACTTCCGACAAAGACAGCTGGCTTCAATTCAGAGAGTACAGTCCTGTTAATGAAAAATATTGCATTGCTTCACATGCTCTAACGAACATCAACTAGGGATCTTTCAATAACTCGGTTACATGTTTTTATCTGTATGTTAATACTGGCTCAAGAACCTTGTGTACAAACAACCTATTGATGTAATGTTTATACGTCAAAGTGGCGTTATAAAAAAAAACTTTCCCAGCATGCAAGGATTACCTTCACTTCTTTAATATGTATATGCAGAGTTAGCCGGTGTCACAAAAAGTCTATAAATAAAGCAGGTGATTAGATGCTTTAAGACCAAAGCACTGCATTTTGCAGAAGGAAAATCTAATTGAGAGATGATCGAATTTATTTAAACCGTTTATTTATGAATATAAATCATTTATGAAGATAGGTTGACTAAAGGTAATCTGAGCTATATAGTTATAGCTATAGTGGATCAAGACTGTGGCTTTAAGGGCTGAAGCATCCCCCCCCCCCTCCCCCAAGCGTACCTACCCGAAAACACAGTTATCATTTTTAGCATATTTTCATTTATCATGGTCAAAAACATATGCCATAAAACAAACCACTAATTAAATAAAAACAAAAGCTGAAAAAAAATGTACAAAAATCGTGTTTCTATACTATAAACTCATATTTGTTTGTATTTTTAAAACAATAGGGTACACTCTAAGAACGAAAGGTGCTTCAAAGAACTCAATAGGGTTCTTTACGTTGTCACAAATATGGAACCCTATTTGGTTCTTTAAAGAACCCTATGATAGGGTTCTTTCAAAGAACCCTATGATAGGGTTCTTTAAAACACCCTTAAGGTTCTTTCATTTAACCCTTTGATAGGGTTCTTTAAAACACCTTAAGGGTTCTTTAAAAGAACCCTATGATAGGGTTCTTTAAAACACTTTCAGGGTTCTTTGATAGAACCCTATGATAGGGTTCTTTAAAACACCTTCAGGGTTGTTTAAACAACTTTATATTATCTTGATCGTAGGGTTCATTAAAGAACCTTATAGAGCTTTGGGGCACCTTTAGGGTTCTTTAGATACCCCCCCTTTATTGCTGATTACTAAAATTGTTCATACTGATTTCATATTGATACTGAGTTCATACTGATAAATAATATCTTATACTGATATGGGGTCCAGACTACTGGATTGAAAAAATAAATACAAATACCATACTATACATAAATAATATACTTATTTGCATTTATTTAAATATTAAAAATAATATATATTGAAGCACAAGGATGCCTCTATACAAAACAAGTAACATTACCCTTAATATACATGTACAAAATATAAGAGGTAATCATACCATTTATTATCTCTTTTTCTTTATATATATATATATATATATATATATATATATATAAATTAAAGATGAAAAGAAACATATATTTATTAATAAATCAATCAATGTCCCACAATTATCTATTCATATAAACATATATATATATATATATATAAATTAAAGATGAAAAGAAATATATATATATATATATATATATATATATATATATATATATATATATATATAACCTCTAAGATCCTGTAAGGAATAAAGATCAGAATTTCAAACCTGATTGTTTCTAAAATGTCATGCATGTCTTTGAATGTCATTAAATTAAAATTATTTTAAAACCTGCTACATATTGTTTAAAAACACAAATATGTATATTCTATATGTGGTGTAACTTTTACTGGAAGAATTATATATTACTGTCATCACGTTAGGTGGTATCATTATCATGTTAAAGCAATATATGCTGCATCTCTGGGTGTAATCCTAAAAATATAGTATATTTGAAAAAGGATTTCTTTTCAGTTTTAGCTTATTATATTAGCTAGTAGCAATTATTTTTCTGACTTACAGTCATACTCCATGTATATATCCAACCCATAAATGTCAGGATAAAAAAAGCATCTTTCATTAGAAACCAATCCATCCGCACCAGAGGTTAACTTGAAGCTGGATGATGGTTGGCAATAAATGTAAGGTTCAATTTTAATGCTGTTCATTACCCTTTGTTTGTATATGTCTAACAGGATTATATTCTTTGCATGTGCTTAAATAAACATTTTTAATCGTTTGTGCAAAAATGCAATCAATTTTGAAAGAAAACGACCAATCATCGATTTAATCGATTAATCGGCACACCACTATAGGTAATAGGTCCATTAATGCGTTAGCTCTGTGTGCAGCCTCACAACAGATATAGGCACGGCTCTAGAGCTTTTAAGTCCAAACACAAACTCCTCTAAAAAAGAAAAAGTCTTTCTCAGTGACTTCGGGTACTGAATCCCATATGCCCAATAGGCCGCCATCACAAGGGCAATCCCAATCGTAACGTATACGGAGCCGTCATCACAGGTGAGATTACAGCTACTGCCACCACGTGCAACTCGTTATCATGGAGTACATCCTGACCACCAGTGAACTTTAGTACTGGTGTTGCGACGTTTCTTCCTGTAACAGAAAATGCAGATTAATACCCATTCCAATATAAATAAAAGCAGCCATTATATACAGAGTATTTTGAAGTAATCCTAAAGTTGTCTATAGGTTACAGAAAAAGTAAGTCTATTACATTAATTTTGTTATTTGTATATTAAACGTATATGTTAAAACAGTCCCAGTGTTAGCGGCCTTGAATACTTATTTCTTGCATTATAAAGACGGACAAAACCTGTTTTTCTAGCTCAGCATTGCAGAAAGTTAGATGTGCCAAAATAGAGGTAAATATCCCCACAAACAACAGATAGATAGATAGATAGAGGGATGGATGGATAGCTAAATTTCAAATGTAAAGAGGCATGTTTCACTGTACCTCTGCCCAATGAAGTTAGTAATATTTATATTTCTTATTTAAAACAAAGTAACAACATAATTACCTTTTTATGGAGGAACAGGTGGTCTCCATTCCCCCCCCCCCCCCCCCCCCCCAAAAAAAAGACCTGGGATCGTTAATATTGCAGCATTATTCTTCAAACCTGAAAAAAATAACAACTGAATTTAGGTATACAAGAATAACATGTTTGGTGTTTGATATACAGTATGACCCAAAACAGTGAAAAAGTGAGCATGCTGAAGCCCAGTGTTTTGCCTTTCAGGGCACCGCGTGACCAGTGACTGTTTTTGTGATCGGATGTATCTATACGGCCTAGCACTCAGGCACTGTAAGACTAACTTGTATACCCCATGCTGTGACCAGCTCCCACTGATGGGCCGATGTCCACCTAATGGCTACTCATTTATCATGCCACATGTGCATGGTGTACACATTGCAACCTACATCTGGTATTACCATTGATATCAACTGACCTTTATAAAGCAACACATTTTAAATCGTACTTCCCCTAACCATAATAGTATAATAGAACATCAGTTATAGAACCTCTTGAATACACAGAACAAATACTTGCACACGCACACTCACACACACATATATATATACATATATATTATACATATTTATATATATGTATATATATGCACAAACATTAACATACTTGCGCACACAAATATATGTAAATATACACTTCACACAAAGATACATACACCCTACTTGTATATCCGCAAGCATTGGCCCACAAACGACGTATTGGAGAGGATTGATAATTACGATGTCAAAAGGGAATCTATGCCCGGGCCATGTTGTAAACTTGCCTGGGGTACAGTAATACATCCACGATACTATAGTGCTGACACAAGCTGTGTATATACCCATTATAAATATTAAGTCCTGTATACAATAAGCTTTAATACACTTTAATGATATAATGTAACATCTGTGTTACAAATAATCAAAACTGATTGTGTATCGTCAAAAACATATACGGCGCATTTTTCTTACAGCGATGCATCCCGATATATAACTTGCAACTTTAAAGCTCAATTAAGTGTTATAACTCATGTAGATGATATATAGCATTTCTTTCCAGATAGAGGAAACAAATATTCAGTGGGTAAAATAATACATTCATAAACTTACCTTAAAGTCTTCACTGTCTGTTTGTGACGTTACTGGCTTGCAGTATGTACAGTACTTCAGCTGAACCTGGATCTGTCTCCACTGGTCAGCACTGGTCAGCACACTGTTCTAAATACCCAGCACTTGTAAGATTGGCGCGAAAGCGTATCAATTTACGATTAAACAATGCTAGTGAGAGTCGTCGCCTCGTTTTCACATGAATGCAGCTGAAAAATGCTGTTTACACTACACGCCAATCGCACAGAAATGCCGAAAATTGTGAGAGACAAGTGATTGCCATGTTGTGTAACCCTGGCTAGAGTCTGTCATATTTCCATTTTAAATGTATTGATAATACATTAATTTAAATATATTAAAATTAATATTAAAAAAATAACAAGAGTATCAATTTTGGTTCAGATTATATATCACTGCTGAAAAAGTATACACTTACATATATATATATATATATATATATACATATATATATATATATATATATATAAATATATATATATATATATATATATACACCACCATACAATTTTTAATGGCCAAAACTAAGTCAGCTATGAATTACTTTACTAGACCAAAATTTCTAGTAAGAGTGACTGCATGCTTATTTAATTGAAAAAAAAATAACTTAAATTTCCTTAATCATAATATCATGTAGACCTGTATTCGGACCACACTAATAATTATCAATACAACTATTTTAATACTTTAGTTCAACCTTTAAATTTAGACTCCTTTATATCTCTAAGGAATGCCTTATCTCTGGGAAGCGTTTAATTTGTCAGGCTATAGAATCACCTCTTAATTTACCCTGTTTTACAAGAAGCACTTCCAAAGAACCCTCATGCCTGTCAAAGAACCCTAAATCATCCCAAAGAACCCACCTTTATTTAAAGAACCCTGTTTTGCCTCATAACACCCTAGAGTTCTTTACTCAACCCTGTGGTTCTTCAAAGAACCCTCAAAGAACCCTCAAGAACCCTTTTTTCTTAGAGTGTACCCACAATGCATGCATGCAGACCTAAACATTTCTGTTCGAATGATTTCTGAGTAATGGCTTCGAATCCGACGTTAAGGTAGAATGTTTCAGTTTCTTAAGGCTTTGACATCTTCCTTACGAATATGAATAATTAAATATTGAATTTTATATTGAACTTTTCTTATTTTACCTCTTTTCTTACCTCGCCTTATCTTAAAGGAAATACAAACATGATTGATTTAAAGTGAATTATATTGTATTACCGTTCAGTTAAACACAGTATATATGGTCTTTGTTTTTATAAATGCAATAGTAAGCACTCTTAACGTTTAATGCCCCTTTAACGTTGTTTTGCATAATGTCAATTCAGAATCGAATGGTTCGTACAAATGTGAAATTTTATCTCGCGATCTCGAGATGATAATATCTCGAGATCTCGACTTAATATCTCGAGATCTCGACTAAACATCTCGAGATCTTGAAATAAATATTTTTTTTGCAGCAAAATATTTTTTATGATAATTTATGTCGAGATCTCGAGATGTTATGTCGAGATCTCGAAATGTTATCTTGAGATCTCGAGATGAATATTTTATTTCTGTGTCCTAAATCAGCCACCGTACTTTCATATAACACTTAGGTCCATTTTTTCCTTACTGTGTCATTGAATGGTTTCAGGCCACAAGTTTAATTTATTACACATGCGAATTTTACCTAATTGGCTTGTCTTAACGTCCTGTTTAAATTTTGTTTATGCTCTTTTCAATTTTTTCAGCATTTTATTTAAGTTAATAAATTAATGTTTATTATTATACTTAGGCTCATGTCCATTTTTTCTTTTTATTTACAGGGTTTCATTTTAGCAGGGCCCTTTCCTCTCAGCTTATCATATAATAATATGTATGAAAAACACAAAGAAATAAGTATATTTTGCATTTGCTTTATATTTCAAAAATTCAGCTGAGCGACGTGACGCGGGTCCCTTAATTGCTTTGTATTAATTATTATTATAATAATAGCTAGGGTAGGTTCTGGAAATAAGTTGTCAGAGAATATGAAGCTGGAAAAATTAGAACTCCCATTCTTCTCGGGAATAACCAGAACTCTCAACTGTTCCGGGAAAATGAGAATCAAATCATAGTATGAAATGATTCCCATTCTTCCCTGGAAAAATTAGAATGCTTTATATCGCATTTCCCGCATACCCCGTTTTGCTGGAACAATCCGCACAACGCAAATCGTTTTTTTTCCCCTTTAAATCTTAAAAAGTTTACACCAAAAAATAATATCTTTATTTATAAAGTGCATATATCTAATCGAGGATATTAATTTTGACGATTCCAAATATGGATATATCATTCGGTTTTAAGTTATTTTATAGATTTTGAGATAAATTATAGGCCTACCTTTACATTTTGGTCGGACATATTTATAAAGTAGACTACATGCATATAGGCCTATAGGCCGCTTATGTAGGCCTACAATGTGCATGTGAAAAAAACTAAGCTTTAAGTCAAATTTTAAAATGGCAACGCGACTAAAATATTATTCCATCTAGGAATATATATGGACCATAGGCCAATACATCAGCTGGAATGCTGCGATTTCATAGCCGGCGTTACCCATGCATATGAAACGTCGTACACATAAAGACCAAGTAATCCTATAGGCCTACTAATAGGCTAACAAATAGGGCACATGATGCTTGCTAACATTTACAAGTGCTGCTCTTTACTATAGCCTATAGACCTAATGTAGAGTAGAAATCAATGTAGGCTACGTACGTAATGTACATACAGTAGGCTAACATGTAGGCCTATAATTAATATAATCATAGCTAAAATATGCAGATTAGGCTTATACATGTGTTTAGTTTCTTTTCTTAATTGAAAGTAGGCCTAACGTACTGTCTATATACTAGGCCTATATGCCTACGGGTCGCTTGGGGCATTGTTCTCGTCAATGCAGTCATCCCTCTATCACTATATAGTAGGCCACCCTTGCCTACAGTGTGGCTGACTGCTGTAGGTCCACGTACATATGCCTATAGGGTCTATAGGCCTAGCCATCATTTTCAGTTGCGTGAAGGATAGCAGAGTAGGTTCCATAGGCCTAATTTCCTTGCGGCTCTGCGGCAAAGGTGAAACAGAAATATCTGGTCTTATATATTTCATATAGGCCTAAGCCTTAGGTAAAAAAAAAGTTCCTTTTAACGGGTAGGTCAATAGCCCTTTTGGCCTTGTAGGCCTCTGATCACAATCGTATGAATCGTGGGCGTTATTCTTGCCTAAATCAGGCTAAAACCGCCAATATAAACTGACCCCACAATGCCTTCCTTTGGAACGGACTACGTGGATTCTCTGTTTACATCAAAGTTTGCCTTGTTTTGGGCCAAATATCAGCCACAAATAACGAATTAAGCAACTGTGATCTGATACAGAGCGTTTCGATCACAGACTCCTCGACATATATAGGCCTAGATCTGGGTCCTGCAACTCGATCAACCACGCCGCTGGTGTTTCTTGTGTTTTTGTATTATGATTATTATAATTATTTATAATTATATATTGCAGATTAAATAATTACAGTCATCATAATTGTTTATCCTCGTTATCAACTCATCATAGCTATCACACATCATTGGCGTCCATGGCGGGAAACCCAACGCTAGCGCCATCATACGGTTATTTCGCCAAATGATCACAGGGGGCGTTCATGCATTCCTTACGACCACATATAAGAAGCCCTTTCATTGGCTACTCGGAAAAGTGGGTTTGTTATCTGTGATTTGATACGACGTTTCGAACAGCGGAAAACTTTGACTGCAGATATCAACACTGCGAGTGCAGTGAACACTAAAATAGTAGATTTTGTTTTCCACCAGGTGAGCGTAATGTTGGGAATAGAAAGCTAGCTTAATGTACCAGCTTTATAAAGATTTCAGCAGGCATTACTTTTAACTCATGTATAACACATAATACCCTGTTATCCAAGTTACATGCCCACCAACTTTGCATGGTTCATGACGTACGTGTCACAAACGTGCCGCTTGATTATTGTCGATAAGTTGTGTTTATACATGGCCGAGCAGGTATGACAACATGTGCCTAGACTTGTCATGAGGTGCAAGTGGTAAACAAATCCTTTCTTTGTAAAATGGCGAACATATAAGGGTCTACCCATATATTCAGGTATGTATGATAGTTCTGGGCACACACCTGCATTCCATAAAATAAGATGGGAGAAATTAACTGAAGCAGTAAAGGGAGAAACGTGTGCTTCAAATTCAATGCTTGTGACAAGTCCGATCTGTCGTTGGCAGTACGCTTGTTATTTTAAATAAAGAGATCGACAGGAGATCTGTTTAGCTGAAAATAACGTTGGAATAAGTCATTTCTTCAGTAATCATAAAAATTAAATATAGAATTTTTATTTCTTTTCTCAAATAATATACAGTAAATTACTGAGAAATAATTGTTCCACTAGGATCCCGTAAATTTGAAAAATATAAAGCAGAGTTAATTTTAAACATTTTAATTCAGATTGAATTTGCCAAACAATCCAAGGCGCTGTTATGGTTGTATTATTTCAAATGAAATGGATCTTAATGTTGGAATTCTTGAAGGCATCAATTTAAAACACCCCAGCATTGGAGCAAATTTCCCTTTCATATGATTAGTGTATGAGAGACACACCTGAGGCTTACACTCCTTTTGCACAAATGCATAATATTGTAATTTATTTAGAGTCCATATATGACAACATAGGTAACTGCCAAGCCCCCCCCCCCCCAAGTGGATTTTATTTATACTAACCAAAATTGTGTAAATTTGATTATATAATTCCTAACATGACTAGCAAATTTCCTGTCTTTTTACACCTTAAGATATTTTCAGTTGGTCTCATGTCGTGAGGTGGTAAAATTTCATGACCAGGGTTAAAACTGACCAAAATTTTTTTTCTCATATTATGATTATACATCCCTTTATGTTTGTATAACAAAGAATTGGAATTATAGTAGTTGAATTTAACAGGAAATAAGCTGATTATTAAATTTATATAAATGATATTATATAGCAAAGAACAACATTCACATCCGTTTTTCTCAAAACAAACTTTCAAATGGAAACACCCAAATATTTTCAAAAGTATTTATTCTATCAACTTGAAATTACCACACAGTATTGCCAGAGGCCTGTTCTACAAGACAAAGTAAGATTTATTAAGATATCCTTAGGTACAGCTCAGATATTCCAAATCACTTTATCACCTTACAAAAGAAACAAACATTACAGAATTGATAGGAGGTCAGCTGTGTGGTTCCAATTTAACACTTACAAAGGCAACAGTATCCTTGTAAACTATGGCCTGTTTTCTACTCAATTTGTGAATACTTCCTGCTTTCATTTCTTTAACAAGTTGTAAAAACATTCTGAAACTACTTTTGAACCCATGTGTGCTCCATAATCACTTCATAATCTTTTCACTTATGATTTCAACCCCCACTACTTGAATAGATAGTAATCATACAGATAGTTTCCACTTGGTCTAATAGCACAAACAGCACCTGAACACAAACACGGGGGAAAATCTAATGGTAAATCTTGAAAGCTGTGGATCTTCTTCAACATCATTTACAGTCATTAATATCCTTAGACTGCTGTGTTATATCATCATGACTATCTGAGCTTAAGTACCTCTTTTCAAAGGGAGAGAGTATAGTTTTCTGTTCACAGTCATCATATCAACCTGCAATACATGGAATACAGTAACAGCTTACATCTCTAACATGAACAACACCATTTTTCCCGATAGAAGCCACACAATGAAGCGTGCGAGAACTGGACACTGTATTACATGCCCCATGCTCCTCAGATGTGGGATTTTCATTGTCCACAAAGAATTTTCTGGCATTCATCTTAGATTTTCCACAAGGAACTGACAAATAAAACATGCAAAACTTGTACAAATCATTGGCAAACTGAATAACAAGTTGGTCCTCAGTGGTTGCAGAAATTGCCCTTCTTGCTGCAGTTTTCACAATGCCCGCTGCACTGTCAACCTTGCCTTTACCTTGCCCTTAAGCTGAGTAGTTCCAGATTAAATTCACACCAAATTCTTCCTCAGCCCTTGATTTATCTCCGAATGTATATTTACTTTTATATTGTCCCCCCCCCACACCTATCAGATCTGAAGTGCACCACATCAAATTTTTTTTCAATTCTGGAAGTACATTTTATCCTAAGTTCTGGGAAACAAAAGCATTGGAATGACTAAGTACGTCAATAAAAAATCAACCAGTGTTCCTTAACATGCTCAGTTCTATCAGTATAATTGTCTAAATCCACAGTCTGTTTGTGCAACAAATGGTACTGCAACAGAGATATACCCATTACCATATAAGCATGCTAAGTTCTCTAAAGATAAGCTAATATAATAAGCAATACAATTTTTGATTGGCATCACATTGACAGACAGGATCACTCAGCCACATATAAATCCTGTTCCAGGAAAGATATTCAGACAAATCATACATCCATCTCAAGCACAGAAGATGAGCAAGCTAAAAATTATGTCTGAAAGATTCCAACTATTACTACCTTTCAACAAGAAACACCCAAAACCAAGTGTTACTAAGGAAATTTAACAAAAACTGCCAGTGTCACATGGCAGACTGGGTTAGCTGAGTTCACCTACATTGTTCAACAGCAGTGACTGCCATAATTCATTGCTTTATTTAATAAATCCAGGTCATGAGCAAAAGATTGAAGTGTCATATGTACTAGCAAAGTGAAAATATCAGTGGGGTCTACTGCCATGCATCTGGGGTCATGGATTTTGCTGGCCGATGGGACACAACAACCTTGGGGTACATAACTCTGTCTAAATCAGTAAAATCACATGCAATTCATATAGTTTCTTCAGGAATTTTGCAGGCTCAATAGGTCTACAAAGGAAAAAATAGCATTTGTTCATACTACTACCTGTTCACTAGTTATCTTACTTACAGTTTTACAATTTTAAACTTGCTGTCTCAGTGGGACATCAGAATTTTAGCAATTTATTTGAATTTTACACCCTGAAGCTTTGCAAAAGTACTTTTCATGCAACAAAATGCCATTTCAACATATTCTACTGGTTTCTAGCTTCAAAATGGTGCCCAAATCATGTTTCCAGCTAAAAAACTGAAAGAAATACAACATTCTGAAAAGATTTGGTCCTGTATTATAGCAAATTTTACCACCTCACGACATGGGACCAGTTTGCAATCTCTTTGTTTGGCTTTGGCCGATCAAATTGAAGTAATGTGCTTCAGAAGGAATGTTATTCCTTTCTTTGTTTTAAATATTCAAATGGTCTGATTTCTTAATCAAGGTTATATGGCTTGACTTTAAATTTGTTATGATAAAGAGCTTGGCCTTAGACAACTTTTTTTTTGTGATACGCATGACGAGCAATAATATCTTTCTATGACCCTTGGCTTTCTGGACATACAGAGGTAATTTGTATATCTGCCAGATCATGTAATAATAGTATAAAATTTTACATTTTCCAAAAGATTCTTCATAACATCTAAGGGCGCAACACTGCTCAACAGTTCTAGCATTTTTTCATAAATTGGTAATGAATTTTGAATGCATCTTTGCAGCATTAAGCATACACATGTTCAAGCTAGAGAGTGACATCTGGCCCACAATGCTACTGGATAAGATCAAGATCATCCTTCATTACGATCAAGGCATATAGTGGCATCACTGATAGGAAATTGTGTAAGTGCAGATGGTCTACATGTTTGCTGTCTGCATCTTAGCAGGTCTGCCCACATTTTCCTAAGAGCATTATTAGTACTTTTGATATTTCTATTATTTTCATATATCGTATTGTCTTTATGATTTTGTTTTACAGGTTTGGTGGCCTACAGTGCAGCTGAATCATGGAAAACTATATAAAGATAGAAAAAATTGGAGAAGGTGATATTTTATTATGTTTTAACAAGCTCACCTCTACTGTAAATTGATCAAGCTATTCTTCTAATTTGTCCACTCATATGTGTGATAAGTTGACTGGTTGTTTAATATATTGTCACATCTAGTGAACTTGTAAATGTATATAATTAATATACTGGTATAAATATTACATATATATTTATATATATATATATATATATATATATATATATATATAAATTTATCTTGTTTCTAACCAGATATTTGATTTTGTTTGCTGTCTGGAACCATTTCCCCTGCACAGCCTAATTCAGATGGTATTATTCTCGTCAAATATATATTCCCTTCAGTAAAACAAAATGGATATAAAATACGGCATTGTCTCTT
This sequence comes from Sipunculus nudus, assembly GCA_026874595.1. Lineage (NCBI taxonomy): Eukaryota > Metazoa > Annelida > Sipuncula > Golfingiida > Sipunculidae > Sipunculus > Sipunculus nudus. Next base: position 17,914,534 of record CM049307.1, on the reverse strand, counting down.
GTTAGACACTGGTTACAGTATGGTAAAAAAATGAAATAAGAATTAGAGTAATACATATATGATTCCTATCGTTTTAAGGAATGCATAATTGCACCATTACTATGTATACTAATATACATCTACTGTTATCTTTTGTTAGATTTTATCTCACAATTTTATTTGGAAACTGGATGTGTTAAAAAAAAAAAACAAATTTTTGTTTATAACTCCAGGGACATATGGTGTTGTGTACAAGGGAAGGCATAAGAAGACTGGGCGCACTGTTGCCCTGAAGAAAATACGTCTAGAGAGTGAAGAGGAAGGTGTGCCATCTACAGCGATACGAGAAATTGCGTTACTGCGAGAGCTCCAGCATCCTAATATTGTATGGTGGGTATTGTTCTGGTATTCAGAATGGTTCAAGTGCTTTTCATCAGATTGGACTTGTGGTTCAATTGAATGATCCATCACAGCCCAAATGCTCCGCCCTTTTAACTTGTTATTAAAATGAGCCTCCAAAACGCTCCTACACACAAGGTCTTCCATTTCCATGGTAGCAAGAGCTGCTTACAACATAATAATGACATCACAAAGGTCGATGACGTATGTCGTCGTATTGACTAATGTCATCAACTGGTATCGCCTGACCATTGTTTACTTTATCGCAGTCATAATGAACTGTCTTGCAATATTTTGGTTTATTTGTCTGAAACGAATTAAATGCCAGGTAAGAAATTATTCACTCGGTCTTCAGAGGAAAGGCTCCCTCAACCTATAGCCTAGAACTTTTTATACTGTCTCCTTTGTATAAAAAAAAAGATATCTTGGAAAAACATGCCGACATGGGTACTGGTAGTATTTAAAGACATGTTTCGCTTGACAGAGCTCTGTCAAATTATGTGAAATTTTGTTCTTGTCAGAGGATTGACGCTTTACAATGTTTAAGGTCACCTGATTGGTTGCTTGTTAGTCAAATGCTTATGATTATTCATTGAATGAAAATGCGATTAAGGTCACATAGAGTTCATGGATAGGTTAATTCTTTTTCCAGTCATATATACTTCATTTGACTGTAAATCAGCTTAGCATAGGGATGACTGTCCAAGGGACCATCTCATGAGGTCTTGCACATTCTTGGGTTTGGTTGTCACACCATGCAGCTGTGATGCAGACATTATATTGAAAGATTTGCTGAAGTGAAAAACAGTTTCAAATTTTACAGGTCAGTGGTTGGAATCTATAAACTGAGCATTTCATCTGAAATTTTAGTTCCAGTGGTTACCACACACTGCCCAGCATTTGTTAAATTAATGTGCATACATGTGTATATATTTACATTTTGAGATATTATTTTTAATATCTACCTTCTGTTGTTGTAAGAGCACAGTTTTAACAATACATACCAGATATCTAATTAAGAAACAGCATGTTTTATTTCTGTCCTTGTCAATTAACTGATATTATTGGCAGTGCTTAATGAGTGTGTACCTAACCATGTTTGAATTATAAATCTGGGTCACCTTATCATCTGTATGTGCACATGCCTTTTAGTATATATCTTCTCATAAATACTGTGGAGACGCACTGGGTTTGAATTTGATGTCAGTTTGAATTGGAAAAAATCATCATTGGTCATACTTTGGTTGCCTTTTGTTTGCAAGGGTTTCAAATCCGTGATTTCATAAAATGAAATAAAACTTTATAAAAAGAAGGCCCCATTATCAAAGCAAGTTGAAAAGCAAAAGATTGACATTATGAATAACAACAGATCCTTAACGTAACAGTTAAATGAAATTCCTACTACAATTATATCAGATCTTTCAAATCATCTGCCAGTAATGAAAACATATAATTTCCTTGCATTGGATCTCTTTAAAAATGTTACAAATTTGCACACTTATAATTTAATATACTTCATACATATTATAATCCATATACTCTGTGAAAGACCCTGTATGGTAAAGTCACGAAAGGGCACCCCAGCGAAAAGAAAGAGTGAAAATCACAATATTTTAACCCTGTGAATATCAAGCCATCATTAGTAAGGGTTTGGTATATTGATTTCCTTTTGTCACTATGTTATAGCATGTGTTTGGTGTTTTGTGCTGATTTCCCTCTGTTACTGTGTTGTAGTTTAGAGGATGTCCTCATGCAGGAGAACAAGTTGTACCTGGTGTTTGAATTTCTGTCTATGGACCTTAAAAGATACATGGACTCCATTCCTAATGGTCAGTTCATGGACAAGATGCTTGCCAAGGTAGGTTGGGTAATTTGTTATACAGTGGTCAACTGTGGACCCAGAGAGAGGGTGCTTGTTGAAGGCACAGGCCATGGCCCTAGGTTTTTATTACGCAAACATAATTGTGAGCTGTTTCTGTTCTAATGAGTTTATACACCAGAGTAAGCCAACCGAAAATTTTCCCTTATTGGGCCCATTATTGCCCATCCCGCCTCACTCCCGTGTATCTAGGTCACACTTCCGACCCTTGTTTTTATTGTCAAACTTGGTCCTCGGATAAGTAGGCCATGTTCAGTGCTTGGTCCCACTCCCCAGTTCTTGGGGGTTTCTCCTTCCACAGTTCCTCTGTCTGGTGGCCCTGTAAGTTCGGGGGGGGGGGGGGGGGTCCTCCCTTCAGTGATACTAACCCACCATTGTTGCGCTCACCATCTATTCCTCCGTGTAGTGTAACTATTCCTATTGTTTCCACTACAAAATCATTATAATCTATATCACGTAAATGGAATGTATGGAATTTACGAAAAGGACGGTGGTGCTTTTGAAAGAACATCATGCAGCGGTCACCTCTACTGGTGCACCGGTCCCTCCCCGCTCCCCCAAATCTTGGTCTCCTGGCACACTTTGGTCCCCTCGTGGTTACCGGGCGACCTGTTTTGACTGTTTAATTCATTCTCCGCCCCTGCCGGCCATTCCTTCCTCCACTATGCGACTTGAATCCGGCGTGGACCAACCCTTTGGAGATGGCAAATCCCTCTATTCTCTGTCTGCTCATGTGTCTGACCACCAACTAGCTAATTTAGAAGGGTAGGGCCGTCAGGAGGTGGGGATTCTTAATGACCTCCAGGCGATTACCAGTCTTCTTGCCGTCTCTCCAGATCCTGCTACTCTAAATGATATATGGCAGGCCTCAGCACATGATTGTGCCGAGCTTCAGCACACTCTTTGGCGCTTAGTTGAGAATTGCATTATCCTTCCCAGTTATGGCTGTTTGAAATCTTTACGTTCTCTCAAACCTGAACTAAACCAGGCTGAGTTGTCCGAATTATTTACCCAGCCCTTTACTGGCTTCATGCTGTTTGGGGGTCATCTGCGGCCGCTATTCAAGCGTGCCTTAGAACGTCCAAATCGGCAGGCTCAGCTCCGTTCGGCGCCACTTGCCTCTCGGCTGTCCTTCTGTATATCATGGACTCACCTGCTGCCTTCCAACCAAGTGTTTTCACGTCAACTGCCTGCTCCCGCTCTCCGGGCGTCCTCCCATTTCAGCCGTTCCCAATCTTTTCGAGGCAAAACCACAAAACAAGGTCATACCAAAAAATGACTCTTTCGTTCCAGTGGGCACTCGACTATGCGATCATTTTCCCAATTAGGCAGAAATAACATCACCCCGTTTAATTCTAAGCATGGTCAAATTCGGGTTCCGTATTATGTTTTTAAGCACTCTACCTCTCACACTGCACCCTTTTTGACTCCGGATCTGATAAAACGGCTCCCTTTAGAAGAGGCCATCCACAAGACTTTGCTCTCAAGATCACGGCTCAAATCTGTTTATTTCTCACTACTCGCCAGAAAGACTCTCATGCGGCAGCTTCTCTACACGGCACTCTAAACTGGGCGGTTACATTTTTTCCTTTTGGTTCTCATCTTCGTCTGGTTCAGTCACTCTTTCGAGATTGGGGCCTTCTCAGCTTGCGTAGGGTTCACCCCCTGGTCTTTCTGTTTTACCTCACCTGAAAGGTTCTGGCACCACGCGTGTCATCTTCTGGGCATCTCGAACAGTCTCGCCGACGCCCTCTCCCGTCGCCCCGTCTCTCCACCTCCCACTGTTGTGCTTCCCCTCACCATCCTTCACTGCCTTAGCTCTCTCCTAGGGTGCCCAGAAATTGATCTGTTCGATTTTCCATCCCCTCCAGCCCTTGTTTCTGTGGTGACATGGTTATATCACCCTAGCGACCGTCTCCCAGACACTCCCCTGTCCGTCTGGTCACACCAGTTTCTTTATGCTTTTCCGGTACCCGGTCTCACCCGACGGATCCTCCTACGTTGGTCCCATACTGATCTGACCGATCTCCTCCTCATCTTTCCGTTTCAACCGGCTGCTCCCTGATTTCCCCAGTGCCCCTCGTTTCTGTCCCAGCCCCTGCTTCTTCTGCCGATCCTGATCGATCTCCGGTCGTTCCACAGATCACGTCGTCAGTTTCGGTCGTACCCTCTATGCGCATGCATACTATCATCCGACGCCTAAAAGATCAAGGCCTTTCAAGCCCAGCTGCTCTCCTTGCCTTGGATCCCCGTCGACAATCTTAGGACCGCATCTATGACTCCCGGTGGCTCATCTTCTCCAGATGGGCGGATGACCACGGGATCTCTCCTTTAATTTCCGTTGATTTCAGCGGTCTTGGATTACTTCCTTTATTTACTTCAGGTAAAACACTTATCTTATTTGTCTCTCCGCGGCTATCTTGCCGCCCTTTTTTCAGTCTTCCGTGTCACAATAGTGTCCTACACCATCCGCTGGTGATGGATTTTCTCAAGGGGCTTCATGCAGGCTCTTCTTGTCCTTGCTACATAGCTCCTTCCTGGCGCCTGGATGTAGTTTTACTACATCTCCCCGGACCCCCTTATGAGCCTTTTCGTTCAGCTCATCTTCTTCATTTGTCTTGGAAAACAGTTTTCCTCCTTGCTCTTGCGTCCGCCTGTGGCCTCACTGAGCTTCATGCCCTAGTGGCCGATTCAAAATTCACTCAAATAGCAGCCGAAGGCTCTTAGGCCATTTTACATTTCCTTCCTGACTTCTATAAGAAGAACTAAATTCTTTATTATCTTAAAGCTACCAGTTCTATTAGGGGGCGCACAAGAAGTTTTTTTTTCAACTAATATCACTACTTTTCAAAAAGAAATTAGCCCTATCACCATCAGTGCATGGCTCAAAGCTACCATTTTGTCTGCGTATGAATCTGCATCACCTTCGAGTCCTCTTCAGTCTTCCTCTTTTTCTGCGTATGAATCTGCATCACCTACACAGTCCTCTTTAGTCCTGTGACTACATCTCTGACCCTGTCTTCGCTCCAGTGATGTTTCTTCTCATTCCCACTGCTTCTAGGTTTGTATCCCCTCCCCAAGGTTTATCTGCATTATTCTCATTAATACAGAAACAGCTCACAATTATGTTTACATAATAAACCCCCCATCCCCCAATCCCTCCCTGTGAGTGGTGGTTTTGTTAGTAAACTGTTGTGAGCTTTTCTGTATTACAAACAGCTCCCCCTCTTAGTTCTCTTCCGTACACCATCTAATAAGTGATTACAGGAAACAGAAGTGTGACCTAGATACACAGGAGTGAAGCGGGATGGGCGATAATGGGCCCAATAAGGGAAAATTTTCAGTTAGGTTACTCTGGCTTATAAACTTAAACAGAGAAAATTCTCATTAATAGAAAAGCTTACAACAATTTACTAACAAAACCACCATTCACAGGGAGGGAATGGGGGGGGGGGGGGATTAAATTAGTATGAGATTACAATGAATACAAATCTGCACAGAGTTTTACCAGGACCTATGCCTACACTGATTCTCACATATGTGTTAAACAAAGAGAATGAAAGCTACTTCATTTTCAATTGTAGATTATTGATAATTTAAGATTATTAAAAAAGTATTTAAATATAAACATTTTTACTTCATGCCTGTCAAGATAGTCCCATGTAAGTGGGTGTGCATTATGATGACTTTACCAGAGCTGTTTAATAGTGGTAGGAGTCGGTTCCTTTTTCATAATCGATCATCGGTTTTAGCAAACCGACTGATGATCAATTATTAATCGGTTCAGACAAATATATGCAGTTATCAAAGAAGTATGCAGTTATCTGTGAAACTGTACCTAAGTTTCCCCGGCATGAATTCTCCTCTCGCGTAATGATCCTTTCACTTATAAAGACTAATTTTAAGAATCAAATTTAATGTTTTATTACATAAACATAATTGTGAGCTGTATTAATGAGTATTAATGAGAATTTTCTCTATTAAAGTTTATACGCCAGAGTAAGCCGACCTAAAATTTTCCCTTATTGGGCCTATTATCGCCCATCCTGCCTGGTTCCCGTGTATCCAGGTCACACTTCCATTTCCTGTAATCACATTTTTCTTCTGGCGTCAGCCATGATGGACGTGTGATCACGCTCTGCGTGATTCATCCACTGTATTGCTTTGTACAGTCGGGTTTGCCAACTGAACTGTAAGTTGTGTTTCTTTTTCCCTTCCCGCCATGGAAAGCCCCTCTTATTGTGCTTCTTGTGGTTCATTAATCCCTGCTTGGGATTCTCACCCCACTTGTTTCACCTGCCGTTCTCACAATGACTCCTGCCGGGGTCCGGCAGATCCCTGTTTCTATTGTCAGACTTGGTCTTCTGACAAATGGGCCTTGTTTCACGATTGGTCCCATTCCCCGGTAGTTGGGGGTTCACCTTCCCCGCTCACCTTATCTATGTCCCGTGGTTACCTCCGGGGGGGCCTACCCTGGGTGAACGCAACACGGCAGTGTTACGTTCCCCATCCATTCGGCGGCAAACTCATTACTTTCCCATACCTGTAAGCGGACATCTTCCCCGGTTCACGCAGCTCCCCGTTCCGATGCCCCGTCCGCTTATTCCATCTTGCATAAACTGTCTCGGTTTTGCTCTTCACTGATGTCAGATCTAGACGATTCGTCTAGACCCGAGTCCGTTCTTCCGGCTGCCTCCCCTGTTCCCCCGATGCTTTCCCCAAGGCCGTTGTCTTCACCCCCGGCCCCTCCCCCGGCTTCCTTCCTTATCCCCCGAGACGTCTGGGGCTGTCCCGCTGGATCGCCCGGGCCTTACTGGTGAGGAGGTAGGTATTTCAGGCCCTCCTGTATCCCATTCTTTTCAGCCGTCCTCGCTTCGGGTGACTCCGGCTGCTACAGTGGCCCTTTCGGCGTTCCCCGGCCGGACTGCTCTTTCTTTCAGTCTCCGTCTGCTGTGCTGTCTGCGGCCCCGGTTCCTGTTACTTCATGGGTGGTTCCTGCTGCTGGCCAGCCCTCGGCTTCTTTTTTTCAGCCTCCGGTCGTTCCGGCTCCACGGGTTTCCCTGGATCCCCCTTCCCGGGGTTCTCCAGCGTCCCCGTCCTCTCACACTGCCGATCCCGCCCTGGCACAAGATCAGTGGTCGGAAATCGCGCTGCAACGCCAGGCTTGGCGTACGCGCAAATATGCGCTGCTGGACCTCCTCTACTCAGGAGGCGCAACCTCATGGTCCGAAGTTCCGTCGTTTACAACCTCGGACTTCCACGGCGTCGGCGGCCGGTTCTTATTTGAATCCGGCCGCCCTTCAATCGCCTTCATCCACCCCTGCCATGTGTATGGAGTTCACCGATCACATGGTTGATCTGTTACGAGAGCACAACGCGCGTCCCCACCAATACTGGGGCCCCGCTACCAACGGGGTCCAATAAGCCGTGGTCCCCTGGTACCCTGTATAATTCCAGCTTTGGTCATCTGATCCCCTTTCCCGATCTTCCGGCTATTCCTTCAGCGCCGATGCATCTTGAGTCCGGCCTTGAACAGCCGTTCGCGGACGGTAAATCCTTGTTTTCATCCTCAGCCCCGATCTCTGATCGTCAACTGTCAGATTTGGAGGGGCTCAGCCGGCAGGCGGCCGGGATGGTGAACGACTTGCAGGCCGTTACTAGCCTGCTCTCTGTCTCTCCTGACTCGCCCACGCTGAATGATATATGGCAGGCTTCTGCCCATACCTGTGCTGAGCTGCAACAGGTTGTATGGCGTCTTGTTGAAAATTGTATTTTGTTGCGCCGCTCGGCATGTCTTCATTCTTTACGACACTTGAAACCGGAACTTACCCAAGCGGAGTTGACTGAGCTTTACTCTCAGCCTTTTACCGGGTCCCTTCTGTTTTAGCAGCCATCTGTGGCCCCTTTTTGACCGCGCCTTGGAGTATTCCGATCATCAGGCCCGCCTCCACTCGGCCTCTCTTGCTCCATGGCCGTCCTTCTCGCCCTTTTAGCGCCGCTCCCGCTTCGACTTGTCACGCCCGGGCTCCGTCTTCCCGTCCTTCCGGTTGTCCCAGCAGGTCCCAGCTTTTTTGTGGTCATTCCTCGAGACGAGGTTCGACCAAGAAATGACCCGTTAGGCCCGGTTGGCGCTCGTCTCAGCGCCCATTTTCACGCTTGGGCAGGCATCACGTCACATCGTTTAGTTCTCAGCACCATCCAGTGAGGTTTCCGTCTTACGTTTTTGCACGCTCCTCCTGTCACCCTGCACCCGTTCTTCGCCAAGCGTCTCGCTCTGGAGGAGGCGATTCAATCTGTGCTAGTCAAGAGGGCGATTTTTGAGGTTTCCCCATCAACCTTGGGGTTTTACTCTCGACTATTTCTTGTTCCCAATCCACATGGGAGGTGGCGCCCCATTAAAGATCTAAAGCTCCTAAATTCGTTCATTGTCCCGCCGCCTTACGGATGCCTATTTTCACTTCCCAATCCATCCCCCGTCTCAACTGTTTCTTCAGTTCGCCTATCAGAACCGCGTTTATCAATTCCGGGCCCTCCTGTTCGGGATCAATGTGGCCCCCTGGATTTTTACCATGCTCGTTCACACGGTCACCCGTTACCTCCGCTCACAGGGCATTTCTGTGCTCCCTTATCTGGACGATTGGCTTGTCCATGCGGCCGATCGCTCTCTCTTACTGACTCATCGCTCCCGGGTTCTCGATTTACTCCAGAACCTTGGCTTTATTGTCAATGCGGAGAAATCCCTTCTCACTCCCACCCAGTCCCTGCAGTTTCTGGGTGTCACGCTGGATTTTGCGTCCGGCAATGCGTCTCTCCCGCACGATTTTGCTATCAAACTCCGCCAGCAGATTTGTTCCTTTCTCGCGTCGCGCCGTGTCGATTCTCGGGCCGCTGCTTCTCTGCAGGGCACTCTCAACTGGGCCGCAACTTTTATCCCATTCGGTTGGCTATACCTCCGTCCGGTTCAGTCTCTCCTGCGCCGTCACGGCCTTCTCTGTTTAATTTCGGTTCGTCCTACGGTCCTCCCGTTTCAGCTCACGTCCCTGGCTTGACCTTGCCTTTCTCCTGCAGGGAGTTCCTTTTTCTCAGGAGATCTATTGTACGGTGTATACAGACGCGTCTCTCCTCGGTTGGGGTGCCCATATGGCCGATCTTTGCGCCTCAGGGGTCTGGTCCCCGTTGGAACGCCTCCTGCATATCAATGTTCTAGAACTTGGAGCCGTCCGTCACACGATCTCCTGCTGGTCCCACAGCTTGCTCAGCCGTCACATTCTAGTCTGGACCGACAACACCACGGTCATGGCATATATAAACAAGCAGGGCAGTACTCGGGTCTCTCTCACTGATGCAGGAGACGTACCTCTTGTTCGATTTGTGCATCTCTCTCCGGGCCTGGATTCGTGCGTCTCATCTTCTGGGCGTGTCGAACATTCTTGCCGACGCCCTTTCCTGTCGCCCTGCGTCTCCTCCTCCGCCGGTGGTCCTTCCGCTCCCAGTCGTTCGGAGTCTTTTCACTCGACTGGGGCGTCCGAAATTCAATCTGTTTGACTTTTGTCCCCCCCAGTTCTCGAGCCTACCGCGACGCGTCTACATAACCCTCGCGACCGTCTCCCCGACACCCCTCCGTTCGTGTGGTCTCGCCGGTTTCTCTTCGCGTTTCCGGTTCCCCGTCTCATCCGCCGTATACTTTTCCGCCTGTCCCGAGCGGAACAGACGGATCTCCTCCTCATCCTACCGTTTCATCCTGCGGCCCCCTGGTTTCTTCTGTGGTGCTCGCTTCTCTCCTGACCACCCCTTCTTCTACCGCTCCGGATGGATCTCCCATCGTTCCCACGAGCACGTGGCCCATTTCGGTCATTCCCTCTGTGCGCATGCGTACTCTCATCGGACACCTCAAGGATTAGGGCATTTCAAGTCCGGCTGCTCTCCTTGCCTCGGCTCCCCGTCGCCGTTCTTCGGACCGCATTTATGACTCCCGGTGGCGTCTCTTCACCGGTTGGGTGAAGTTTATTTCAACGAAAGTCACCACTTCAAACAAAGAAATTAGCCCTATCACCATTGGTGCATGGCTAAAAGCTACTATTGTCGCCGCCTATGATTCAGCTTCTCCATCAACCTTAGAGCAGCTTCACATCAAGGCTTATGACATTCGAGCCCTTTCTACATCGTTGGGCCATTTATCAGGGATTTCCCAAAATCAACTGGTCAAGAAAGGCTATTGGAAGTCACCTTCTACCTTCACCCACTTTTATCTCAAGGATGTTCAATTACAAGCTTCAGGCCTTTATTCCTTGGGACCTGTGATTGCGGCGGGTGAGGTTCTACAGTTTTCCAGACCGTCTTCGTCTGCTCCATCCCAGCACTGATGTTCTCATCCTTCCTTCGTTCCAGGTAGGTGTCCCCTCCCCAAGGTTTATCTGTTATATTCTCATTAATACAGAAACAGCTCACAATTATGTTTACGTAATAAACCAACCCCCCCCCCCCCCAATTCCCTCCCTGTGAATGGTGGTTTTGTTAGTAAACTGTTGTGAGCTTTTCTGTATTACAAACAACGCTCCCTCCCAGTCCACTTCATTCCGCCTTAGAAAAATGTGATTACAGGAAACGGAAGTGTGACCTAGATACACGGGAACGAGGCAGGATGGGCAATAATAGGTCCAATAAGGATAATTTTCAGTTGGCTTACTCTGGGGTATAAACTTTAACAGAGAAAATTCTCATTAACACTCTTTAATACAGAAAAGCTCACATAAGTTTACTAACAAAACCACCATTCACAGGGAGGGAATAGGGGGATCGGCAACGTCGGGTAATATCTTTCATAATGGAATTTAAGAGCATCTAAGAATATTAGACCTATAAAGGGGCTGTTTTTCTAGCACATTAAGGCAGATTTTACGGGCCCAGGTGCGCTTAGGGCAGATCATACCAAAATAAAATAAAAAATTTGCAGACTAGTCCAAAAAAAATTCCAGCTGAATTCCAAATACTTGACCGGCCGGGTTAGCCCGAACAAAGAAATTTTTAAGGACGGCCTAAACAGTGGCACCTGGCATCTGTTGAATAGATTATTTCTAAGAGAATCGCGCAAAATTAGCATAGACCTGGACAATTTATGAAGTATTTTAACGCTTTCCCGCCCATATTTTGCAATGTACATTTCGTTAGAAAATCCTCTGCTAATTCTGCAGCTCCCTGCAAGTTCATAGATAATATCTTTAATAAGTCCTTCGTTCTCGCATCTACCGTGTCATACTCAGTTACATACGAAAGTTATCTGGGAAGACAGACTCATTATATGAAGCCGCAAATGTGGTAAAAAATGGAAGAATCATTTTTGCCTATAAAGGCATTCTGGAAAGAAAACAATCATTATTATGATGTAACCTATAGTTGCCTTTGGTAATCGAGCGCTTGAAAGTTGCAGCAAACTGACTGACTTTCAATAGAACTCGATGATCTGCCCACCACTACTGTTTATGCACTCTTGAAATATTCTTGGATAGTCAGAAAAGTGTGAATATGAAATTTAGATTCCTTGAGAGTCATTAAATTTTATAAATTGTTCATAGTCAAAGAGTCATGAAAAAGTGATTAGTTTTTTTTACCATTAAAAACTCGAGACAAATCTCATTCTTAATTAAATCTTTCCAAATTTCTTTCTTCAAATTCCATAGCCAAGACTCCGTAAAGTTGTATTGAGTATGTGAGTTATATATATTAACAATAACTTGGCTTTGCATTTTAGGATTTAAGTGGCAGAGATATAACTCTGAAAAATACTCTTTGTTTTATCTTTTAAACAGTCTTATAATCACTGAGGTCCCGATTCCATTATTCACTGTAAATGGCTAAAATTTCCATGCTCTAGCTATAAAAAGAAATGGAGTGTTTTGTACAACAGGGGTCTGACCTCCAGGGTTGTGTTCTTAATCTGAATTACGTAACACTAACACAAACTTTGATGCGGTCATAATGGCCAAGCTTTAGGCCGCTATCCTGACCTATACCATGTAAGAATATCAAAGATAACCACCACAGTGGTTTCAAATTTTCTTTCGAATGACTGAGGTGCTTATATATACATGTTAACTGGTAATAAGTGCACATAAATTGGACTATCCGTGACAAACACGACTCAGTTAGGGCCCCCTACTGAGTCGTGACACAAGCCAAATTTAGAACCGCCCTGCAAGTCCACGCCACCCTTTATAACCGTATCTCCGCATACAGTCAGCAGGCAGACCGCAGGCAGAAATCTCCCATACATGCAGAACAATATACAAATATATTGGGTTATAACGGAACATTTCACACACATGGTAGGTGTCGTTGGAGAGATAAGAAACTTATTAAAAGGTCTAGTGGGTTTATTTGAAGTGACACGATACTTGTAAGCAATGAGGCGTTGTCAAAAATGACGAAAATATTTGCATCCTCATGGGGCCTTATAATGGGATCCTCAGAGTTAGATGTCCAGCCACTCTGGCAAGCCAGTAAGCTGGCCATAATGTCAGAAGGCCGATCTGGCGCTAAAATTGGACATAATTAAGACTATTGCTGATCAACTATATTCACTATCATTAATAACATTCGGGTAACAATCCATACAAGAATTATATAGTGTTACACATCATAACACATGGGGCCTATTATCACTCTGTTTGTTCCTTAGTTCAGTGTGCAGTGGTTAATTGGTGTTAATTAACTACAATGCTAGACCCCTGTAGCACAAAGGTACCCCGGTCACTCTATAGTGCGCTGAAGAGTGACTGGTAGGAGGGTCACAGCAGGAAGGAGGCAAATGTAAACCAGTAGTTGCACATTCTAAGATTATACTGCATATTGATAAAAAAAAATTAATTTTGCAAATAAAGGGGCATATTGATAAAAAAAAATTAATTTTGCAAATAAAGGGGAACAGATTAAGGGAAAAAGCTGAACATTTATTGGTATATTCTTTAATGATATTTTTAAAGTTTCTTCCGGAAGAAACCAAAGAAACTATTTCTTCCTAGCAAGAAATTTTCATGGAAGAGACCGCTCCTGGAAGAAACTGTTACCCCCTAACCAAACCCAGAAGTTCAAAAATGTGTAACCTAAAAAACCTTTCCTTCAGTAATAACTACAAATGATGATGAAGAAATCAGTGTTTAACTTAATATTCCTTGGATATTTACACTGTAATCCAAAAAGTTTTATCTTAAACATGCTCTAAACTAAGAAGTTGATTAGATGATATTTAACTTAATTTTAATTAAATAATAAAAGTTACCATCTTGTATAGCCAGAATGATTTCATTATGCTATTAAAAGAAAAGCATTGTTACTAGTTGTTAGTTCTCTGAGTGAAATCATTGTTGGGCAGAACTTTATGTTTATTCAGAAAGCACAACAGCTTCCTAAACATTAGCTTCCCATGCATCATTTCTTTTTAAATATTTTAATATTTTGGCAGTAGGAACACAAGTGTGTTAAGGATGTTTTAGTTTAACTTTTAACTAAGTGACCACTGTGTTAAACAGTTGAAATCCTTAGTTGTTTAATATGGTACTGAAAAAAGTATTGTTTTTCATCATGTAAAAGTGTATGAATACACTGATGTAAAATGAATACACATTAACTCTGTTTCTTTTACTTGTAGAGCTACACGTATCAGATACTCCAGGGTATCTTGTTTTGCCACCACCGACGTGTCCTTCACAGAGATCTCAAACCCCAAAACTTGTTGATAGACAGCAAAGGTCTGATTAAACTGGCAGATTTTGGGCTGGCACGAGCATTTGGAATTCCTGTTAGGATTTATACACATGAGGTAGGTAAATTGACTCTGCCCTTTCCTGTTAACATTTATTGAGGATTTCAGACAAATTCTGACACTTCTTACAGGTAGATTACAGGCATTATCTTGCTAAGCTTTTGTTGTATCTTTACCATATATTTAACCATTCCTACAGAGAGGGTTTGCTTTATGTTATAGGGAATCTTTAAAACTGAAAATAAAAAATACAGTTTGTCAAACCTCAGAGATTCTAACCAATTCAGGGGGTTCTAGCTGCCACTTTAGACTATGCTTGTGAGCCTGTAAAATTTCATTAATGTACAGCTGCTTAAACAAAATACACACAACTTACATTTTGAGCTGATTGTGGCCAGTTCATCTGTTATCATTCTGTATCACCTGGCCACAATGTCACATATTACGTATGTTTGGCTTGTTCTAAAACATTACTACATGTGTGTGTATTTATCCAGTTACCTGCCACAATATCACATTTAATGTAAGCTTGGATGTATAAAAGCATTACTGATATGTTTGTGTGTTTCTCATTATCCTGCCACAATATCACATTCAGTGTAAGCATAGATGTTTATAAACATAATTGGTATGTGAGTGTGTTTCTTCTGTCACCTGGCCACAATATCGCATTCAGTGAGTGAAAGTGAAGATGTATATTAACATTACTGGTATGTGTGTGTGTTTCTTCTGTCACCTGGCCACAGTATCACATTTAAGGTAAGCTTAGTTGTATAAAAACATCACGTGTATGTATGTGTTCCTCCTGTCACCTGGCAACAGTATCATGCTTAATGAAAGCTTAATTGTATAAAAACATCACTGGTATGTGTGTTTTCCCACCAGGTTGTCACGTTATGGTACAGAGCCCCAGAGGTATTGCTAGGATCTCCACGGTATTCCGTTGCTGTGGATGTATGGAGTATTGGCTGTATCTTCGCAGAAATGATAACCAAAAGACCTCTCTTCCATGGGGACTCAGAGATTGATCAGTTGTTCAGGATATTCAGGTAACCCAGTACTTTGTGTACGTCTGTTGCAAATAAACATGGGGGTCCTCAAGAACAGGATGTTCACACATGTAGGGAAGACACCTGAATATTTCATTCAAATTGTCGGGATGTTATTTATTGATATTATTTACCACTACTACGTAAATATGATAATCCCTTCATAACATACCTCTTCAGAACTTAATTTACAGTTTTATTAGCATAACTGACTGAAAGTCATCTGAACTTTAGCGGCCACTCTGGCTGTCACCTGTGTGTCCAGTCATCCAGCTGAGTGTCTATTAGCAGAGCACAAATTGAAAACAAGGCCTGAAAACACTAAACTTTGCAGCCTAGTAGATCATGGTAAATTACTTGGGGAAACCAAATCATGGGTAACTATTTCTTGTGTTTCTCAGGAACGGCTAGATTCCTTGCCATGAAATCTGGTTTGCTAATGAATCATAAAAGACAAGTGGTGCCCCCTGCTATATTTCTATTTTACACATTTTTACCTGTATTTTTTAAAATGACTTCAGTGGGGCACAAATCACCATCAGGCAGAGGAAGTTCAAACATCACATGCTGACAGGTGCCAATAGGTCATCTGAGGATGTCCAAAATATGTCACTGTGAAGTAATCTCTGAATCAAGGAACAAAAACAAGCATTTCAGCACCTTATGACCTAGAACTTATACTAAACTGCTTCATACGACTGGTGGTGCCACCTGCAATATTTTTGTGTTTTACACATTTTTAGTGCACAATTACACAGATAATGTTGTTTCAAATAAAGCCTAGAGACTCGGTATGATATTTACTGCATGGTCCCTATGACCAGACTTGGAAGCCTTGCTGTAACCATATGTAATACATTAAAGGTATGGTCCATTGTGGATAGATTTAGAAACCTTGCTGACTTCACTTGTGTTCGTGCTGTCACGACAAACAGATGTGCCTTGTTGTTAACAATAAAGACTGATGGAATATAAGTCAGTGTTTCGTGTTTGCTTGGAAGGTGGGTGTCCTTGTAGGTATATAAACCTCCTTATTGGCATAGTGGCAGCGTCTAGAGACGAAAACATGCTAGAACCTGTAGGACCGGGTTAAACAGAACTGTTCAGCACCCACTTGCTTCATGCATTGCACAGCTGAGTGACAGCCAGGACAATAGCTACATTGATCATAATGATTCTTTGCATGCTTATCTGTCAAAGAGTCTTTCACCAGTTTCTTTATTTTTGAGACCTTCAAAGATGCGGTGGTCCATTAACAGGGCACAAATCATAACCATTGTTAAGATCGTAATCTTCTAAGTTGATATCCAGAGAGGTCCATGAAAAGTCTCCTTGGACACCTGATGTTAGGTCATAGTGACCTATATTCTGCAAGATATGTGAAATAACAAGATTTGGCACCCTGTAGGACAGATTACCATGATTGGTTACAGTTGGACCTAGATACTGCTAATTTGATTAAGATGCAGTTAGGTTCATGGAAAATTTCTTGGAAGCCTGAAATAATGTCACTGTGACCTATATTCTGCAAGCTGTGTGAAAGAACATGATTTTAACACACTATTAGTCAGATGGGCACAAATGGTAGCTGCTGTATTTAGTATAAGGTCACTGTAACCCATATCAAAGGTCTGTTGGCAAAATGCATGATTTTGAGCAGTCTGGGGTCATGTAACCCATGGTTAGGGTTGGGACGGTTACCGGTATACGGTATTATCATGATATCTGACAGCTACGGTTATCATACCGTCAACTTTCCTATTATCGCGATACCACGATATCATTTTTTGTTCACGATTTTGGTTCACAAGCAAGCCCTTTAGGTTCAAAATAAATTTATTTCAAAGAATCACATTTATTTTTATAAACCACATGTATCTGAATACACGCGCGTGGGTGGAACCGTGTACTTACAGACTTCGGGATTAGTCGGAAATGTCCGCGTGTAGGTGGAAAAGTGTGCTTACAGACTTCGGGATTAGTCGGAAATGTCCGGAAGTAGCAGGATGAATCAGAGAGGACAAAAGCTTGAGAATTACAGGAGAAAATAACATTATAATTGAAAAGCAATATATACACATATTTATGCTTTTATTACATGGAACGAAAATGTCAACATAAAAGTGTCACAACTGAATCGAACATTCCATACGGGTTGCATATTTTGCCATAAAAAATTAGGATGGTATATTTAGCCATGATTGGTATGACACGCTCTCCGAAAATTCGCCGGGATTCTCCGGCTCTAATGTAGCTATAGGAAACTGATGGAAAGTTCTGACAAGCGTGATTCGACGATGGGGGCAGGACTTCCCGCGCCTCAAGCTTGCACACCTGCAGGACCTTCATGCAACTTACATCACTTAATGAGTCATTCTGTGGTACTGGCACAATAGGTATAAATGATATTAATACTTAACCCCTTGTATAAAGTCAAGACTTTAAAGGTGGTTGTTATAAATATCATTATTGATGGCTTATTATTGCCATTATATATAATTAAATATATCGCGATATCACGGTATATCGCGATAAAATTTGAATAATTATCATGATATCAAAAACCTGTATCGTCCCAACACTACCCATGGTTCAAGGTTCCTTGAATTCAGCTGAGGGTCATGGCCCATGGGCCACTGTTGTTAACTCTGTACAATTCGGCAACCACATACCCTATCACTTTCATATTCAAGTTTTGTATTGTATAGGGGGTTAGGGATCCCCCAGTGATTTGGGGATCCAAAGTTCAAGGTCACAGGTCCCCTTTGTTTATGAACACGTCAGGATAAAGTTTTTTCGTTAGGCTCATTTCTCCATTGCTAATGAAGATATTTTAATTGAACTTAGTACACTAAGTCATTTGCACTGAATGAACAAAATTTGTACAGATCCCAACCCAGATCAGGTTAAAGTTTTGGGATAACACAATAACTCAAACTCCACTCACCCTATTGTTTTCATATTTCTTATATGTGTTATATCGGGTTTATGAAACCCCCATATAATTTAGAGAAGGTCACAGGCCACTTTTGTTCATGGAAAAGTCAGTTTTTTTTGTAGGGCTCACTTCTCCATTGCTAATGAAGATATTTCTGTTAACTTGATATGCTGGTGTCATGTGACATTACCCATAGATTATCTGCTTTAAGTTTTATTATAAGCAAAGTCCACACATTTAATGAGGTAAGAGGTCACCAAGCTACTTTATGGTATCACAGTGATAACTTTGATGGGTTTTGATGAAACTCAACAGAAATATTAACCATTATACTGGTTATATCTCACCTGAGTTTGATTCCCGCCAAAATGGATAGATATTTAATGAGGTCAAAAGTCACAGGACATATGACAGGCACATTACACACCCCTGCGCTGCTCTTTGTTTTCTGAATGCCTGGTACCGCCAAGCTCTGTTGTCCTCAGACAACTTGTTTACTGCTCACCCAGTACTTGCTTCAGTAGCTGTTTGTTGACATTGTGACACTCAGGGTGGTGCTGTGAAGCAGGTTAAGCTGCTTGGACAAAACGTCAAAGATGAGGTTATTTTACATGCAGAGATCTGATGATTGTTGTAGCACTGCAAGGCTGTTTTTATTGAACAGTGGCAAATATGATACAGCAGTTGGATATTAAGGTAATGATGAAAAATATCTTTTCAGCAATATTAAAATAAGATGAATTTTGATCATTGTGCAGGACTCTGACAACCCCTACAGAAACTGCATGGCCTGGTGTCAGTTCATTACCGGACTACAAACCATCATTCCCAAACTGGACCACATACACACTCCCACAATCTGTGAAACAGCTTGATAATATTGGCATGGATCTTCTAGAGGTAAGTCGTTTCTTTAAGTTGCTATTGACATCCTATTGGTAATGTGAAATATTTCAGTTCATCTTAAGATGTGACCTCAGCCACAACCTTTGTGTTCACATATTTGTAGGAGTAATATTTGAAGTACTACCAGAAATAACACTTTTTCCAAGGACACAAATCTGCTCTTAAAGTTCTAAAACAATTTGAGCAACTTTTTTTCAGCTATCGCCAAAAATGGTTCAACCTCTGCAGATATACTTTGTTAATTACCCATTAAACTGAAATAATAAGTTTAGTGCAGACTTGTATCATGTAATTATGTAAATATGTCAATAAAGAAGAGTAGGCCTGCCAGTTCTCCAGCAAATTTATAAAAGTATTTTTAGCTCAGCTGCCTGAGATTCAACTGAGGTATAGTGATGATGCCTTATCTGTTGTCCAGCTGGCCCATGTAGCAGGGCACAAATTAAAACCATAGGGGCTTGAGTATTGAAACTTTGCAATATCAGAGGTCCTGGTGACCTCCTAAGAAACCTATAATCAAGTTTCAGTTATATCAGTTACATAATCAGTTATTTTCAAGACTATACTACCAAAAAGAAACCATATTTCAGATTACGCTGCCTCAATGAAATACGCACCCTTATTCATCCATACACACATATTGCTTCCACTAAAGTCCCTTTCAGAATATGCACCAAAATTTAGCTCAAACCTGCCCCAGCTACCTTATACATTAGAATTCATCAAAAAATCTTAGATTACCTTGCATTCTCATACAACTAACAAAAAAAAAACTTGTAATGTTCTATTCATTTTATAAAACATTCAGCACACAGCGTATTTATAAATGATACAAAGGCCAGGGATGTGGTCACATCAGGCAGCAGCAAGCAGATGAGCCCGGCAGTTTTTCCTGCCACCTGGCACATGACAGGAAAGTGTAAGTGCCCAAGTATTTATTTTAAACCATGAAAAAATACATGCACGTACGTATATCTGGTGGTGTTTTACCTGTATTATTAGTATTTGTGACCCCTGTCGGATATATCTGAAGTGTATGTGTGCGAAGCTAGAAGACATCCAGTGGGGCTTGAAATGAATATTTAATAGTAGCTATTCTGTCACAACATTGTGCCATATTTAGTTAATGCTAATGAATAAAATTTACTACCAAAAGTAGTGAATGTAGTCCCTGGGTAGCACCACCGTGTGTCTGTATAAAAAACCAGCACTGATGTGCCTACCAAAATCATATGATACACCCAGCGACATGTGAAAGGTTAGTGGTGAGTGATGTGAGGATATCTTTGATCATATATTTTACTGTTTCACTGAAAAAACTTGCAAAGTACTTAAAAAATGAATTTTTGCCTTTTATATAGACATTAGATCAGTATTTACAAGAAAGTATGATAAATTTAAAAAAGTAGACAACTTCCCATTTTTGCTACTATTATCGATCACTCTCGGTCATTTTTCATGACGATCCGGATTAGATTCACAGTGATGTCCTAGATATAAGATGCAGGTAGACTCCATATAAATTTCCCCTGTGTCTTAATGACATTTTCCTAATTTAACAAACGTGTTCTATTACTATTACTATTACTATTACTTTCAATTTCTGATATTACTATTACTATTACCACATTTTATCTTCTATTACTATTACTTGGGTATCTATTACTATTACTATTACTTAAACTGATGGGAGAATTCTAGACCTTGCGCAGCCGCGAGTGCTATAAACTAGCACTACAATTACATATTTAAACAAGAATACGGGTAGTCGACAAGCGACTACGTGTATCCGCCTAAATCAGAGTGGAACGGGTGAAGTGAGGCATGGATTGAGTGGCAAGGGGAAATAGAGTGAAGTGTTGCATATTAGCATGGGTGTCTGCAGCCAAATTGTGTATGTAGAAAGTATGTAAATCCAGAAAGCCGTCCAAGTTGTATACATATGCAAAATTTAAGGCAGATAAGTCAAACGACTACATGTATATGAGTGATTTTAGCCCGTGGCAGACAAATGGTTTTGACGCCACCAGTTTTGTGTATGATAAAGAGCTATGTGAGAACTATACACATGCAAAACTTTGGCCCAATCGGTCAAATGTTTCCCAAGATATGAGCTTGGATGTCTGCTGTATAAACTAGAATGCAGGTGGCGCCACCTGTCATAAAATCAAGAGAGCTGTCAGGGATGTATAAACCTGCAAAATTTTAGGCAGATATGTCAAACCACTGCCGAGATATGAGTGATTTTATCCCATGGCAGACAAACAGACAGAAGCTGTGCAAAAATGACTGCAGGTGGCGCCGCCAGTTTTTCATATGATAAAGAGCTATGTGAGATCTATACACAGGCAAAATTTTGGCCCAAACGGTCAAACGGTTCCCGAGATATGAGCTTTGATGTCTGCAGCGTAAACGTGAATGTAGGTGGCACCACCTGTCATAAAATCAGAATTTCAGGTGAATTAGTCAAGTCACTGCAGAGATATGAGTGATTTTAACCCAAGGCAGGCGAACAGATGGACACTGTGCAAACATGGTTGCAGGTGGCGCCACCATTTTTTGTGTATGTTATAAAGCTCTCCAAGGGCTACATTTGTGCAAAAAAAATTTTCCTGATCGGTCAAACGGTTCCCGAGATATGAGCTTGGATGTCTGCAGCGTAAACGTGAATGTAGGTGGCGCCACCTGTCATAAAATCAGAAAAGCTATTCAGGATGTATACGCATTCCGAATTTCAGGTGAATTAGTCAAGTCACTGCAGAGATATGAGTGATTTTAACCCAAGGCAGACGAACAGATGGACACTGTGCAAACATGGTTGCAGGTGGCGCCACCATTTTTAGCTCAGCTGACTATAAGTCATCTGAGCTATAGTCGTGGTCCATTGTCCGTCGTCCGTCCGTCTGTCCATCCGTCCGTCCGTCCGTAGATGTGGCACGTTTTGAAACCATAAGACCTAGGAATCCAAAATTCAGCATAATGTTAGATGTCCCCAAGATCTCCTACCAAGCCGAAAACTGGGTCTTTGCGACTTTGTTCCTTTGAGAAATTAAAGAAAAAACTCAATTTTTTATTAAAATCCTATTTTCACACTTCAGGACTGTCTAATATCAAAACCACTCATCTGTTTTTCCTCATATTTACCATAAATATTCCTATATATAGTTCCTATGTACATGCCAGAAATTAAGTCTGTAAAGTATAAATTCTTTAAGTTATGGGCCCAAACATAATGGACTTTGTAAAAAATCAGGAAAAATAATAACTCACTTAAAATGAAATATTTTGAAACTAGAGTCTATTTTCTCAAGTATATAACTATGTTTAATTAAGATTCAATTGTCTACCCAAAATTAGATCTGAATTTTGTAAATTTTTTAAGTTATTAGCATAAAAAAAAATCAGTACCTTAAATTTTGCCCAACTTTGACCATGGCACGTTTTTTCCTGTAAGCACCATTGATTTAATTTTCACAGCATGTAAACATAAATATTTAGTATGTCTAAATCTTAAATTTGAAAATAAAAGCTTGAAAATTAAGCTAGTTATTGATTTTTTTTTCTGTAGTCACTTGCTTTGATTACAGATGCAGGGTCCCACTACAGGTCACTGGAAGTCAGCTATGCCAGGGTTTCTGATTTGTTACAGTCACTGGGGGAGATCCCCTGCTGTGACAGGTGTACAGTTATTCTCATATCACCACCCCAATCACCCCCCTCCCCCCAGCAAACCCAACCCACCAAGTGTTATGCAGTAATTGTTATTGTTTCACTGTATCTCCTTAATTGTAATGCTGTTTCCACTCCGATATGCAAAAACTTTCCTTGAAAAAATAATTCAAGGTGTAATCTAGAAGATGCAATGTTGTGTAATGTAGCATTTTTAAAGAAATCAATTTTCTTTTAAATGATTTTAACAAATATAAATGAACCCATCAGTATGCTTAAATTATTATAAAATATGAAGCACATTATGGATAAATAAAAACACAATTAAAAATTGTGAAATCTAAATCAAGTATTATTTTTAGATATTTATTGTTTTGCAGATTTAAAAGATATATTTTCGTGGTAAAAAATAAATAAACATTTGTATGCATGATGTGGTGTTATCTGACAAGATTGAGATTTATGATGATGCAATTGAGAATTATGAATCAACTTTTATATTCAGATATATATGTTAAATTGGAAATGTATAGAAATATAAACTTAAATTAGAAAATAATTGATGTGATAAAAAAATCAAGATTTAATACAAAAATTTTTTCATTATTTTCCTGCCTCAGCAGAATTTGAGATCAGGCTTTGTTTGCCCTGTTTTATGTTGTTAATTAGCTATATTTCAGCTGTATACATTTCATAAAAAAATACATATATAATTAAAAATATATATTATGCAAAAAAAATAGATTCAATTGAACAAATGTGTAAACTACTGAAATGTCAACAGTTAATCGAAAATCCAACTAATGATCATGGTAATAGTACAGATCATTTGTTCACAAACTGTTCACATGCTTTAGTTTCAACATTAGGAAACACATGGTCAGGTCACAAAATATTTTTTGCAACAATTTCTTGCTCATCAATACAAACCAATCATATAAACCAACCATGGCCTTTATTACCTCTTCCTCTTACACTTTATCTCCATTAGATATTATTTTAGTTTTTAACCTTCAAGGTTAACGTCAGCTGAGAACAGTGACCCATAGGTCCCTTGTTTTGTATGTTATAAAGCTCTCCAAGGGCTACATTTGTGCAAAAAAATTTTCCTGATCGGTCAAATGGTTCCCGAGATATGTGGGTTTATGTGTGGAAATAGACGCACAAACGGACGCAGAGCGCAGAGGAAAGGTCAGAGGTCAAAACAAAATCAGGGCGCAGCAGTTCACATGTGACCCGAACATAATCCCGGGTTTCGTAAAATTCGTCCCAGCGGTTACGGAGGAGTTCTCCGGACACCTACGCGGCCGCTGAAAACATAGTATCCGCAAAACTCTTTGGCGGATACAATAATATTACAAGCACCTATATCATCCAGTTACCTACACAACTTTCTTATATTGTGTCTGTCATTCACAAGAAGCCTTAAGATACTGGAGAACTTAATTATTTCAGCTTCTTTAATTCTTTTTTTTATATATATATTGAAACCTCAATGATCGTTATTGGGGCTTTCAAGTCGAAATTATAAGATAATTGTATGAACTCTTGAATACATGTAATCTAAAAGCAGCCCATTGTAAAGGCCATGGCATATGTAAAATATTGATTTATAATTATATGCATACTTGTACATTTTATATTATTTTCATATATATTTCAAATAAATTTATTTTTTAGTACATACTTCTGTTTAGATATTATCTTCTTTCTCATAAATAAAGATTTTCATTGTAACTAAAAATTGTCTCCAGAGGAATTATTCATGATTATTGCATATTATTATTTAGTATCAAAGCTGACAATTTAGTCCTTTATGAATGTATCAGGAGAGGAATTAATGGTGTTTCCCAATCCTTATAAATATATTCAATAAACATACATTTTACGTCAAGATTCTGGACAGAACCAAACTGGAGACAAAAGTACCCCATCTTCTCTGGTGAATATATTCATTTGGATGTGATGACATGTTTTATACCATCACATAGTACATCTTGAGAGTGAACAGAGGTGGTAAACTTTAAAATGGTGTCATCCCAAATGGACTGGTTCAGATAGACAGGTCAGATTTTTTTTATCCCATCTGGACGGGTCCCAGTCCAACGGGTCCCAGTTGGATGGGTCCCAGACAGACGCTTTATCATTAAAGAATGGGTTTCAGAAATAATGAAGGCTTCAATCCCAAAATGTTTTCTTGTGTAATAAAGTCACATAAATATAACATAGCTTCTTAATGGAACCCATCCAACTGGGACCCATCTAACTGGGACCCGTCCAACTGGCGCCTGTCCAACTGACATGTGATCCTTTATAATAATGGCAGCATGCATGGCTTTTATTCTTCTGGCATGCCCTTCTTCATTGCAGCAAAACCAGCATAGGATAATTTAGGAATATGGAGAGTGATTTAAACTTATATCAATTTTACAAAACAAATACTGTATAATTTAAATCACTTTCACAATAAATTTGGCATTAAACAATCTTGTACTCAAAATTTTGTACATAACAGGATCTAAATATTTGATATCAAAATTTCAGATATTAAATAATAAAATATTAACAGTTACTTATATTCTCATATTATATAATCAGATAAATTAAAATCATGAAAAAACATACTTTTAGATACTGAAAGAAGGTCTGTAAAATTGGTACTATGAAATATCAGTCAAGTATTAAAAAAATAGTTTTAAAAGAATATGTATATAAATTAACTAGAAAATACATGTGCCTGCAGTATGACTTTATCAAGTGATTGTAGTACTTGTATGAGTTTATAGCATTATAGGCTTCAATACATTATGCTTAGTGAAAACATCATAAGCTTATCATGAACATTTTGGGTCTGCACTGTATCTGGTTCCATATTATATTTTATTTGAATGTGTGGTATTGCAATCTGTATAAGAAAAATGCAAACTGGCTTGTGTAAACAAATCTAGGTACATTTCAAAATATGCCTTGAATTGATGAATTGATGAATTGATGGATGTGAGATAAGATGTACATGTCACAATAATAGTACACTATTTATCTGTCTTTTAACATTAAACATGCCTCTGTTTATCCATGTTTTAATATCCAAAGGTCAGATTGTGCCAGGTAACTTATTTGGCTGTGACCTACTCTGTCCAGTACTCTTATGTAATTAGCACCAGTGGTCCCCAGCAATGTGGCAGCTGGCCATGCTTGCCTCAACAATCGCTGTGTGTAAAACTCTGAAGCCGGAAGTCAGAAGCCAAGGATTTTTCATAAAAAAGTGCTAAAACATGCACAAATTACATCTAGATCAACACCATTTTAATATCTTTTGATAGAATTAAGTTTGTTCTATCATTCCATGAAGAATCATAGTTATCCATTCCGTAATCAGAAAGTTATAGATGATTTTGTGCTCGGAAGCCATCTCGGAAGCCACTCGGAAGTGCCGGGATGCGGTCCAAATGTGTAAAACTCGGAAGTCACGGAGACGCACTGGTCAACATGTGGTCAGTTTAGAGCCACATGGCAAAGCAATTTCATTGCATGCATATATTTAAAGTGCTTATGATTGTGCTTGTAATGGGTATATAATACAATACATTGTACATACTAAACTATGATAAAAGAAATCCGTATACGACTTTAAAAATACATTTATAAATTACGATATCATTAAATATTAAAACAGTTTTAATATATTTCTCTTACGTTGAGCAAATATCCAATATATTTAATATTATCATAAAATATTGGAAATTCAGTCTGTCTTAACAGGATACGCTGGAACTGCAACAAACATATATGTAATAAAACGTAGATTAAATGTGTTTTATAACGTGAGAATTCTAAGATCTTTTTTTTTTTTAAATTAAGATATATCGTAGTACAGGATACAACAGAACAGGTAATATATTACATACTTATACATGTGTGATTATAAAATCTAATATGTTTTTATGTTTAAGCATAAAGTTTGTTTAAAACAAAAAAAAAAATATTTAATATTTTCAACTCTTTCTTTCATACTTGGGTATTTCTACAAAAAATGTCGCATTTCATGTCCCGAAACTATATTTGTTACAGAGAAATTAGCAAATGCTAAAACTGGCATGAATAACCATTCAAATTGTTGCTAAAGATATAACCATTATTATGAGATAAAAATAATTTAAATCGGGGCAGAAATACATATAGAAAAAAAGCTGTAAATGTGACAATACCCTTAAATTTCCGTTGTCCCTTTCTCTCGGATCTTAAATTCACATCAGCGTTATTCTGTAACCACTGTTCCATTTATATAGATTTTGTTTTCCACGTCACAGTGGTGAAAGTTTATAAAGATGATATTCTTGCTTGATTTTTCCTGACCGTTTTGTTTTTAATACCAAAATTTGGATATTAAAATGTATGTCCCCCAAAAAATACTCAGCACCGTTACCTGACCTTTTGACCTCGCAGCGTGTGAACAGAAACCACTTTGCTGATGCAGGGAGCAGCGTTTATTAGAGTTCAGGAAATTTTGTACACATAAACCATAATTAAATTGAGTAACTTTCATATTAGTGTTGTCTGGTAATCCTTAAAGGGTAAAAAAAAATCACCGTATATTTATTTGGACTCGACACCGTTACACCTGCGAAAAATTAACCGTCACATATAACTCCTCGAAAATGGCTTCCTCTTGTTGTTCATGTAGTGATAACACGTGCTGCCCTCATAAGGACGGTATGGAAGTAATTTTTTGTACTGCATCTGACGTATAGATGAAAAAATCTCAGCACCGTTACCACTCGAAACCGTTACCTGCATGAAAAATAACGGTGTCGAGAGCAAGGTAACGGTGTTGAGAACTTGGTATTAAATCCAAATTATTGAAATAGAATTTAAAACATATTTTGGACTAAATATTTAAACATTTGCGTTTCTTCTATTCAAACAGTAATACATAATACTGGTATTCCAGTAGTTACTACGGTTAATTTTACTTAAGAAGCTGGACACCCTTCCCTGTGCTCAACACCGTTATTTATTGCTCAACATCGTTACCTGGAGGATTTAAAACCATGTTTTAATTTTATTTTCTGTGCATTCAAAAAAATTAACAAGGTATTTCGACTCAAATTCTGTAGTTAGATGTACCAAAGTACTGTGTCCGATAAATCCCTGCAAATGCACCCCTTTTGAAGCAAAAATAGGAACAGAGATAATTTTTGTTTTCAAAAGTTAAATTAAAAAGAAGAAAAATATGTTCTTTTTTTACACACTTTTTTTGTTAAATTCATAACTGTTATTTATGTTTTGATTTAATCAAAGGCTATTAATTTTAATTTTATTGAAAATCACAAAAAAATCTAGTGAAACAATTTCTGATATGTGCATGTGAGATTTTACTTCCTGTAACGAGGTAGAGAAAAATGTTCATATTTTCCCCTTACCTGGACTATAATAAAAAAAAAAGGAAACTGAAAAGTGCAGTACTTGAATTATTCTACAATTCTAAAGATAGTTTTCTACAAATAAAGTTTTGTTATATCAAAATTGTTATATCAAAATATAGATTATAAAAATAAATCACCAAGAAACCCCTTGAAATGCGACGTTTTCTGTAGAAATACCCACTTATTCAACCATGATATTTATTTTCTATTTATAACACTCTTGATATTGTTACAACATTATTATAATAATTTAACTTCAAATAAATTGATATTTCAGAAAATTTGAAAATATTTATTTAATTCATTTCACTCTAAGACGTAATGTGCGTAATAAGGGCATCTAAAAACAGAATGGGTTCTTAGCTTCAATTAAGGAACTGCACAGAGTGACAATTACAACGATCTCGATAAAAAATTCCTATTTTATGTTAGGAGGAGATCGTTGAATGTCAAGTCTTAGAAAAATAATTTCATAAATAGGATCTTATTGACACATAAGACATTGGAGGCTTCAAGTAAAAGTCTGTATGTCTGGAGGTTCAATAGTGTCTTAAAGAAGCTACAGATATAGGCATTTTTATCCAACCAGTTGCTTAGCTAAGATTCATACCTTGAATTTCCATGCATTAAAAATGTTGACGTCATGCAATTATGAAACGAATCCTTTCCGATGATTTTTCAAAAATTACCCATCAAATCAATTACTGTGGAAAATCTGGTTGGATATTTACTGCCAAGATAAAAATTTCAATGATAAATATCAATTATTCCCATTTTTAGTTCAGCTGACTGAAAGTCATCTGAGCTATAGTGATCACTCTTTGTCCGTCGTTCGTCTGTCTGTCTGTCTGTCTGTCTGTCCGTCTGTCTGTCCGTTAACCAGGCACAAATCGTAACCGCTAGAACTGGAATCTTCTTACTTGACATCCTGGGAGGTCCATGAAAAATCTCCTTGGAAACCAGAAATTAGGTCTCTGTTACCCATATCCTTCGAGCTATGGGGCCCCAAAGTACCCCCCCAGAAAAGTCCAAAATTTAATACAAAAACTTCAATATCTCATTAACTACTTGACTGATGGTCATGATTTTTGGCATACATATTGATCATGAGAGGTTCCATCAGTTCCTGAAGACTGGTGGCGCCACCTGTATTTTTCGATTTTTTACGAATTTTTTACTCTATTTTTGAGACCTTTAAAAATGTGAACATCTGTTAACAAGGCACAAATCTTAATGACTGGACTTAGAATCTTCATTCTCGACACACTGAGAGACCTATGAAAAGTCTCCATGGAAACCAGAAATTAGGTCTCTGTTACCCATATCCTTCCAGCTATGGGGCCCCAAACTACCCCCCAGAAAAGTAAAAAATTTCAAACAAAAACTTCAATATCTCATTAAATACTTGACTGATGGTCATGATTTTTGTCATACATATTGATCATGAGATGTTCCATCACTTCCTGCAGACTGGTGGCGCCACCTGTAGCACTCATTTTTTTACGAATTTTTTTCTCTATTTTTGAGACCTTTCAAAATGTAAACATCTGTTAACAAGGCACAAATCGTAAAGACTGGACTTAGAATCTTCATTCTTGACACACTGAGAAACCTATGAAAAGTCTCCATGGAAACCAGAAATTAGGTCTCTGTTACCCATATTCTTCGAGCTATGGAGCCCCAAAGTACCCCCAAGAAAAGTAAAAAATTTCATACAAAAACTTCAATATCTCATTAACTACTTGACTGTTGGTCATGATTTGTGGCATAACTATTGATCATGAGATGTGTCATCACTTCCTGCAGACTGGTGGTGCCACCTTTATTGTTCGATTTTTTACGATTTTTTCCTCTATTTTTGAGACCTTTAAGGATGCTGTCATCTGTTAGCATGGCACAAATCGTAACGACTGGACCTAGAATCTTCATTCTTGACACACTGAGAGGTCCATGAAAAATATCCTTGGAAACCAGAAATTAGGTCTCTGTTAACCATATCCTTCGAGCTATGGGGCCCCAAAGTACCCCCCCCACCCCCCCCCCCCCCCCCCCCCGAGTAGTCAAAAATTTCATACAAAAACTTCAATATCTCAATAACTACATCACTGATGGTCATGATTTTTGGCATACATATTGATTATGAAATGTTCCATCATTTCCTGCAGACTTGTGGCGCCACCTGTATTGTTTGATTTTTTACGATTTTTTCCTCTTTTTTTGAGACCTTTAAGGATGCTGTCATCTGTTAACGTGGCACAAATCATTACGACTGGACCTAGAATCTTCATTCTCAACACACTGAGAGACCTATGAAAAGTCTCCATGGAAACCAAAATTAGGTCTCTGTTACCCATATTCTTCGAGCTATGGAGCCCTAAAGTACCCCCAAGAAAAGTAAAAAATTTCATACAAAAACTTCAATATTTCATTAACTACTTGAATGATGGTCATGATTTGTGGCATAACTATTGATCATGAGATGTGTCATCTGTTCCTGCAGACTGGTGGCGCCATCTGTATCGTTCGATTTTTTACAATTTTTTTCCTCTATTTTTGAGACCTTTAAGGATGCTGTCATCTGTTAGCATGGCACAAATAGTAACGACTGGACCTAGAATCTTCATTCTCAACACACTAGAAGACCTATGAAAAGTCTCCATGGAAACCAGAAATTAGGTCTCTGTTACCCATATCCTTTGAGCTATGGGGCCCCAAAGTACCCCCCGAAAGTAGTCAAAAATTTCATACAAAAACTTCAATATCTCAATAACTACATCACTGATGGTCATGATTTTTGGCATACATATTGATTATGAGATGTTCCATCAATTCCTGCAGACTGGTGGTGCCACTTATGTTATCTATCAAGAGGGTACAAATTGCAACAACTGGACCTAGAAACTTCATTCTTGTCATGCAAGGAGGCCCATGAAGAGTGCCTGTGGAAACTTGAAATTAGGTCTCTGTTACCCATATCCTTCAAGCTATAGGACTCTGAAGTATCCCTCAGAATAATGGACAATTTGATACAAAAGCTGAAGTATCTGAACAACTAATACAGAGATCATCATGATTCTTTGCATGGATATTGACCATTAAGTGTTTTTAGCTCAGCTGACTGTAAGTCATCTGAAGTATCCCTCAGAATAATGGACAATTTAATACAAAAGCTCAAGTATCTAAACAACTATTGCAGTGATCACCATGATTCTTTGCATGGGTATTGATCATGGAATGTGTCATCAGTTTCTGCAGTATGGTTGCGCCACCTGTATTTTTTTTATTTTTACGAATTTTTTTCTCTATTTTTGAGACCTCATAAGATGCGGTCATCTGTTATCATGGCACAAATCGTAACAACTGGACCTAGAATCTTCTCTCTTGACATGCTGAGAGGCCCATGAAAAGTTTCCTTAAAAACTTGAAATTAGGTCTCTGTTACCCATCTGGGCTCCGAAGTACCCCCCAGAATAATGGAAAATTTGATACAAAAGCTCTAATATCTGAACAATTATTATATTGATCACCATGATTCTTTGCATGGATATTGATCATGAAATGTTTCATCAGTTTCTGCATTCTGGTGGCGCCACCTGTATTTTTTCAATTTTTAGCCCAGCTGACTGAAAGTCATCTGAGCTGTAGGGATCACCTTTTGTCCGTCTTCTGTCCGGCCATCCAGGCGTCTGTCTGTTAACAGGGCAGAAATCGTAACCGCTAGACCGGGAATCTTCTTACTTGAAATCCTGGGAGGTCTATGGAAATTCTCCTTGTAAACCTGAAATTAGGTCACTGTGACCTATATTCTTCGAGCTATGGGGTTCTGAAGTACCCCCCAGAATAATGCAAAATTTAATACAAAAGCTCAAGTATCTGAACAACTAATGCATTAATCACCATGATTCTTTGCATGGATATTGATCATGGAGTGTTCCATCAATTTCTGGAGATTGGTGGCGCCACCTATATTTTTTTTTATTTTTTACAATTTTTTTCTCTACTTTTGTGATCTTTAAACATTTGGTCATCTGTAAACAGGGCACAAATCATAATGACTGGACCTAGAATCTTCTGTCCTCACCTCCAGGGAAGCCCATAAAAGGTCTACATGGAAACCCGAAATAAGGTCCCTGTTACCCATATTCTGTGAGCTATGGGGCTCTTAAGTACCCCCCAGAATAAAGATTTGGTCATATTTTAACAGGGCACAAATCATAATGACTGGACCTAGAATCTTCTGTCCTCACCTCCAGGGAAGCCCATAAAAGGTCTACATGGAAACCGGAAATAAGGTCCCTGTTACCCATATCCTTCATGCTCTGGGGCTCCGAAGTACTCCCCAGAATAAAGATTTGGTCATCTGTTAACAGAGCACAAATTATAATGACTTGACCTAGAATCTCCTTTCTTGATATGCTGGGAGGCCCCTGAAAAGTCTCCTTGTGCACCTGAAATTACATCTCTGTTACCCATATCCTTCATCCTATGCGGCTTTGAAATACCCCCCAGAATAAACATTTGGATTTGTTAACAGGGCACAAATCATAATAACTGGACCTAGAATTTTATTTTTTGACATGCTGGGAGACCCCTGAAAAGTCATCTTGTAAACCTTGAAAATAGGTGTCTGTTACCCATATCCTTCATGCTACAGAGCTCCATAGTACCCCAATGAATATTGGATAATTTTATACAAAAGGTCAAGTTTGGAAAAAGTATTTCATTCAAATTTGATATTCAGATGATAAAATTACTTTTGTCAATGTCTTCCTGGTCAGCTGAGCGTCATGACCCCTGGGTCACTTGTTCTTTGATAAAATAGCAAGTAAACCTCTTTATAAAAAAATTCTTTTCATGCACATGAATCTTATCTATATACTCACAATCTGTATTTGATACTTATATATTTACCCTTTTCGTAATTAAATTTATCACAAAATAAATCAAGTTAACAGGAAGCTTATTCTTAGGCCTGCATGGTAATCACTGATTTTCAAACATTTACTGAATAAGTTTTGCCAAGCTAAATGTTTTGTTGATGTTTTGTTGATTTGTTGTTGAATTTTTTTCTGTTGACGCGTTTTACAATATGTATATAAAAAGTATTAATGTTTGTGCCGTCTGTTTTTTATAAATTTCAGAACATTAATTTTCCGAACATTGTACATAACAGCATACAGCATAAAAATACCGAGGAAATATCAAATCGTTCTGCAAAAACAGAAACAATTTTATTTTATATGAACATTAAATGTTACAATCGGCATCATATCTATTTACACATGTATTGTGTATTTATTTATGTCAAGGTTTTGTTTATGTTTGTTTTTCTTTTTAAAGTTGTCCAATACAACTGATGAATCATTATCAAACAATTCAATGTGATATATTATGCATATGATGCTTTCTATTTTGGCAACATTTTAATACTTGAATTGAAATGGGTTTCATTTAACAGCATGAACATATCGGGGAAAAATCACATTTTGAATTTGTAAAATGTGCATTCTGATCATGAAATATAAAATAAATTTTGGAATCAATTATATTACATAATAAATTTTGTAAGTCTAGGAGATATAAATCCTGATGAAATTTTTTATCAATGGAACATGTTAAGTTTGGTAAATTTAAACATGACACATAAAACATTTTATCGAAAAAACCTTTAGAAACATTTCCAGGATGTTGTCGTGTTTCTGTCAAATTTGAATTCTATTTATCATTTTAATTAATCAATTGATACTATGTTGTTTTACAAAATGAAAAAAAATATGACGACAAAATATTATTGTAAGAAAACAGCATCATGAATGTAACACAACAGATTGAATTTTAAAAAAAATATGTCATCTGGAAGATATTGAAAATGCTTGACATGCACGCATATGCTGACGATTTGATGACCAGTGCATGGCTGTGGCTTCCGAGTTTTACACATTTGGACTACTAACCGGCACTTCAGAGTGACTTCCGAGATGGCTTCCGAGCACAGATTCTTCTATAACTTTCAGATAATTGAATGAATAACTATGATTCTTCACAGAATAATAGAACTGACCCTAGTGTATCGATAAAAATCGAAATAGTATTGATGTGATGGCTTTTTGTATATGCTTTATGGCTTTGTTTCTATAAAATCCTTGGCTTCCGACTTCCGAGTTTTACACACAGCCCACAACAATAGGCACATCCTATGTTTATCCTTGTCCCAAATCTCTTACCATATGCCATGACATGCCCAGAACGTTCACAATGTATAATGTCCTTCAGTTAAATGTTCATTGTTGTAGGGGCTTACTCATGCGGTTATTTTAATTGATTGTTTGGGATATGCAGACTATTTATGGAAAAGCAGGAAATAGTACAGAGTCATGCGATCCTGTTTTATTCCCCTAGCCCTTTAATGCTTGGAGGATATGAAACCCAGAAAGCCAATCATTCCTTGTTATATACAGTGAAACATCAAAATTATGACCACAAACAAGCCCTAGACAACATAGTCATCAGAGCATTGTTTGATTTGCAAGGATTAAATGACAACCCTCAATGTCCACACTTTGTTAGCAGTCAGTGCTATTTGAAATTACTAATACAGTTTTGCCACATACCTCTTCATGATAACACATGATCTGTTTCTTAATTATATTTAACACTAGTTTTCAAAAACAAGTGAAAGTTAAACTGAAAATAGTTGAGAAATTCATTACAAAGCACATCTTGAATGTCATATGAGTCACAATTACTTATTATTTTTATTGTGATTGCTTGTTCCATATTTATGCATGACATGTTAAATCAGTGCCATGGATCGATCAACTGAATACAAATGCAGCATTAACTAGATAACGTCTCATGCATATAATTAATGACAGAACTGATAAAGGGGTGTGAAACCTAGACGCAGTCTTCCCTGCCCTTGTCTGGACATCAATGAATTTGCTTTAATCTAGCGATATTCCCTTAACTTGTTTTCTTTGTTTGACTCTACTAGTTAGTGATTCATCGCTATGCCTCTACCCTGGTCAGGCAAGGTTAAGTTAGAATTAAATGGTATCTTAATATGGTCCAGGTCATTAATTTTGACTTCAGTAAGTGCCCACAAAAAGGAAAAATTAGGTGCTTGCTACTCCAAAATTTAATTGTAAGATAGAATGAGCCAAATGAGTTTGGGACCATGAAAATGTATTTTGAGGTGATTGCTATACCGAGAAGGTTGTTAGGTGGGTTCTACTGTGGTAACTTTCTGCCTCATCCAGTACATAGGACCAATATTCAGTACACAGGGCCGATATTGAGTGCACAGGGCTGATATTCAGTGCACAGGGCCGTTATTCTGTCCACAGGCTGATATTCCATGCACAGGGCCGATATTCAGTGGACAGGTCAGATATCCAGTGCACAAGGCCGATATTCTATACATAACGCCAATCTAAAACTTAAACTGATATCAATCTAAAGCAAAAACTGATACAGCTCTGAAGCTTAAAACAGATACTGGTTTATAGAAAGCTTAAATTGGAGACAGATCTAAGGTTTAAAAAGATAAAAATCTAAAGCTTGAAATCAGATCTAATTCTTTAATCAGTGACATGTGAAAAACCCATACAGAAAAATTTCATGTGATGGAATTGGATTCTGTCAAGGGAAATTTATATGAAACGTATTTGGTTAGTGTACAAGGGATAAATGATGTCATCACTCATATTTATTACATTTTCTTTAAACAGAAAATGCTGATTTATGACCCAGCCAAGAGGATCTCAGCCAGAGAAGCACTGAAACATGCCTACTTTAATGACCTGGACAAAGCAGCCCTGCCTGCAACAACATACTGACACAGCACTGATCTAATAATGGACTCATACAACTACAGCAAGTGCCAAGCCAACTGCAAAAGACCAGGAAGTCAGGAGGAGGATACACCTGGAGGGCTGTGAATGTTTTATGTTTATTCAGATCTATTTACATTATTCTGTGTTACAAATCTAGCTTTAGCGGTTGTATTATAAATGTTACTTTTCAGGATCTCAGGAATACATTGTGAGAAGTGGTTGTTAGAGATTACACTTCCTGTGTGTTTATCATTGTATTGTGACTTTCACATCTCCAACTGTAGAGAGCATAAGGACCAACATTGTGATAAACTGATCTAGCTTTGCTCATCAATATCTTTACAAACATTTGTGACCCATTAGATGGTGAAGCAATAATGTGATGACTATGTGATAATGTGACATCAAGGCAAGGTCAGAGGTCACTAAGACTTATGTCAGGTCGTCGATGGTGTGACCTGTCCAGTGCTTCTGTGTTGTTGTCAGACTGTGTTTATGTGATTTGCTCCACCTTTCAGCCCCTTTATATGTGATAACAATGAGCTTCAATGAAAACATTTTATTTAAAAATTCAGTATCATTTGTCATGAGGTCTGGCTAACAGATATACAGGGAATCTGTTCTAAAAACTGGTTTCAGGAGAAATAACAGTGAGAGAAATGTTCAAAACAGTTGCCTTTGAAGATGATGAAAAAAAAATTATATTGTACACCACATATCCCCACAAATTATTCTGTTTAACAAGGGCTAAAGTGAGTACTAAATTTTGGACTTTAACTCGATCATGACTCTGAATTCATAATGAGTACTTGTTGCCGTGACAACACTGTCAAAATATAATGGACATCTGTTATTGATGCAAAATATGTATAATGTTGATTGGGTGATGGCTTAAATTTCAGCACAAAAGTACTTTATATAGTGAGTACTCATTTATATAACCAAGTCTCATTTCCTCTCAGTCCCAAGTTGAACCACATAATAAAACCTTAGATCATATTAAGTTCACAAAATTATCAACATCAGGTGTGAAGGCTGGAGTGAGTCATAGCAGGTGAATGCGCAACCTGCCCCCCCCCCCCCCCCCCCACACACACACCTGATGTGAATAGGGGCTAAGGCTTGTAGTTTAACATTCAGTCAAAGGTAAATTTATTGGGTACAACTATTAAGTAAGCAAGATTTATGTACTGGTATGCCTTCACAACTTGTATATTATTCACAGGCCCAGCCTTCATTTAAGATGAGTTTATATTTATTCAGCCTACTCATCTGTTAGGAAAATTGTGGATTCCATCAACTAGTGGTGAAATGGACTAGAACTGTGATAAAAAATAAATTTGTGATAAATATAACAGATGCTGTGCTGTATGATTAAAAACAGCCAATAAATATAACACTTCAGATGAGCCTTTGTATGAAATTCTAAGAAACATAAAATAAGACCAGTAAATGTTTTGACTTAATTTGGTGAGGCTGATCACCAATGATCTTAATAAACTGTATTAGTATATATAGAAAAAGCAGACTATGGAAAAAGCATAATTTTTAGGAAAACAGACCTCAAGTGAAAATAGAGCTTGCTTTGGAGTTTTTGATAAGCCAAAAGTCTGCTCGTGCTGGTGCAGATGCAGAGACAGACACGGCTAAAAAGACACAAAAAGATGAAATAAAGACTGTGTCCATTTGTGTATTGCAGAGTACAGTCCAACATATAGCTGCAGATACATTTTGCCTACCAGATCATACAGCAGTAGGTACCGGTACATAAATATATAAGGAAATGTGCTTGGTGCCTTTGTAAAGCAAAGAAACGCTGATAATGGTACTGACAAATTTGTATGGAAATGTGTCAGTGTCTGTATGCTTACCCCCATTGCCTCTGTATGTATTTGCAAGTTGATTCGTAACTGTTAAGGTGTGGTTTTACTTGTTGGTTTAAACAGACCTGTGTCATAATTCAAAAGTATTACCCGGAATCACATTTAATGTGATCATTTCTGCTTAAGAGTGTGTGTGCCTGCTTAAAACAGTTTTGGACATCATAAGAGGATTGCAGGGTTTATCAACTGCAGTTGATGAAAAAAATTGAATATGGTTACACATGGATATTAAACATGGTTCAGATGTACAGAAAATGCTGCATTGTTTCACCACTGGTTTTTTATGTTCAATCTAGAATCCTTTTGGGTTATAAACACCATTTTGAAATCAGGAATAAAGCCACATAGCAAACTTGAGGAGTTGAATATTTACCTTAATTACACAAGGATATATATATATATATATATATATATATATATATATATATATATATTATAATAATAATAATAATAATAATAATGATATGGAAACAAATAGGTGCCAAATCAGTATTTGTTCAGCATTCATTCTTTCATGTTCGCCTTTTGCTGTAAAGTAAAATATCTAACAGGTGTTTACTGTTATTATGCGAGCTCATTTTGGTGGATCATTTAGTAATCATGTGTGAGGAACACCTGTGTATGATCACTAATGTTTAGTGTCTGTATTATAAGTGTGGTCTGTAGCCAGTATTGTACATGTGCACCAAGAATTCTTGCTCTCCCATGCAAAATGTTTGACATTTTAAATGTCTCAAAATTGTTCCAACTTGACTTACCAGAACCATATTTCTTGCAATTTTATTTTAAAAGATTTAAAAGAACCATATACTTGATAGAATTAGCGTGTTTTAGCATGATAATTCATTTCACAAATGCCCTTTCCAAGTGTTGAATCATGAGTATACTTCTTAAAGTTTAATGTCTCTCTTGTTGGATAATTACTAAATATTGTCTCTGATAATCAACTATTATCAAGAAAAATGTACACCAAAGCTACCTTTCCATATCTCTATAATCTTACAAAATGCCAGAAGCTAATCAGATACTGAAGGAAACCCAAAGAGAATCTTAATTTGCACCAACACAAATGTCTTTCAGTATTGGTGAAAATTGGACTGATGTCTAACAGGGATATTCCACATGGGTACATCCGTTGTGGATTAAAGGCAGCCATTAAGAATATGCACTGAATAGACTAAAACTCAGACATGGAAAGGTAGCTTCATATTTTACAGGACATCAAGACTGCTGCTGTAAAAAGTAGACCTGGAGAATACCAAAGAAGCATTGGTTATTTATTATATTTAAGGTATTTATGATCATGTACATTTTATTAGCTGTACTTGAAATTATTTAGACTGAACATGGGCAAATGATATCTTGATAATTGTATGTGTGAGAAAAGTATGCTCATTCACCTGAAATGAATTGTTTGTTTAAACAGTGGAGACCAATGGGTCTGTTGTACAAACTGCCACATTTTGTTACCCACACTGTAAATTAAAGGACTTTTCTTATTATATGATGTTTTCTTGTATGTACAAAAATGTTTGAAAAGATGATGAAATATACACATTCAACAAAACAATATATTTAGGAATAAGAATGTTTATTCAGGCCCAACATACATATTGCAAGCTGGGGATACAGATACTTTCAGAATATTGTAACAAGATTACAGGAATATACCTACTGCAAGGTCTGTTTTGTGTATTATGTGGGGTTGTTATATTCCCTCTGACTTAAGAAAGCATTAATACAAGTGTTACAAAGTTCTAAAGATGCTGGGTCAAGGTCACCAGCAATATCCTGTATCAGTGTCAATAAATATTAATAGATGGCAGTAATGCATGGACCTGTCACTTTACTCCAGGAAGTCCATTTGCAATTTGAAAGCATTCCAGTAGCTTTATTCTAAATAATCATGCCCTCAAAGGAGATTCACATGTTAATTTGGGTACTTTACACTCAGTACTTTATATTCTAAGCTATTACTAATGACAAATAATTTATAAATGCAAATCAGTATTAACACAATCAGACACCTTTGGTCACAGCAATAGGACTGTAACGTTGTTCATAATGGTTTTCATTTTTGTTACAGCAAGAAAACGCTACAAGGTTTCAATATTACATCTGGATATACAAGAGAAGTACAGTCCTGTATATAACAACACATCCGTTCTTACATATTACAATATAAATAAGACAGTTGTTCAGATGTTTCTTTAGGAAGGCAGGGATAATGAACCTTTAGTGTCCTAATACGTCCCCAGTTCTGCTGTCCACAAAGTCCAAATACTCTTTGCCAGTAAATAAAAGTGCCACACCCGAAGCAAGCCCGACGAGTGATCGCAAAAGATTGTTCTTAGGTAGCAAGCTTTTCACAGTGGCCAACAAAAGAACTGTTCCGAAGTTGAACACAACGGCTCCAAACACACTGTAAAACACTCTGTTCCTGGCGCCAGCTTGCCGCATGTGTTTTCTGCCATACAGATGTAGACCAACACCCAGATGTGCATTGAACCAAAGTCCATTTGCCACAAGTAGGTCTTGCTGGGCAAACATGCTGAAACAAAGAGAAAGCATTTACTCATACAAAGAAAAATTCCTAACTTAAAAAATTCCGAATTTTGCATTTTTTTTACCAAGTGACATTTGCCCACCCTGTTCAACTAACTTTAAAAACAAGCTTAAAATCCATGTGGGCATATATATCTATATTCATGTAAAATGGCTTCAGATTCCATGTAAACTTGTGTATATGTTTGAACTGCCACAAGTGGTATTTAGTGGATCTAGCATCAGGGACAGCTGGTACTATCTGGGTCACCTGACAATAGGCTTGATGGGCTTATCGTGTCTTTATTGCAATAAGCAACTGGCTGGTGGCAGGTTTATAATTATATATCTCAGTTCTCTATGATAAAAATGTCCAAAATATTCTATTTACACTATTTAATCAAATTATTGGTTTTCTCTGAATCAGTGCAAGGTAAAAGATTATTTTTTTCATGCAGATATTCAGCGGAATAGCTGCTCCATCTTTTGGAATAGACATTTTTATTCTGTTTTACTTACAACTTACAAGTATAATATTAATGCTAAACTGGGGAAATAAGTTATTAAACAACACATGCACCCACAGGCACTCGCATGGTTTATATAAATTACAATATCAATTTATACTTATACTGATGACATGTTAATTGATAAATTCACTCAATGTTTCTATTTCTAAATAGAGTGGAGTTCTGTGAATAAATTCCCTGAACTGAACAGTACTAGTCTGCACCACTATTTATTGTACTATTGCATACTGATTCTTTATGATCTAGATGCGGTCAGGCATTAATGATAAAATATTTTATATCCTACAGTCTAAACAGACTACATCATCAAAAAAGTGAAAGAAGGTCGGATTGAAAATGGGCGATAAATGCGGATGTTACTATGCAACGGGTGATAAGAGAAAAGAAAACAGCTGAATATACTCACTCAGCGAACAGTCTGGGGTTCATAACATTTAGAGAAAATGCTAGACTGCTTGCTCCGCCAGCCACTGGTATCACACGATAAAGAACATCACCCCAAATACATGATTTCCTACTTGGAACAACGTCCTTGGAGGCTGCCATGGTGCTTGCAAGCCTTCTCTGGTTAATTAACGAAGCTGCCACCAGATGGTAGCACGCTGCTTAACTTGTTAACAGGTGCCCCACCCACAAAGCAAATTCTTTATTTAAAGAGGTTCTTTTTTTTCTTTGACAGGCGTAAAGCATTACTTTTTTAATGATAGTGAGACCAGTGTAATATTATTATCGGTTTTCCTGTATAATAAAACCACAAACATAGATTTTGCTGCCGGATCTGCTATCAAAAAGTTCGGCCTGCACGAACTCGGCCCCAGAAAGCAACCAAGCACGTGGAGCCGGCTTCACCCTCCCGCGAAGACAGGAATAGACGGACACAGGATTTGAGCCCCGCTTACAGTCCGGATCTAATTATGATTTTACATCGTTTAAAATAATTTTCAATTTTTTATTTGCATTAACTGCTACCTAAGATATTTTAGTTGTAGGCTGAAGCTAGGCCTAGGCCTATCTAGGTGCTTAGCTGTGGGCTGCCCGAAAAAAAAACAGAGGCCTATATATATATATATATATATATATATATATATATATATATATATATATCTGGGAGCACAATAAAAAGGTTCACAGTTATAATTAATTTTATCAAACTGTTATATCATCTTGCATATATATATATATATATATATATATATATATATATATATATATATATATATGCCTATACATACATGTAGCGTCAATCTAATTTTTAAATAGTGATTGGGTCACAATTAAAGGACTGTGAATGATATTGATGTAGGCCTATTAATATACATATATATGAAATATAAGACGGTAAAATATTTCCATGTAGATACAAGTCTGGTACTACCCAGCTTGTCGATTTCATCCCAGGGTTTGGGGCGTTTTTAAAACGAAAATTAACGCGTGGTGATGCATGCACGTGCCGTCCCCCTACACTCGGCTAGACCAACCATGCAGCAACGACCCGGACTAGCCACTCGCAAGCAGTACCTGTGGTACAGTTATCCGCGTGGTTCAGTGGTTGCAGGTTTTTAGAAAGAAATCTAAAAAAAAATAACTTTGGGAACGTATTAAATAAAGCACTTATATATATATTTATTTATACACAGCAATATGTTCGGATAATTACTGCATTTTATAAAGATACTAGAATTAGTATAAACAAACTTTATAAAGTAAATTAGTATTTAACATTCCAGATTTTAACATATAGTTGAAGAAATTATATGCTCTTATGCTTTTTTTTAAATTTATTTGCTTTTCAGTATAATTTTATTAAGATTTTTGGACTCGCAGCAAATTTCATGGCTGCGGCAGATGTGCGCCCTAATACAAATATAAAATATATAACTATATATATATACAGACGAAGCCGCTTAATTGCAAGAGGCTTTTGTCAAGCAAATTTGTTGCAATTAACCGAAGTTGCATTTAGGCGAAGTTCACCGTCTACCATGTGTAAGGGAAGCCGAATGATCGATTGGACCGCCGAATATCTAATTAATTAGCATTTGTTTTGTAACACTATTCGTATTGTGATAAAGAAGTAGAGATCGTTGCGTTTGCGCTTGCCACTCATGATTGAATAGTGACATGATTCGAAATTTGCTGGTCTTTTATAGGAAAGATGATTTGACAAGACATAACGAACATAAGGGGTTAACAATGTAAGTTTATATAACAGCCTTTGACAATTCTATTATGAGTATCATCAAAGGAACAAACCATGGAACAGCTAGCACACAAAGTTTGTTTGAAAAACAAACTCAA
Organism: Sipunculus nudus; assembly: GCA_026874595.1. Lineage (NCBI taxonomy): Eukaryota > Metazoa > Annelida > Sipuncula > Golfingiida > Sipunculidae > Sipunculus > Sipunculus nudus. Next base: position 17,871,441 of record CM049307.1, on the reverse strand, counting down.
GCTAATTAAGAGTTGCTCTCATGATCAAGGTGTTTAATATGCGTTAACCCACTTCAAAGAGATGTGTGCTGTGACCGTATCGAATTGCATCACCGAGCACAGGCTAATTAAGGTCCTTTGTACACATGTGCACCTGCAGTTATCACAGCGGCTACTTTTGAACTTCCGGTCTATGATAATTATTGGGATAACACAAATACAACTCACCGACTCATTGAAGTACTTGCGTTTAACGTGAGTTTTCTACCTTTCTGCCCATATTTTCCCTTGCGTTAATCGGAAGTTTGCGATTATGAGGCTTCCGATTATGCGGCGCGTTTTTGATGATAACATATAGGAAATGGTTTTGGTTTTCAGAATTTCTTGCAGATAAGCGGCATTTTCTGTTAACCGACTTGCAAATAAGTGGCGTCGTCTGTATATATATATATATATATATATATATATATATATATATATATATATATATATATATATATATATATATATATATAAGCCTACCAAACTGTCATTTAGATTGAAAAATATTGTAAAACCGCATTGCGTGAATTTATAGTAACGAAATATTATATCTCAATAATACAACATTATTCTCTGCACCCGGAAAGCGTTTATATATTGAGACCTGACTTTGATATAACTGTTACCCGAAATGATCCCAAAAGCATGAGAATACTGTCTTTAATTATATCTCATATATATATATATATATATATATATATATATATATATATATATTGCAGTAACTATAAGGAAACGTTATATAAGATACCGGTTACCTAAGATTAATTGAAAAAACTCTATAATGAAAACGGAGCAATTAGATGAACAGGTATATAAACTTTATGAATAATAACCGAAGCTGCAAGATAGACATAATTCTGATAATGATAGGGCCTATTTGTGCATTAATGTTCATGCTAATTATACTAATATACCAATACTAATACTTATCCCTAATATACTAATTTTAATACTAAAAGTGCTAATCCTTTAACTACAACTAATAAGAATGATGATAACAACAACAAAAACAACAACAACAACAACAACAATAATAATAATAATAATAAAATATTAATATTGGTAATAATTATATAACAGCAATAATAAAAACAGCAGCAACAACAACAATAATAAAAAGGTGATGAAAGAAGAAGAAGAATAATGCCTTTTATCCTTTTCCGAATCCAGTTTTTCAATTTCACTATGTTTTTAAATGTAACTTTCATAATACCCGGGTTGTAGGATTCCAGTGTTACTATAATAATACTTCCTGTTTTGTTCATTTTCCCCCTTGAAATATAGATGTGGTATGAGTTCACACGACTGTTTTGTTGGATACACACTCCTGTTAATTTGCCATTTACTATTATAACTTATTTTTAAGCCTAATTCTTGAAAAGGTTTCAGATAGGCAAGGACGAATTCTACAAGGCCGCATTTAACTCAGGCCGAGTTATTCCGAACCAAGACGGCCTTGACATTAGTCGAGCTTTTTGTTGCCAATTTGCCAGTGTTGATAGGTTTGACGGGTCAGCTGGTACGTTTATATTCAACCGACATGGGTCACGCCTAGCACATATCGTGATCAAACCAAAGACTTTAAGTATTACAGGATAAGTCCACAACTGCAAAAATGCCGCGGAAGGGCAGACGAGACCGAACTGAAGTCAGTTGTATGATCAAATACCTGGTGTTTGGCTTCAACGTTTTATTCTGGGTAAGTAAACACGAAATCACGAAATGACTCATGGAATGTTGCTAAAAGCTGGGAAGTTTTAAGGAAACCACCCACAGATCTCATGTAACACCCTGTCTCATAACCTGTCACTGGTTAACTACAATATTTTCACAGATAATGGCCGGTTATGAATACACTGTGATTGATACTATGTTCATTTTAAAGGTGCAGTGTTGGAGGATCTCTGCATCACTTTGCCTTTGGTCCTTCACTTCAGTCTTCAGATTTAAGATATTAGGCCAAAAAATTTAAAAGGTATGGTTCTCAGGCACTGCCGCTGTTAATTTTAACCCCTTGCATCAAATTTTTATTTTGATTTTCATCTTTCAAAAAGAAAATAATACAATTTTGATACAAATTCCTATGTTATGTCGTGCTTTTACATGTTTAGAAAAAAATACCCTGTCATTTTCATGCGTTTCCCTGATCATATGACATTTTTATCGAAACATTAAAAAAGGGTAAAAAATAAAATACGGCCCACCCATAGTGATTACTGAAAAAAGTGCTTGAGAACCATACTTTTTATTTTTATGGCCTTATCACCATATTTCAACTGCCCACTCATTCAGTTTTGTACTAACCAAACCTAAAAAACCTGCAGTCTCTCTAGGGTGTAGAATGTATCAGATTATTATGATTTATGGGTCCAGGTCCAGGACTCTAGACACTTCGTTTATATATATATATATATATATATATATATATATATATATATATATATATATATATATATATATATATATATATATATATATATATATATATATAATGTGTCCAGAGCTATAGACACTTCATAATATATTATGAAGCGTCTATAGCACCAGACACATTGCCCCAGAGCTACAGATGTAAACTTTTTCCGGTTCGCACTTACGCAGTTAGGTGAAGACCTATAAGTTAATACATAGGCATTATGAGTAATACTATGTGCATATTTCGGATAAACTTTTATGTTATAGGCCTACATGCAAATAAAAATTTTTAATAAAGCCCATTATAATAATCAGTTTTCATTGATTTCTTTACTTATTAAACAAGGAGTAGGCCTAATTATATTTTCATTAAAAATCATATATGGACTTCAACTCAAACCCTATAAAAACATATATATATAGAAGGGTTTTCATGTTTAAACATTAATTTGGGAGAACATATATTTTAAATTAGGTCATGGTCAATTAAATCAAGCAGTTGGCTTTTGTCATATTTGATAAAAATTCTTTGGTAATTTTGTAGATCTCTGGGTCTTTGCATATTCTTCCAGAAAGTCCAACATGAAGTGATACAATAAAATAAAATATATATTTAATTAGTACTAAATTCCAGAACAATAGCAATTGTCTGATAGGTCTGTAGTCAATGCCCGAGAAATAGCTCCCATAGATGTGTCTGGCATTGTCAGTGCGCATTCTCATAGGAAGTGCTTATAATGATGTTGAATCATAAATATATATATATATATATATATATATATATTATGTATATATATATATATATATATATATATATATATATAAAATTTAACCATGCACATAAAAGCCTTCCAACTGGCCTTGCTAGTGAAGCCTGCTTTATTAGGGAAGCTGGTAGAACTGACTTGTGTGTCACTGGTTACAGGTTCAAATCCACACTTGCCGTATTTCTGTTTTCACCTGCTACAAATGGTGACAGCTGTGGGATTCATGGGAGTTGGTGTCATGGCATGATGCCACCAAGTTTACTTGTGTGACCCCTAGGACAAATTCCCATGTTCGAGGGACAGAACATTCCCGGAGAGGGGGTTAATGTAACTGTGCACACAAAAACACTCCTACTTGCATTGCTGGTGAAGCTTGCTGTATTGGGGAAGCAGGTAGAACATCTGGCTTGTGTGTCATGGGTTACGGATTGGAATCCACATCAGCCCTTGGACCTCATGTATTATTTTTAGGCTGGTACTGTAAATTCATAGGACCCCATATGTACTATCATGATGCTCACATGAATTAGTACTGTACATGAAGTTGGCACTGGGATCTCATGTGTATTACATAAAGTTGGCACAGGGACCTTGTGTATTATCATAAGGCTGACACAGTGATCCGTGTGTATTACATAAAGCTGGCACAGGGACCTCATGTGCATTATGAGGCTGGCACTGTGACCTTGTGTATTACATAAAGCTGGCACAGGGACCTCTTGTATTTTCATGACACTTGCACAGGGTTGTCAGTGTGTTTCCTTGCAGCTTGCACTGTGACCTTGTGTGTATTACATGCAGTTAGTAGTCTGGCATTGGGGCTTTGTATATTACATTGATCTGGCACCACAGCCTCATGGAGCTGGCACTGTCATCTGGTGACAGCTGATTCAGTGTTTTACATGTATTTATAATTATATTGTTACAGTTACATACAGGATCAAATCCCAGATTAATTACTTATTAACAGATCTTTGTATTACTTTACATCACGGGAACCAAGCCAGGCCCTGGAGAATATGGTTGTTTATATATTATGTTGACAAAAATGGGATCTAAAATAAAGGGTATGAGATCTAAAGAGCAAAAAAAATGACACAAGTGAGTTCAGGATAGTCAAGTTTATTAATACTGTAAAAAAAAAGAATCTTTGGACATGGCTCAAAGAAAACATTTTGTTAACTTTCTGTTACTGTGACAATCTTTGTAGCCATCAGTGTAAAAACTTGGCTTTAATTTAATTAGCAGTTCTCCAGGTGGTATAAGTTTTGACATTGACAGAGAAGCATATATTAGCTGATGTATAAGCTACCTGAGTTGTTGTACCTGGAATAAACAGCTCCCTTTGCAAGAATTGATTTTATTAGCCTCTGCTGTGTGTAATGTAACAATCATCCCTGGACATTGGACAAGTAGTCTTTTTTTTCATTCTCAAAGGGGTTTTCTTCCTCGTTATCAAGTCCTTTGTAAAAGAGAAATACCTACACTGTGTATCACTCTAAGATGATTATTCAGTGTACACTGCTAGAGTAGAGACCTCCTCTCATTTTATGGTGGTCTTATTTGAGACGGCCAGTGGAAGTCCAGAACTCTCACAAATGATAGTCTTTACCTATCACACTAGTGACTGTGCTGGTCACAACTAACACCAAATGTTTGGGTTTTATAAAGTAAGATTGTATTTGTTATAACTTACAAGGTGTTCAATTTTAAAGTAAATTAGGAAAGATATGTCTGGTTTCTTTTAACAAAATCCATAAAGCTGAGATGACTGGAACACAGTGGATAAATGTTAAACGTGCTGGATGTGCTTGTGGTAAAGGTATATAAGTACTGTCATCAGTGTGCACTGACTTTTCATGTAGTCACTAAAACCAATACTGAGCCTGAGTTAGATGGAGACCTGAGTTGAGTGCATCTTCCCTCTATGTATTCTGACTGAACAGGCTTAAATATTGTGTGAACACTATACAGCAACTGTTCACCTGGCCCTGTGGGCCTTAATGACAACAAACATCAAGGCTTTAGCTATGAATCCCTGTAAAATAATAATGGAAAATTATACATTTATATCTGGAAATGACTCAAAGAAAGGCACACTGTAGGTTTGGGATGTGGTAATTTGCCATCGATTCTCACATGGATATGAATCATGAAAAATTATCCTGGATCCACAACTGGATATAAATCATTGGAAATTATCTTGGTTCCACATCAAGATATAAATCATGGAAAATTATCCTGGATCCATTTCTGAATATAAATCATTTTAAATTATCCTTGATCAGCATCTGGATATGAATCATGGAAAATTATCCTGGATCCACAACTGGATATAAATCATGAAAAATTATCCTCAATCCATATCAGCATTTGAATAACTGGTATTATAACTTGTCCTGGATCTACATCTTGATGGGAATCATGATATGAAATTATCCAGTATCCACTTTTGGATCCAAATCTGACATGCAATTTATCCTTGATCTAAAACTGGATCTGAATCAGCTCAGAATACCATGTTTTCATTATAGCAGAATAAAACCCCAACCAAATGTGCATAGCATCCAAATGTTTAGCATAGCAACCAGATGATGTGAATAGCAAACAAATTTTGTTAATAGCAACAAAATGTGGTAAAAATCTATTCACTTGTCATCTAGAGGTCTTCTTAGTCTGAGTAATTGAAAAAATATATAAATAAACGGTTTCATTTGTGATAAAATTCTCATCAAACATTAAGTACCAGACAGGCAGCTGAGCTTGTTGTGATGAAAATTCGACAAATTGTGAACAAATACCGGGAAGCATGACTCTGATAGGAGGTTATTCCTCCTGTTATTCCAGGTTGTGTATAATGGTGTTACAGATAATGATATGTCATTTATCATGTTAGGCCAGATTTTGTGGTATGTTACCTCCTTGTTGGACAATATTTCACATAACATAACCATATAGTGCTGTGCTGTGCCATTAACTGATATATATATATATATATATATATATATATATATATATATATATATTATGTACACAAGTGTTATGTGGATAGTTGTGTATATTCAGCAGCAAATACAAGGCAAATTACCCTGATACACATGTATTCATGTGTTCATTAATCATATTATGTGGGTGCTCAGTTCTGTAATAGCAAGGGATAGACATTCTGTCCCAGCAGAGAGCACAGAAACTTTCATTTCTGTTTTTATATAAATGATAACTGAATATTAATCAATATTACATTTTAAAATTTGTAGATGAATCTTATTATGTGTAATATCCCGTCTCAGACATTATTAGTCAGTCAAAATACTGTACATTGGTTGAAGCATGTCTTTTTTGTATCTTGTCCTTATGTGAAATAATTAAAATTTTTTTTTGTAATTTGAACCATTCTGTGGACACAAGTCATTAAACATAACAATACAATTGAAAACCAAGATGACCAGAGGTCAAGCAGTTGCTGGAAAAATTCTGACCCAGATTCTAAGACAGGTAACTAGAACATGTCATAAAGAAGACAAATAGGAAGAAAAAGGGCAAGCATCGATAAAGACTGGACCAATATTGACAAAGTTACAATGGAAATAATAATTTGAAGTGTTTTCTTGACCTTGAACTTTGACCTGTTTAACAATACACATACAGCTTCAAGAAATAATTCTGATAAATGCTTGGTGAAACTGAAAGTGACTCCCGGTAAACTGTGGGCTGTAGAATGCTATATAACAGAGGCAAGAACCAGCAAGAAAGCAAAATTGAGAACAACTGACAAACAGACAGTCATATTGACAAAGTGAAACAAAGTTGAGACCAGTTGGCTAGGCTAAGTTATGCTGAAGACAAAGGTGAAAGAAAAAATAGTTACAGTTTGTGAAAATAGGACCAGAATTGACAAAATTATGAGGGAAAATAGCATTTTGAAGTGTTTTGAAGTGACAGACATGCTGAAAAAGAGACACACATTTGAGACCAGATGACTTGATCAAGTTATGAAGAAGATTCAGAGGAAGAAAATAAATTATAGTTTATGTAATTGAGGTTCATAGTTTTGGACATATGGCCAAAATATTATATGTTGTAGTGTTTCATGTGCAGTACTCCGTAGTGGCTATTCTCCCAAACTGAAAATCATTATCGAGATATTAGTGTATGACATAAGATGTATCAGTTTCACACAGATTCCTGAAAAACTGTGGCTTGTAGAATGCTATATTTAAGACACAAGAACCTGAAAGAAGGCAAAATTGAGGACAACTGACAAACAGACAGACATACAAACAAAGCGACAAAAATTTAAGACAATATGACTTGATCAAGTTATGAAGAAGATCTAGAGGAATTAAATAAATTACAATTTTTGTTATTCGGGTTGATAGTTTCGGCGATATGGCCAAAAATGATATGTTGTAGTGTTTCATGTGCTGCTCCCTCTAACGGCTATTTTCCAAAACTTCAAAATCACTTTTGAGATATTAGTGTATGAAATAAGATGTGTATCAGTTTCAAAAGGATTCCTGCAAAACTGTGGCCTGTAGAATGCTATATGTTAGACTCAAGGTAAGCACTAGCAAGAAGGCAAAACTGAGCTCATCTGACAGACAGACAGAAATACTGACAAAGTGACACAAAGTTAAGAAAAGATGTCTATACCATGTTATGAAGAAAATGAGCCTAAGATTGTGAAGATAGGACCAATATAGTTATGATGAAAATAAAATTTCCATGTTTTTTTATGACCTTGATCTTTGACCCCAAACAAAAACAATAGGCTTCCTGGACTTTGACTTTCAATCAACCCTTAAAATTTCAGATCAATTGCTACAAAATTCTGGCCAGGAGAGTACTGATAAACAAACACACAAACAGACATGTATAAGTAACTGACCAACAGATCGAAGATTTTTGGCAAGCAATGAATTTCTTTGCATGGATGACCCTGAGTCCCTGAGTGTTAATGGCTCCTTTAAGTCATCCTGAGTTAACACTGAGCTGAAAGCTAGGAAAGAGGACAGCAAATAGAAAAGAAAAAAATAACTAATGTTGAGTTTTAACATATGAGAAACTTATGTGTTTTGTTTGATAGGTATATACTAATTCTTTATATATTAATTTTATTTTGAAAAAAAATAAAAGAATAAAAAGTCATCATATTATATATAGATCTGACTAAATGGCCCTGTTGAGTTAAAACTCTGGGCCAGGGGAAAATGGATTCAAGTATCTAGGCGCTAGCTTCATAATTGATGATCTGTCATATATGGCACATCTATGCTGGCAGTAAATAAGAATTCTGCCAAATTGAAAAGCCACATGTTTACTTTGAATGAGCTATGCTTAATCTATGCACATTTTTCTGTTATTTATGAGCACAACAAAATGATACAGGACTGACATTAACAGATGCAATGCCAAATCAATATGAAATAACACATAATCATGATCCATTCATCCCAGGAGGATCTACATTTTGTATCACAGACACAGCTTTCAGCAAATCCTGCTGTTTCCTACTGCCAGAGTCCAAAGGTCCAAAACCATCAGCTCATGAAAAAGTACAGTAACTGCAGTTACAGGAAGTCTGAAGGACTTATTATTATTTTTTTTACTTTTCATTGTAGACATTCAAATTTTAAGTTAAAGGCCCAGTGGTCCTGGACATAAAACATTTTTTTTTTAACTTTACACGATGGGAGCGGTTAGAGACCTTGATACCATATGCTTGTATTTTCAGAATTTATATTTTTATGGGGATAAAACTCAATGGCTTGAACATTAACTCTTACATTAACTGTTATTGTCAAGTTAACAGTACTGGGATCATAACCATAGTAAACTTGGAGGCCTTGTGCCATACATTCAGCAACTGTTCCAGACATCAGTTTTGTTTAGTGGAAACCCCAGTGGACCAGGACAAACTGTTAATTTTAAAACTGAAATGTGGAAAAATTTCCATAATCAAGATGCAAATGTTGGTCCATGATACTTTCTTTTTAGATGGCCTTTCACTATTCCTTGCATTTGCTTCACAACCTAACTGAAGAAACCTGTCTCAAAGTCAAGTGGGTCTCCTGGTTTATTATGCAGTTTAGTTCAGACCACAGTACAGTGATAATGGCCATTAACCGGGGCAGGATTTCCAGTGTTTGGGATAGTGTTTGCTGCAGGAGGTGAGACTAAAACACTGGGCCAGTATCGAAACACTTCATCTACCTGGGTGTGAATGTCCTTCCTTGGGGATGTTATTTGCTGATGATCTGCAGGTTATTGTATGAGTAAGAACTTGGTCAGTAGCAATCTTGTAGGCTGCTATTGGACTATATAGATGTTTTATTTAAGGGCTTTAGATCCCTTATTGTCTGGGGATCGTTAAGAGCATTCTGTAGTCACTTAATTGGTGACATGTAGTGATCTGTATGGAGGACTGTGAACAATTTGTCTGGCAGCCAGTCATATAAAATCTATGCGGTTTTCTGACAGCTTTTAAGTGTGTAGCAAGAACACATACCATCAGGCTGCAGAGAGAATAAGAAAAATAATGAGGAGATTGCTGTTTGCTTGGTGGCAGACAACAAGGGCAATGTGGCAGACATAATGTCCTCTCTTAGAGTGGAGTGTGAATAAGAAGATGGCAGGATGAAAATGTCTGAGATTGTACGGTATATTCAGAAATATTTAAATGGATTTCTTTATGTGAATGGACTAGTTTTAGCTAGATCATTCAAGATTTATATAGATCTCCAAGCATGGTCATTTGATGTCTTTTTGAATGCTGAGTCACTGGTGCTGACATCCAGTATTTTTTTTCTAACTGCATTTACTTTAATTTTATAGGGAAAAAGCTTTATAAATCTTCTTTCCGAAATTGTCTAGCCAAATTGTCAAATATTTCACAGTAAAGATCCCTGGAATAATCTCTCTTAAGTTTCCTTGAATGGTTCCAGTTTGGAGATTTTTGGCCCAGTCACAGGAGGTTGAACTTGGTCATCTGTCTAAAAAAGCACACTAAAATTAAAATCTAAGAAACGGCTGGAGCTATCATCACCAAATTTTATGCCAATGTTTGTCACATAAGTCATATGTGAAATTGAGGTATTGGTGGCGCCACCTACATGGATCTGTTTTTTACAAGCAAAAATGTTATTTTAGACTCTTCTTGCTTATATACTTTTTTGTGGTGAAACTGTTAAGCTGATTGGTTTAATATTTACAAGAATTATTGCATTGTAGGGTTCTGCCAGTTTTATAAGTATAGATTGGGTAAATGCAGCTTTAAAAAAGCAGTGTAGCCAATTGAAAACAGGCTTTCAGTGTTTGAAAACAGTTTTGACAACATGCCAAGTTTCAACATGCCAAGTTAAGAGGTCACTCATTTCAGGTGAGGTTCAGACATCACCTTTGCAACTGACCTGGCTCTGTCTGGTGTCTAGACGATGTGTCTAGACACATCGTCTAGACACTTAGACACATTGTCTAGGCCCAGAATGCCCAGATTAGAACTAGTGAAAATATATCTTTCAACTGTTTGAAAAAACTTGTTTTGCATTTTTAGCAATTCTGTGAGCTTATGCAATGGTGTGGTGTCTTCTGTTGTCCGTCATCTGTCGTGCATCATAGCTTTTTCAAAAGGGCAGGAGCTAGCATCACGAAATATTTTGCAAAAAATTAGTTATGAAAAAAATTCTATCGTATTTTGCTCATTTCTTGGCTAACTGCATTTTCTTAGAATTTATAGGGAAAAAGTTAAAAAACATTTTAAAATGTTCTTTTCCAAAACCATGCTGCCAAATTGTCCATTCATCTGTCCCAATAATGCTCCCTGGCAAAAAGAACATATCCGAAATATTCTGACTGTTACGTCCTAGTTTTAAAATGTCCTAGTCTGAAACTTGCAGGTCCAAAACGTCTGTATTGCTGAAATCATAATGACTAAGGTAGATATGCATGACATAAGAGGATCAATATTAAATTTTAAAAATAAACCTCCATTCATACTCCCAAACTTTGCACAGGTTTACATTAGGCCTGTAGGCCTTGTATTTATATACTTTCTTGTTTTTTAGTTGGTACTCAATTTATGCTTACTTACTTAGAGAGAGTTATTCAGTCATGTGTGAAAATCTAGTTCAAAGATTTGTCCATTAACATTTTGAGATTTAACATTGATTTCAAATACAAACAGTCCTGCATTCTTAAGTTTTCAATTCTTTATTAGATTGGACCTTGTTTTAATTTTGGAAGGCTGTGCATTGTTCGGAACTGACAATTGAAATATTGGGTTACACTTGTATATAGCTGTGCTTTTCTTAGGTCCACCCTTCATCACCAGTGTTAGCTGTCACTAACTGTCAGATGCATGATATGTCATCTGTTAACATGTCAGCCACTAGGCTCACTGTCAAAAAGATCAGGAACAGGGCATTCTGGTTGCATTAAAGTGACTATCTGTTGAAATACACCCTAGTAGCTTTCATAATGGCATCAGTTGATGGACCCAGAGAAGAGAAATAATGAGATTTAGAAGGAATGATTCTAAACATGCAACTCTCTGTTAATTTAGACTACAAATGAAATACATGGGATACAGGCTTCAAGTCTAAGTTACTGAGTATGCATAGAGAAGGACCAATCAAGAGTTCATGTGAATTTTTAAGATATTTGATTAAAATTATGTGATTTTGTCTTGGGGTATGCTTTAAATGTGGGACATAGCCTCTGTATTTCTTTAGCTGCAACACATTAGGGCAAGTAAGTACTGTAGATCCGCGTTTTGCCACTGCGGCCATAAAATAAGACTTACAGTTGAAAATCCTGACTAATATTTCTCGACAAGGGATGCGGCTATAAAATGCAGGTTAGGCTTAATTCAAACATGTTTAAGAGACTCGACGGCCCGCCGAGGCGCAATGGGTGATAATAGGCTGAGGAAGGAGGAAGTGTATACTAGGAATGTATATTTAATGATACTGCATATTTGTATATTAATTTTATTCATTGTTAATTTTATAAAATTTAAAATTGATATTTTAAACAGGCTTATATATGTATTATAAAACTTTTCTGAGTCAGTTATAAACCATGGCCATTTTTACACAGTGATTGACTCGCCAAATTATGCACTCTAATCAGACTAACAGTTGTACCTATATTTGAGTATGGCTGCAATACCGGTAAAACATTATTTCTTGAACATATCATTTCTTTTAAAATAAACTGTAAAACAAAAGATAACCAAAGACCATACATTCTTCGGCAATTAAACCTGCATTCACGTTCTTCCTTCATCACATTGTCAATAGATGGCGCTCAAAGGTCATAACCTCACCAGCTAGTTATGAAATCTTTTAATATGGCACGTTTTGCTAGCAGACGGCTCGGGCATCAGTGTGCATATATTATGATTAGCAGGACCCTGGGAATACGCGTACAGGCTGTTTTAACATCGACGTGGGATTCATTTATTCAAAGTTTTGTCAAGATTGTTAATTGACTGACGTTGTATAGTTGAATATAGATGAATAAAATTCATCACAAAAAGTACCGTTTGCCTTGATGTCTCATTGAAGTTTAATTTGCCAGGGTAAAGGCGCAAGGTACCCCAAGGCCTGCTAGTTCAGACACCATTTTGAATATATTATGATCAGCACAACCCAAGGTGTTCTGGCAATATGATCACTGACGCGGATGTCGTTTATTTAAATGTGTTGTTGTAAAATGACTGATGATGTATAATGTCTAAATAATATTTAAATTATCGTTGTCCCATACAATGCTTTGATGTCCCATTGAACTTTATAATTAGCCAAGTTAAAGGCGCAAGATTCTCCGGCATTCAGTGATATGTCAACATACACAGTTGCAACTGTTTCCCAAAACTGTTATGCCTTACCGCATAACAGCATACCGCTGCGTTCCTAGCTGCAGCCTAGCGTTTCAGAAAACCTTTTTTCTTGTGTTCCCATACACCACCTGGCAATGGAACGTGGTGAGAATGTGGTGTGGCCATTAATTAAGGTTTTGGGAAATTTTTACTCCAGTTAAGAAGCTTTTAAGATATTTTACGAACATGAGGTGCGGCCATAAGACGACGTACAGCGGCAAAACGCAGATCTACAGTATGCAGGGTTTTCCATGTTTGTGTAATGTAATCTGATCTGTCAAAGTAATGAATGAAAAACATGTAGAATGTTAACTGTGTGTTCATGTCCCTGTCTGTCTGTCTGTTTGAATGAAGTCCCTGTAGCCTGTGTTCCTATAGTAGGGTTTAATGTTATGTTCTTATACTTGTGTTTTCATGTGCAGAACTCATACATGTGTTTTCATGTGCAGACCACTCTCTTAGGTTTCCTGTATTGGCTCTATTTACATGGGTACTTCAGGAAAGAATACACTGGGCTGACCAGTTTCCTGGGTAATTTTAGCCAGCATAAACTATGGCCTTTTTGGGTCAGACGATTTACAGTGAGTAAGCTTATCCAAGGTGAACTGAAACATGATGTACCAGTAAATTTGACATCTCATCATCACTATGATTGACAGCCTTTATGCTGGACACAGCTTTGCAGGGAAAGCTTGTTACCCAGCTGAGTTTATCTGTATGCATGGACAGTCTCTTAGATTACTCATATTCTGCAGCAAAAGCTCCTGCCAAATTTGAACTCACCTGGTACAATGTTGTCCTGACAAACCAGAGGACCATTAATCATGATCAGTACCTAGCATTATGAACCTCTCATGCTGAAAATACCTAATCATGTCACTCTGTAAATGTAATCATCTGCTGTAGGGAATGGGATGGACCTGAGCAGGGAAAGCCTGGGGTTTGTTCGCTTAAGGTGTTACTGACTTGTGCAGCGTTTGGTCCAACTTATCCCTTAGTTGTTCTGGCCTCTCTCTTCTTAAATATAATTAAGACATAACATAAAACTCCGTGGGCTTTTATCCAATAGCTTTCTGCGGCTTCTGTCATAACATAGAATTTAAGACAGAAATTGTGTCTGTTCCTTAATTTAGTATAATATTTAAAGGATTTTGAGTGATCATGTACTGGAGTCTCTCCTTGAAGTTCTCTTTGTAATATGAGGAAACTATGGTTGGCACCAGATGCTTTATATTCCAACCACAGCAGTATTGTATTGATTTTAAATTTAGAATGAAACCTACAATATCTCACTCATTTATAGTTCAGTCATTAACTTATGCTTTGTGTCACAAACGATATATCCCTTGAGAATACTGCATGTTTTAACAATAATTAATGCTTCTATGCATGTTTCCAGGGGTGTGATAATTAATCACCTGTTTGTGCAGAAGCATCATCCCCTTTTGTTCATCTTAGCTGATGGGACATCTTATTCCCGAGGGATTCATATTCATGATTATTTCACATTCGCTAATATCGTGAAAAAGTAACCCTCACGAATAAAAAGGCAACCACAGTTTGTTGTGAAACAATATATGATACAGTAAAATTATCATACATACAGGTGTTTTTGATCGTTTGTTCAAAATGCTCTAAGTTTAACAAGAAAATATGACAGATATACAAGTAACAGAACTGAGGCTGTTTCTGTCAGTGAGGACCTGTCCGTTACTAGAGATTATCTTTGTTGGCCAGCTCTCCTCCAGCCATCTTTGCCTGTCAGCTTTGCATTTACGCTTTCCTCTTTACACCCCACTTTCCTTCTCTTTTGCCTCGTACGATACTTTCCTCTGAAAAGCCTGTCAAATAAATGATACAGAGGCATGCAACCATCTCTTTTCATGGCCTTACTACCTTTTGCAGGTAAAAAGACTTGAATGAAACCTGTTTGTCCTCAGCACTGCAGGCTTTGAATTTCATGCCCCTTTATCTGGGGTGCTTGAGCAGGCCAGAATGTGAGCATTAATACAAGGCTGTTTCTGTATATTTATTTAGAGTGTGTATGGTACTTTATATGTATCTATGCATGTATAGTAACCGACAGAGAGACACAGAGGGTCTACTTTGGTATTGGTTTATACTTCCTCATTTTGGGGCCTGGGAAAAGATTGGATGCCCTGTATTTGGATGGTGTATGTATGGTAGTGACATATCAGCATGACATATTTACTGGCATATTGGTTTATTTTCCCCGGGAACCCAAAGAGATTACCATAAAGTACCAAGTGAAATCTGTAAAATATTCAAAGCCGAACAATTATGGCGGGCAGAAATTTGGTTAATATCACACACAGAGTAATGTATGCTGAATAAAATGTTGACATCAGTGATGCACCTTTCTCCCTTCCCTGTAATCTCTTATTAGAACAGCCTTTCCTTTAAATCATAAGCACAGTATATGAAAAAAATCATCCTTGAATGCATGACTTTCTAAGACCTGTTTGATAATTTCAGAAATAATTCATGTAGCTGGATAGGAAAACATGCAAGGACAGTTTACCTAACTTTATATTTAGTTGTAAACATTTACTTCAGTATGAATTGTTATCACAAATGTGGGTGGTACTTTTTTCTTTGTTTTGAGTCTCATTTGGTTCAACAGGGTCTTTTGAGATATCGGTACTTTTTGAGATATTGAGTACTTTTAAGCTCAGCTGACTATAAGTCATCTGAGCTATGGTTGTGGTCCATTGTCCATCGTCCGTCTGTCTGTCCGTCCATGTAACTGTAGATGTGGCACTTTTGAAATGGTAAAACCTAGGAATCCAAAATTCGGCATAATGTTAGATGTCCCCAAGATCTCCTACCAAGGTGAAAACTGGGTCTTTTCGACTTTGTTCCTTTGAGAAATTAAGGAAAAACCTCAATTTTTTATTAAAAACCTATTTTCACACTTCAGGACTGCCTAATATCAAAACCAATCATCTGTTTTTCCTCATATATACTATAAATATTCCTCTGTATAGTTCCTATGTACATGCCAGAAATTAGGTCTGTATTATACAATTTGAAAAAGTTATGGGCCCAAACATATTGCACTTCGTAAAAAAATCAGGATAAATATTTGGTCACTTAACACAAATAAATTTTAAAGCTAGGGACTTTTTTTCAGTAATATAATTTTATTAATCAAAATTTAATTGTATACCCAAAATTAGATTAAAATCTTTTAATTTTTTTTTTTAATATTAGCAAAAATATAAAATTGGGACCTTAAATTTTGCCCAAATTTGACCATGGCACATTTTCTTCTCTTAAGTATATTTAATTTTTTTTCACAGCCGGGATACATGTGGATTTAATCTGTTGAATTCTGAAATTTGAAAGTGAAAGCTTAAAAATTATTCTAATTATTGAAGTTTTTCAGATTCTCTAATGTATTTGCATTATGTATATCCAAGACCCCACTCTTGCTCACTACAGCCTTGCCTAGGTAACCTTATTAGTGTTGCAGCACTGTTTTTGTCAACAGTATTTCTTTAAATGTAAAGCTGTTATTGATCCAATGTGCACAACTTTTCTTGAAATATTAATTCAAGAAGTAATCCAAGAGATGCCACGTTGTTCTGATGTAGCATTTTTAAGAAATTATTTCCTTTTAAATAATTAAACAAAATATAATTTAACCCATCAGTAGGCATAATTTGATAATATATGAAACAAATCATGGATAAATAAAGGTGCAATTTAGAATTGTGAATTCTGGAGTGTTATTTTCATATATTTATTGCTTTGCAAATTTAAAAAAATATATTTTATAAAAAATAAAGAAATATATCTGTGTGCAAAATGTGATGTTACCTGACTAAATTAAGTATAAATGTCGATGCAGTTTAGATTTGTGAATCAATTTAAATATTCTTATATATATGATATACTGTAAATATATAGTAAAATTTATAAACTTAAAAAAATGACTTAACAAAAGAAAAAATAGGATCTTATGCAAATATTTGTTCATTATTTTCCTGTCTTAGTAGAATGGAAATAAAAATATTTGTTTTTAATCTCTCTGCCTGTTTTTAAATATTTAAAAATAATTTCATTTAAATTAAATTTCATCCTTTACTTTTATGCAGAGGTGCTCCCACCAGTACCTGTAAGCACCATTGAATTTAATTCTGTATTCTGTATTTATATCAAAAGGTGTTGGATCTCTTCCCCCCCCCCCCCCCCCAAGTCATTGAGCCCCAGTTCCTGAGCACTGAGGATAGGATTTTTAATGCAACTTCAAAAAATCTATGGTTTTGCAGTTATAACTGTCACAATCAGCTGAGTGCCATGACCCATGAGTCCTTCGTTTCTTAATTTCCAAGTATATTGACTTCAGTAATTAAAGGACAAAACACCTCCATTGAGTGGTGATGGAATCTACACAGCTGTGTACAGATGATGGTGTTGTTTTGACATTACCAGTTAATTTTGTCTTTATCCTTGTGTGATGTGCAAGCAGAAATCACATCATGATTATTGTCACTTGGTGAGAGGGGGAGGGTTGGCATTGGTTTGGCCATGTCCTGTCCAACCAAAGTCTAACTATACCATAGTTTCAGGGTGATGACTTGGATAAATGTTATCAGATTATTCAAAAGTTTTACGGTGGTTGTCCGTATGATAACCATGGATGGACATGCTTGTGGGTAGTCTGTCAATCAAAATCCACCGTAACATGTCAGTAAAAATTCATAACACATTGGTTTTTAAATGATTAATGGTGTAAATACTATCTTAATTCATTAATAGTTGTAACATTGTTTGTTTTTTATATTTAGCTTGGAAAGAATTGCCTTTGGACTGTCTATACTTCTAACAGTCCATTAACCAAAATTTATTTACTCTTTTATTTAATTAAAACCCAAAGTTATGCAAATATATGAACAGAGTGAGTGAGCGCAAGATCCCTGGATCTCTTGTTGTATGACACTGGCACAAATGTCACACTGGAAAACCCCAAAGATAGGGACATAAATTCTTTTAGTTGCTTTAATTTACTTTTCTTGTTTCTGATCACATGGATATTTTAATATAAGGTCACCAGCACGCTATTTTATAACTTGTAACAGGAGAATAAAAGATGTTAATATTGATTCTGTCTGCGTCAGGCTGATAATGTTAAATCACATCAGGAAATTATTCTGTTTGGTTTCTGTTTGGTATTTGCTTCATCTGGGGGTTCTATTGTGTAGTTGAATGAGTTCAGGAAATATTAACCAGATTAACAGTATTTTTATACTTATCTGTCACATTAAAATACTTTCATTTTTTAACATTATGTTTATGCTTCTCTGGATTAAATGATTAAATGCTCTGCAACATATTCCTGTATTTATTTTAGTTTTTTTACTGCATCTATTTTTGTCTTACTTCTTCTGTAGGAATTTGAATATTATTAATCTCATTGTAACATGTTGCTTTTAATAAGGCTGCACAGTGTTTATATGAAAAATGCCAATATCACAATGAAATAATGGGTTATAGAGAAATGAGCAAATGTGTAGGTAATGTTTGACAAAGATATGGTATATAATCATTTGAATTAAGAAAAAAAAAATTATGGTGATAAAAATTTCAGAATAAATTTAATTGCTTGTTCCTCAATGGATGTTATCTTTACCCTCCATAAAATTACAATAAAATCTGATCCCAACATTTTGAGTAAATATTTAAAGACAGACCAAGAGAAATATAATACCTCTCCTCTTGCTGAGGTATGGTAATTACACTACCAAAAAAAATTATTGTTAAGAAAAATAAAGCCAATATATCTTGTCAGAAGAAATATTTTTGTGACCAGTGTAAGACAAAAAATTCTTTTTGACTCCCAAGAAAATATTTTTTGTCATACAATTTTGTTATGTGCAAGCATATGAACTATGTGGATGCGTGATATTATTTCTTGCCATAAGATAACTTCTTCTGATAGCAAGAAAAATTATGTTTAATGTTGGTGGGTTAGAGATGCGATCAGCTTCATGGTGTACAAGCAGTGGACATCAAATAAAACTAGGCCTTGGTAATGGACCACTACTGAATTCATCCAGGGTAGGAACTGTTCACACAGAAATCTGGTGTAGTCACTCACATTAGCTGTCTGGTGTTTTATTAATTACCAGCCTGTATCAGGTGGGATTATTAAAGTGAATGTTTTTACCAGCATTTAATGAAAACTAATACTCTGAATGTGATCATAAAATTGTCAAAAATCTCAGTAAAATATTACAGTTGTTTATCAGACAGATATTATTGTTTGTGTAAGCCACCATTGGATTTATTATATGGTGGAGAAACATAAAAATAATAATTACTGCTATGCCTGGGATGTTTACACCCTTCTTGTTTTTGCCAGATTCTGATGTCCTGTTTATCTTTATAACTGAATGATTTTCCAGGCGTTTAGCATGAGCTGATGAAGCAACCTAAAAGCTACCCATGGTGCACTTGGAATAAGCTCAACAAGGTTTGTTTCAAGGATATGGGACTTGATTCGAAAAGTACTGGAGAGTGTAGTCCTTTAAATTTACTTGTGTTTCTTTTTCAGTCATTATGTGGATACATGGTGATTTAAAAAGGCCAGTTCTGTTAAGTGATGTCAAACTGATTATTCTGGTTGAAATCATGCACTGGTTAAATAGTTAAATGTCAAAATGTGACTGTAAACTTAAATTGATGATTTTTAGTCATACTGATGCCAGTGGCCAGACCTTGTTTAGTGAGTTGAGGACAAGTCATCATGGTATTATTATAAGTGTTATGGTGGCATTACTAGAGTTATGAGTGTCTTGCTGTTGACATAGCAGGTTCACTGGTGCGAGTTTACTTGCAGTCATACTGAGCTTTAGCAATGGGTCTTTTGTTTGATCTTCCTTTATCAGTGCACATATTGTAACTGTTAAAGTGTTAGACCTAGAATAATCTTGCTTTATAGCCAAACTGGTGCTGGTAAACTCCTTTAGGAAACCTGAAATTGGGTTGCAGTCACCTACATTCTGCAAGCTACATGAAAAAAAAAATTCAATGTCTTTCTCTGTTGATGTTAAGCTCTAGTATGAAAAAATCAGTTTTTTTGGGTAAAGAAATGTGATTTATTCTACAGCTAATTTCAAATCAGCAATAGTCGTTCAATATTTTATGGGGTCCAGCTCTCAGGCATAACCAGGCTTTCTTCAGTGTTGTTATCTTTGACATTTCTGTTTAATTAGGTTAAGATAGGGAAAATTAATTAATACATGTTAAAAACCAAGTCACAAAATATTTCATTTTAATGGCAATGAAAATATCCTACTCATCTCACTAACAACTGAACATCTTAGAAAGTATCTTTCAGTGAAACATAACATTTAGCTGCACTTTAATTAGACTTTTATAAGATGAATGAGTGAAACTCTGCCTGTGTTTGGATTATTCAATACATAGTGGACTTAAAGAAATATTTACATATATTAGACAGTTCTTGCTACTATGTTTAATGAACATTGTTTAGGTAAAAACCAAGCACCTCCATGGCCTTATCAGCAGCACAGAATCAGAATCAGTGTCATATGACATGAGTGAAGGTGGTACCCTTCCCTGAAACTGAAAATAAATAGAGTATGACTCAGGCAGCCTGACCTACTGGTGCAGCCTTTTGTAATTTATTTTTATTCAATAGGAGGCAAAATTAATAAAAATTTAATCCAGACTTACATTGCAGTTATCCCATTTTATTTCTTTCAGTATCTATAGACTTCTGAACACACCATATGGCAGAGGTTGCACTGCCGTTGGTCTCTTTTTTTTTCTAGTGAGATCAGGGTCTGCTAGATTCAGCGCTAATACACCTCAGACAGACAAGATAGGAGACAAAATGCATCAAGTAAGCTTGGGGCATGACAGTTCATGGCACACAGGCAACACTGACAAATAGTCTCATACCTGCAATTTTACATAATCATCTTTCACTGAAGATGCAGCCTTGGATAAGCCAGATCAGTTCTGGGGAGACCTTTATTATCAAGGTCCAACTATATCGCATTTGAATCAATCAAATCTAATGAACCAGGTCTGAGACATCCATCATCAGTTTTTTCCGGAGATATAACCCTGATTGCTGTGGCTTTTTAATTTTATCACAACATCATCATCTAACCTTATGACTTATTGCCTCAAGTGAGCTACAAAGCATTAGGAAACTGTTGAGGTGATCACTTTTGAGAATCTGAGCTAGAGAGCTTTCAGTTTAAGTTATTGATGTTTTTGATTATTGCAGCTTGTCTGGGTTAAGTATTGTAGTTAGAGATTGGAGTTGTAACATATTGACAGGCTGTTAAATTTGTTTAATCTTTGAACATTATATGAGTCATGAACTGTAGTTAAGATATGAAAAGATATTAAGATAAGAAATAGAGATATGTTTCAGCATTTGTTTAGAGGACTTCACCTTCACCAGTGCCTGAACCACGAGGCTTTGCCCTGTCATAAACTATGTCCTACCAGTTTCAGAAAAATTCATTTCCCTCTGTATCAGGTCAAAAACCTAAGACCAGTATGATTTAGTTGCTGACCAAGATTTCCAGGGCTTGTTTTGTGACATGTGTAGACTTATAAATCTTACAGTAACCATTTTCCTGGGCTTGTTTTGTGATGTGTTTGTGTATTTACTATTTTTCTGCAGCTTGTTTTGTGCCTTGTTTGTGTGTAAACCTATAGAGTTTCCATAAATTCTTCTGTAATATTTTTCTTGCTTTAATTTCTTGTATGATATCAGGTGGATCTCCGTTCAGTAGCAGTCATTGTCTATGGGTTTGAATATTTGTTCCATTGTATGCACATTTTCAGGCTTTATACTTGTATATTCTTTATATGCTGTTGGCCTGCCATGCAGCAGTGATCACCACTCATTTCCTTGTATCCCAAGACCAGAAGGTCCGGTAGATATGGCTTGAGTTCTGATTCTGCCTAGGTCATCAAATAAAAAAGGCAGTGAAATGAAAAAAAATTCAAATGAGTTTCTCTGAAATTTTATATTTACAAATTTTCCATTCCCGTTTGATCATGACATCATTGTGCAATTGGTCTTCACCTCCAGTTCAGTTGTTCTGAGTGAATCTCATACAAAAAAAAAAATGTTTCTTAGGAAAGCTTCATGCATTGTTCATATATTTGGTGTGCCTATTGATTTTGTATGGCTTTATTTCCTGCACAAGAGAGTTGGGCTTCTCATAGTCATAATTGATCACTCTGTAATATTAAATAACATATAAAAATTTAAAAAAAAAAACATTGTTTCAAAATCAGGTGACATATTTTACATAACATATACTTTAAATATGTCATATTTTCTATATGTATGTTTCAACCATGATCAGTCAATTACTTTCTCTGTTAACAGGTGACTGGTCCCTTTAGCCTTTTGCTGAGAAAACTTTATATTCGGTTATATGAAAAGACTATTTTATGCTGGATCAAAGGACATAATTAATTGTAAATATATTTAATTCTTTATCATATTTTATGTACAGCTTCACATCATTCATAATTCATACATAATTAGGCTGTAATTTGAACATTTTCTATAGTTCTTTGAAATAATCTCTTCTCCAAGATTTTCAAAATAACTTTACTATATATGAGCTTACTTACTTACACTTTGACAACACTGAATATCATTTCTTCCATTGTATACAAGGAAACTTACTGGCTTCAGGGGGTCCAACCCCCCCCCCCCCCCCACCTGCTTTTTGATCTGCTACAAACTTTTTTTTAGGGTTCAAAACAGTTTATAAAATGGGCCCCAGATCTCCCCCCCCCCCCCTCTATTTGGTTTTGTTAGTACTCTCTCAGGGTGTGACCTTCCTTTTCCCTTTTCATGGTCAAGAGAGCTCCATTGCATGCATTTTACAGAAAACATTGTTAATTTAACTTTATCAATATCATGTCCTTTACTCTTGTTTGTCTGTTAATCAGGGAATGATTTGACCCATTTGACCCATTTGCAAAATTAGCACTTTATGATCTTACCCAAACCTTAAAGTTATCAGTTCCTAACTGAAAAAATTACCAAGTTATTTTAAAAGATTAGTGATTTAGCTTTTCTTGTCCATTATTGACTTGATGTCAGGTCGAACCCTGCAGTATTATACAGGATGCAAGATGACAAGGCTGTTTCTGAAGGAATTCACGGAGCTGAGAGTGGTTTTGTTGTGTGGTGTTGGCTGATTCATGGTCACCCTGTCTCATCATGACACGGGATGCACCTAGTTGATCATAATCACCTGGTGTTAACCCTGGCTGGGTCTCTCTGAGCTGACACTCTGACTAGCTGCCAACATCACTACAGTAGATCATTTAATAAACAGTCACCTTTTTGAAAAACTTGTTTTGACTTGCATTTATCCAGAGGTTGAAATGTTGTTCAAAGTGTCCACTGGCCGGAGGTTTGTATTTTCCACCTGTTCTACATTTGACTCCTCTATTGAAAAATTCCCAGGGCTGAAAGAGGGCTTAATTTTACGATAATCAGCTAGGAATACTCACCTCCGGGAATATTTTACTTAATTTTCCAATGTTATGTACATTTCAAGGCCCAGATCCAGATCTGGACAAATTGGTGATTGGTCCAGACCAAATCCTGATAGGAATTCAGTCTGGCCTAAACCCTGATCAAGAATTGGGCTGTGCAATGACCATATTCTGATGAGGGTTTAGGCTAGACTGAATCCTGATCAGGATTTGGTCTGGACCAACCCAAATCCCATTCAGGATCTGGTCCAGCCCTAATTCTGATGCAGACTGAGTTGACATTATACTATATAACACCTTCAGCACATACTTCTGATTAAATTAATGAAAATTCACCTTAGCCCTGCCTACCCTGCCAACTAAATCTGATTTTTCCTGACAATTTTTTTTATGCCGTGCCAAACTTCAAATACATAGAGTTAGTTGAACAAATGAATAAAAGTAGGACTGTTACCTGAGATGAATCAATGAAAGAAAAGAATATTACTGATTTTTCTGGCACATCTTTACCTTTGAAATATGTTAAACTTGATGAATAAACTTTGTTGTGGCTTATATTACCTGGTATACATCATGTATACATGTATGAATCAAAATAATAAATTTTGGATCTTTAATAAACAAAAACCTTTTTTGTAAATATAAACAATTTCACATTTCTTTGGTATATAAAAAGAGCATTGTCGACGTGAAGTTAGCTAGTAGATGCAGTCAGAGCTGGATCAGGGGTATGGGTTGCCATAACCTTCAACTGATAAGACAAGAAGTCATTCTCTTTGTTATCATTGAATATGGAGATTTAGGCTGGACCGAAATCCAATCAAGATCTGGTCTGGACGAATCGGGAATTGGTCCTGTCCAGATCCTGTTCAGGATCTGGGCCTTGATCTAAATCTTATTTGAACTGAAATGTGTCTCTAAAAGATGAATCAAGCCAGAATCCTTGGGTGAGCTCCCCCCGCCCTCCCCCCTCCCCCCCTTAGAGTCATCCCAAGTTTTGTATTGGTATTCATATCATTGAGCTGCTTTGATAACTGCATCATCTCGGTTGAGCATAGTTTTATTCTGGATGGATATATTGAATGGTACCAGTGCTGTTTTTACAGGACTGGAAGTGCTGGTAATGGAGTGTATATTGTTCCTTATTGTATTGTTTTGTCCCTGAGGATGTCAAAGACAAGAAGTAGTGGGTGACTGTGTATAAAACTCACAGGCAGAGACAGAGGACATGATCTTGGTGAATTAAAGTGCTCATGATGTTTTGTTTGAGCTGAGAATCTTATGGCATCAGCCTGGGAGATATACCTCAGGGACTGTAAAATTTGGTGCTTTATACTTAGGAAAACCCCACGGGTTACTGTCATGTGATGAAATTTATGCTGCTGAGCTGCCAAGCATGTTTATCTTTGTACATGTTTAACTTGTTTTGCTTTACCTTACTGCTGGTAGTGTCGACTGTGTTACTTCATATTTATTTTTTTATACATCATATAACTTATAATATTCCCTGAAGGTTGATTGTTCTTCCTCGATAGATAGATATATACTGAATCATTATTTTCACAGGAAAGTTACATGTATAGTTGATGAGGGAGGCTGTTGTGTTTGTATACTGAAAATATATTTAAATAGAAACAAGTGCAAAGTTCGCCTACAGCGGTTTAAGTTTTAAAATTCTCTGATATTTTATATGAGCATGTCACATGATCTTACAGAACTTTACAGGAACAAAAGTGAAGTAAGCTTAATAAGAAAAGTCTTTATATGGTTTTGTTCATGCCAGGAGAAATAATTAAACCTAGAATTAATTAAAAGAAGTAGTTAATGCAAAATAAGGTGTTACTGAAACAATTCCTGTACAGCTCATGATAGTGCTGGCTAAATGTTTCAATTTGACTTCAGTTTTACTTGATCATATTGAAAAATATTTGTATTAAAATCAGTGAACACATTATATGTCTTTGCTTTCACAAACAATATATAACAGACAAGCTACAAATTTAACTGCATGAATGTTTACCATTTCATAAGGCATGATGAAGTATGCATGAAATACAATTTGAACTGTTTGAAAATGAATGTCTTATTGTACAGCAGAATTTATTATCTCCAGATACACAGTCATCAGATGTAATTTTATTCAGGTTGTGAAAAATATCTGATTTTTATCAGATCATTTATGTTTGAAATAGAGAAGCCCTACCATGCTAATCAGCTTTTAAATCTTTAGTTTTTTTTTTAATTTAAAAATACAGACAAGAGAAGTTAATGATAATTGTTTTTTTGCTGAATAAAGTCATAATTTATGTATATCAGGGATTCATGATGGTATCCATGCTGTGTTCCCTTAATCAGGAAAGAGTTCTGAAAAGGGTTCAAAATTTGGAGAATTGAATTGTTATCTATCACACATTTAAGAACAAGTGGCAACTAAATTTAAAATATGTATGAAAACTAAAACCAAAATACCTAGGCCATGATAAGAGAGACCTTTACCAATACCCAAGCCATAAAAAATGAGGCCCTTACCCAATATACCCAAGCCATGAAAAATGAGGCCCTTCCCATATACACAAGCCATGAAAATTGAGGCACTTCCCAATATACCCAAGTCATGAAAAATGAGGTGCTTACCCAATATACCCAAGCAATGAAAAAAGAGGCCCTTCCTAATATACCCAAGCCATGAAAAATGAGGGGCTTCCCAATATACCAGAGCCATGAAAAATGAGGCCCTTCCCAATATGCCCAAGCCATGAAAAATGAGGCCCTTCCCTGCATACCCAAGCCATGAAAATGAAGCCCTTCTCATTACATGTATACACAAGCTTTGTAAATGAGGCCCTTCCCAAAATCCCTGAAATATCCAATATCCCTCAGGTAGGACAAACACATTACCCTACATAAAATTGTTACGAATCCTTCAGAATAAAAACATGTCACAGTGACCCAGATTATCTCCATGATCAAATGAAGTGTTCCTTCTGTTTGATTTCACCCTCCAGGAAAGTTCATCAGAATTCTGTCATGAGTTTTTGAGTTTAGTTGCTATCAGACAAAACAACACTGCCAAAACATAGCCTCCACCACCACTTATACCCAAGCTAATACATGCTGAAAAAAGTACTGCACTTGGGGCTGACACTAGTTCTTTACTATTTTAGATCATTAGCTGGCTCATTAGCTATATTTGCCTGTGATATAAACCTACCTGTAGAATACATATTTCTACTTGAAGAGGCACACAATGTCGTGATTGTGGAATACATGCTTGATTTGTCTCAAGTACGGAGCTTTTATAGCAGGTATCCAAAACTGATTTCAGCTTGGATTGACAGATTAGTAACGCATCTGTATTCACTTCACATGCAAGCACTTGAGAACTGGCATTCTGCAGTGGTGTGTCAGACCTTCATGCATTGTCATAACTGTAGAGTCCCGTGTTTGTGTGTATTGATACTGTTTTGGTTGCACAACAACACCGCCAAAGATTGCCTGTTTCTTGGAAACCTTGTGATTTGTAATATTGTATTTAAGGTACATATGCAACATGTTAAACATGTTTACAGGGTAACCAAGTGTTACATTAGCACCGGCTACATTTATTTTTACAAGATAATGGCTTCTACAATACCAAACCAGTTAATAGTTAATTATGTGAAAAGCTGGTAGTAGATAGCTGAAAATCACATATTCAGACCCAAAAAGAAAATTTCAAAGTGTTTTAAAATGTTCTCCTATGCAGATATTGGAACCTTAGCCACTTACTTATTATTGACCTGTCCTGTCCACTATATCACCTAACTTTCTGCTCATTTGAACAGAAAATCAAATAATCAGGTGCCTGTGTAAAATCATATCATTGAACAGACAGAACACAAAATTATAACGTTCCTGTGTAATATCATATCATTGAACAGACACAGAACACAAAATTATAAGGTGTCTGTGTAATATCATATCATTAAAACAGACAGAACACAAAATTATAAGGTGTCTGTGTAAAATCATATCATTGAACAGACAGAACACAAAATAATAAGGTGTCTGTGTAAAATCATATCATTGAACAGACAGAACACAAAATTATAAGGTGTCTGTGTAAAATCATATCATTGAACAGACAGAACACAAAATTATAAGGTGTCTGCATAAAATCATATCATTAAACAGACAGACCACAAAATTATAAGGTGTCTGTGTAAAATCATATCAGTGAACAGACAGAACACAAAATTATAAGGTGTCTCTGTAAAATCATATCAGTGAACAGACAGAACACAAAATTATAAGGTGTTTGTGTAAAAAAACATATCAGTGAATAGACAGAACACAAAATTACAAGGTGTCTGTGTGAAATCATATCATTGAACAGACAGAACACAAAATTATAAGATCTCTGTGTAAAATCATATCATTGAACAGACAGAACACAAAATTATAAGGTGTCTGTGTAAAATCATATCAGTGAACAGACAGAACACAAAATTATAAGTGTCTGTGTAAAATCATATCATTGAACAGACAGAACACAAAATTAAAAGGTGTCTGTGTGAAATCATATCATCGAACAGACAGAACACAAAATTACAAGGTGTCTGTGTAAAATCATATCAGTGAACAGACAGAACACCAAATTATAAGGTGTCTGTGTAATATCATATCATTAAAACAGACAGAACACAAAATGTTAAGGTGCCTGTGTAAAATCATATCATTGAACAGACAGAATGTCAAATTATAAGGTGCCTGTGTAAAATCATATCATTGAACAGACAAAACGTCAAATTATAAGGTGCCTGTGTAAAATCATATCAGTGAACAGACAGAACACCAAATTATAAGGTGCCTGTGTAAAATCATATCAGTGAGCAGACAGAACACCACATTTTAAGGTGCCTGTGTAAAATCATATCAGTGAACAGACAGAACACCAAATTATAAGGTGCCTGTGTAAAATCATATCAGTGAATAGACAGAACACAAAATTATAAGGTGTCTGTGTAAAATCATATCAGTGAATAGACGGAACACAAAATTATAAGGTGCCTGTGTTAAATCATATCTGTGAATAGACAGAACACAAAATTATAAGGTGCCTGTGTTAAATCATATCAGTGAATAGAGGGAACACAAAATTATAAGGTGCCTGTGTTAAATCATATCAGTGAACAGACAGTAAACCAAAATATAAGTTGCCTGTGTAAAATCATATCAGTGAACAGACAGTAAACCAAATTATAAGGTGCCTGTGTAAAATCATATCAGTGATCAGACAGAACACCAAATTATAAGGTGCCTGTGTAAAATCATATCAGTGAACAGACAGAACACCAAATTATGAGGTGCCTGTGTAAAATCATATCAGTGAACAGACAGAACACCAAATTATAAGGTGCCTATAGCGGTTAGATGTCTTATTAGTGAACAGACTGAACAACGAATTATAAAGTGCCTGTGTAACATGTCTTATTAGTGAACAGACTGAACACAAAATAATAAAGTGCCTGCAAGCAGTAAGGGAAAATACTTGTTATTCAAAAGTATTTATAATAACTGGCCCACATTAACTGACAGAAGAATAATACTCCTTTCACATTGTAATCACAAACCATTTTGAAAATGTTTTGAGCTTTCACATGGCAATCCAAACTGTCTTGGCCAAGCTCAGGATGTGGTCCAAAATGTTTTGAATGCAAATTGTTTTTTTTTTTATCTGCTTTGCTTAACTGTCATGTGACAATCTGAAACATTTTCAAAACAATTTGAAAATGATTTGGCCTATTTCCTGTTTGAATCCACTAAAACAGTTTGGCAAAACCACTTTGCAGAAATCAGTTTGAAAACATTTGCCGTGTGAAAGGGGTATAAAGTATGCCCACATGGTCCTCTTAGTGACAAACCATGCTGATAAATATATCAAGATGTTCTGTTTCTAAGGCAACAGTGTAAAAACAAGTAACCAGGTCCTACTGGTAACTGGACACCTAATTTTGTGTTCATATTCCCAATATTTTCTGTAACATTGTAAGTGTCACATTCCCATCATTTGCTGTCATTTTTGTATGGCACACTTCATTATTGGCCTTCGTTAATTGTGTGTTGCCAGCATTAAGCTAGCAAGAAGTTTTTCCTGGTAATGGTGTGAGAAAGAGTTTTGTGGTACTGTATTGTGGTTTCTCCATATATAGTCTAGAGAGAACACTGACATTAGATGGGACCTGCCAGTAAATGTCATGTGTTAACCTGATTCATAATCCTCCTTTTAGACATGTTAACTCTTTGCAGCCCATGATCATACTTTTGGAGTACTATTAACTCTTTACTGTCCATGATCATTCTTCTGGAGTACTATTAATCTTTATTGTCCATGATCATCCTTCTGGAGTACAATTTACTCCTTATTGTACATGATAATCCTTCTGGAGTACTATTAACTCTTTACTGTCCATGATCATCCTTCTGGAGTACTATTTACTCTTTACTGTCCATGATCATCCTCCTGGAGTACTATTTACTCTTTACTGTCCATGATCATCCTTCTGGAGTACTATTTACTCTTTACTGTCCATGATCATCCTCCTGGAGTACTATTAACTCTTTATTGTCCATGATCATCCTTCTGGAGTACTATTAACTCTTTATTGTCCATGATCATCCTTCTGGGGTACTATTAACTCTTAATTGTCCATGATCATCCTTCTGGAGTACTATTAACTCTTTACTGTCCATGATCATCCTTCTGGAGTACTATTAACTCTTTATTGTCTATGATCATCCTTCAGGAGTACTATTAACTCTTTATTGTCCATGATCATCCTTCTGGAGTACTATTAACTCTTTATTGTCCATGATCATCCTTCTGGGGTACTATTAACTCTTAATTGTCCATGATCATCCTTCTGGAGTACTATTAACTCTTTACTGTCCATGATCATCCTTCTGGAGTACTATTAACTCTTTATTGTCCATGATCATCCTTCTGGGGTACTATTAACTCTTAATTGTCCATGATCATCCTTCTGGTGTACTATTAACTCTTTACTGTCCATGATCATCCATCTGGACTACTATTAACTCTTTATTGTCCATGATCATCCTTCTGGAGTACTATTAACTCCTTTTTTTTTCATGATTATCCTCCTTGAGTACTATTAACTCCTTACTATTCATGATCACCCTTCTGGAGAACTGTTACTCTTTATTGTCCATGATCATCCTTCTGGAGAACTATTAGCTCTTTACTGCCCATAATCCTCCTCCCGGGGTACTATTAACTCTTTATTGTCCATGATCATCCTTCTGGAGTACTATTAACTCTTTACTGTCCATGATCATCCTTCTGGGGTACTATTAACTCTTAATTGTCCATGAACATCCTTCTGGTGTACTATTAACTCTTTACTGTCCATGATCATCCATCTGGACTACTATTAACTCTTTATTGTCCATGATCATCCTTCTGGAGTACTATTAACTCCTTTTTTTTCATGATTATCCTCCTTAATACTATTAACTCCTTACTATTCATGATCACCCTTCTGGAGAACTGTTACTCTTTATTGTCCATGATCATCCTTCTGGAGAACTATTAGCTCTTTACTGCCCATAATCCTCCTCCCGGGGTACTATTAACTCTTTATTGTCCATGATCATCCTTCTGGAGTACTATTAACTTTTTATTGTCCATGATCATCCTTCTGAAGAACTATTAACTCTTTACTGTCCATGATCATCCTTCTGGAGTACTATTAACTTTTTATTGTCCATGTTCATCCTTCTGAAGAACTATTAACTCTTTACTGTCCATGATCATCCTTCTGGAGTACTATTAACTCTTTACTGTCCATGATCATCCTTCTGGAGTACTATTAACTCTTTATTGTCCATGGTCATCCTTCTGGAGTACTATTAACTCTTTACTGTCCATGATCATCCTTCTGGAATACTATTAACTCTTTATTGTCCATGGTCATCCTTCTGGAGTACTATTTACTCTTTACTGTCCATGATCATCCTTCTGGAGTACTATTAACTCTTTATTGTCCATGGTCATCCTTCTGGAGTACTATTTACTCTTTACTGTCCATGATCATCCTTCTGGAGTACTATTAACTCTTTATTGTCTATGATCATCCTTCAGGAGTACTATTAACTCTTTACTGTCCATGATCATCCTTCTGGAGTACTATTAACTCTTTATTGTCCATGTTCATCCTTCTGAAGAACTATTAACTCTTTACTGTCCATGATCATCCTTCTGGAGTACTATTAACTCTTTACTGTCCATGATCATCCTTCTGGAGTACTATTAACTCTTTATTGTCCATGGTCATCCTTCTGGAGTACTATTAACTCTTTACTGTCCATGATCATCCTTCTGGAGTACTATTAACTCTTTATTGTCCATGGTCATCCTTCTGGAGTACTATTTACTCTTTACTGTCCATGATCATCCTTCTGGAGTACTATTAACTCTTTATTGTCCATGGTCATCCTTCTGGAGTACTATTTACTCTTTACTGTCCATGATCATCCTTCTGGAGTACTATTAACTCTTTATTGTCCATGATCATCCTTCTGGAGTACTATTAACTCTTTTTTGTCCATGTTCATCCTTCTGGAGTACTATTAACTCTTTATTGTCCATGATCATCCTTCTGGAGTACTTTTAACTCTTTTTTGTCCATGTTCATCCTTCTGGAGTACAATTAACTCTTTACTGTCCATGATCATTTGACTGGACCTTGTTAACTCTTTACTCTCCATGATCATCCTCTGAACTACTTTAACTCTTTACTCCCTATAATCATCCTTCTGGAGTACTATTAACTCTTTACTAGGCCGCGTCAGCGGCGAACGCTGAGTAGGCGACACAATAGTTAAGCCAACTAAAACTGTCACTTTTTCAACCTGCGGGCATTTAATAATGGTGCAAGATACGGTCTTTAAACTTTATAACTGAAAGGTTTAAATGTTTCTCTTACCTACTGTATCATTTTTTAATCATTCGCGCGTCAGAATTTAGTAATCCATGCATGTAAACATGGCCTTGTTTGACCCCTGTGAACGCACGCGGAGGTTGCGTGGTCAGGAAATTCCAAAAAAAGTGCTTACATTAACCTCGTTTGCGGCATGGTTTAATCACTTGTAATCGGGTTAAAAATAATACCATTAGAAAATTGACATCGTGGGGAATCGGGCGCTGGTATGCGCAAATTTCTAAGCCAATTTTTCGCTGATTTTGAGCAAATTTGAAATGTTTGGAGAATATTTAGAAATATATTGAAAAAAATTATGAAAAGTTGCATGGGACAGTCTGATAGAGCAGAAACTTTTGCATATGATGCAGTGATTTGTTTGTTATTATGCGCGGCTATTTTTTGTCGCAAAGGGAATTCCCGAATAATGTTGTGGTACCCGCGAGGCGGGAGAAGTTGCAGTTGTCACTGCCGTCTTGAGGTAAGACACACACTGATATAGACATCAATATTTGTTCTTTTTCGATAAAATTAATAATATTGCATAGAATTTGAAAAGATACTCATATTTTTATAACATATCTTAATTATTTTTTTAATATTTCATAAAATATATGATTTATTCCATTTAATTAAAAAGTTTTGCTGATAAAGTGACATAGGTGGCGCTGACAATTTTCAATCCAGTATATTTAAATACATTTCTCCAATGCAAAATGATATTGGTGATTCCAAAATATGACATAAAAATAAACTTGAATGTTTAATGCCCAAATGAGGCATTTTGGAATAAAATCTAGATTAATTAGACTATATTTTCAACAATTTAATAAAATAACTAAGGGACTGAGATCGTCAGATGGGCGATAATAGGGGTTATTATGTACCATGAATAAGATGTTCCTTTTATTACATGTCATCTGTATAAAGATATATTCCATATTTTTACATAAATAATGCATTAAATTGATTAATAATAATCAGAAGCTACCTCATAATACAATTTTACGAACAGATGGCTCTTTTTTTAGAAGATTGGTATAGATTATCTCAATACTGACATGCAAGGATATTGACCCTGATTTGTAGACAAGTTGTGTATGTTATATATAAATGATAGGTGTGTGTTAGGTTTACTTGATGTCAAGTATATAATTTTTTAGCGTATTTTCTTGTTGTAACTTCTTCATAGTGAACTAATGTATGGCTATATGATATCCATATATTCTTTTATTCAAATTATAATTAGATAATGCAAGATGTTTATATTTTCTACTGATTAAATTGTGCCACAAATTATTTTATTAAACAAAACATAAGTTTCTTCATAAATAACAGGCAATTGTTTGCTATCATAGGGAAAACATATAATTTAAAATCAAGCATTTCTATGTAAGTGTATGTGTAGCTTATTGAGTATTTCAGCTTCAATTTTTCAATAACTGTGGTTAAATTACTTTCAATTACAATTAAGGTGATCACCTACCTAAAAACATGTGTGCTATGATAAATGTTAGACATACTGCATCATCTGTACATTGAACAATGTGTGTCCCCATGATTGAGCATTATAAACATTTACATTTCTTTTAGTATTTCTTGAAAAAAAATGGTTAAACAATTCTGAATGTTTCAGAGGTGTATCTTTACTAGATGCTTTCTTTTCGAAATGATCCATGCCAAAGATCAGTGTCAAATTTTTATAGGTTTTACACAATATTGTTTATTTTATTTTGTTTTGTAATCTCATAATCCACATTGTGCATTGTAAGCTGATATATATGATTATTTTCCTTAATCCATTTTATATAAGTTTAATTTAATTATGCACTGTATTATTATCATTGATATTTTGTAGTCATTTAAATATGCTAAATAATATTTTATCATAACAAACCAAAGATTTCTTTATAAATAAGTTAAATTAACTGTTTGGGACCAGAGGAGTACATCATAAAAAAAAATAAATTAGTGTATAATGTAGTACATTAATGTACATGTGTTATATGTGTATTTTTATATATTTTTACATTGGTATTTGTTAACTGTGTGTTTATGATGTTATAAAACAAACCAACACAAGATGTTAACTGCTGACTTACCTTATGATTGAGATATATAAGATTTGCTCAAACATGCTGCTTAAAATATATGTTGTATATATATTATTATTACTGTGAATTAGTATATATGCATTTATTTTTTCCTTGTATTATCTATGTACTAAATTGTCAAGAAATTGGGCACACAAAAAATAATATAATATAATAATATAAATTATAAAATATAATATAAAATAAGAATAATATTTTGACACAGTATGTAGCCTCTGTATGTAGATACAGACAAAACGAAATGTTGCTAAATGCTAAATATATCATATCAATATGCCTGTTGTTGTTGCTGTTCTGATCATGTCAGGGTTCAAGATAAACCATCACCTGCCACATTTAGAACTTGAAATTCTTTTACTGAACAGTGATAATAATTTATAGCCAGTACATCCGTATGAATGTAAATCTGCATCACAGTACCCATAACTTATCCATCACACTTTGACCATATGATGCCTCCAATTCAGGTAAGTGTACATATATATTGTACATATTGACACATATATATATATATATATATATATATATATATATATATATATATATATATATATATATATGTATGTGTGTGTGTGTGTAAATAATATGATATGAATGATTTATATGCAAATACTTATGTTTATATTGCAGAAACAAAGAATGGTTGCAAGCAGTTTGAATCTGTACAGCTCTTGGTGACCTGACAGCAGCCCCAGTGTCCGCTCTCAGCATACTCGCTGCCTATGGATGCTGAATATCTTCTATATTTATACATAAATAGCCATTTTTTGCATTTTATATATGAATTTGCATTTTCCAAATAAATATTTGTATTATTAAAGAAAAGGTGTTTTTATTTTTTCAATATTCTGCATGATTTGAGAAGTTTATTAGATGCGCAAGGTAGTCATCGCTTTCATTCTTGATCAGCCTCCCTGTTCTGAAATAAATTCTGTACATAAACAGACATGTCTGTAAAAATAATTCTAAATAACGTAATAACTTCTTATTCACTTATAACATGTACTTTTTATAGGTTTATAAGGAATAGAAAAAAATATTAGCCTATCTTTAAAATTGTAGTTGTCACGAGCTTCTAAAATTGGCTAAAATTGCTTAATTTTTACCTCGACCGCTCAAAAAATGACTAAGTCCGAATTAATTTTTTCAAATTTTAGTACCTTATTACTTTAAATTTAATCCATTTAATTTAAAACAAAATTGAAATAAGTTAAATTTGATGAAAATGCTGTGTATTCCTTCAATTTCCACTCACTTGGATTCTTTTAATATACCTTTACAGCCAGGTACAAATTGATCAGAACTGATTAGGCCCAGTCCAGGACAGGTGTGTCTCCCGGGCCCCATTTACCTGGATTTCTCTAATTGGTGATAACTTCATAACCAATAATGATAAAAACAAAATTCAAACAGATTATTGTATTGTTTTGAGAGCTGCATCATGTAGATATACAATCTGGACCATATAAACCATTTGAAATTTTAGTGACTCCCCCTATCTTTACTGTCCATGATCATCCTTCTGGAGTACTATTAACTCTTTACTGTCCATGATCATCCATCTGGACTACTATTAACTCCTTACTGTCCATAATCATCCTTCTGGACTACTATAACCTCTTTACTGTCCATGATCATCTTTCTGACTGATACATAAACTCTGAAGTTTAAGGTTGAAGGTTTATTTAGAGAAAGTTTTGATTGCTGATGACCGGAATCTTCAGGTAACACATACAAAGAACAACCATCTACTGTTCATGACAATGGGCCTGAGATAAATACCACCCCCAACCCCCCTCATTGACAGTCTTTTTATAACCCCATACAGTGAATTAAAAATTACCATTGTTTTTTCTTATTGAAAACCTTTCTTAAACAATTATTGTGCCCAAGAATCACAAACAACCCAGAGCCTTCAGCTGTTGAGTTCTTTGGATATCTGTACTTACATTCCATTCTTGTTGACCTTGGTGTATTGACAGAAACAGAAGCAGATGCCAGTACTTTATTGGGTATGAACTGGCTGCTTTTAACAGATTTCACCATGATCAATACTTTCAGAGTAGTTATCACTTGTGTAAATCCAGATACAGGGAAGAAATTGACAGGCTATCGCCCAGCTCTCTATAGGATCATCTTTTGCTCCCATGTGGTTGGGTTGATTATGTAAAATTGATGAGTGACATATACTAATAGTGTCAGGTGATGGATGCCAGGCAGGGTGCATTGATGCTGTGTGGTACAGCAGCAGGAATGTTAAACTCCATAGTGGGTAGTTTATAGGCTATTTTATAAATAGACTTGCAGTTATAATCCAGTGAATGCGATGCGTGTTTATCTTGTAAACTGCTAGCCAGGCCTGTCACCTGAATGAACCCCCTCCTTTCCCGAGGAAGTTGACGAGGCCATCAGACTGATTGCAGCTGTATTGCGTAATAATAAAGTCAATCAATGGAGTTACATAATATCATAAAGTCAGCATTTTTAGCTCAGAAAGATGAGTGATTAGAATTAGTTTCTCCATTAAGCCTAATTTATGGTCTAGCTATTGACTTCTTCTGAAATATTTAATTATGTACAGTATGTGCCCTGCAATAAATATTTTATCTAAAAATTCAAGGACAGCTTAAACCAGAGTTTAAGGCACTGCTCAGTGTTTATGTTAGCCCTTCAGTATGAGCCTTCCATACTTAAAATACTAAAGGCTGACTCACAGTATATACTGTGGTTGGCTACATATTAGTGAGGCTGAAATGTCGTGATTTCCTCATTTTGAACTTTTCGCCAGGATTCAATTTTTGCGATGGCATAAGAAAAAAGTACACCTGTGTTTGTTTTCATTATATTATATGAATAAATCCATCACTATCTCATTCAATTCTGTTACAGTCTTTATATTATTATAATAATTAAAGTGTGTTTGCACGGGCCGGTACCAGTACCATGCACATAATTGGTTGCTGATTAACGAACCATGTTTCCAGATGTTTGACAATAATCCATTTGTGCAGATGCATCATCCCCTCTTGTTCATACAAGTGTATGAGGCATCTTATTCCTTAAGGTTTTTTATTCTCGATTATTTCCCATTTGCGAATATCGCGAAATTAAATCTCTCGCGAACCAAACGGCAACCACTCAGATGTCTATACTTACTTGTCCTACAATGTAATTATCAGTGGTCAAACTCCTTTACCAGTGTATGTTAATGGTGTATTTATAAATAAGAGTGGTTTTATTCTGTTATTCATCCTGTCATACTCCTGTTGTACTCTTGTTTTTCATCCTGGTATGCTTATTATCCTCTCAGACTGGAGGACAGGAATACACTTGTAAAAAATCTCTGCAGCTGACAATCCCTCAGAAGTGTATGTATATTCTGTAAACAAAGATAATGATCTAATGTAAAATTGGTGAATTTAAAAAGAAACCCAAGGTAGATCTATATAATATACAGTTTTGTTATTTATGTATCACTTGTGATAAATACAGT
This sequence comes from Sipunculus nudus, assembly GCA_026874595.1. Lineage (NCBI taxonomy): Eukaryota > Metazoa > Annelida > Sipuncula > Golfingiida > Sipunculidae > Sipunculus > Sipunculus nudus. Next base: position 17,833,228 of record CM049307.1, on the reverse strand, counting down.
GAAATGAAAAATACTGGTGTTTACTATCATGTCACTATAGTCTGTTCCAGAACCCTTGACCGCATGTTTTTTCGTGATAACTGTTTTACGAATTTTCTTTACAAATAATTTTTGTTATTACTCATATTTGCTGATGTTCCAACAATTTTGTGTAATGTTATATAATATTAAGTTAAAAGTATTTACTTTGAAACCCTGTTGCATTGTTTTTGTCAATGGACCGAGGATGGCTTCTTTCTGGTTAAGCTTGACAGTACATTCCTCCATGAAAGGCTTTGCATGTCTGTGGTACTGAGAGCTGTATATAAAATAGTGACATCACACAGACCTCACAAAGGTTGAATGTGTCTGACAGTTGCATTGTCTGATGTCACCTATAATGACTTGTTTTTTTCTCAGTTCACTGGTGTTGATGTAATCATTAATGACTGTTCTGTCATACTTTGTATTATTTGTCTTCCAGAAATTCAGTTAAAGGTAAGACATTATTTTTCACTTGGGCTGCCGGCAGAATAGCTCCTGCAGCCACTGGGCCAGAAATCTTTTTTTTCGTGTCTCGTGTGAACAATTATCCTGGAAAAACATGCAGGCATGGCACTGGGACAGACATGACAATATATACTACAATGGTGTGTGTTACCAAACCAGACTACCTTCCTGGTATACATGTTACTCACTGAAGATGACAAGGCTGATTGGCAGTGTGTAATCAAATCTTACATCCCCATGTATGGTGTAATGATGTCAGACTGATATGTTCCTCCATGCGTGGCTACATGGTCCCTTCATTCAAAGCAAGGTGTCAGAATAATAATATCTTTAATGATAGAGAGTCACAGGATTTGACATACATGTGTGAGGTGGAAACTGGTCAGGGAATGTGTGTACAATGTGGATACCATGAGATGACTTAGTCCTCTCATAAGTATTAATAAAGTATTATTTTTATGCCAGTTGATGTAACAATCTTGGGGTCAAATCAGTTATTTACAGTGGCGTCAATTTATCTTACAGGGTGGGGGGAATGACTTGCACACACACATACGTATCTATATATCATCTGTATGACACATTTCGAATATATAAGTGCCTGCATGATACATTCTGAATATATTTATATATTTAATCACATTTCAAAAATACTGCAATTAAGTATAAGGTTTAAGAAAATAGGTATTATGTTTCCAGTATGTAAGTTGATTCAAAACTACATTTAGATATAATATTTCACAGTAAACTCACAAATGAAACCAAAGTCTGTAGTTCTATTTATTAAAATTTTTAATTGCAATATATAAATATTATTTTCGATTGGTGGTGGAGATGATAACATAGACCATCCACCCCCTCTTACCAAATATTGGGGGGATATATACCCTCATCCCCCCTATATTGATGCCCCTGGTTATTTAGGCTGCGTTCTGAATCTCTAGGGACTAGTTTCAGGGATTGTGGCCATTTCCAGCATTTTTGTCTCAATTGAAGGAGGATCTCTATAATGACATGTTGTTGCGTGTGGCACCCCGCTGTGATGTTTATGAGTACAGCTCGGCTTTGTTAAACAGAACAACCCCGTCACTTTGTAAATGTCCTCATGACATACTCACACTGTGCTTTATTGTCTGACCTCAGCTGGTCCACTGTTCATCTTTATGTATCACATTTCAAAGTTAAACATGTTGTAGTAACGTTAACTAGTTGAACATATAATTATGCCATTCACAAAAAAATAATTCAACTTTAAACTTTAATCCTTTTATCACCTTATACTGTTATTAGCTGAATATATATAAAAACCTAAGGCAATGTCAATTTAACTACCACAATAAGAAAATTTTAAAAAATCAAGGGGCAGCATTTATGGATACTATTTGCCATAATCATGGCTGTTAAACTGGTATATTGAGAAGTTTGAGCAGTCAGAGGCAGCATTCATGGATACTGAGTGTGCTGTAAATCTTGGCTGTTAAACTAACATTGTGAGGAATGAGGACAGTCAAAGCCGGTACTGGTGATGGATAACATTGTGGGCTCTAAATCTTGTCACAGTCAACAGTGTGAAAAAGTTTTTATATACAGAGCTAGGCTCTGTGTGTGTAAAATGTAAGATTTCGAGGCAAATTTTGAGTCACCATTCGAATCAAGGGCCATATTATTCACATGTTCATGTGACCCAAGAAGGGTGACATATGGGATAATAAAATAAAACTTAATATAAATTGCAGTATCACAGAATGAATAACAGTATAATGACTAATGATCAAGAACAGTATTATGATCAAAATGTTCTAGTCCATTTATAATTCAGGAGTGCTAGTGGAATGGGGACAGCTGATAACCTTGAAAATAATTTTTGGCACAGTAACTGAGACATGCGGTATGACGAAAAAGCCCATTGGATTTAAAAAGCCAGATGTCTGCCAGAATACCCACAGGGGTGATTTGCCTGATGCTGTACAGAGAGACTTGTAAGATTGTACTGAAATAGAAAGTAATAAGGCTGTGACACAGACTGGAAATATTCTGTTGGCGTTTGTGTTAACATGGCCTCATTAGATGAGGTTGATCTTATGCCATTATAAAACCTGCCATTATTGAAAACAGTTGCGGCTGTGCGGAGCTTGAATCCTGTAAGGAAACTCCTCTCCACCAGAACATGTAGCTTATCTGCTGGCTGCAAGGTTCTTATTCATAAGAAAACAAGGTCTGATAAAATGGTTTCCACAGCTTTGTCTTCTTCTTAAACAAGTGCTTATATTTGTTTGACCAAGAGTTTATTGTATGTTCACTTACTGACACTGGAAGATAGACAATTTGCTGCATACTCTAATATGTGTGGGTGATAGTGAGTATGTGTGAATAACCTCCAGTTAAGCATAGTGGTGGCAGGTAGCTTGACCTTCAACTTCATATTTACAGTGGCGGATCTAGAACAAACTGTTAGGGGGGGGGCGACGGCTCAGATTCTAGATTGCATGTTGGTCGAAGGGGAGGGTGTGGGAGGGGGTTTCCCCCTCACACGGTGAGGAAATTTTTTGAAGATATGTTGATTAAGAAATCAAATTTGAGCATTTTTCGTGAACTTAAACCAGACCTTGTTGTTCCGGATAAATCGGATACAAAGCAAAAGTTTTAGATTATAGGCCTAAATTACTCCTGTTTGTCCTATTTAGGGTTTGAAAGGGGGTGTCCCCGTTACATGCACGGTGAGGAAATTTTTTGAAGATATGATGATTAGGAAATCAAATTTGAGCATTTTCGGGCACTTTAACCAGACATTTTCTTTCTGATAAATTTGATACAAAGCAGAATTTTAGAATATTTGCATAAATCACTTCTGTATGTCTGAAAGGTTCTAAAGGTTAACAGTTTGTCACCTTGTAATACCTAGTGACTTGCTGGTATATGAATGGTCCTAACACTGGTGTAGGCCTACTGGACTTTATTTTCCAGTGATGCCAGTACAAGGACTAGCTTCAAGTGGACACAGAAGCGGAGATATGACTTTATTCCTCAGCATTTACTCATGTGACAAGTTAATATTTCTGGTACTGTTTGTCCCTTGTGTGTTAAATGCAATGCTGATTATCTTGAATTCTTGATGTTATATTTCACTGGCAAGAAGTTAACAAGGACAAGGTAAAAAAGTACCTTATCCCAGAAAACATTGATACAATTTTCAATTTTCATGAGCCCGAAAAAAAATTCTAGGGGGGGGGGGGGCGATCGCCCCCTGTGCCCCCCCTTGGATCCGCCACTGTATTTATACCCCCACCTGGTGTTGAGAGGTATTATGTTTTACCCTTGGTTATTTGTTGTGACTGTTGGCAATTTTATGCAGAAAATTCTGAATAAATTAGGATAACTACCAAGGAACAAACTATTAAATATGAAGGTAATCCGGATCACAATCATATTTTTCAATTCAAAGGCTTTCTTTCCATTGTACTAGCACTGTCCAGTCGTTTAAGTGCTTTTGTTCACAGGTTGCTGATTTTCTCAGATAGAAGAATTCTTTAGTCCAGATGTAATTTAATTCCAAGTTTATTCAATCAAAGTTAACAATAACAAATGTCCAAAATATATATTCTGATAGTTTGCCATATTTTCCACTTAACTGATTCTGTTCTCTCTGTGTGTTAACTCCTGTCTTTATTTCTGTCTATTCTCTCTCTCCTAGCTCTCTAACTCTCTAAGTCTCCTCTCTTTAGCTCTGACCTTAACTGTCTGGTTCAGTATCCAGTATATCTATTTATACATTTGCCCAAAATAATAATTTGCAATTAAGGAATTTCTTACAGCATTAATACAAGACATATTGTGTAATACATTCAACACCTTTCTTGCCCTTCTGTGAACACCTTTGTCTAAACTTTTAATAAATTAGTTTATCTGTGCCTGTCACTTTAAGTGTAAACCCAGTCAAATGTATGAACATGCTTATAAATGAATTCTCTTTGAACATTTATGAAAGAGCTGGCAGTTAAACAATAAACTAAATTGTAATTAGAAAGTTATCCTGCACAGGATTCTGCTAAATACCTGTTTCATTCCATAGGACTGGTCACCTTATAATATCTAATGACAATTGGTAAAATATAATGATTTGAATTATCATAAAATTATCACACTGGTGGTATACATAGTGACATACAGCTGTCTTTTTCCCTGTCTTGGCCCATGGTCATTGTTTTATAGCCAGGGAATGGTGATATTGAACTGTGAGTCTGTGACAATATTTCCTGTGTTTTTGTGTAGTTTGATTAGGGTCCTGGTGTAGGTTGGAGTGCCTGACTACTTTCTTGTTTCATATAATTAAATGTGACATCATTTAAAGGGCAGTCACTGTTTTGTGTAAAATGAATATCTGAAAGAATTAGACAAAAAACCAAAGTTAGAACGGGTCATCTAACTTGAATAACTACCATTGTACTTTTAGCTTTGGATATTCCTGTAATGTGTGCTTGGTGTAAACATGCGGTGTGTAGTGTTCATGATCTTATTTGGGAGTTTCTATCAGTGATGGACTGCTGCTTCAGCTTTTTCAACAAGAAGAAATAAAAACCAGAGAGACCGATCAGCAACAGTACAACAGTACATGATTCTGGAAGCAGCAAGGACTAAATGTGTCCATAGTGATACATTAACCATGGTTAGTAGGTGGCAGTTTGAATACCATTCGCAAATTTAAACACTGAGTGGACTAGTAAGAATTCTTGGCTCGACCTCACTATAGTCTGTCATTCTTCGGGTAATTCTAAGGGAGGATTTCTGGTTTAAAAGTGGAAGCCATGTTTGTGTTTCTGTGAGCAGAGGATAGAGCTTCCTGTATAATGAGAATCCAGCCTTGTACGGTCACTGATTATTCCATGCTTCAGGTGGTTTAAACTTATTAATTTCATCTGAATCTCACAACTAGCACTAGGCCTGTGAATTGTAAGGGCCATTAGGATCGCTCTAATTATCCATTCTCTAAATTCAATACAATTCTCCATTCAATTTTTACTTAAGTAATCAATTTCAGACTTTAAAACATAAAAGCAATTTTACAAAAATGGATGTCAGTAATTTCAGCAAATAAGAAAAATGTAGCTCTCCTTCTGTTTATCGCCCCCATATATCATTCTGTGTAGTGAACTATCAAACATTTAAAGTAGATTTAGGACATGCACATACGTGAAAAAGAGCTCGAACATTAAAAATTGCTCCGTCAAATTTTGTGAACTCACAGAAGACTGGGATGGTACATGCACAAAAAATAAATGAAATGAATTGATTCAAAGGTTAATAATCAATTTTAATTTAATCGAAGGCTTGCAATTCAATGCATCGATTCTTTAGTGTGTTGTTACACCTAATGTAGCAGTATGTATGAGTTATGGTTGAATTGGGGATATTACTTTAACTCAGTTTGTGTTCATCTGTTCATGTTTCTTAAGGTATAAAGCTCAGCTGATTGTCAGTCAGTGAAGCTGCAGCAATGATCCTGTGTCAGTAATCTGTCCATCAAAATGTTCCTCAACAGAGCATATTTTGCAAATTGTAAAAGTGACAGATCTGAAATTTTGCACATAGTTAACAACAGCAATTTCTCTTACCTTGCCTTTTACTTGGTCTCTTCAGTGTTCTAAGCTTTTATGTACATAATACTAATTATCAAAGGTGAAATTTTAATATATGTATGTGCTATGATAATTTGATAGTGGTATTTACAGAAATTAAGATTTCTCAAAAAATGTTTAAAATCATACAGCTCTGGGGCTCACATGTTTCCTGTCATGTTAAGCTAGGAACAATAAAGATGATGTTAATCATATTAAGGAATTTTCAGCTATAAAGTCTGAACCACAACAATGTTCTTCATATATAATGTAAATCAAACTCAGGTGTTGAGTGTTAAGTCAAAGCCACTAAACTATGTCCCACTCTGGTACAATAGAGGCTACATTACATAACACTACACCATAACACTACACCATAACATAGATTTCTCTGTATCTGTCAAAACTGTCACACATCCATCATTGTAGACAGGTTTTGTTGAAACCTCTTATAACATTGGGAGAATAATGGGCCCTGCTCTGCTCAGCTTTCACCTGTGAAAGTGACCCGGGGTGCTACACTTCTGGTTCAAGAATATCCAGTGGGCAGTGAGGTTTACCCTACTGATAAATATCCTCCTTTCTGTTAGTGGCAGGCCCAGCTGTGAAACAAAGTTTGCGTGTTTGACATGTAAAATCAATTAACTTGATAACTGATATTGAAGGCATAAGTGTTTCCAGGAAATCCCAGTGTTCCCTTGCTTTATGTATAACAGATAGCATAAGCAAGAGGTTTAATATGACTCCCACATTGGTGAATTAACCATGAAAACCCTTGGTCTTAAAACAGTTCTTTCACAGTATATTTCCTCATTCTCGAATTCTTGAATAATGACCTTTAATTTATTTTGCATATATTTTGAGTGATCACCCTGTCTGTTATCAATCTGTCCAGCTGGATGTCTGTCAACATAGTACATTTTCATGGTCTCTTACCCAGCCTAGATTTAGATTTCTAGGATAAAGGGTTGCAAACTTTATATCTATTAAACATGGCAAAAACGTATCAAAACTGCAGACTTGTCTTCTCCCTGGTCACAGTATATAAAGTCTGTTACATTAAATCTGTGTCAGCTTTGGAAATAAGGTCACAATGAATATAATTGCAGATTTAACTTTTTAAGGAATCCAGGATGTTAAGGTTGACCTGCTTTGTTGTCTTGTATAATATTTCTCGTTCAGCTGAGCCTCATGGTCCATGGGTCCCTTCTGTGGTTCAGGATCACACTATGTAGGGGACACTATCTTTTAATTAGGATTATCTGATCACCTGTATCATGTTCATGAAGGCCATTTATCATCTCATATATTGATTTAACTTAATTTTTGTGTGTTACAGTTGCTAGGTGGTGCTCTGCTGGCTATAGGAATATGGGCATGGTCGGAGAAGGGCATGTTTGACAAAATCGGGCAGCTGACAAAAATGACAATTGACCCTGCGATGATCTTGATCATTGTTGGCGCCATCATGTTTATCATCGGTTTCTCAGGCTGTGTTGGTGCTCTCAGGGAAAACACATGCTTGCTACTCTTTGTAAGTACCTACCATTTTGTCTACTTTTTGTAAGTACCAGACCAATTTTTGTAAGTACCTGAGTAATCTTGATACTCTTTGCAAGTACATGTACAGGACTTCTCTTGATGCTCTATGTAAATACCTAAGCATTTTGTCTACTCTTTATAAGTACCAGACCAGTTTTGATGTTTTTTATAAGTATTGAAACATTTTGTCTTCTCTTTATAAGTACCACCCAGTCATGTTACTCCTTATAAGTACCAGACCAGTCTTGATACTCTGTAAGTTTGTTGACCATTCTGATCTCTCGCTTAGTGATAATAAAGTTCTTTTGAAACATTCCATCATTATCAGCATTATCATATAAATACTGGACTTTTATCATATTAACACACACATACCATATTTATGCGTGTATAAGACGACCCCATGTATAAGACGACCCCCCTAATGTTGAGCCTCAAATTTTGGTTCAAATTATTTTTCAGCATCTTAAGTTGGAGCTGCCAACTACGGAGGATCACTCTGTTAGCATAATGATCACTTTAACACTGATGATTGAAATGGGATTTTATAAATATTTATTCTTAAAATGGTTAGTGGTATATTTTTTATGATGCTTCAAGTGAAAACAGGAAAGTAATATAGATTGAAATGGGATTCTATAATTTTTTATTTTTAAAATTGTCAGTGGTATATTTTTTTATCATGCTACAAGTGAAATCAGGAAAGTAATATAGAAAGGTATGGAGCAGACCAAAACGGAATTAATTAAACATATCAAATAATGAGTATTATACAACAGTTCAAATTAATATCATAAGAGACATCAAAGGGTCAATTTTAGGGCCCAAATTTGGGTAATAAATTATTATCCAGGAGATGGCACCCACTAAGAATTAACATGTCCAGAGAATGTGCGTTACAGGGCATTGACACCTTCCTCTTTAAAAAAGATAAATTTTTATCAAAGAAATGTCAGTCTTCTGCATAATTTGAGATCACCCCAAATACCTACTGCATATCAGCGTCCACATCCACAAGTGGCTTAGCCTTAAGGTAAACAAGTGACAGCACACGAAACCAAGGCTTCCATGAAGCTCTACTTAACTAGGCTTCCTCATTTATTATTCCGTGTTAATCTTAACCTATCGAAAATTACATTTTCCTGGCCTGTCCACAACCATGTCACAGTCACCAAATTCTCCCACAAAATATATTACGTTTGCGTAAACGACGTCGGTCAAGTTCGAATTTATTCCGTTATACCAGTGAGGAAGGAAAAACGTAATGACCGAGTAGGACTTTCGTGAACTACGTTATTTTACAACATTTAACTGTGTGCAAGTTCAATGCTAACTTGTAGAAACCAGGGTTTCCATTCGGTTACTATTTCATAGATCATTTCCCAAGAGGAAATACGCACCAGATCTGGAGTTTCGTTATAAAATTGTGAGGAAATTTGTCATATTTATATCCCTCGGAAACTTGGTCCCTTTCTTGAACTTTGTTGACCCTTTATAATACATTCATTTCTTGACGTAGTCCAATAATACAAGCTTGACAAACATTGAAATTCGCGTCACCTGGGGAAAGGCCGCTTCATATTAATAATTATAATGCGCTACTGGTTGTCTTGTAATCGAAGTGCCATGTGCGAGTCTCCGTGTATGTCAGTGTGCAAGCCAGCTGACAGCGTCCGCATTCACTGGCCTCGTGAACATTTTACGCGGTAAATACGGCACCATATGAAAAAATCATCCTTGTATTAATATTCATATTACGTGCTACTGGATGGCATTAGCAAGTTCCCAGCATCCCTTGCACGAGCGCTGTACTCTCGGATCTTGAGTACATGGGTAAGCCCCACAAGCTGATAGCGGCATCCACAATTATATCACTGCGTACCTGTTTAAAGTTAATTGCCAAGATATTTTTTGGCAAAATTTTCTTTAAAATTATATATTTTCAGGATTGGGAATTCCGTTTCGGTCTGTCAGTCCTGCAATTCCGTCCGCGATCACGGGAAATCACTGGTTCTACTGTCAGAAGGGCTTTCATATATTGATTCCCTTAAAATTCTTGTGTCAATGCGGCAAGGGCAAACCTTTTCTTATCAATTATTTAACTGTGCGCATGAAAATCTGATGTATAAATGATAAATTTAAACAAAAACAAAGCACTGTAATGTTCTTTATTGAGTGTACATTACCACCATACGGAAATGATCACTGATATTCACGCAGTCAAGTTCTTTATAAAAAAATAAAATATATATACAGTCTGTAAGTAAATGGATTTTATCCCCTACCAGGTATTAAACAAAACTAGATAAGTTACATAAAGAAATTTATGTTACACAAGTTTTTATTTCCTAGGTATGAGTCATCTTGATATTGAGAGTTTAATTTCCAGGACATATTTAGCTTATGATGTTTGTCAACACACAAGGGAAAGTTTTTGTGAGTCATATGATTGCATAAAAAATTAATTAATATATAAAATATGGTTGATAGCAGTGAGACTGGATCTACCTTTTACAAAGTAAAGAGACATATGTCATACCAAAACAGTTCACAGGACTTTACCACTAGCCCCCTCCTGTATGAGACTCATAGTTACACTCTGTGGTTTATCATCCATATTTATGGCTTGAAACAGTGTCTAATCTGTATTTACATCCATGGCCAGGGTTTGATATTATTGGAACCCTTTGATATGGTTCCTCCTCCTGTGTATTATCACAATCACTCAAATCCCTATCTTTGGGGAAATAAAAACAGAGCATAATACACCTCTATAGAATAGTGAAACATACTATCTCCGTACGAAGGCATGACTATATACTCATAAGTGCACAGTTTCGTTCATTTCTAAATAAAAACAACCACAAATAGGGGTTTGAGCGACTCTGGTGTTATCAACACAGTGTTCTACGACAGACATAAAACAATCCTCATCAGGCCTCACATCTCCAGCAAACTCAATCCATTCTTGATTTAGATCACCTATTCCAAGTTGCCCATTATTATGACAGCTAGATTCATTCACTAGTTTCATTTATTATCATACGTAATTAAATATTTTGTCTTTAATATGAAAAACAATACATTTGTGAATTATCTTTGGGATCCCTCCATTATGGCTGCCAAATTTGTAGAACTCATCTCTTTATGTTAGAGGCTCATGTGACATGTTGTTGTCACTTGGATATGGTTCAAAAGCTGTAACTGGTTAATACTTGTTAGTAGCATTCATTATGAATTATCTTCTGTCTTGTTAAACATCTGATATTTTAACATAATATATATAATGTGTGATTTATGGGCCAGCTCCCTGTGAGGCCAAACCTGTACATTATATGGGCATTATGTTGACTGGGGTTTTTTATGCACTGTGTCAACCACATACTGTTTTCCTTTGGTATTAATGTTTATTTTAGTCCACATTGGCTCTCCACAAAGGAGGACTTCAGCAGTTTAGTGACTAGTAGTGCCATCTGTCAGTGAAATTAGAAACTACTTTTGGCAATGTTGTAAAATTAGGGTTGACTTTTTGAGTCAGTTACAGAATGTATTCTTAATTATATGCACAGTTTCTAACTGATGTACAATTTATTTTGTCTTTCCAGTACTGCATCACAATTGGCTTGATTTTCTTTGCCCAGCTCATCATTGGTATTTTAGGTTTTGTGTACAAGGACCATGTAAGTATCCCTTAAGGCCCCTTTCAGTCCACAATAAAATTAGTTTATTTTTAAATTTTAGTAATGCTTAAAAGGTGAACAATATATTTAGATGGAAAACTGTGGATCCTATTAAAATTATAATGTCACAACTATTATTTTAGGTGTTATAAATATCACATTGCCACAACTCTTATTTTAGATTTTATTGAGACCATACCATTTAGTCACAAATCACAACTGTTATTTGAGTTGCTATTAATATCATAAAGTCGCAAGTCTTATTTGAGATGCTATTGATAATGTGTAAAGCTTTCCACTTAAACTGCAGCTTATGTTTCTGATTTCTTAGGTGAAAGAACAAATAGTGACACAGCTGAACACAATGATAAGTCAATATAGAGACGACCCAGACCTACAGAACTTGGTGGACTGGGTGCAGAAAGACTGGGTGAGTGAAGCCACATACACCTAGACTGGACACAAACATATATATGTCAAGGCCCAGATTGCGATCTGGACAGATCTTAGATCTGTCCAGCCCAAATTGCGATCGCAGTTCAGGCCGGCCCAAACTGCGATCGCAATCCAGGCTGGCCAGATCTTAGATCTGTCCAGCCTATATTGCGATCGCAGTTTAGTCCGGCCCAGATTGCGATCTTGTCTTTCTTGCTTCAGGATCGCAATCTGGACTGGACAGATCTAAGATCTGTCCAGTCAAGATTGCAATCCTAAACTTGACCAGCCCATATTGCGATCCATGCGATCCAAGTGTTTCAGCTTGTTAATTTATAGTTATTTTAAAATTTAAAAAAAGTAAAATATGTCAAAATTTTAAAATTTTACTCAGACAAGTTCTGATTAAATATGTCAATATGTTTCACTAATAATATAAAGACTCGTGGCTGTATCAGCTGTCACAAGACTATGTAAATAATCAAAACCTGTATTGCTGGTTCCTCAATTTATGTTAATAAAATTAAACTTGCCCATCTCTAGTTTTCTCCTTGTACAATTTATAGGGTGTTCTTATGCTTGAGTTATTTTTTATTCTTATAATGGTTTCATAGCTGAGATTTCTTTTAAATTTTTTTTACATTTTTTTAAATAAAAATATTTAAATGTGATAAAAAATCAGATCTTAGACAAGTTCTCTTTATTATTTCTGTAATGTTGATAATTGTCATAAGACTTTTGCTATGTCTAGTGCTTAGATTGATGTGAAAGTAGTCCAAAGTGAATATAATAGTTTTATGTTTAAATATAAATTAAAGCCATAAAACCAGGTACTTATGATCATTATGATCATACTTATGATCAATTTGTGAAATTTGTAAATTCTGGATTCTCAAGAACTTTGTTTTGCTGTACTTGAATAAATACCAGACATGATTAGAATACTTTGCAAATATATTTGAATGCGAATATGAATATATGTACTCCATAATTTCATGCATAAAAATAGGAATACAGGTATTAATGGAAGTATTTGAATACAGATGCAAATACTTTCAAAATGTAATCATGAATGTATTCATGAATATATTCTATAATATTATTTTAATAATCATTTATTTCAAATATATTATTAAAAGATCTTTTCATATGATGCTGTTATTATTTTTAATTGTATCCGCCAAAACAAAGTTTTGCGGATACTATGTTTTTGACCGGGTTCCGCCGCCGCCGCCGCCGCCGCGTTCGTTTCCGGAGAACTCCTCTGAGACTACTGGACAGATTTTTCTGAAACTTACACAAATTATCGGGTCACATGTGAACTGGTGCCTAACCAAGTGACCTTGACCTCTGACCTTTCGTCTCTGCCCAGCGTCCGTTTGTGCGTCTGTTTACACACATAAACCCATATATCTCGGGAACCGTTTGACCGATCCGGAAAATTTTTTTACACAAATGTAGCCCTGGGATAGCTTTATAACATACACAACAAAAGGTGGCGCCACCTGCAACCATGTTTGCACAGTGTCCATCTGTTCATCTGCCTGGGGTTAAAATCACTCATATCTCTGCAGTGGTTTGACTAATTCACCTAAAATTCGGCATGCATATACATCCTAGATAGCTTTCTCAATTTTATGACAGGTGGCGCCACCTACATTCACGTTAACGCTCCACACATAAACCCATATATCTCGGGAACCGTTTGACTGATCCGGAAAAAAATTTTACACAAATGTAGCCCTGGGATAGCTTTATAACATACACAACAAAAGGTGGCGCCACCTGCAACCATGTTTGCACGGTGTCCATTTGTTCATCTGCCTGGGGTTAAAATCACTCATATCTCTGCAGTGGTTTGACTAATTCACCTAAAAATCGGCATGCATATACATCCTAGATAGCTTTCTTGATTTTATGACAGGTGGCGCCACCTACATTCACGTTAACGCTCCACACATAAACCCATATATCTCGGGAACCGTTTGACCGATCCAGAAAAAAATTTTACACAAATGTAGCCCTGGGATAGCTTTATAACATACACAACAAAAGATGGCGCCACCTGCAACCATGTTTGCACAGTGTCCATTTGTTCATCTGCCTGGGGTTAAAATCACTCATATCTCTGCAATGGTTTGACTAATTCACCTAAAATTCGGCATGCGTATACATCCTAGATAGCTTCCTTGATTTTATGACAGGTGGCGCCACCTACATTCATGTTAACGCTGCAGACATCCAAGCTCATATCTCGGGAACCGTTTGACCGATCCGGAAAAAATTTTTACACAAATGTAGCCCTGGGATAGCTTTATAACATACACAACAAAAGGTGGCGCCACCTGCAACCATGTTTGCACAGTGTCCATCTGTTTGTCTGCTGTGGGATAAAATCACTCATATCTCTGCAGTGGTTTGACTTTTCCACTTGAAATTTTGCATGTGTATATATCTTGGATAGTTTCTCGTTCAAATAACAGGTGGCGCCACCTACAATCATGTTTATGTGGCAGAGATCCAATACTAATATTTTACATATGTAACTCTATATCCCCTCGCCACTCAATCCATGCCTCACTTCACCCGTCCTTCTCTGATTTTGGCGGATACACGTAGTCGCTTGTCGACTACCCGTATTCTAGTTTAAATTATATTTGACACAATATTTGTTATTAATTTATAATAAATAGTTATATTATTTAAGTTTTATTCTTGGGTAGGAATAACCAGTAATTATTAAATAAAAGTTCTCATTTGTAAAAATCAGAATTACCATGACTGATAATGGACAGGTTTTTTTTTTAAATAATTTTACTGCAATGTAGATAAAGTTATATGGCCAAGTCCAAAGCTATGTGAAAACAGCACACCATTTCCAGCTGTATATAAAATAAATGACATCAATCCTCTTCCCTGTCTCCAAGGATATTATCATAATCTTACATAACTTGAGTTAAACACCATCAGCTCATAATGCAGCTTATATTACCACACAAAACCTGCACTGGCCTACCTCCTCTTCCAAATCATATTTTGTGAGCATATAAAACCCATGGGTTCCTTGTTACCTTTTTCAACAACCATGCAATACTAAATGAGTTGGTGAAACATCCCATGTTTCACTCCTGTGATATGAAGGAGTGAAAATTGCCTTTCTGTATTATAATTGTATTTATTATGGGAAAATGGTACAATGCAATACCAAATGAGTTGGTAAAACAACCAATGTTTCACTCCTGTGATCGTAAAAGCATGGATCGCAATATGGGCTGGTCAAGTTTAGGATCGCAATCTCGGCTGGACTGATCTTAGATCTGTCCAGACCAGATTGCAATCCTGAAGCAAGAAAGACAGGATCGCAGTCTGGGCCGGACTAAACTGCGATCGCAATCTAGGCTGGACGGATTTAAGATCTGGCCAGCCTGGATTACGATCGCAGTTTGGGCCGGCCTGAACTGCGTTTGCAATTTGGGCCGGACAGATCTAAGATCCGTCCAGATCGCGATCTGGGCCTTGACATATACACATAACACATGCAAGTTCACCCGTATATTTTTTCACCACCAATGGCAGACGTTGACACATACCATTCAACTGTTTAGTACACCATTATACTCTGTTAAATATTTTGTTACTTCAGTTCACAAAAATGTTGCTTGATTGGCCATGTGTTAAACTTTACATGGGAACTCCCTTTGAAATTTAGGTATTTGATTCTGTTTCTTGCCTAACTGCCAGTGGTGTTGCACAAAGAGGCTTGGCTTGTGGGTGTATTTCAGTTTTGTTATTTAATGCACTGTGCAGTATAACCTCCAGAAACTACTGGGGATAAAATAGTTGAAATTTCATGAAGTATTTTCTTGAAATTCTTACATAAAATAACTTTGTTTTTTCCACAGTTTCTTTTACTTTTGTTTATATCCAATTAACCTGACTGCTCTACATATATTTGATACTTTTGTATACTTAATTAAAACTAGTCCTAAATATACACTAATATATGGTCATGATCCTGAATATTTGTATCATTTATAAAAATGAACAGTTAGTGTTAAACAATAAATTAAAAAGCAAGTATTTTGGTGTCATTTACTTGAAAAAGAAAGAGGATGAGATATTTGTATGTTTATGTATCAGTAATTATTGACAACAGTGATTGTGCTTGCAGCTCAAGTGTTGTGGTGTTGAAGGTCCTGACGACTGGAACAACAATGTTTATTTCAACTGTTCGTCACAGAGTCGAGAGGCCTGTGGTGTTCCTTTTTCATGTTGTAAAATTGAGCAAGGGGTATGTACATATTTTATATCAAGTGGTATTCCTAGTTTAAGAATCATAATGATAGTATGAAAAATAATAATAACAAAAGCAGATGTACTTATAAAACTATATGCACCTCAAACTATTAATATTTTTAAAATTTAATGTTAACTGTTATAACTTATGTGAACAATTGTAACTCACAGTGATGGTGATAGATCATGTTTGTTTAATAAAATCAACATCAGATACCTGACAGCAGGGACACAATACAAACAGGAATTACAATATGCGGCAACATGATGCCCTTTTAACATTTAATGATTTACAACAAAGCCACAAGGTGTCAACACTTGCAGATTAAAGAGAGAGAATATAATAGTGTCATTAATACAAATACATCACACATTTGTGCCACTCATTTTGAAGAATAAATTAAAATAAGAGGATAATTGTGCTGTTGTAGGAACTGGAAAATAAGCAGTGTGGATATGACAAGAGAAAGGTGAGTGAAATAGATGGTAATTAAATAATTTGAACTGAACATTTTCTTTTATTATCTTTTATATATATATAAGGGGATAGAAAGGGTCTTCCTGCCCATGTTTTTGTTAGAGCACCATGTTAGAGCATCACGTTAGAGCATCTTTTATAATCTTCTGTGGAACTGAACACAGCAAGCAAAAGAGATGAATCACAAGGGTGTCTTATTGGTAGACAACAAATATAGAATAACAAAAATTACTGAAAAGTTTTATATATTTTTTGGTCTAAATATTTATTTATTCCTACATTTTTTACAAGGAAAGGGTGTACAAACCTAGTGTGTTAATTAGGGCACTGCTTGAATAAGCGGATGCCTTATAAGTTATATTAATCACCCTGTCCATCAGTCTGTTTGTCTTCCTTTATATCTATCAAATTTGTTTCCTGATGATAACTCCAGTTTTGATTGACATATGGATTTAAAACTTGACTTATATATGCACCTCTAATGCAAGAACTCTACTGATTTTGGGGTCATGAGGTCAAAGGTCAAGGTGACAGGACCATCTTATTTAGAAAGATTGTGGATGTATTTGAGCCAAATTTTTCATCCCAAACCTACCGTCTTCCTGATATGCACCACATATTTGAAGAAACTTATGAATTTTGGGGTCACAAGGTCAAGGTCACAGGGCATTCTTTCCACATAGTAGTTTCCAGAAGATGACACCAGACTTTCAAACTTTCAGACTTTTATTGCCCACCACTAAACTAAGAACTCTGTTGATTTCTGGGTCATGAGTTGAAAGGTCAAGGTCACACTTTGTGAATGCTTTTTAAGCCAAACTTTTCATCACAAACCTTCCTTCTTGCACATGTGCTGAACCTGCCAGTAGAGGAAGTCTCCTTTTGATTATGGGGTCACTAGGTCAAAGGTCAAAGTCACAGGACCCATCCATTCACAAATTAGTTTATTGATGATAACTTCAGTTTGGGTAGACAGAATGGCTTCAAACTGATCATAGGACCCATTTTGATATGCTCATAAAAATATCCTTATAGACAAATCCAGCTGAGCATCGAGACCCATGGGTCTTAAGTTCAGAAGTGTCACAGTCACTTTGGTCAGTTGACTAAATTTGACTGATGTTATTCTGTGAATTCAGTCAAAAGTTATAGCTTTTATCAGAAATGGCTGGTCTTAATTTCAAATACTTTGCACATATATTAATTTGGGTGAAAGTAGGACAGGTGGTGACTCTGATGGGGTTATCTACAATTATGATATTACAAGGTTTTTGTTTTCCATTTACTCTTGTTAATATTACTGCAAGGAGAGAATATGGATAAGATTATTTTATTTTGTCTTGTTTATATGATAGCAAGGAGAGAATATGGAAAAGATTATTTACTTTTTCTTTTTAATATTATTGCAAGGAGAGAACATGGATAATATTATTTTATTTTCTCTTTTTAGTATTAGAGCAAGGAGAGTACAGGGATAAAATAAATAATTTTCTCTTGTTAACATTACAGCAAGGAGAGAATATGGAAAAGATTAATTCCATTGGCTGCCTTAAAGCTGGAGAGAGCTGGCTGGAGGCAAACCTGATCCCAGTGGCTGGGGTGGCAGTGGGAATAGCTTTACTACAGGTGAGTCCAATAGCAATAATGAAATTTGGTCTTTGTATATGTGCATGCTTGCTTACATAAACAGTTAATCATAAGACCTTTTTCGAGACATAATCATTTTGTATTTTTTTTAGAATTTGATTATTTAATCAATTCTGGTATTAATTTGGCCTGTTTAATATAAACTTGATATTTTTTTATCAATTTGTAACATATATGCTTTGCAATGCATGTACATATGAAGGTGAATTAACAATTTACTAAGTGCATGGTGACTTTTTATTTGCATGAGCATGGTTTATCCTTAATTACTGTTAAAGGATGATACTGATTACTGGCAGGGATGTTTCTAATCATAACTGGGTGATTTGTGTAGAATGTAAGATAGAGTTCAGGAAATGTACTCCAGTAAGCTGGCCAGGAGTGCAAGCAATGTCATTATGCTCTCAGCATCTCCTGGTCAGATTACAGATGTATTTTTCAGAAGTTGCAATCTGAATATCTAAATTGATTTTTCAATAACATAGGGGTGAACAGTGTATGAATTGGGCAGGATTTATTATCATAAGACAAAAAAAATTAGCCGTAGTCCCAGAATGTACCGTAAAATCTCCACTTAAAACCGCACTTCCGATTAAAACCGCACCCAGACTTCGCTGATATTCCAGGTGAGACACTGCGAGAGGCTCAACTACTAAGAACCCCCCTTTAAAACCTCACCAACTTTTGCTACGGAATGATTTGACAAAAGACACAATCAAGCTATCATCTAGAAATGAACCGCGTAGGTTGCGACACGGCCATTCCTGTCCACTTTAAAATTCCTTGGGCATTTTATTTAAACACATCATAACACTTTTTTGCAGGGTCACTCAAGCATGAAGTTTGGGAAGACGTAAGGGCAGGTGAACCTCTGCCTGTTTATACAGATTTTATATTCCGTGCCTTATTCTTGTTTGCTACTGATTTGTCATTATATTTTGGAAAAAATATTCTACTAATCCATTTCAAGTCACTGTATATTTTAATTCTAAAAGTAATATTTTGAAGATTCAAATCATTTTCATACCGGTTACTTCGGTATTATCATCGTCCCATCGTACGTTGACATCGCTCCATGTCACAATTTGCTGGTGCGTTTGAAAACATCGCTGGTCAGCTTAACTTAATATCAAAGTAACTGAAGTTACCTTTTCAAGATACGCACGTATAGGAAACATGACACTTGAAAACGAGTGATTTAAAGGAAAAAATAAAGTGGCCAGTCGGGGTAAGCAAGTTTTTTTCCTGAAGAAAGTTTCCGTGTGGGGAGCCAATTTGTCAAGGCAGTGTTCGCACAAGGCACGCTGGGACGAAATAGGTGGCTGTTCTGTTTACCACCCACTGCGTACAGCCGTTCAAAATATTCTTAGCAGAATACCGGGGTGTTTAAGCACATGGCGGCACTCAGACTTGATTTTAAAATGATCGTCTGCCATTGTGTGACACTTTACGATGTCAGCTTTTTATTCACTTTACGTTTTAATCAAATAATCATTGCTAAATAATGCTGCAAATGGGTTTAAAGTAGGCTTTATTTCAATTTTGCTTGACCATGCCCAACGAAGTGGGCCGCTGTGTGTTACAGCAGGGTTGTTGTAAACGTATTATTCGGTGACAATTACCAAGATTTTATAACATGTTATGTATCACATGAAAACTAATCAGCAATATTTAATTTATAAATAACAACTAAACGTAAATAATAAATTTACACACGGCTCCCATGCATGCGAGATTGCTGCTAAGAACGGCCTTCGAAAGTTGCAATATTATCGCCCACTCGCCGGCCCAAAAACGATGTCCGTCAGGAAGATATTCAGGAAACCCTTCTAGTATAAACCGCACAGTGCTTTCAGGAAATCAACCTGATTTCAAGATTTTGAATTTCTTGATTAAACCGCGGTTTTAAGTGGAGATTTTACGGTAGCTTGTGTTTCATTTGGTCACTGTTGTCTGTAGCTGTATGTATCCTGCTTTTGTTGTATATCTGTGCATCTTGTTTACCGTGTAGCATGTGTTTTATTTACAGATACTTGGCATATGCTTTGGCTTTAACCTGCGCAGTGATATCCTCGCACAAAAATCCAAGTGGCGCTGATAGTTGATCCCTGCTTGTGGAGCACTTGTTTTATTTGTACTAAGATGCACTTGTACTTAATTTTACTTGCACTGTACAATCTGTCCAACCCTAGATACCAATGTAATTGAAGTTATGATCTGTTCCACAACCCTTACACTTTTTACACAGCAGTGTTGTCTGATTCTTTCTGGCTCCCTCGGCAAACAGTGGGTGTATGAAATGGATTACTTGATAGAATGTATTGAGACTGCTGCATAACTTGTGTATATCCCTTGTGCCCATTCAACAGATATAAACAACAAAAAGTTGATGTGAGAACAAAAGTCTTTGTATAACATTCACCTATGCAATGTTTTGTATGTCTTTTGTATCCTATCAGTTGTTTTATTCACTCCCTCCCCCCTCCCTTGTCTCAGCCATATTGAATGTTTGCATCCTTCCATCAAACCTGTAATATCCTGAGTGTAGAAGCTTTATTTTATTTCATATATATGTATGTGTGTATGAATGTATGTAATGTACATGTCACAGCAGCATGTTAGCTCTATAGATGGCCTGATGATCAAATATAATCAATGATTGGTCAGGTTGATCGAGTCCATCCCATGACTGATCCTGCAGCAGCATGAGTGATTTCAAATTTTTGCACGTAACTTAAACTTTGTGATGAGGAAATGTATGCTTTTTTTATACATTATGCAAGCAAACTAGAGAAAAGTAATGTAAAGTTTTGAAATGCCGTGCTAGTCTGTTACTTACAAAAGTAATGTAAATGGTTGACACCTTTTGAAAAAGACTAGCTGTGTGAGGGTTCTTGTACACAAGCTTTCGGGTGCTCGGCCCCCTTCCTCAGGTGTAAATGGAGCTGTTCCTCAGGTAGCTGTTCCCAGTATGGTTCATTTGGACAGGATTATGGCAAAGCTTGTCGGGTCTATTGTTAAGTTGTGTCGGTGCTGGCTGAATTAGGGGATTGGTGGATTAGTGATCATGATTACCTGGAAATCATGATCACTAATCCACCAATCCCCTAATTCAGCCAGCACGACACAACTTAACAATAGACCCGACAAGCTTTGCCATAATCCTGTCCAAATGAACCATACTGGGAACAGCTACCTGAGGAACAGCTCCATTTACACCTGAGGAAGGGGGCCGAGCACCGAAAGCTTGTGTACAAGAACCCACACACAGCTAGTCTTTTTCAAAAGGTGTCAACCATTTACATTACCTTAGAGAAAAGTAAGCGTTTATCAAAAAACTTAATTCGCGAGTTCCTATAAAGACATGTAGGGTATAGAATTATTAGCCTGAATGTAGGCTTACATATAAGGTGAGATGATGTAAATGTCTATATATGGTCCGAAAGTTCATACTTTAAAACAACCGATTATTTCTGATATTTGGTCAGTTAACAAATTTTTACTGATGCTCGATCATGAAATTCCTAACACTAATTAGCACCACATGCACATAATCATACTGCTTTCTCTGTATCAAAGGTGACCTCATGCTGTGCTTGTTACCTTTGGTTAACAACATAGGAGATAGGATAAGGCAGAATTGCATGACTAATTGGTTAATGTATTCAGGGTTTATTATTTTAATGGCATGTGAAATTTATAAACAGATACTCTATTTACAAATGTAATATTTACAGATCAGGTGAAGCTGGAAAAAGTTATATATTTTTGTGGTAAAGCCAGCCACAAAGACAGTTTTTTGTACATCATACTGTACATCATACTGTATAAAAGACCCAAAGTTTCTGTCTGAGGTAAATCTAACATAATGTTATAAAAATGTATATAAAGGACAATTGTCTCAAACTGACAACATGCATGATTTTAGGTCAGTGGGAACATTGGTCAAGGTCACCTATAGGGGACATATATCTAGAATCTCCTCACTGTATTGCTGTAAAAAAACATTTTGAAAATGGTTCCATGTCAGTTAAAACAAACATGTTGTATTTACCCATGCGATCACTCCAAGAAAATTTGGGCATGCATCCCAAAACTCCCTGGCCAGTGCCTAATGCTCTGTGTGCATGTTGCTGTACCTTTCATTTAGTGATGCACATAGTGCATAACATTACCCTACAAAATTCAGTGATCACCAAGTGTTTTTCACATAATTTTGTTTGCATTTTTAGCTCAGCTGACTATAAGTCATCTGAGCTATAGTCGTGGTCCATTGTCCGTCGTCCGTCCGTCTGTCCGTCCGTCCGTCCGTAGATGTGGCACTTTTGAAACCGTAAGACCTAGGAATCCAAAATTCGGCATAATGTTAGATGTCCCCAAGATCTCCTACCAAGCCAAAAACTGGGTCTTTGCAACTTCGTTCCTTTGAGAAATTAAGGAAAAACCTCAATTTTTTATTAAAAACCTATTTTCACACTTCAGGACTGCCTAATATCAAAACCACTCATCTGTTTTTCCTCATATTTACCATAAATATTCCTCTATATAGTTCCTATGTACATGCCAGAAATTATGTCTGTATTATTTAATTTAAAAAAGTTATGGGCCCAAACATAATGCATTTTGTAAAAAATCAGGAAAGATATTTGATCACTTAACACAAAAAATGTTAAAGCTATCGACCTTTTTTCCAGTAATATAACTTTAATTAATCAAAATTTAATTGTATACCCAAAATTAGATTAAAATCTTTTAATTTTTTTTTAATATTAGCAAAAATATAAAATTGGGACCTTAAATTTTGCCCAACTTTGACCATGGCACGTTTTTTCCCTTTAAGTACTGTGGATTTAATTTTCACAGCATGTTTTTGTTAGCATTTCAACTGTTAACACCAAAAATTTGAAACCAGTTGATCAAAAGCTGTAGATTTTAATAAGTTTTCAAGCACCATGTAACATATTGTTTACATCAAGCTAGTGTTATGCAGTTTGCAAGAGCTCAGCTCCCCAGCTTCAGCTCTTAGTTCCTTAAATTCGGCATACAGTTAGATGTCTCCAAAATCCCCTACCATGCCAAGAATTTGGTCACTAGGACTTAATACCTTCGAGATATTAATGAAAAACTTCATTTTTCCATTAAAAACCCATTGTTACACTTCAAGACTGCCTAATATCCAAACCACTGATCTGACTTTAATAATAAATAATATACATATTTTTCATTCTCTATGCACATGCCAGAATGATGTCAGTATTGCGTAATTGTTTTAAGTTATGGGCCCAAACATAATGCACTTTGTAAAAAATCAAGAAATATATTTTCTTCCTTTAACAAGGGCATAGCTGAAGCTAGAGATTTTTTTGTCAGGGATGTAACATTATTTAATCAAGATTCAATTGAATATCCAAAATTAGTTCTGAATTTTTCAAATTTTATAAGTTATTAGTATAAATATAAAATTAGTACCTTAAATTTTGCCCAACTGTGACCATGGCACGTTTGTGTCCTGTGAGCACTGTTGATATAATTTTCATATCATGCACACATTAGGATTTCAGCTTTTTAGTTTAGAAAGCTGAAAGAAATTGGCCAAAAATTGTAGCTTTTATTAATGTTTTTTATGAGACCCTGTCAGACTTTGGCTCTCTCCAGCCCCTCTTGAGTCACCTGTATGTTGACCTTGTTGACCTTTCATCAAATTATGCACGCTTGAGGCGAGGCATACAGGAATCCAGGCAGCTTATGGCCAGCCACAGTTGATCCAGGTGTCCAACCCAACTCATCTAGTAGTTTTAACCAACAACATAACAATAAACAATAAATTAATAAATTTTTATTGGTTTTTAATAACAAATTAAAGAAAAATAGAAAAGGAATTTGTTAGTTTATAATAACAGGAAATTAACTTGCAGTTACTGATGATATAAGAATCTTGTATCGATGGGTAGAATGTCACATATTCCAAATAACACCATGCAGTCACCTATGGCATTTTTCAGTTCAATTTTAATAATAAAGAAGTAAATCATATTATTCATTACTAATCATTAGGGATCATATGAAGGAAATTAATGATAGACAAAGATGCAGTTGATAATATTAATCTAGATTCCTACTGTGTCTAGTGTGTACATTGATGTGAAATTAGTCCAAAATGAATTTTTTACAGTTATTTTTTAATATAAATAAAAGCCATAAAACCAGGTACTTATGATCATTATTTAAATGTGTGAATTTTGTATATTCTGGATTCTCAACATCATTGGTTGGTGAAACTGAATAAATACCAGACATGGTGCGAATACTTTGTAATTGTATTTAAATACGAATATGATTATGTACTCCATTATAAAATTTCTTGCATAAAGAATAGGAATTCAGGTAAAAATGAAAGTATATGAATACTCGTGCAAATACTTTCAAAATGTATTCATGAATGCATTCATGAATATATTCTTTAATATTATTTTAATAATCATATCAGTTATATTTCATTTAAAAAAATCATATGATTCTCTTATTATTTTTTATAAAAATTATATTTGGGACAATATTTGTAATTTTTTTTAATAAATAGTTAAACTCTTATATTATATGTTCTGCTTATAAGTTATATGGCCAAGTCAAAATCTGTGTGACAAAAGTACTCCATTTGTTAATAAAATAAATGAAATCAATCCTCTTCCCTGTCTCCAAAGGTACTATCAAAATCATACATAAGCTAAACAACAACAACTCATAATACAGCTTATATTTATTACCACACAAAACCAGCATGTGCCTCATTTCTAAATAATATTTTTTTATCATATATAACAGCTGAGCGTCGTGACCCATAGGTCCCTTGTTTACTACAAGTGACGCTATTAATGTATTCAACAGTTTGTTTGTTAAATATATTTCTTTAGCACATATACACTTAAATGTGCAAGAAAACAAGAAAGAGGTCTTATCATTAATGATTATGATTTCATTTCTCCAATCAAGAAATGGCTAACTGGAGACTGTGTTAAGACTCAGGCCTATGAATAATAGTTAATGTTTCATCTGTTTAACCAGTCAGTGAGTAGGAGCCAACATTTGGTTGCCCAACCATATTCTGAAGATTAACTTTCCCCAGGGGAGCAGTTAACCGTTAATGTTGAGCCCTGCTGCATGGCATGAGGAGACTGCTACTAGCAGTGCTAGGCACCACATGCTATTCTTTTGGAACACACAAAATGTTTTGGAACCAGGTTGTTCGATCTACTTTTGTCCAAAATGTTTTGAAATCAGTGAGTGTGAAAGTGTAATCAGTCCCTTGACTGATGTTCCCTGGACCAATATACTTTGATATATACTCATTAAATTCATTTTACTCATTATTGACTAGTGATGCATGTTATTTTTTAAAAAATTTCCTCAAAAGCAAGTGCCAATCTTTTATTTGTATATTCATGGATTTAAGATGTGCAAGCTTTGTACTCAGATACATTTATCATGTTGTATGCCTGTCCAATATTCTGTATATATCACCAGCAAATTATAAATTAGACAGCTCCTCATTTGTACTGTACATCATAAGATAAACTTTTATGTGAATTGTTAAATTTTATTCCTCCACAAGTTAGCAGGTAGTTATGTTTCTTTAATCACTGTTTGTTATATAGTTTCACACAACATTATACACAGGTTTTGATGTTTTGAGGGACAAGGAAATACCCATTAAATGATCCATAAAATTTAGAGGTAATCTGGATAACCATAATATAGTTTTAATTTAAGGATTCCACACCAATTGTGAGATTGGTAGTTTCTTTACCCTGGCTGAGGGCTAGAGCAGTTCACTGTTATGAAGAGGGATCTTTATTCTGAGGTTCCCCTTAGACCAAACAATGGCATATGGGAACCGTGACACACATTTTCTGTGTAGCACTCAGCGAAGTTTGATTAGGATCTCGGTGAAGGTATTTTTGTGGTCTCAGACTCTTTATTTACATTTATATTAGTTTTTGTTTATCAGTTCATCTATGGCAATATGTTATAAAGATTTTAGCTGTAACATATGTGTCAGATGAATAATTGAAACTTGGAAGTTGTTCTGAGCGTAAGAGATGGTCATTGTATAGTCTGTATTGGTTCCTTTACTGCCTGTTGTGTTTATATGTTCATCAGTTATCTGTATTGTCTGCTTGCTACATTTATATCCTGCATAAAACACTGATAACACAAGTATGGTTGCTGTGGTTTATGATACTCATTATTTTATCATACTGGTGGAGAATATTTAACATATTTACAGATGATCATTTTTCACTCAGGCTTTTAACAGTTTAACAAAGCCAGCAGACCATATAATAAGTGAACACTTTAGCATTTTACAGCAAAGCTTGTAATACGCTAACTGTTTTATTATGTCAGAAAAGTTGAAAGGGTGATAGCAGGTTTATCACATCACAAAGAAGTTTATAGTGCAGGAGCAGTTCTATTGTATCACAGAGCAGTTTATAGTGCAGTAGCAGATTATCATATTACAGAACAGTTACAGTACAGTAGCAGTTTTATCATATCACAGAGCAATTTATATTGCAATAGCAGTTTTATCATACCAAAGTAGAATTAACATATGATAATTTTCTAAAAAGTAGTATTTGTTTCATGCTGAATAAATTCATTTATCTTTATGCAATGTTATACCTGATTTGCATGCATGTGATTATATCATTATCATTTAATAATTTTATTATCATGTGATAGCATTATTATGCTATGATAAAGTCATGTGATGGCAATATTGTCACATGCTCTGATTTAAAGATTACCGTACTATCAGAAGAAAACAGAAAACCCTTGCATTAACAATGGGAGATCTGCTATTTTATCCAAATATTACTCTTTTTATTATCTATACTTTTATAGCCTTTCTTACATAATATTTTGAAATTTTCATTGGAATAGATTGTATTTTAGAAATTAATGTACTTATACACATTTTGTATGTATAAATTTCATCTACATAAAAGCAATAAACACTGCATTTCAAAGTTGTTTTTCTGTTTCTCTAATTAGTTATTCAGCTACCATCCCCTATAAGTAAATGTATTTGTCAACAACTTAACTTTTAATTCTTTTTGCAAGATGTATCAGACTTTCAAATGGGCCTGACTGTGGAGTAATATCTTACCAAACACAGTACACCAACAAATATTCAAGTTAGAAATATATACTTTGACATTATTTGTAAAAGCCAAGATATTAAGCATTAGTTTCCACATCAGAAATAGGCATATTGGTATCCTAATTCAGTCTGTCACAACTTCTCCACGTGAATGAGAATAGTTTCTCTAGGGGTATTTTCAGTATGAACTTCCATTTGTAATACTTAGTTCACAGAAACACCACCAGATGGCAGTGATTATCAGTAAAGGGATGCTTACTGTAAGTATGAGGCTGTTTCATATAGCACACTCAAGATGTTTCTATTTTATTAGATTTATTCATAAAATTGTTGTTTTCATATGGGCCATTTGTGGTCATTTACATTCAGAGTTCATTATCATCTTTTTTTTATCTTGCAGATCCTTGGAATATGTTTTGCACAGAACTTGAGAAGTGATATTTTTGCACAGAAGGCTAAGTGGCGCTGATATTGATAAGGCAGTGAAGGTCATGCCAAGTACAGTTCAAGGTCAAACAGCCAGACACGTGGTGCTCTGGTATATTTGCAGCCCCTGTCTGTCATCCTTCCAGTTTCTGTTTCACTGACAAAGCCTTTTTCTACATGAATCAGTGGCCATTTTGTGCCACAAAATAACATACAGATACCTTTATGTGTATGATATTTAATATGATCACCTGTGTTTCAAACCTGAGAATCCTTGAGCTGTTACAATACTCATGTCTTTATGTTAAAACTGCATGCATGTACTTAAACATATTTCAAGGTAAATCTGATTTGTAAGAAGTACATGCATGCAGCTGTTACACTCACGTCTTTGTTTATTTGATTACCTACACTCTAGTTTATTTTGTCTACATGTCACTCGTAAGATTGTGAAAGTAAAACACCTGTAAATGACGCTTGTGCAGAATTCATCAGATTCCCTGGTTACAATAGTTAGGAATACCAGATCAGAGATGTGGTACCTTGTTTACTGGACAGTACCTTCTCTGATTTGCATGCATTGGACTCCCAACATTTGTTTGTGGGTTTAATTTGTTGGTACATATAAGGTCTTTTAACATTCCAGGTTACCTGCACAGTTTATATATTAAGATGCACCTCCATGCTTTTTTATTATTTTTTTTTTTTTTGGCAGGGGTCTGTTTCCACTGATTTCTCCAAATGTATATTTGTTCAGTAGCTTTGTACATGAAGACCACATGTTTCCAACATCTTGCCAATCACTGAGGCTTGTATTTCGTTCCAGCTTACATTAAGATACTTTCAAAAGGAAACCTCACTGTATGGAACATCTCTTATAAGGACACTGTCTGGCATTAGCTTTTGTTCAAAGTCATTGACCAAACTTATGGCTGTATATACTTGTACCACAAATAAAACATTTTATACAACTTTTCATTCAGTTTAGAGTAATGCAGCCATATAGATAAGATTGATTTATGCTTTCTCAGTCCGGGTGACCCTCCCCTTTTGAAGTATTTTGGTGTAAGCTCCAACACACACAAGCATATATATATGTATAGTCATGCCCTGTATACATGTACATTAGTTCATGAACAGAGATTTAAAATCAATTATTTCTCTCTTCTGGCAAATATTATCATATATTATATCAGAGGGTATATTTTACAGGAAACTATCCCAGTTAGAGCAAATGGACTTAATTTGTCAAGAATAGTACCAGCATCGTGTCCAGTTAGGAGAGAGAGCTGACTAAGTATTTCATATCAGTTGCTTATAATGACTAATTTCATTTGAATAATAACAATTTATACATACAGGTCTAAGTGCATCTATTTAATTCTTAATGCTGACATTGTAATCCAACCCCAGATAATAATATTTGTTTATGAATATATAAATACTTATTCACCCTTGATTTTAAAAAGAGATTGAATTAGTTTCATACACTATTCAGTTATATTTTATTTGTGAAGTTGCATGTAGTTCACTCGAATATTATGGTAAAATTATTCATTACACACTGCTCTAAGTTACTGTATTCCTATTATTACTTGTGGGCTCAGAAGGAATTACTTTGGTTGTTGCACAAATTTATGAAACACCAGTGTCATTTAACATGGTCAGCCTCCCCATAAAATGTAAAAGCAAAGCACCAGTATCTTCCATTTATATTTAAGTATGACTAAATGATTTCAGATGTTACTTACATTTTTTTCCCACAAAGCCTCAGGTTAGGGGACTTCCTAAGATATGTAAAGATCAAATACCGTTTTTATGTATGTCGAACCTGGATAAAGAAGCTATGGTTAGATGTTATGTCTCAGATGTTTCAAGAAAGAAAACTGTTCCAGCAGTGAAAGTACTTGTGCAGTATTGTAGAACAGTACATTAACATGCAACTAGATGTCTGCACTGCATAGCCAAAAATCTCAAAAACATCAGTGCAAATGGACATGGTTACAAACTTTTTATTATCACTAATAAATGTTGCTTTGAGTTTATTTTATTATATTCACAGAGATATTAATCCTGTTCAACATTCAGTGAGCATGTAGGTGTCACAAAACAGATATTTTATTCATTGACAATCCCTGAAACATTTGTGACAGAGGGAGATCTTTTTCATGTATAGACAATCAATTTGGTACTATAGTCAGTTCCACCAACCCTGTCCACACATTTTTCATGATTATGAAGATTATTTCAAGAATGCAAAAACATTTTGCCCCTACAGCAGAAAGAAAAAATGGGTAATTAACTATTATGGAAATAATGGCCTCTCTGAAGTAATTTTCCTGTTAACAATTTAAAACCATATTAACAGTAACTAGTCTATTCTGTAGTGACATCTTACCACAATCTATGAAATGAACATGATAGGGAACAGTGATGTCGTTCTTATAGACGTGATGAAGAAAAGAGGCACACATTTTCACAGGGCCAGTAATCAAGAACTGCCGAACCCAGTTTACAGTGAGACTTGTATTCTCCTCACGCATGCCTTTCACTGTTACGTCACATTACTTCAAATCCATATCCAAGGAGGATAACATGGCTGGACGCCATGAACCATGGACATTTATGAAACATGTTAACCATGTCATAAAGGGAATAATATTTATATCGTAAGCAGGTATGGTACCAAAAATTATGCATTTTCCTCTTTCCGGCATTGGTCCAACTTTGTTTGGCAAGTTTGTCTTGTATGGAGATAATCGCAAAAAATCAGGTGGACAGGGGTAGTGGGATGGACTATAGTATTTGGTACTGCACTTGTCAGTAAACTAGTAGTCGGGTCCTCAGGATGAATACTGAATTTTACATGAAAGGTGGAGACAGTGAGGTGTGTGTGTATATATATATATATATATATATATATATATATATATCTTTATAATAGCTTAGTGGCTTAGTGACAATATTGTCTGACATAGCATATTTGATTCTAAGAAACTCTTCAGAATCGTTACAAAATTATTGTGATCCAGTCACTCAGTGTAACCTTTCATTGTGCTTGGTCTTGTTGTTTTGTGCTTTTCTGGCACAGAATAAAAAAGCTTCACAGTCATTGAATGTGTTTTATACACATCACCGTAACAATTCTTTAGACAATTTTCCACTGAATTGTGAAACATTTCTTTATTGTGGAATATTCATCATTGAAATTGTCATTCCTATGCATTTTTCTGTCAGATTACCTTTCAAGCAGTGCATGTAGTAAAGCACCACTGTCAGAAACTTGTTTTGCCTAAAATGTTTATTTCATTCTTTAAGTAAGAGAAGTTCCAGAACAAAATTCAATTTTCCTGTGTAACTTTTCCTTCCCTGCCTTCCGTGCCAGGAGAAATAAGCAGATCATAGACTGTACTTTAGCCCTAATATTACAAGTCAGTATAGGAGAAGTGTGATATTCATCATAGCAGATGATAAAACAAAAGATCAGGGTCCTGTATCAGGAAAGATGATTTAACTTCTAATATTGCTTAAATAAACAAGATAGAAAAGAAATCTGCATAAAAGAAAATCTAAAATTAGGAATTTAAGACATTTAAAATGAACCTGTGAGACCATGTTGTGTATGTATCCTTGATACATGGCTAAATGGTTCTTGTTGGGGACGTGGTTCTTGCTGGGATTAATTGTTCAATTCAGTTGTATAAGTCGGCTACAGGTGTACATGAAGTCATAAATCACCAGTCATCAAATGATTAATTTAACACACTTTACTATGTATCTCATCACAAGATATCTCTTGCATTTTGAAATCATCTGATTTTCTGTCATTCTGAGCTGTTGTGATGGGTCAGCTATCTGTCCAGTAGGCCACTGGGTCATTTGGTATTGTAAAATCTGGTTTGCATATTGATCAGGGAGATTCCTAGGAATTGTACAAGACTGATGGCACCACCTTTATTTTTTCTTTATCATCCATTTTTGATTATATTTATTTTGGCTGCCAAACTACAGCAGTTCTACTTTCACATTGGATTCATGAATTGTCCTAGAACTGAGTGTGCTTATTATGAGACAATAAGTCATTGTGTTTTTACCAAACATGCATGTATTTCTCTCATCCTACATAGTTTGAACCAATTTTGCAAAGAAGTTCTTAAAATTGTGATGAAATGTTTGTGAATTTTAGCCCATAATGTTGTTGGTCATGTTTGTTACTGTAGCTGAGCGTCATGACCCATGGGCCACTTGTGACTTGGCAAGACTAAGAACCCATGGTGCTAGGAATCTAAGAAAGCTGATAGATTCATATTAAATTTATCCTTTGGTGTTATATTTTGTGACATTGATAAAGAAAACAATCATCTTTTTCATATATCATTTGGGAAAAAACTTCATCTGAATTGTTAATGAAAAGGGAAGATTGTGTATTATATATTTTTTACCAGGAAGAAGCAATGTGCATGCATTTACAAACTTGCCTTACTCAAGTTTTTGTTTATAGAAATTAAGTACATCCAAGAGTACGACAGTTGTAAGAAATTATCTGTATATTGACATTGGTCAAGTCTGTGACTTATATTTTCATGAAGTCCACATGCAACATTTGATTGATGACTTTCTTAACCATTGTTACTGTGAGATCTGCACATGTATTCCCAAAATGGATTAAATATATATATATGCTTAAAAGAACAAGCTTTAGTAAATGCCCAGGAAAGTGTGGGTTAAGGGCACATATCAGAAATGAAATTATATATATATATATATCACCTAATGGGTATGGCTGCGAAAAATTAAAGGTACACAAAATCTTGTCTAAATAAAAACAAAAATAATCAAGTTGACTGAATCAGGTTAATTATTTACTCAAGAATAGATATTTGTTATTTATTAAGATAAGAGGAAGAGGAATATTTCTTTAGAACTGTGTGAATATCACAGACCTCCTGATCTATGTATGTGTATATGTATGTCAATGAGGAACTTAAGAATATGACCATATTATTAATTACAGTAATATTGCTTCTTCGTCTCAGCGCCATCTTGTGTTCACTATGTGAAACAAAACCTGTGAGACATTCACACTGGATCATTCCTTTGTATGTCCTCATACAGCAGGTATTATCACTTCAATGAGGTGTAATTTGATTCAGGCTGAAATTTATTCAACACAAGAGATTGGAGAGATCTCTATAACATCTATATTGTTCAAAGTTTAAATACTAGTTAGTACAGTGAAGCAAAAGCAACAATTACTGTAATTAACAATAATCATTTTCATAGGTACACCATTTGTATCTTTACTGTGATATACATGTATATCCAAACTTTTACAACAGTGACCAGGTTCTCTTATCATATTTTCATTGTAAGAGTGACATTTTAAAAACTGTACCAAATACGTTAACTTATAATGATTAGTCTTTTTTTTCTCATTCTACATTTGCTTTTTTACCAAAGACTACCTAAAAAAATCTTTATTTCATTTGCTTTGCATGTGAATATATTATTTGCATTTTTGTATGTAAAAAATAGAATGACAATTTACATCATAATGTTTATTCATGAACTGCTTTAATTGGTTATATCCCATCTTAAGTTAATTAGAGAGCATGTTTACCATATTCTAGAATTTTTAGTGCAGTTCTGTATATTTGTTTACCGGTAATACTGCTTCCTATGTCTAAGTTTGGTCCAAATATGCATGTAACACTTGTGGCATGTGTTTGAATGAAGTTGTAAATTTTGTTGCACTTTGTCTAATTAAACTTTGCAAAGCTACTCTTTAAGTTTGTCATTTTTGTTTTCATTTCCTTTGACATTACTAGTGAATAACACGAAGCCAGTCTTTGACCAAAACATTCATAACATTTGGATTAAAAAAAATAAAAGTAACTAGAATTAATGGAGAAATGTTATGCCCCTATCAAGGCTTGATTTATCCACTTTGTCTCCCCCCTTTCATCAAGTGTAACTGTAGTACCATCAAGGCTTGATTTATCCACTTTGTCTCCCACCTTTCATTTCACTCTTTTCTTGACTTGGTGTGGCATCACGTCTGTTGGCTCATATTTAAACAATTTGCTGCAGCTCAGTATGAAATTGAAAATCAATTCATTCCCCTCAATTTTTATTAAATCTGCCCATAACTGTTGAAATTGCTGGTACTGAGCCAAACAGCAAGACTTGCCGACAGGGATGGAACCATACCGTTTGTACAACCTGCTTGAGAGGAAATTTTCTAACCTGCTATATTTTATCTGAGCACTCTGAGGTGTGGCTTGTGCCCCCTCACCATAAAAACACACAAGTAGTATCAGTCAGTTTGGTTTCAGGCTGTTATTTTCCTGATTAACAGGATAGATGGTTTATGTGTCCTAAATTTTAGAGAGTCAATACACTGCTTTGTTTAAAGTTAAATTAAAAACAAGATGCTGTTTAGTCTTGATTGGTGTATGATGAGAATGGGGCCTTGTAATTGGCAAACCAAAATAAACTAAATAAGAAATCCACTTAATTCAACATTTAAGTATTGTTGATAATTTATTAATCATAAATATTTTTTGCAGTTTCAGAGCATAGAGATAAAAAAACATTAAATCGCCAGCTAATATATCTTATCGAGTGTTTCATTGATATATATCACTAGGTGGAATATACTGTGTTGGACAGATATATATATTTATATATACATATATATATATTGTTATATATATATATATATATATATATATATATATATATATATATATATATATAAATTGTTATTCAACTGACCTGATTATGAGCCCTATCTGTCAGATCTCCAGTAATAAGGTGACCAAAAAATACCTGCTCATCTGACCTTGTTTTTACCGAGGCTTGACATCTCACTGATACAGACTTTCTATTATCCCATCAGTACTTCTATACACCAGTTAACAAGAAAGTTGATTTATCTAACTATAGCTTTATTATGCTGATTGCAAACATGGGAGCTTATGTGCTGGCACCAGACTGTATGAAAGATCCAGGGTTTAGACATAATGAAACTAAATGACTTATTTGTATGTGTGTCTTTCAATATGCTATGCTTTATTTTATACAATGATGCATGGACCATACTGTTATAAGAAAAAGTCCTTACAGTGCATATTTAATTATACAAATGTGCAAGTAAACACACAAATTCAAGAATGATTGAATGTGTCAACAAATATTAAGGAGCCAGTTAAAAGATCATTCTTGACTTGTACTGAGTATTAAACATACTTATAAAAGGTGTCTTATTTTATTTAACTCTGCTAGAAAACCATGTTTCAGACATATTTTTTGTGACTTTGCATTCTGTATGCTAAAACGTAACCGGGTGTAAGACAGGATTATCAGCATTTACCATGAACTTCGCCATTTTTTTTTAACAGCTATTTCACCATTTTCAAACTGGGTTAGTATGTGCTTGGGAAAACAACAACAAGCCGTATAGGACAAAAACAGGCATTTTCGACCACGCATTTTTTGGCCAGTTTACAACTTTATTACAATTAGGATAGGTATACATGATGTTTCCATGGTCCTTTATTGTTTCGTGAGTATAGTCTACTAAGTTATGTTCATGTCGCGAGCGCAAAGCCCTTGAGGGAGCCTCTTTAAAGCAATCCAGGTTAACGAGTTTATATCAATGATACATTAACTTGGCCTCAGGCTTTAACCCTTTACTGTTTAAAGTCCATTAAAGAGCACTAAAAATGGGCAACTAGAATGCCATGATATGTAAAGATTCTTTCAGGACAAAAATATTGCATATTATTTTTAATTTTCAATGATTTTCAATAATTTTCAGCATACCCTCCTAGTGGGAACTGTTTAAATGATAAAGATACAAAAAAAGCTTGAAAAGATATTGCTGTTAGTGTAAATTAAAATAGTGTCAGAAATCTAAAATAAATGTAAACAGTAAGGGTTAAATAACCTGTGAGGACAAATACTGGGAAGTTTGGATAAGTTTATAATAACAAAGATTTGTATATTCATTGACCCCTGGTCAAATTAGCTGTCTGATTGTAGACTCTTCATGAAGTACTGGTAGCCCTAAATACACAGAGGAGTATATAATAGAAAAGATGTGTGTGTGCTTATGCCATATGTTATATGTTATCAGAAGGACTCGATACTGAGATGATCATGTGTTGTTTTGAAAGTTCTTCAGTCTGTATCAGAGTTGTTTTGTTGTCAAGCAGCCAGTTTGGGGATATAATAAACCTTTAGGCTTTGCTAGACAATGAGCCTGCACTTGCTTACCCACCAGTGATATCTATCAACTAGATGTGACTATCATCAGCTGATATCTTTTTGTGGGACATTTGTAAATGATAATGGTTGGTGACCTTCTGAATATGGTATCCTCTGTGCGAGTCTAAGTTGATTGTTTATATCCACCTGCGAAGTTGGAAGGAGGTTAAACTTAAACCAGTGTCTGTCTGTCTGTCTGTCTGTCAATATGTCTAATTATTGTGAACAGGATTAACTTACCTATGGAGTTCAGTGAAAGTTAGTGGAAAATTGGCACAACATTTTCTTGCTTATCAAGCTTGAATCTTAATTGTATTATGGTTTAATAAAACATCATGTTTTAGTAACAGTTGAAGGTGCCTATTCACCTACCATTCGAATATTAATTTATGTGATTTCTTGTTTCCTCTGTATATATATTAATAATGTAAGGGTAATTTATGTTGTAGAAAGTTTTATAATGCTTTCATGAAGAATGTATGAACTTGTTTGTAAACAACATGTTTGTAAACACAGCAATATTGTCAAACAGGAAAATGTAACCTAAGGTTGTATGTTACATATATGTGGAAGTAGAAAGGTCACTTGTTTGAAAAAAATTTGCAAAACTCTAGCTTATCTGACTTGCTGCCAGATGTACTTGTTGATTATTTTGGCAGGCCCCCTCTTACTGTAAACACATTGATATAAACAAAACAAGCAGCCTGTGTGTGGTGATATCAACCTTTTCTGGCCTATTTTTTGCAATAGCTTCAAGGGATAACCTCTAGTTTATAATAGTCAGATAGGTGATTGGGCCCCTTTAAGGAAAGCTGTAGCACCACTGAGGCACAAAATAACTAAGAGGGACACAAAGGGTTAGTAAGGCAAGGAGAGAGAGAGGGATGGTATGTATATCTTTTACCTGTATCAGTAGGCCTATACAAGACATTTTTCTCTCATTCGGAGTACTATATAAATAATAAATAGTCACTAGATGCCTTAACCATATGAAACTTTATCACTTGTGTTCAACTCAAGCATGTACACATGTGATACAAAAAGTGAACAGAAACTCCAGTCTGGTAGACCTGATAGAAGTAACATGGGTGATGGGAGTGTGTGGTTGTAGTGATGTGTACAGTGATCCAGGGTGCAGTACAAGTATGCTGTGTCTACTTGTGTGTAAAAATATGCCTTGATGTAGCTCATGTATGCTCTCTCGTGAGTCTATAACTTGTGCTGTCAAGGTTCTGTTGACAAGCAGAGGAGGCATGGAGTTTACTTTACCTCCAACAGCTCATCTTAGATTCTGTTTGCAACAGACTCTCTAATGCAGTTTAACCAGATTTTTGGTTTCCATGAAATGATAGTGAAGGAGGAGTTGTTGCACATACTTAATTTTCACACATTCATGTATACAGGTATAATGTTTATGTATGCGTACAGATGTAAACCTCTATTAATCAGCTTTCATGATCAACATGCAGCATTTTATATACATTTTCATCCTAAATTTCTTGATATAATTAGAAATGCTACAGCCCTACTGTAAACAGAAACTATTTTAATTAACCATTTTATTTTACCATTAACCTCTTTAATTTTTTTCATTGTTAACAAAAGTAATGTCATTGGCATGATATAAGGGCAGTATGATAGTCTCAATATGTCAACAAAAGCATTTCCCAGGCCTGATCACAGACCCATATGTGACCAAGCTTGGACCACTCAGTATAAAATCTAGGTGGGGCCTCTGTGGTCACAACATAACCTGTTGAAAATCCAAGTGTGCTTTGGCTTCCTGGGTCACTCCTTGACCTGAACATACATAGCCCACACATGCTGTGGTTTTGGTGTATAGACCTGGTATAAATAGACCTTTTGGCCGTGTTACCTGGCAAGCAGGCAGCCTCTTGTGTTCACTATAATGGCGACTGCCGTTCACATTCAACACAGTCTCAGTACATGCAACCCACTGGCTCTGTTATAAAGCGGCAAATCTATTCAGGCATTAACAGGGTCATGTGATATTGAATATTTTATAACCTTTCCAAAGCATCATTGCATGAAATTTTATTAAATTCTAAAGTAGTGTATGAAGATACTCCTGTGGATACTTCAAAATAATAAAATAATCTTCCTTGCACCAATATCTATGTAGAGATACATTTTCATTTAGCAGATAGAATGATTATCTCGCATTCTGGTTTGGTTAATGCACCCTTTCTTTGTGTGCTCTTTCTTTACAAGCTTTGTGTGTATATGATGGTATACAGTATAATATATAACCTGACTGGAAATGAGCAGGAAGAATGAACCAGCAGGTAATGTGCAGGTCACTGCTGTAACAGATTTCTGCCAGGTGTGCTGTTAGTAGAGGAGGGAGGGTACCATGGGCTACATCTGGGTTACCAACTCACCTCAGTTGACTCAAGAATAGACTAAATGAGTCATTATTCAATGTAAGTCAAGTAATGTAAAAACCAGCTGTATGTCACAACCAACTGTAAGTCACAATTAGCCCACTGTACTAGTAAGTCAAAACCCACTGTTTAGTCACAACCCACTGTTAAGTCACAACCCACTATTAAATCACAACTATCTGTTAAGTCACAACCCACATTTAAGTCACAACCCACTTAATTAATATAACCAGAATATATATGCAGGTAATATATGTTTTATGTGCAGAAATGTTGAAAATTTTAAATGATTATCTACAAAAAGTTATGAAAATCTGTTCTTTTCCCATTCAAGCTTGAATTAACCAGAATATGAAATTTTAATATTACATTTTATTGACTATCAACCTGTATACAACATTTCTGAACAAAATCTTAATTTTGTGGGCTCATGAGGTTATCTACAAAGCTGATTGCATGTTGAATACAGATAAGGGTCATCTGATATATGGTATGTTGATGTATTCATACAGTTTTTGTCATAATTCTGACTGTAGACATAGCAGACATGACAGGTCATGCACTGATAGGTATACACTGACTTTTATGTGATCTGATGTATCATACACATGATACCCAATATATATTATACATATATTGTATATGTGCAGTAGATGCAAAGTTTCCCGATGATACATTACGTTCTCTTCAAGCATGGCCAATATCAGTACATGGTACACAGTCAAAGTGATATGATCAAGAAGTTTGCCAAGTGTATGTAATGAAGCAAACTGTAAAACAGCTGCAGTGTAGGATATATAGAGCCAGATTGATTACTAGATTGATTTTCTTATACAAAATGCACCAGATAGCAACCGACTCCACTCACACCATTACACACACACCCACTACTGTTGTGGTACTCTGTAGACCAATATATCAAACAGGGCAGACAAAACACACCAAACGGCTACCAACTTCATGCACACACACACACACCCTACTCAGGACATCAATATATCATACAGGGCAACCTAGCTGCCCCAGTTTAAGCCTTGCAGCAGAGTTTGCTGTCTGTTTTCCTGGGGTTTCTTCAGTATGTGTCTGGCATATTGCAGCAGCCTATCTTGTGTCTTTTTTAATATTAATTTTCTCTGAGTTGGAGTATAAAACAAAAGACATGTTGCAATCTGTAGCCAACACAGAGACTCTGCTGACAAGATTAACCATAGTTCATGGAATGAGAAAGCAAAATATGTTTTAGGTCATGAACTTAACATGATTAAATCCATGGGAACACATAATAATATTAAAGAATTTATATTGGATTTTGAAAGTCTACAATTTACAACAAGCAGTGTCATAATCAAACCTTCTGTTTGTCTGTTTTAGCAAATTAGAAGGCTTCTCCCATTTTCATCTGCAAGTGACCTACTTTAGTAAGTAAACAAACATCTCATCAGGGAATGTAACCATCATAAGTTACACTTGTACTTACCAGCTTATCTGGTGAACTGGGCCCACAAAAGTCTCATGCCAGTGACCAGAACAGTTTGTCTCTCCCAAATTTGTTGTTCTGTGACTAAATAACAACATAGTTTTCAGTGGACTTCCTGTTTTCATGTTTTACAAGTGATTTTTTGCTTCACCATTCCTCCTGATGGAGGCTAGTATTCTGTCAAGATAGAGCCTAGAGTAGACACAGAGTAGAAGGCATAGCATAGTGTTGGAGTCAGCAGGGTGGTCTACGCTCTGAAAATTAGAGGAGCCTCAGCTGGATGGATGCTGATAAGAGTAAAGGAGTCTCAGCAGAGTAGAGGAGACTTAGAAGAGTGAAGGGGCTTAGCAGAGTAGAGGAGTCTCAGCAGAGTAAAGGAGACTTAGCAGAGTGAAGGGTCTTAGCAGAGTGAAGGGTCTTAGCAGAGTAGAGGAGTCTCAGTAGAGGAGACTAAGCAGAGTGAAGGGTCTTAGCAGAGTGAAGGGTCTTAGCAGAGTAGAGGAGTCTCAGCAGAGTAGAGGAGACTAAGCAGAGTGAAGGGTCTTAGCAGAGTGAAGGGTCTTAGCAGAGTGAAGGGTCTAAGCAGAGTAGAGGAGTCTCAGCAGAGTAGAGGAGACTAAGCAGAGTGAAGGGTCTTAGCAGAGTGAAGGGTCTTAGCAGAGTGAAGGATCTTAGCAGAGTAGAGGAGTCTCAGCAGAGTAGAGGAGACTAAGCAGAGTGAAGGGTCTTAGCAGAGTGAAGGGTCTTAGCAGAGTAGAGGAGTCTCAGCAGAGTAGAGGAGACTAAGCAGAGTGAAGGGTCTTAGCAGAGTGAAGGGTCTTAGCAGAGTAGAGGAGTCTCAGCAGAGTAGAGGACACTAAGCAGAGTGAAGGGTCTTAGCAGAGTGAAGGGTCTTAACAGAGTGAAGGGTCTTGGCAGAGTAGAAGAGTCTCAGCAGAGTAAAGGAGTCTTTATAGAGTGGAAGAGCCCCAGTTGAGGATCCTCAGCAGAATATAGACGAGCCTGAGTAGACAAGAGGAGTCTCAGCAAACTAGAGCAGTCTCAACAGACTAGAGCAGTCTCATCAAAGTAGAGGAGTCTCAACTTGATGGTGGAGCCCCAAAAGGTTAAGAGGACCCTCAACTGGGAAGAGTTGAATTAACATAGAAGAAAATTAAGGCAGAGTAGAGGGCTATCACTTGTACCTGTAATAAAACCTGATGTTTTGTAATTGAAGAGTTCATCTGTATTAGGTTTAGGCACCTTCCTACATTTTGAATTAATATTTCAGTATGCACATTGTTATATTCTGCTTTTGGTCATTTATGCCTGTCTTGCATATATACAAACATGACAGATCTTAAATTTTCTTACTGTACACAAAGCTGAAAGTCTGTAGCTATACAAAAGAGCTAGAGAAATATCATACACCATGATGCACCTTATTCTTTTGAAACATATTTCAACGAGTCCTCATTTCCCCTATTACTTGGTGGAAAATTACTCACAAAACCTTGTGTTATTTCTAACATATGAATGTATTGGTATGTTGAGACTTTGGAATACTGCACTTTCCCTTTTGTAAGTCCAGTATAACTATAGTTTGTGATCATAGATTTGATGTTTTCAGAATTAGTATCATCTAGGTCCTACACTCACACAGCAGCAGTGCTGCTCACAGTAGTTAATTTCAATATTTTTTCACATTTTCATATACAGATACAGTGTGGACACTGCACGTTCAGTATTATGGCGAATATGTGACATTGACCTTTGACCTGTATCATTTGAAGGTCACCTTGTCTGTAAATTTTTTTGTCATGAAATAGCTCTATTGATGCCATATCACAATTTTGTGTGTGAAATTAATGGATATATGTTTCTGCTTAATACATATTCACAATTTAATTATTTTTGTTGCATCCTTGTTACTACCT
Organism: Sipunculus nudus; assembly: GCA_026874595.1. Lineage (NCBI taxonomy): Eukaryota > Metazoa > Annelida > Sipuncula > Golfingiida > Sipunculidae > Sipunculus > Sipunculus nudus. Next base: position 17,791,394 of record CM049307.1, on the reverse strand, counting down.
GTCTGTATAATTTGTTATTTTATTCAATTATTTTGCCCAATATGTAAATATGAAGTAAATTTTTTAGTTGTCATTATTAATTCATGTTTTGTAAGGTATAAATTATCAACTTAACTAATCCATAGACTGACATATTTTTATAAAAAAAATAAATAGGAAGGAATATTTTAAGGATATTATTTCTCTCTAGACCCCAGGAAATAAGCTGATATATATATATATATATATATATATAATAGTTTTTTATGTGTTATTCAGTGAATATTTCATAAGCTCATGAATTATTTGATAGTTTCACTCGGGAAATCAGTTGAGAATAGAATGTAGGAAGCAAATGTATCGTTCAGGTCATCATTTATCACAAGTGACAAAAGATTACGCCAATTACATTTTCTTAGGATAAACAATTATTAATTATATTTCATTGTATATACCACATGAAGGTGTCAGATATTGTCTTGTAGTCATGTTTGATAATAAATAAGACATTTCTACCACGTGTTTTGTTGTAATATCTTGGATCATGCAGGTGAGGTATCTATTGACAGACCGCCACCGTTATACCCGTACCGGTGACCTGAGAAAAGCCACAACGCCCACCGACACGAAGGCAAAAGCAGCATGCATTCCCACCACCCATCCTAGCAGCGGAGACCCAGCCATGCCAATCGAGAGCCGAACTGGATCAATGAAACGATAAAACTTCAAAATGGCATTCGTCTCGATGTTTTATAAGTTGAATAATACAACTTCCACCATTTTTTCAGTAACATTTTAAAGTCCTACGCATCTAAACCTCGCGAACTAGATATTGCTTGTAATTCTGTTTTTCTCCACTCATCCAGGTAATGCTAATGGTCGTGATCCATAACAACTTGCACTCCTCTCGACACTGCATATTATACTACCCTTTATCCCAACTCAAACAAAATGTTATCTATAACCCTTTCCGTCACTATCACTCACCGGGGAACTGCTATAAGAACTTGCCCTCCATTTATCCCTCTATCATATCACCTCCAGAAACTGCTTACCTGCCATCCACCAGCCGTCATCAGAAATTGCTTATAATCGCGCACTCAATCACCAGTCTCTCCCCCCCCCCCCCCCCCCCCCCAAAAAAATGCTTACAAATCTGCAATCCACCCGCCATCGGAAACTGCTTGTAGTCGGGCACTTAACCATCAGTCTTCCAAAGACTGCTGAAAATCCTGCCGCCAGCAACTTCTCTTACTCGGCCAACAGTCTTCCATAGAATGCATGCAACCCTTGCCCTACAAGCACATCAGAACAATACTTTCAAGTCTGTCCTCACTTTAACTCATCTAGGAACTGCGTTTAATAATCGTTGTCCTTCTGAACCACTCCTGGGGGAAACTGCTTATAATCCTTCACTTTTCACCATCTGCATGTAGATATTGCTTATTATCTCTGTACTCCCAATCTATACTCCTCCAGGAATTTCTTTTAACCCTACCCTTCTCCACCATCGCATGCAGATATTGCTTATAATACTATTCTCCCTGTCTAATCCTTAAACTGCTTATAATCCCTGCTCTGTATCAAAACTCATCCGGACGCTCACAGACCCCACTTCCTTCAGCTCTACTTATATCTACTTAAAGTCCTGCTAGCCATCACTCCTCTCAAACTGCTTTCAAAACAGCCTTACGTTTTGACTAAACCCTAACGTTGTACATTTACATGGCTTTCATCGTCCCTCCTGAAACCTCACATTTTGTTTCCTATCATCAATCTTCCAGAAACTTTTGCACCCCACATCCATCACTCCTGTAGATACTACTTAACACTGTGTCCATCATCATGACTCCTCCGGAACTAGCTTAAATAGATTTTTCCTCGCAACTTCCTCAATCATCATACTTCCAGGATTCATCCTGTGCCAAGAACAACCTATACTCTGCCCACCATCATCGCTCTAGCAAGAACTACCTATACTCCTTCACATCATCCAAGCTCTACTTAAAACTACCTATAATTCTGTCCTCCATCATCCCTCAACCAAGAACTACCTATAATCCTCTCCCCATCATCCCTCAACCAAGAACTACCTATAATCCGGTCCCCATCATCCCTCAACCAAGAACTACCTATAGTCCTGTGCTCCACTATCCCTCTGTCAAGAACTACATATAATCCTGTCCTCTATCACCCCTCTACCAAGAACTATTTATAAACCTGTCCTCTGCCATCCCTTCGCCAAGAACTAATTCTAACTTACATTACTTCCTAAATCTACCTACAAACTTCCCATCCATCAGCCACCATGAGGAACACCTTATGATCGGGCATAGCCGCCGACGTCGACGCAACAGGTTTCAGGTTTCTGTTGCGTCGCCGGCCCACCAAAGGGCTAACTGGGGTTATAGCACGATGCGATCTGTTACTCTTAGAAAGAAAATTAAATAAAAATATTTCCTATGGTTTTAGCAAACCAATGTTCACATAATGTTGTATGTCGAAAGGCCTGTAATAAAAAATAACCATTCTGGAAAGCATGAAGCACCTGTAACATCAACAACTGATAGTATTTGTCCAGAGAGAATTGAAGCATTAACAGCCCCTGTAGACATCTTGCATTTGGTGGCAGTCCTGTATAAGGCTTTAGGCCTGTGTACTGTTATGTTCATATTTTAACTTCCTTGGTGCAAAATAGGGCTGAGAACAGAACAGTAATGTTTTCTAGTGGTCAAATATACAGTACACATAGATGTAATGAACATTAATCAATGGATATATGTTAAATCTCACAGTTGTGTATGGAGTGTTATAATCACAGTTAACTGCAGGTGCAATCTATGGACTCCACAATGCGTCAGTCACTGAAAAAAAAAAAGAAATTGAGGAGTTCATTCTTATTGGCTAGATCGGGCACTGAACCACCAGTCCTCAACAGAATTCTTACAAAATTACAAAATTCCCTATCAGCACTGCTCCATAACACTGCTTATGAACCTGTCATGACCATCACTCCAGGACTGTGTTGAATAAGAATTGCTCTTCTTCACAGCTCCTCTAGGAGACTGCTTATCCTGTCGTTGATCACCATCGTTATTAAGGAATTGCTTTTAATCCCTATCCTTTTAATTAACACCCCCCCCCCCCCAAAAAAAAATGCATACATTCAGACCTGCCCTCCAACAGCTACCTTTCAAGAACTGCAACAGTCCTGCCCTCCAATAGTCCTCTAAAATTGCTCACGCCCAGCCATCCATGGCTCCTCTTAAACTACTCACAGTCCTGCCTTCCATCGCTACATCACTAAAACTGCTTAGAAAACTTCCCCCATCACGACTCCACCTTAAAGTTGCATATAATCATGCCCTCAGATTCTGCTCTCCTTCATCAATTTTCTAAACAATGCCTTAAATTTTAAAAAAATCTTCTCTAGAAATTACTTACATTCGTGCTCACCATTACTTCTCCTCTCGAAAACTGCTTTTGATGGATATCTACATCCATTACCACACGTCCAGGCACTTCTTATAATCACGTCTTCCACATCTCCCACAAGAAATTACATATGAACTGTCCTCGGCATGCACTCCTCCAGGACCTGCTTATAATCCCAGCCCTTTGTCACATCTCCCCCAGAAACACCTAATTATCCCTGCTCTTTATCACAACTCCTTTAGGAAACTGCTTAAAACCGTGGTCACTTTCACTACTCAAGAAACAGGTTATCCCTTCTTCACAAGTCCAAGTGGAAACTGCATATAATCGTGTCATCCAGCACCAATCCTCAAGCAACTGCTTAAAATTAATTTCTACCTCACATCTTCCACCTTTAAGACACTGCCAGGCACTGCTTACAATCATGCACACCACATCTAATACAAGAAATTGGTTCTAATCCTCTCCTCCACTACCACTCCTCCAGAAACTGTTTATGGTCGTGCCCTCGATCAAAACCTCTCCTCCAGAAGGTGCATGTGTTCAGTCTCTTCTTCACAAGCCCAAGCAGAAATAGCTTATACTTGTGGTACCTTCCATCACTCCTCTAGAAATTGCTTTATATGCCACTCTTGTTCACAACTATCAGATGAAATTGCTTATTTTCCTGTTCTATCCCACCACACACAAACTGCTTATGGTCGTGCCCTCCATAACTATTCCTCTAGAAGATGCGTCCTGTCTCTTCTTCACAAGCCCAGAGAAATCTGCTTATAATCGTGTAAACCTCCATCATTCTTCTAGAAACTGCATCCTATACAATTCTTGTCACAACTTTCAGATGAAATTGCTTATAATTCTGGTTCTTGATATCACTCAACCTGGACCGTAACCGCCTGAACCCCTTTGTGCATGGAATCTCGACCGGATGTTTTGAGTGTAAAACTAAGAATCACATGCTTTGATTGAGATGTGTTTTTCAGAAGTCTGATTATTTCACACGTATTGTTCAAGAATTCAGTGGTGGGGTGGTCCATCGTATTTTTGTTAGTCCAAATGGCAACCTATTCCATGACAACGTACGAGAACATCCACGAACCTCTGCCTGAATTATACACAAGTTACATGTAAATATGTCCCTTATTACCAGCGCTCAACACTGACTTGTCTGAGCTTTCTTCGAGGTTGTTATATCCGCCAAAACAAAGTTTTGCGGATACGATGTTTTTTGCCGGTTTCAACCGCCGCCGCGTTCGTTTCCGGAGAACTCCTCTTAGACCACTGGACCGATTTTTCAACCATGTCACATTGTTCATATAAAAGTAATGGTCCGGCATTGAAGCATTATTCCTTGTGTATATCCCATGGCACAGGTTCGCATAAGGCCAAAAGGCCTTGTTTCATTTTACGTAAGGAAAGCTTGATTTACGAGGTCTGCCGCAGAAGGCCTAATTGGAAAATAGACTTGTACAGCGTTATTTTGAATGCTGTATACGTTATCTTACTAAATGTTCATGACTCCTCCATCTCAATACGTCTAATATATCATTTACCACATTGTACGGTGTGTCTTACTGTTTGCGCCTGTACGGTATATCAAGTAAAAAAGACAGATCTGGCTCATTCCTGCCTGTTTATATTTATAGGAACTTTTTCTCCTCTACCATGCATGTGTGCAAACAACACAACGTGAGCATGCCGGTAAACAGGGTCGGTGACTCCAGGTGCACAATACAAATAGGTATATATAAATAAGAGCTATCTGGCATCAACATAAAAAAAACACATCTATGCCAGTGAATGTATATAGTTTCGAGGGGAATGTTAAACCTAAAAAAATAACAAATTTAAAGTATGGAAAAAGTTACACAATTTGAATTTTGTTTGTTAATAAACTTAACATGTTATAGTAGATCACTTCCGAAACCAGTGTTACAAGGGATACTTTATAAATATACATACATGATTGCATATACAGTGGAGCCTGTCTGAAAGCCCACCTGTCTATAAAGACTACCTTCACGCAAGACCACCTATGAATGAACCAAAAACATTCAAATCAGTTATAACTGAATTGACTTGTAAGACCACCTTGAATTAAGAACACTTGACCAGTCCCACGATTGGTCTTATTACAAAGGTGTCACAGGTTAAAATGTTTTCGATTTAATCCGTTTACCCTATGATCTCATGTGATGTAGTGCAAGTACATGATATACTGACTTAAACATTTATCAACAGATGTTGTTTTAGGCTACGTGGTCTTCCACGAGAGGGCATATAACCAGAAATCTTGTAAACACAAACACGCTTGGAGTTGTGTACAACATTTTGCACGTATACATGTAAATTCATTTCCGTGACTCTGCCATGCATCCAAGTTCTGTTATACCACCGGTTGTCACATTGTATGGCGTATATCTATACTTGATAAAATAAATCAAGTAAAAATAACGATATCTTGCTCGTCCCCGTCTGTTTTTATTTATATCAGCTTTTTTTTCATCGACTATGCATGTGTTTAAACATGCAGGAGAACGTGACCATGCTGATACACGGGGTAGGTGACTGCATGTTCAAGCGCACAAAGTATAGTTAGGTACAAGTATATGAATACTTGATATAATTACGTGCTGAACATACAAAATAACTCATTGCATTATAGATGCATAATAGATGCATAAAAAACAAGGGGGGGGAACAACATATCGATATAAAGGACAGAATGCTGATAATCTGATTTTTTTAAATTAATGTCATACAGGTTCAGTTCTGAAACTAGTGTTATACGGAATGGATCGGCCAAGAAAACGAATCTTATACGAAATATTTCACTAAAATTTATATTTTCGTTAAACATGTTCTGGACAGGAATATATTGCATGCATGACTGCATTAAACGTTTTACAGGACGCATACATGACTGCATTTGAACGTTTTACAAATTGAATGCATGACTGCATTTAAACGATTTACAAATTGCATGCATGACCGTATTTAAATGTTTTACAAACTGCATGCATAAATGCATTTAAACGTTTTATAAATTGCATGAATGACTAAATTTAAACACTTTACAAATTGCATGCATTACCGTATTTAAATGTTTTACAAACTGCATGCATAACTGCATTAAAACTTTTTATAGATTTCATGCATGACTGCATGCATTTAAACGTTTTACAAATTGCATGTACTGCTGCAATGGTCTTTCCGCTTCTTCCTATGTAATTAAGAATTGACATTCTCTCTTTTATATAATGGCTTACTGTATATATATTTGAACAAAATGTATTATGAAAGCAAAGAACAAAATATATAAACTTCAAAATTACCACTTCGCTCAACTTTCTATTGTTTCTATTGCATTAGTAAATGCATGTTATGAAATATTTTTAAAAATTATGTATAACTATGAGCAGCAAATTAAATTACAGGAACATTTATTCATCACGTGACTGCGGGATTTTGCATCTTGTGGCACCCAGGTTGATCTTTCTAGCTTGAAGCTAAATATGTTATGGTGGTTATCTCGGTTTCACTCTATAATTTCACTGGCGAGGCTTACAGCTATGTCTTGCAAAAGTCTGTGCAATGCACATGCAAGTACTCCGCGTAACGGTCCGACTAAATATCTATTGCATATGATCATTATTTTATCAGCTGCTATTTGTCTGACGCTTACCAGAACATCGTACATGTTATACGTGTTTGATTATGATGGTCACCGTCTTTTTTAAGTTTCATGACACACGGGTCACTTGTTTTCAAGTTATTCTATAAAATGCATATTTTTTAGTGTTATAAAATAATGTATTTACAAATAGCGCCATGAAAGATATTTCGATATATTACTCTCCCGTGCAGTCTCAACGTCCTGTATCATCGTATATATTGATTTTAAATCCACCTTTTCACCTTCCTTGTCTTTGGACTTTTATAAATGTGGTTTGGTTAATCATGCGTGCATATCTTTAGGTCCTTCATGCTGTAGCAAAGGTTCTTTAAATGCTACTGTGGCTGATGTATGACCTTGTCCATCTAAAAACTATTGGCAAACATGGTACATGCGGCCATGTTGACAAACAGAAAAAAAACCCATATAACTTACGGTGGTTGCATGGCTTTTATACGCCCGTCATATGACGGGAGAATTATGGTATACCCACCGTCTGTCCATCCGTTAACTTTTAGTGTCGCCGTGATAATTTTCCGGGGCTTTGATGTATTTTCACCAAACTCGCCATAACTACTTCCCACCATATATTATCTCGCCCGAGTATATATGATTATCAGCAAAATCCACGCATGTTTAATATCTTCATGGGTCAACAATCTACTTTGTGCTGTCGCCGCGATAACTTACCAAGAATATGAAGGATTTTGATAAAACTCATCACAAATGTTAAACATTAAAAAATATCTCGCTAAAGTCCGATCTCATGCAAAATCCATGCATACTTAATGAGGTCAGAGGTCACCGCACTTTAGAGGCACATTAATTTATTTATTTATTTATTTATTTATAATACATATTTAACCAGGATAGCCTATTCAGCAAAAGCTGTTTTTCAATAGGGTCCTGGTCTAGATGATATAGATAAGTACACAGATAAAAAAGCAAATATGAAAGAACTGAAACTAAAATACATGCATACATAAAAACCAGTTATACATACATGGTTTAAAATGATCATAGAAAAAAAATTCTTAAATGATATACACGAATATTGAGTAAATAAATTTAAATAAGAGGCCTGTTTAAAAATTAAAACATGTAAGATCGTGATTTAACAATAAATATATTACATAATGACACAGTAATATAGGTAATGAATACAAAGACGAAAAGGCACCTGTGAACAAGCTATGAAAAATTATATGGCATAAATTGCTTGTACAATGATTTAAACTTGCAGAGACTGGTTGCAGATTTGACACTTACAGGTAAAGAATTCCAGTGGATGGGACCAGCATATGCAAGACTTGCTTTGAAGGATTCTCTGTTTGGTTTAGGTAATGATAAATTGAAGCCCTGAGAAAAACGAGTATTATATGCACTATTAACACGGCTGAACGTATGCGTAAGAGAGGGAGGGACATTACCAGACAAACATTTAAAGACCATTAAAGAAACAAAATATTGGTATCTCTGTTTAACATTCATCCAACCCAATTTTGCAATCAATGATGTAGAGGATATATTGGTATCATAAGTTTTAGTAACGATTCTAGCAGCTCTATTTTGAAGTTTTTGGAGTTGTAATAAATACGTTTTGGAGGAATTACCCCAGACAGATATACAATAATCAATGTGACTCTGAATTAAGGCATTGTAAAGTGTGTTTAAGCTAAAGACATCTAAGGTTTTACTTAATCTGAAAAGGAGACCTAGTTTTGATACTATTTTGTCGCACACCAGTTGAATAGGTTTTTTCCATGTAAGACCAGCGTCGATGATAACACCTAAAAGCTTTGTGTGTTCAACCGGCATCACTGTAATGTTATCCATGGAAATGTTCAGTTGATTTCCATTGGTTTTAGACTTGGGGCCAAATAATATGAATGATGATTTTTGGGGATTTATACTCAGTCGATTCTCTCTAAACCATTTAAGTGCAATTTCGAGATTTACTTGTAATGACTCTATAGCTTTAGCGGCTGAATTCGCTGAAGGATAAATTGAAATATCATCAGCATAAATGACGCATTTTTCACTGAGGAACATTGGAAGATCATTTAGATAAAAAAGGAAAAATATAGGTCCAAGGACAGTGCCCTGTGGGGTACCTATGTCCAAGGTGCGTGGTTCTGAAAGCAATCCATTAGAATAAACCACTTGCTTACGATTAGACAGGTAGTTTTTGAACCACATAAGCGGTATACCTTTTATGCCATAGTCGCTCATTTTTGTAAGTAAGACAGTATGATCAAGGCTATCAAAACCTTTTTTTACATCGAGGAAACATGCGGCGGTAACATTATTGTTATTAAGACTGATTAAGCATTCGTCAATTATGCTGTGCAAGGCAAATGAAGTTGAACGATTAGGAAGATAAGCGAATTGTTTATCCGAAAACAGATTATTACTTTCAAAAAACGTGATGAGGCGCGATTTAACGAATTGTTCTATTATTTTTGGCACATGGCCTATAACTGAGATCGGTCGGTAGTTATTTGGATCATCCTTACATCCAGATCCTTTGTATATAGGAGTGATCCTAGCGGTCTTCCAATCTGCTGGAAACTCGCCGGTTTGAAGTGAGATGTTAAATATGTGGGCTAATGGAGCTGAAATATAAGGTGCGGCTATCTTAAGGAAAAATCCTGACATTCCCAGTATATCTTCTTTCATACTGGAGTTTACTTTCAACAACTGTGATAAAACAAATTGACTCGAAACTGAATTAAAATCAAAAGATTCCAAATTCGGGTTACCAATATGATCGCAGGTAAATATTGTTTTCGGAAATTTATCGTTAATATTTTTTCCAACAGAAGTAAAGTAATGGTTAAATTTATCAGGGTCAATCTTTCCGCTTTCTTTATTCGAGGAGGTTTTCGAAGGCAGTATGTGTTTTAAAGCTTTCCACACACAACCAGGGTTGGAGCCATTTTTTTGTATCAGCGTGGCATAATACTGGCTACGAGTGGATCTGATAAGATTTGTAACATAATTTCGCTGATGTCGGTACGCAGACCAGTCATTACTGTGATTTGTTCTTAATGCGTTCCGATGTGCATAATCACGCAAGTGAATCTCATTAAGTAAATCATTATTGAACCATTTATTTTCGCGAGCTTTGGTGCGACGTCGAATAAAAGGCGCGTTGTTATTGGAAATTCTCAGAAATTCATAGCGCCACATTTCCCAGGCTAAGTTTACATCAGAAAGTTGCATAATTCTTGAAAAAAAATTGGATTTCGATAATTCATCGATAAATTTGTATTCATTGAATTTACGAAGGGTACGGTAATATCCGGATTTTGTAACTGTGACCCTAGGTGGTCTATTCAAAACGGTAGTCACAAGAAAATGATCACTTATACATAAAGGATGAACTTTCACATTTGAATGCATGCTAGGTTGTGAAGAAAATATCAAGTCGATCATTGTAGAGGTGAGCTGAGTAATACGAGTAGGCTCTGTTACAAGTTGTTTAAGACCTAAGATTATTTTCGAGCAAGTCCAGTTTACTAGCAATATAAGTTTCAGAGCGTAAGCAGGCTACATTGAAATCGCCAAGTAATACAACATGTTTGAATGAGTTAAGGGCAGAAGCAAGTAAATCGAGTAATTCATCAATGTAACTGGAACTGGAATTAGGCGGTCTATATATAGAGCCGATTAAGACCGGTTTTCTCCCCAAAATTATTTTAACCCATACACATTCAACGACATTTGAGTTTAAAGTGACCAACTCCGGTTTTAACGACGATAACACATACGTGAGAACTCCTCCGCCATGCCGATTCCTGTCTGATCTAAAAATCGTATAATCATCAATTTGTATCTCTGAATCAAAAACGTGGTTATCTAACCATGATTCTGTTAATGATAAAACATGAGGGTTTAAACTAGAACACAAGAGGCGAATCTCCTCTATTTTGGGTAGCAAACTACGAACGTTAAGATGACCTAATATGGTACCCTGGTTAGCTAGTCGATATTGCTTAAAATCAGAATATATACTTGGGTTTTGAGACAAAATAGAAGGAAGAGAGGGTGGAATTTCATTATCGGGTGTAATTGGTTTGGTGCTAGGTAATGCTTGATAAATATCTGATAAGTGAGAGCTTGTTTGTTCTGTAATACTAACGTTAGGACTTATAACCTGATCAGAGTACACATCCACTGAATTCCTTAGTAAATAATCATCTGTTATATGGATGTTTTTGTTTGATCTCCGTGAAAATTTTGAGATTCCATTAGGCTGTCTTCACTAGTGTACATCGATTTTTGAAAATATCGAACGCTAGAGGCAATTTGTCCGGTCATTGCAATTGTGCCGAATTTACTAAAATGTATACCATCATATCGATAGTAAGACCTTTTCAAAGGTGGTGAGCAGTCACAAAATATGATATTCTCAAGGGATTCACATCTCTTTCTCAGTTCATTGTTTATAATGGTGATTTTTCTATTTACAATGCTGTCATGTAAATATTTAGGGATTGCCAAACTGACAATTTTACAGTTGGTGCTGCTTCTAGTGTTTTGCAGCATGTCAGTATATTTGTTAACAAAGGTTAGGGTGTCATCACGATAAACGTTGTTTGTGCCTACTTGAACCACTAAACAATCATCATTTGACAAATCTTTTGCAGTTTTTGGTAGTTTGGACAAAGCATTATCAAGTGTGAGCCCACTAGTACTTAACACAGAAATTTTCTTGTCACATAAATGGTTAGCCACACTAGAATAGGAGTCTCTCACTAAGGAATCACCAAATATTAAGACACGACTTTTTGATTGAATATCAATAAGTCCATTTGTATTGACATAAGCGGAAGAACTTGACTCTGCTGAGTTTTGTAGACCAAGGTCTTCTGTAGGTGTTGCTTTGTTAGTGTCACCATTTTTTTTGTTTCTCTGCGTGATAAGGTACAGGGAAGGTCTCGTTCAAAGATGGCCAGTCGTCACAAGAAGTGTTCGCTCTATTAGCAGAAGAATTATCACGTTTTCTGATAGTCCCAGTAGAGTGACGTCTTGAGTGGGATGATACAACTTCAGACCAGGCTTGTTTGTTTGATGAATCCTGCAGAGTTGTCGACATGTTAGGTCTCTCACTGGAGGTTTTGCATATACTATGGTTCAATTCTGCAAAAAAAAATTTGTGACTTACCAAAATTCCTATCGATTTTCATGAAACTCTTTATACACGGTTGTTCATTTTTCTTTGTTACAGAATAGTTGTTTACAGAATAGCTGGGCAATGATACAAAATTGAGGACTAATACATTAATGTTTTTGGGGCGATCCATGCTTAAAAAACCCGGAGTGAGCACTGCTGTTTTATGGGGGGGGGGGGGGGGGGGGGGGGGGTCTATTGCATATTTGCCTACACTGGGACGTTAAGCAGATGACGCTACATATAGGGTAGACCGGGGCAAGACGCCCACCCTAAGAGAAAATCTTTGTTGCCATTTTGTATATAGTTTTAAATTTTATTTCTTATTCCATAAAGAAAAGTTTCCATGGTTAAAATATATATAATAGCTGAAATTTTTGAGAAACCAAAGAAAACATTTAAATAAATAGGAAAAGTAAAATTCCGTAAAAATGGGCGTTTTACCCCATGCAGTCCTGGGGCAAGACGCCCATGGGTGGGCTTTCTACCGCGACCTCAGCCTTCCTAATTTATAATCCGTTTTGTTTTCAGAGGGACACTTTTGTTTAAACCTTGGTCCTATAACAGTTTAGCCAAAGCATGAAGATGAATTATATATATATATATATATATATATATATATATATATATATATATATATAACGATATACGTAGGTCTACTGTTATTTTAATCTTCAATATGTCAGGTATATACTGACAAAGAGAGTTTGATGATAAAATGCAGGATACGAAGGGAATAACATGTCATTTTACTTCATAAATTAGCTGTGAAAAGCTGTAAAATTTGACATGGCACGAATTTATCAACATTTTACACACCGTGCAAAGAGATGTCTGGCTTCCAAAAATCTGGACTATATATTGACCAAAATGTTAAAATAGCTTTTTAAAAAGTGAAAGAATAGTGAGATAACTGCATGAGTTGATAATATGATATATGCTTATAACAATATATAGAATATATTGTGTTTTAATATGAGTAGGCCTATTAAGCTGTGCAATATTCATAAATAAATGAATATTCGGTGGTTATGCATATTCAGTGTATGTGCACATGCTCAATTTATGTGCAGAAGCAGATCCAAGGGAGGGGTCCAAGGGTCGAGACAGTGCCCCCTCCCCCCTCTTTTTCTTTGGCCACCGCAATCTTTCATGGCTTCAGAGTAAATTGTGTGGCCTGGACACCCCCAATCCCCCTTTACCTTTTCTGGACCTGAAGTCGGGCATCCCTCAAGGCAATAGAAGGCATTTTTAAAGCGGCGTCACCATACGACCCCCCCCCCCCTTTTTTTTTTTTGCTAACATTTTTTAATAAAGTGACATGCTAGGTTATTATATAAGGGTGATCCAGTCTGAAGCAAAGGTTAATTAGCATTTTAATATGAAAATCTAGTGGCACACTGGTCATAGTTAGTATTCAATTTCAAATATTATCTAGGCGATGACTGCATGAATCACGATCTGAACAAAGGTACTTCAACTTTCAAACTATAAAGTAAGGATCTAGGCCTATACATGTGCGCTTGCACATCCTATCCGCGTATATGACTGGGAACGTAGGCTTGGGAGCATTAACAACATAAAACAAAAATATTCAATTCACTATTGTAACCTTTATAATAATGCCTCGGTCTTGACCTTAATTAATGTTTTTTTTTTTTTTTTTTTTTTGCAAAGGCCTTAGAAACTATTGCTGATATAGATAAATCAAATAACAAAGGGTACAACATAATTTCTCTCTCAACCTGCGGTATAATAAAGTAGCCTTGTAGGTATATTTATTACTTGAATATTTTAAATTCTTGGTCATTCTAAGTGTATGCAACACACTTACAGGGTATATACATTTAACATTTTTATATATAGGCCTTCTTGCAGGGCAACGGCGTTATAATATATCATAATTACACCATCATAGGGCTTTATATATGGTGCACGTCCATATCTTATTTTAAGCACTTTGCCCAATGTGATGGGGGCTAAACGCCCCACTGGGCATTTTGCCCCCGACGTACGCTGGGCGTTTTACCCCGAACCATGTGACTGTGTTTCGTTGAACACGGCACATTCCTTGGAATAGTTCTGGGCTTGTAACGTTATACATTCAGACAATGTAAGCTTAATTAAATGTGTGATGAGTCGTTTTTTTTTTTAATTTCTTACCTATACTTCAACTGACAGAGTTCAATAAATGAGGTACACGAGTTAATTTTTACCTTTGTTTTAATGCCGTGAGCTGAATAGCGTCCCCATAGACCTTTAAGCCTGGCGAAATTGTACTTGGCTTTCAATAAAGAAGGTGCTAGTGAATTTTTTATGAATTAAAACACGATATGAAACATAACAGAACAAATACAAGGGGTGGGCCTTTTGCCCCCTGTGGGCGTCTTGCCCCAGTCTACCCTATAGCCATATTTGGAGAGAATAGTGACGTCATAGAGCACAATAATATCACTGTAACGAGATTTCATATGTAGATTTTTTTTTAAATTCTTAGCTTATGCATTTAGTCTTACATTATAGACTGATTTGTTTTAAATTTATCTGCACTGTATATATGTCATGTTTATAACTTAATTTCTAAAGAAAATATAAATCCAAGATTTGTATCTTATTCTTGTATGTAATAATATTTAAAAGCACAAAACTGTGTGTGTGTTTGAAATAAAACAAGTTCTTTAGCCTTCCTTATTTTATATCCCTTTTGCGCTTCTCATGTAACCAGATATGCTTGATTTTGATTTTATTTCACAATTATATGCATGGCTGATATCTAGATCTATAAAGTGTAAAAATTCTTTATTTCTTATTCAAAAAGTAGATTTAAGAATTCTATATCTATATAGGGCCTATAATTCTAAATATAAAATATAAATCTAAGATTTGTATGTGAAACTGTTAATTTGTATGTACAAGGTACAAAACTGTAGGCCTATAGACTGTGTTACAAATAAAACAAGTTTTTTTTTCAGTAACTTTGTCGTTGTAATTTTATATCCCTTAAATTTGTGCTTCTAATGTTCTCATTTAACCTGACATGCTTGATTCTGATTTTAATCATAATAATATGGCTTATATCTAAATAATACGTAAAAATTATTATGTCTTATTAAAAAAGTAGATTTAAAAATGTTATATCTCTTACCACATTGTAGATAGGAAGTGCTTAATATATAGACAAAATATATTGTTTATATATATATATATATATATATATATATATATATATATATATATATATATATATATATATATATATATCAGAATATTATACACCGCTTATAATCAAATAACACTGAGAACATTCTGAGTTCAATCTGATCAGAGATTTTATTTTGAGAGGATGACTTTTAATCTGGCCTAGTCCAGTTCGATATCCCAGTCGCAATCTGGCCTGGTCCAGTTTAGAACTGGCCTAGACCAGATCCCAATCGTGATCAGGCCTAGGCCGAACCAATCGAGATCTGGCATAGGCCAGTACTAAAATTTCTGGATTTAAATTTGGCCTGTGACATAGGCTATATATAAATAGGCTATTCCCCCCCCCCCCCCCCCCCCCCTTATAGTTTTTCAATAGTTATTGCACGGTCCCGTTGGCAAGCTGTGCAAGAGCCTATGATTTTTTTTGTCCTGCGGTCAGGGACGTTTCCATAAAATGCATACAACGTACAATGTTATTACTGTTATGTCACTTTGCATGCGTGGGCGTATTTCACAAGTTTTCGGAACACATCAACAGCGAACAGGATACGGACCGTTTTTTAGTTCGCACACTTGTTGATACGTTGTGTTCGGGGGTTGGGACAAATATGTGACGTCATTATGAAATGCTGCTATGTGATTGGTTGAAATGTGGCGTGTGCCCACCACACCTCCTTCCTAAGTCAAGGTCATCTGTCAGATGAGCGACGTATTTTGGCAGATTCTTTGGCCGAAGGAAGAGTATATATATCTGCTTTAGTGGGAAACCACGGAAATTACACGTAAACTTCGCGGAGCTGATTGGAACGGAAGATAATTCACCAAACCAGCTGTGAATTAGAACCAACACCATCATGCTGCGTGCTGTAGCTTCGTCGTTAGCTCGAAATGGGCCCCGAATTGCCAGATTGGGTGAAGGAAACGCTCAACAACAGGCATCACAGCTGGGGGGACAACTTGGTTTCAACCCTGCGTCGACTGCTGTGGCGTCCCGTTACAGTACGGCAACACCAGGTCACGATGACCCGAACTTTTTCGAAATGGTTGAGATGTTTTTCGACCGTGCATCAGACATTGTTGAGGAATCCCTGGTGGCCGACATTAAGGGCCGCATGTCACTGGACGAAAAGAGGGCCAGGGTGAGAGGGATCTTGAAAATGATGAAGCCATGCAACCATGTCCTCGCCATCACATTCCCCATCAGGAGGGATAACGGAGAGTTTGAAATTATCCAGGGCTGGAGAGCCCAGCACAGCCAACACAGGACACCTTGCAAAGGAGGTATACCCATGACATAATTGTTTTTTATTGTTTTGAAGGCTTAATGCAATATAAAAGCCATCATGACCATTTCTTTTACTATTTATTATTATTTCACATCATTATTATTACAGCTAATATATTTTGATCAGTGTGCTGATACTTGATATAATGATAAAACCGTAAAGTTCCAGATCTATTGAATAATTTAAAAACGGTTATCACAGAGGGTTCATTTTTGTTGTGTTCAAGTCCAGTCTTGGTTTATCAAATTGCTGTCAATCTCTAGTATAAAAATCACCAAGAATTTATTTCTGTACTTATATTGAAAAAGTTAGGTAAATAAAGAAAGGTAAGTGGGCAAAGGTAAGTAGGCAACCTGTAATGTCAAGTAGCTATGTGACTTGTAAATGTTCTTAAGGCCCAATCACCTATAAAGCCTGTTGAATTAATTAGAAAAATAGCTTCTTCCCTTAAGAATAAATCTGTACATGAAAAAAATATTGCCTTGAAACCGTTTGCTTACTCCTGTAAACGAGTGTTTAAAACAATGGACCGGGCACATTCACAGGTGTCAACATAAACACAGTGCTTGGGGCTGTGTGCATAGCAGAGCAACAAAACATGTCAATCGGGAGATGCCCTGACTAACTTGGCCCCAAAAAATGTAATATATGTTCCCTCTGGCTGAAACACCACGCGTTGCAGTTCTCATTCGGACCTGTGGTCATATGGCCCTGTTACGGTAAACATACACACTTGGCCTGTGTTTACCAACAGTCATATAACAAGGTGTGAAACAGCTGTTTGCGAGGAAATGAGACTATGTGCTTGGATGGTTTTGCTGGGAAACATGTATAAAGCTAAAATGAACTGAAAGGATAGGGTTTATATTGCTCCTGATAATGTCCTAATAAGAACATAATCACGTCTTTGCAGAGTATACCTGGATAGTACTATAATGAAAAGATAAAATAGTCAAATTTTTATTGCATTGCATGAATATATTCTTATGCAACTGATCCCATATTTGTTGAAAATCCTGTAAATCCCATATATATAAGTATTATATAACTAATGACCCTCTATGCCCCACTCCTGGTGTGTTATATAATGACTGGCACTCTGGTCAGACATCAATGGATGTTATATTAGTTGTTCTTCTGGTCACATCTACTTTTTAGATTCATGCATCACAGTAGACATTTCACATGAATTATGGATGTGATTGGGAATATGTATTATTTACACTTTGTCCTTTGATGTATAAAGTTTTGAAAAGAGATGCAGGATTTCCACGAGGGTTTTGAAGTGGAGGGCTGTGCAAACAAAATTATCATAAGTTAAACAGATATCCAAAATTTTTGGGCATAAATAAAGTAAATTTTTATCAGTAAAATGTGAAGAGGCCCAACTCTACATATGGGCAATTATGTCTAAGCAAATGAAAAAGTTACCAAGCAATGTTTTGGGAAGTACAATATCAACTGAATTATAATATTATGGTAATTTTTTCCCCATTTTCTTATGCCATGAAATAAATAACTTTAAAACCTGTGCACAGATTGTTGCTCAACCGTTCCCTTGTAAATTGATAATTGTTTATTTCACCTTTACAGGTATCCGTTTCAGTGAACATGTAAATGTAGATGAGGTAAAAGCCCTTGCTTCCCTAATGACGTACAAATGTGCCGTTGTGGATGTTCCTTTTGGAGGGGCCAAAGCTGCTGTCAAAGTGGACCCGAGGAAATACAGTGACACTGAACTTGAAAAAATCACACGCCGTTTCACAGTGGAACTTGCCAAGAAAGGATTTATTGGTATATTCTTCTCACTTTTGGATGAATCTGTTTAGAGCTTAAGAGGCATTGTTAATGTTAAATTGGTAATTAATTAGATTACCATTCTGGCAATGTTATATGATCTCTAACTATAATTGTTTGTGTAGTCTTTAAATTAAAGTAAATTTTAATTTTTATTAAATTAATGTAAAGAATTTACAGTTATAACTATTTTTTATGGTCTTAAAGTGCATAGAGGATTATAATAATAATAATAATAATAATTTTAATAATGATAATAATAATATGATTTCAAAGTATGTGGAACCTTGATCAGCTGTTAAAATAAATTCCTTTCTGGTGTAAAGCAGTCTAGATACATTTAAAATATTGCTTGTCAATTGACATAATGGTATCTTTGGATAATAAAGTTAATTGAAACTGTTGAGAAGGTACATATTTAGTTGATATTGATTCCACATTCTTCACTGATGTGCCTATTTGTTTAACCCTTTACTGTTTACAAGCCACTAAAGAGCACTCTAAATGGGCAACTAGAATGCCATGATATGTATAGATTTTTTAAGGACAAAAATATTGCATATTTTTTCTAAGTTTCAATGATTTTCAATAATCTTTAGCAAACACTCTTAGTGGGAACTGTTGAAAATTTGATAAAGATACAAAACAAGCTTGAAAAGATATGGCTGTTAGTGTATATATAAATAGTGTCATAATTTGTCGGAAATCTAAAATAAATGTAAACAGTAAAGGGTTAAATAAATCAACTGTGGACATAATAAATTTTGTGTAGATAATACAAATTACCAAACTGCTTTAAATAATTCAACTGACTGAAACTAGTTGGTGCTTTAATCTTTTATAATTATTTTTTTTATATATATATCAAAGCATGATGTGTTACCAGTGTAGCCGTGCACTGAGCATTTACTTTCATACACAATAGGTCCAGGTATTGATGTTCCTGCCCCTGACATGGGTACTGGAGAAAAAGAAATGAGCTGGATTGCTGATACATTTGCTCAGACACTTGGTAAGTTTCTGGCAGTTTTATAGCTAATCACATAAACTTTATTTTGTTATTAACTAGTCTTGAATTTGTAAACACCCATTCAGACTCTACTTGAAAATATGAAATTGGTTTTGTTTTATAGCAACCTGTTTATTTTGAATTTGTAAAAGTGACTGGTAAAACTATGGAACCATCATTTAATGCACAATGCTGACAGGAGGGGTGAGGGCTGTTTTTTAGATAGATACTTGTGTGCCATGCCATTGTACCATTGGAGCTTTATTGAGGAATAAATAAACAGGCCTCTGAGGAATTTCACTGAGAAGGCTGAACACTGCAAGTCAAGAAATCATCACACAGGACCTCTCTTTTGCCCACACTTGTTCTTTTCTCCCACACTTGTTTTTTTTTCTATCCAGTAGGAAAATTATTTCTTTTATTATTTTTTGTTCATAGTTTATTTGGAATCTGTAAAATATCATTTTAAATGAAATCATTTGGGTTTATTTTAGATTTACACAAGATAGAGAAAAATGTCACAGTTTTTTATATAACGTAAGGTTACAAAGATATACAATATACAGCAGGTAAACCTGTTGTAAAACATTGGATTCTTGGGCATATATCAGCTACAGGGAGAGTGAATATGATGGTTGAATACATGTTAATAACCTGTCTCTCTGGGCTTCACTTTTTTTTTAATCTTTCAGATGCATCAGATTATTATGCTTGTCCTTAGCAGGACTGGAATTACAAGTCACCAACATGCCTGGTGCTTGTTTTTATTCCAATTACAGGCCAAGTGGTGCTGGAAAAAATAGCCTTGATCAGATGAATCCTTGATGTCGCTGTTCAAATAATAACTTAAGAAGTCGTTCTTTATATGGACCACACCCAGGAAATATTAATGCTTGATCCTTCAATCTTGGAACAAAAGCCTTGTTTAAATCCATTGAAAGGACACCTGGCACTGAAAAAAAATAGCATTTATGTGGTGTCTCAGATGTCTCTGGGAAAGTTTTTTTATACTGATCCATCAGGCCTCTTTTCATCTGATTGTGACCCTTAACTTATCTTGATGCCTCAGATATTCAAACAGTAACCTGTGGGCAGTCAGTTTTATTTACCATTTGGTTTTGTTTTAAAAAGAAACACTTATGATGATAATCATAATGTCTATGGATATATATCAAGGATCAGTTAAATATTGAGCTTTCTGTGACTTTAATTCCCCCTACCCACCCCCCTGCATACACCTTAGTTGCCATTCATACTCCCTTGTTTGTTCATTTGTGGTTGTTTGTTTTGTGTACAATACCATAATATGTGTATCATGCATAGTGTTTCATTGGCATCTCAACATCTGTACATATTTATAGTTATAACACACTTTTTTATTTTATTGATTGCTTTTTACCCATACATTCCAATCAGTTGATTACAATTCTTGCATTTATTAACCTTCAATATTGATAGGACATTATGACTTGAATGCGGCTGCATGTATAACGGGAAAACCGATTGGACAGGGTGGCATCCATGGCCGTATATCTGCCACAGGGAGAGTGAGTATTATGAGCACCTGTCAGCTGTTATATTCTGCTGCTGGTTCCCATGTACATGCACAAAAACTTCTCTCCCATCGGTGTTTAGAGCAGTCAGATTAGGCTGGCCTTGCTGACTGAAAATGGTTTTGCTTTACATTGTGCAGAATGTGCTGTTTGCTTGGTGCATGACTAAGCTTATCAACTTGCGCTTTTTTTCCAAAAGATGCAAGTCTTCTTGTGCAACTAATGAAGGTGTATCTTTTACCAGGTTATTTGAATATGTGATCCACTCATTTTCTTTTACCTTTTATTCAGTGAGTAAGGCCTTGTTACCTTCATATCTTGTTTCAATTGCATAGAAAGACCTTTTGCAAGTTTTTCAGCAACACTGACAGAAAAGACACTGACAGAAAAAACTACAAACATTTTCCATGGCAGGTTTAATTTATTGCTGAAAACAATTACTGTGCAAAACCATCAACTTCTGGTAGAACAAACACTTCAGGTGTGTACATACTACATACAAGGGAAAACAGATTTTGAGAACACAAATAATAAGTGTTAAAAAAAAATGTAAATTAATGAAAATGCATCAGTTTATGGCATGATTTTCCTGACTGTGAGTATGACAAAAACTGAAGCTTGGGATGTTTTATGGTGGTAACAAGGCCTTCTTTAATTTTGCATCATGTGGATTCTAAACCTTTCTGTTTGTAGCTCTGTAGTAAATGCATGTTGACAAATAACAGTGCCATGTGGCTGGCAGTTGGTGGGTGTAACTCTAGATATATAGCTTGATGTTTTCTTGTGATACTGTGACTAGGCTACCCTGATATCAACTCTGCCGGCTGTGTCACGGGGAAACCCCTAGGACAAGGTGGAATTCATGGTAGAATATCAGCTACAGGTCGAGTGAGTATCATGCTGCAGTATTGCAGGCCTGCTTCTGTTGTTGACCTGATTTTGCTTTCTGATCAAGTCGGCTGTGTTTTTTCCAGGAACTGCTCACATTCGCTGCTGGCCTGTCTTTGATTAGATCAGTTGTGTGATCTACGCCTTACAGATGGCATGTGTGCTTAACGATGCAACATTAGTTGAGCTGCTCAGTCCTGTACTGATTTTTCTTTTTTTGCATTGAATACTGTCTGCATAATCAATGGTCATGCTTTTTTTTGGTTCATTTAATTTGCTTTCTTTGTAATATGTCTTGTAGACACAGTGGTGTTCTAGAGGTTCTAAGTGCATTTTCCTGCTTTGTTTATTGGCCTATGAATTTCTGTAAAATTCTGAAATTCTTTCTGATACAACAGGAATCTGAGTTCCATACATTGATTTCATTATTTTCATTTACCCACTGTTGTATTGTGAGTGTAAATAAACACCATGTAATCACGATCGGGGCAATCTTTAACTTTGCTACCCTATAATTCAAACTGTAATGTTGCAGGATTGACCTGTTCATTCTCCATCCCCTGTTGAGGTTTTATCCTTTCAGTAGGGCTTTTTTACACTGATCAGATCTGTTATGAATATTGGCAGTTTTTACAGTTGCTCTTGTTATTTGTTCCCTCCAGTAAGCCTACCTGTGCTGAAAGGGGATTTGATGTGAAGATTTGCAGCATCCTCAGATTGCATTGTTTTCACTGACTTGAGTCATCGAGAAGTATTGGAGACTACCTATAGATTATATACCTGTCATATACATTGGTTATGGTTGGAGATGTGTATCTCTGCTGTTTACTAGTCAATCAGATGTTTGACTATCAGATGTACAAGTTTTAATTACGTTTATCTTAAGAAGTCGCTGCTTTCAGGGTAATTTTAACTTAGTCATCTTCACAGAGACAGTTGGACACTCTTGTCCTCAAAGAGCTCTTGATGAAATTGGATGGTGTTCATTTCTTGTATTCTACACCACTGTAGAGCGAAACTGGTGTTGTGCCAGGTAGTTATGCAAAAACTTGAACAAAGTATGGTCCTCATCAGTGGGTTCTGTATCAGTGTAAGACAATCATAATGTCTTTTTAATCAGTCTTCCAAAATTTTCATCAGGATGTCATACAAAGTGTGGTCTCTTTTCATCTTTTACATCAGAATTCTACAAAGTGTGGTCCTTTACTCCTTCAAGATGTCATGTAAATTGTGGTCCTTGTCTTGTAATATGGCAATTCCTGGTTATCTCATCTTCTACAGCAGTGATATAACTGTGGTCCTGATCTTTGTACAACTTCATGAAAGACAAAATGTAGTCTGTACTATGTCTTCTACATTAGGAAGGACCCATGAATTGTGGTCGTTATCTTGTCATCTATTTCAGTCAATTAAGATAATTGTGGTCCTATCAGATCATACCTTCTACAGCAGTAAAAGTAACAAAGATGTCTTTGGAATGTCCAGATGATTAAGATCAAGATATGGTCTTCTCAGTACAGACAACAAAACACCACTTAAGTCGTACACCCATCTCCAGGTGTGTGGATCCTGTGCTTCACTGCTTACACTGCTGAGCACCAATCATTTCATTAAAAGCTTTCATTTACATTTGTGACTTCGCATGAGATGTGGACCACATGTTTCTTTATTTCCAGCTATCCAGGCAAGAATGGCAAGACAGTTGCTAAAAAAAATATTTGGAATAGTTACTGCAGAGTCAATGATGAATCCTTGTGATGATAATGATGATAAGTAGTGTTTTGTCAACATAGGGACATGTACGACTTGTCTCTCCGTCATTTTAAAATCAAACTCCCAGTCTAGAGCCTAGAGGTGCCTTTTATTGGGGGGGGGGGGGGGGGGGAGGGATCAGCATCTACTGCCATCTTGTGACTGGATTGCTAACTAGTTTTCATGTTCTTTCAGGTCTTTCAGATACACTATTATTGCACTAGGATCTTGCAGCTGAGCTTGCCTGTCCTTGGTGTAAATATTTATCGGTGCTTCTGTGATGCAGCTGTAGATAGCTAGCTTATGAATGTGATATTACACACATGGTGGGAGATTTCTTGGCATGTGGTATAACACATGATGGGAGGTTTCTTGGTGTGCTGACTGTAATTGCTGTTGTTATCCCACTCGGTGCAGGTTACTCGGACCTGAATGCGTATGCCTGTATCACTGGCAAGCCTATTAACCAGGGTGGTATCCATGGTCGGATATCAGCCACAGGACGCGTAAGTAACAGCTTGTGTGTTTCTGTTCCTTACAAGGCTCCGTCTCCAGTAACTCCGGCAAATGCATTTATGTAAAGCATCTTAAAATACTTCTGCCTACTGCGAGAAGACTGCATGACACTAATCATTCCAAACTGGAATTTAATTTCAGCATTTACGACTTTTAAAATTGTTATTTTTTTTTGGTGTAACATAATGAAGCAAAGGGTTTTCCTAATATATTTCTGCCCCATGTTCTTGGACAGACACAGCCTTGTAAACTGAAACACAGTTATTTGCTGTTGAGGTTACTACCTATTATTTGGTTTTTGGTGGGAACCTGTAGTTGTGTAGTGGTGTTTATTGTTCAGAGCATGCATTTTGTAGTTTCACTTGCTTTCTGCCTTTTCTGCCTTAAATTTTGTTGTGCATTACTTGCTTATGTAGATTGATTCAGCTTTTCTTGTCCTTATGAGGTGATCAAAGCAAATATGAACACCTTAGTATATACAGAATAACCACCAGGTAATAAGTACTGGTATTGATTGTGTGTGCTTTGGTTGTTAGTTTGTTTATACATACCTTAGGGGTTTGCAGATTTTCTGGACTGGTGCTGTGGAGTAGCTTCAAAATTACAGCAGTATCTTGAACTTTGCAGGATGGGCGGGACAGTCTTTTCACGGTTTATAGAATCCCTGTGTTCCCATTAGCCTACCTTATTCCATGCTCGTTTTACTGAATTGATTGGCTGTCAGTATGCATTTCATTGAAGTGATTTTGCTAACTTGATAGAATTTTACCAGCCAATCATGGTAAAGTAGAAAAGACTCCAACATATATTTGTAAGTGGCAAAAGTTAATAGGAGGAATAAGATGGAACAATCTGTCAAAGACAACTATTGGCATATCATAATTGAAAATTTGAACTTTTAAATCATTTACTTTTCACCCACAGATTAAACATTGTTCCTTAATCTCTTTCAAAATGAGTGGATTAGATGATGCAGGCATACTGAAAGGAAGGTCGTTGCACATTTACAACTGACTTGTGAAGCACATACACACATTCAAGTCTGTGACCGATTTGCTGATACAGGTCAAGATTAGTGTAACCAGATGTAAATACTCAACTGTATCTGAATTTGTGAATATTAATTTTAGATAAATGAATTTACTGTTGTAAACATTTCAGATACATGGTTATAATATTGTCTCTTTTTTTTATTATTTTGGATATTTATTTTTTTATAAGCATTAATTGGTCGGAAAATGACACTCCACTGTAATAAGATTTGGGGTGATAGTGATATTGCTAATTTTGATGTGAGTTAAGAAGGTACCATAATTTCTTAACAAAAAGTTAACATTATTCAGACAGTAAATAAAATTATAAAAAAGGTTAGATGCTTCCAGTACTGTGCTCCATTCTTTTATTTGATCTTTGGTGTCAGAGTAAGGGGCAACATGTAGCACTTTTGAATGCCATATAAATAACCACACCTATCAAACTCACAAGAATTATGTCACTGAGTACTGTTTGATTATAATTACAGGGTGTGTTCCATGGGATAGAGAACTTTGTCCATGAGGCAAGCTATATGAGCATGGTTGGCCTGACGCCTGGTTTTGGTGACAAGACCTACATCCTGCAGGTATTCATAAATTCATTATCTCATAATATATGGAATAACACTGAATTTGTCACAAAGAATTATATAGTGGAACCCCTTTTGCAACCAACCCACAAAGGTGACCACCCTACATTTATGACCACTTTTCTTTGTCCCAAATATATGACCCAGGTAACTTAGAATTTCACAAATATGACCACCCCAAAATTACAACCACTTTGGTCAGTTTTCAAGGTGATTGCAATTGTTTGGCTCCATTGTACCTGTTTTCTTGGATTTTCTCACACAGACAGAATATATTCTGGTATTTGTATTACTGTCATTTTCGTCAGAGAGTCATGAATATGTGTTTCACTGAAAGTTATGGTCATGAATTTGTTCTGGTGTGTGTGACAGAGTTATGTTCTATTCAAGTATAGGTTCTGGTTAATATTGTTATGGACACTAATACAGATGTACTTGGCTTCAGGGTCTTGGTAATGTGGGTCTGCACACAATGAGGTACCTGCACCGCGCTGGTGCTCGTTGTATTGGTGTCGCTGAGTGGGATGGCAGCATCTACAATCCAAATGGTATTGACCCAAGAGAATTAGAGGACTACAAAATTGTAAGTCGACTCATTAAGCTGTGTAATGATACAGATGCCTGGTATCACATACTATGTAAATTGAAAGTTTGTGACCTGGATTTATGAATGTAAAATTGTCTCGACAAAAGCCAGGCATCTGGTTCTAGGTATATTTTCCTGAAATATTTGCATTGCGCTAAACTGTTTTTAGACATTTAATTAATTGCTGCAATATTTTTCATTGAAACAGTTAAAATATCACTTTAATATTATGTAGTATAAATCATAATGCACACTTAAAAGTTATAATTATGTGTATTATCCCTGTTAATCTTAAAACAATATTATTACTTGCAGGAGCATGGGACCATTGTTGGTTTCCCAGATGCACAACCATATGAGGGTAGCTTACTGACAGAAAAATGTGATATTTTGATCCCTGCTGCCCTGGAGAAAGTATTGACAGGGGATAACTGCAACCAGATCAAGGCAAAGGTAGGCCGTCCGTCCGTTAACAGGGCACGTTTTAAAACCGTTAGAACTAGGAATCCAAAATTTTGCATACCATTAGATGTCCCCAAAATCTCCTACCATACCGAAAATTGGGTCATTAGGACTTTGTTCCTTTGAGATATTAAGGAAAAACCTCCGTTTTCCATAAAAAAGCCATTGTTACACTTCAAGGCTGCCTAATATCAAAACCACCGATCTGTTTTTGATCATATTTAGTATTCATATTCTTCCATACGTTTTCTATGAACATACCAAAAATTAGGTCAGTATTGGGTATTATTTTGAAGTTATGGGCCAAAATATAATGCAATTTTAAAAAAATCAGGAAATATATTTACTCACCTAACATGAGAATTGCTGAAGCTTGAGACTTTTTTTCAGGAATATAACTTTATTTAATCAAGATTCAATTGTTTACCCAAAATTAGATCTGAATTTTGCAAATTTTTCAAGTTATTAGCATAAATAACAAATCAATACCTTAAATTTTGTCCAACTTTGGCAATGGCACGTTTTTTCCCTGTAAGCACTGTATATTTAATTTTCACAGCATATATACATAAGGATTTAATCGTTTAAAATCAGAAATTTCAAAGGAATTTATTGAAAAGAGTAGCTTTTATTCAAGTTTTCATACACCATGTCAAGTGTTGTTTACATCTAGCCCACCTAGTAACACAGCCTTCACTTGCATTATGTAACCCACCCTAGGCAGCTTGACTTGGCTCAGCTTGGCCACTACTAGCAGGCTTCTCCTCTGCCCTGCACTCCACTCCCCCCACCCCCTAGATGGTGTATTAACTAGATGAATGTTATAATTTTCTGTATTTTATTTTATTCTTGGCTATGCTACATTTTAGATTTTGAATTGTACCACCAGGGTTACAGTGATCAAATTGCACATTTAATTGTGTCCACAAAGTGGTGTATTGCTATGAAAGTGTGGATGTTTATCAGATAAGTAATTCCTTACTTCAGAAGAGTAAAAACTTCACCAGGTGTGAAATTGACTATTAATTCCAGTAATAAATTATAGCTGAGATAGTAATTAGCACAATGATATAGTTTTTCCCTCATTCAACCAACAGTGTGTATATTTTATTTGAAAAAATGTCTTTATTTTTTCATATTTACTGAATCTTTTATTTTATTTTGGTGAATAAAATTAAGCATGTACTGAAAACTCCAATGTGCAAAACTTAATAGTGATTCAAGGAATAATCTTGTAGATGCCATGTTGTGGCATTATTTTCTTTTTAAATTCACTTAAACATTTGTGATTTAAAAATAATAAAATATATGTGTATGCATTATATGACCCAGTTTGAGCTACACTTTGGATATAAAATGATTGCAACTTAGAATTCCAATATTTTAACTTATAATTTCAGTTTTTAGCTCAGCTGACTATAATGACCTACGAATCAGAAATTTGGCATACAGTTAGATGTCCCCAAATTCTCCTACCATATCGAAAATTGGGTCATTAGGACTTCGTTTCTTCGGGATATTAAGGAAAAACCTCCATTTTCCATAAAAAAAACCATTGTTACACTATACACAAATTTGAAGGGGCTGAGATTTAGTGTCTGCATTATTGACTTGTCCCCTTACTGAGTTGTCTGCAAGTAGAAGTTTCACTGTATATGTCTGTATACAGAGGTACTTCACTAACATTTTAAGCTCAGCTGACTATAAGTCATCTGAGCTATATTCGTGGTCCTTTTTCTGTCGGCTGTCCGTCCGTCCGTCAGTCCATTTAACTGGCACGTTTTGAAACCATTCGACATATGAGTCCGAAATTCGGCATACAATTAGATGTCCCCAAAATCTCCTACCATACCGAAAATTGGGTCATTAGGAGTTCGTTCCTCCATTTTCCATAAAAAAACCATTTTTACACTATAAGACTGCCTAATATCAAAACTACTGATCTGATTTTGATCATAGTGAATATGCATATTCTTCCATACATTTTCTATGTACATACCAAAAATTAGGTGAGTGTTGCGTAATTTGTTGGAAGTTATGGGCCGGAACATAGTGCACCTCATAAAAAAAATCAGGAAACTCACTTAACATAAGAATGGCTGAAGCTAGAGACTTCTTTTCAGGGATATAACTCCATTTAATCAAGATTCAATTGTATACCGAAAATTAGATCTGAATTTTTCAAATTTTATAAGTTATTCACATAAATTTGAAATCAGTACCTAAAATTTTGCCCAAGTTTGGGCATGGCACGTTTTTTCCCTGTAAGTACTGTTGGTTTAATTTTCATATCATGCACACGTAAGGATTTCAGCTTCTAAATTCTAAAATTTGAAAGGAATTGACCAAAAACTGTAACTTTTATTACATTTTTTATGAGACCATGTCACTCCTAGGCTGTACTGAAGCCCCTCTATATGTCCCCATATTGACCTTTCATGCTTGAAGTGAGGCATACTCAGCTGGATATAGCTATTCAACCCCCTCCTCTTGTAATTGTTTGGCCAAAAACATAACAATAAACAATAATTTGAAAAAATTATTGGTTTACAATAACAACTTAAAGAAAAATAAATGGAAAAGGAATTTTTTGGTTAATGAGTGACAGGGACCTTGCAATTACTGATGTTTTATGGATCTTTCATGGATTGCTGAAAATATATTTCAAATGACACCATGCAGTCACCATTGGGTATATTTTAATTTCAATCATAAAAATGAAAAATAAATAATTAAATAAAATTGTTGTTCACTATAAGGGATTATGTGAAGCAAGTTAATGATAGACAAGGATGCATTTGATCATATTAAATATTCTAAATTTCCAGGTCTTTTCAAGGTGTTTAATTTGTTGGGTTTTTATATTACAAAATTAAAAAAAAAATGAAATATGTCAAAAATAAAAAAAAAATATACTCAGACAAGTGATCATTAAAGATGTCATTATGTTTGAATAATAACATTCAGACTCATTGCTGTATCAGCTGTTACATGATACTGGGTAAATAATCAAAATTTATATTTCTGATAACTTTATTTCAGTTAATAAAATTAAACTCCAGTTTGCTCCTTGTATAATATATTGGTTTGTTTTGATCCTTGGGTTATTTTTAACACATGTATTAGTTTCGAAGTAGATACAAATTAAAAAAAAAATAAAATTTTTAAAATCTGATAAAAAAATCAGGTCTTAAAGACAAGTTCTCATGATGTCTATAATGTTAATAGTTGTCATAAGTGTCTTGACAGTGATGTGAAAGTATTCAAAAGTGAATATAATATTTTTTTTTATAAATTAAAGCCATAAAACCAGGTAGTTACAATCATTATTTAAATTTGTGAAATTTGTATATTCTGGATTCCCAACAGTTTCGTTCAACTGAAACTGAATAAATATGAGACCTTGAGTGAATACTTAATAATTGTATTCAAATATGATTAAACAAAATTCAATAGTTCAATAATGTAGAATAATACAAATACTAATACAGGTAAAAAGAAAGAATTTGAGTGCAAATACTTTCAAAATGTATTCATTAATGCATTCATGAATATATTTTATAATTTATTTTTAATCATTTATTTCAATTATATTATTAAAAGAAATCTTTTCAAATGTTACTGTTAATATTTTTTAATTAAAATTATATTTTGCCCAATAATTCCAATTAATTTTTAATGAATAGTTTAACTCTCATCATTTGTGCTAGTGGTACTTTTGGCTATGGGCAACCTGAAATTATTGAATAACAGTTAACTCCTTTGTAAAAAGTATGCATGATAATTAACATGACTTACAGTGGACATTTATTTCCTGTTACTAGTGTTAGTGCTGTGGATTTAATTTTCACAGCATGTACACATAAGCATTTCATCTGTTAAAATCTGAAATTTGAAACTAGTTGATCAAAAACTTTAGACGTCATTCAGGTTTTCAAGCACCATGCCTTGATTGTTTTCATCTAGTCAGTGAAATGTGTGCTTGGGCAGTATTACATAACCAGTTCAACTTCTGACCTAGCCACTGCCTCTGTGATTGTCTGGGTCAGGCTGGGTCAGGCAGCAATTACCAGAGAGCCTCTCTCTCTCTCTCTCTCTGGCAGTCTCTCTCTCACTCTCTCTCATGCTCTCTGTCTCTCTCCATGACAGTCTAGCTCACTCTCTCTTGCTCTCTCTCATTCTCTCTCTCTCTCTCTCTCTCTCTCTCTCACCCCTAAGCCTCCCATTCTCCCTGCACCCCATTATGTTGACAGGTACTATAAACCAGATTAATTAGCTATGAATGTTGAAGCAATTTAGAAATGTGAATCAACTGAAATATTCATATATATATATATATATATATATATTTATATATATATATATATATATATATATGTGAGTGTTATACTGTAAATGTGTAGTTACATTTTTAAACCTTGAAAAAATGATGTATTGAAAAAAGGAATAAAGGCAAATATTGTTAATTTTTCCTGGCTCAGTAGAATGGGAATAAAAATGATTTGCTTTGTTTCTCCACCTTTCTGCCTGCTTAAATATTTAATAATTATGAAAAAACCGTTTTTCTCTGTAAGCACTGGAATTCAATTTAATATCCTGTATGAATATGCAAGGGTGCTGTAACTCCCACCATCCCCTTCCCCCACCGCATAGAGTTCTTGCTCTTTGGCACTGTGAACAATAGTTCTATTGCTTTTCCATAAAATTTAATAATTAAAGATAATATATACAGAAAGACTGAGGCTTTTTAACTCCCATCATAACCCCCCCCCCCCCAAACAATCCTTCCACCTGTTAAGTGGGGACTTTATGGCTACTGTATACATATGATAAAATAGAAAATAGGTTTATTAAAATAATTGGATCTCATTAAACAAATCTGTAAACTTTTGAACTGTCAACAGCTTATCAAAAAGGTAACCAGTGGAAACACATGGTCAGATCTCAAAATATTATTTGCAACAATTTCTTCAATCATATCAACCAACCATGGCCAAGATTACCTGTTCCGATCAGACTTTATATGCTTTTAATAATATTTTAGATTTTAACCTTCCAGGTGTTTAAGTACTGTTTAAGTTCCCTTCTTTGAGCCCCATCCCAATGTCAGCCTCCGTAAACAAGAACAAGATGAATCAGATATATTCATACTTTAATATTCTGTATAACTATTCATCCATAGGTACCTATATACATGCCAGAAATTATGTCAATATTGTGTAATATGTAGACATAGTTGGCATCAAAATAATGTACATTGTTGAGACTGAAGAGATATTGTGTCATACAGTAACAAATTCATAAATCCCCTCATCAGCATAGTAAATCATAACATCATATCTGTCAAATTGAAATCTTGCAGACTTCCATACACTATAGATCTTTCAACAAATAGTCTATTCATCATTCTACTACTGCTTATTACTGCTGTCATTGCATTCATATTTGCTCAGATATATCGCAATTTTCAACCCCTCCTAAATAAATAAAAAATAAACCACTATATTTTACTCTATTAATCCATCAGTCAGGTTATTTCATTTATTATTTACTCACATATTACATTACATATCTTTATAATAGCCTAACATGTCCATAATATTCATAAGCTTTATCGACTTGATGTAGTATCACAATGGAGAAACATTTATGGTCCAATCACAATCAGTTGAGCGCCGTGACCCATGGGTCCCTTGTTCTGATATAACAATGGTACTTTTTAAACATTCATTTCTTTTTGTATGCAAGTGTGCATGTAGGATGGTATGTAAGATGGTAGAATCAGGTTAACACTGAGCAAAGTTTTACTGAAAGGTTGATATGATGGAAGGATGTGTCTTTAGCAGAAGGCAAATTTTTCTGCAGAAAGGCAAACCTGTATTATTTATGCCTTTCTCTAGGAAAGGTGACAATTCAAAAGAATTACGTTCCCTGCTAAGGGTTGTGACCCTTGACATATACTTTACAATTTCCTGTAACTGTGAATTTTGTAACTAATCATGACTTAAAAAAAAACTGTAGGAAAAATAATGACACCATGAACATTCTAAAAAGAGTATCTGTGATGTAGTTTGAAGGACCAAACATGAATACACTCTGTGCAAAGTGGTATTGCTGTTTTTGTTCTAAAACTCCTTCTACTTATAACCATTGTTTTCTATTGCACTCTTTGCTGGGTATTGCCACCAGGGATATTAGCACCATACAAAGACTGCTCTAGCCAAAGGGAGCTGGATATTGTAAGTCTGACCAAGTCTAAAACTAACAAAATTCTTCTCTTAATGGCCAGAACAAATTCCATGGTGTCATTACCCAGCAAAGAGTGTCAAAGAAAGCAGC
This sequence comes from Sipunculus nudus, assembly GCA_026874595.1. Classification (NCBI taxonomy): domain Eukaryota; kingdom Metazoa; phylum Annelida; class Sipuncula; order Golfingiida; family Sipunculidae; genus Sipunculus; species Sipunculus nudus. Next base: position 17,758,115 of record CM049307.1, on the reverse strand, counting down.
GGTTAAGTGGCAGGAGATCAAGAACCAATGTGGGATTACCACAGCATAAGGTGTGTGATAGATAAAGAGTTCTTATGTTCTTTTTTTGGTAGAGTTGATTTGGACATGTGGTCATTTTTCTGAATATAGGGATGATGATTATAAAATACAACTTGAATCCTCATTAAATAGAGTAGACCATTTTAGTCTGTTTAATAAAATCCATGGATGAATCATATTTGTTTATTTTATGATGTTCTGACTCTTTCAGATCATTGCTGAGGCTGCAAACGGCCCGACCACAATAGCAGCAGACAAAGTCTTCTTGGAGAAGGACATACTTGTTATCCCAGTAAGTCACAGTATTACTGATTGTTATTGAATGTAGCTGATGCTCCTAATGTTGGTACCAGTACACTACACATTCTTTGCAATAGTAAGTGAAGGTTCTTGGCTACACTGTATTAAAACCTGGTTAATAAAAATTTGTTTTGGTATAATTATTGCCTAGGAATGAGCCAGTTTCCATTAATTGAAATCCTTAGTATATACATGAGCCCGTCAATTGTGAAGCCAATAGGACACTTATTATTTTGCCTTGGGTTTTGCCATTTTATGGATCGCCCATCTTATTCATTTGTGGTACATTTCAAGCACAGCATTCTAAACTAGACAGCAGTTCCCACAAAGCTATAAATCTAAAGTTTTAATGCACCTTTACTACCTTTAAAATAGCTCAAACAGTTCTGAATTCATTTAAATAATATTTTTTTTAAGAGTAGGACACTACGTGTACACCAAGTGTACACTAGGATGAGAGCCATACCTTTCTAAATCATTCATAAACACTTCAAAAGAACTGCACCTTCACTAAAAGGCTCATGTGATAAACTAGTTTCTCCAAAAGTGAATGGTTTGTTCAGTGATCTGTATTATTCTTTGCTCCATTCCTTCTCACAGACTTTAACATTCAGCATTGGTGGATGTATTTTATCTGTATGCAGTACTGCTTTTCTTTCAGGATTTGTATATCAATGCTGGTGGTGTCACAGTCTCATATTTTGAGTGGTTGAAAAACCTGAACCATGTCAGCTTTGGTCGTCTCACCTTTAAGTATGAGAAGGACTCTAACTACCACTTACTTGGTGAGTGAATTTTTAATCAGTCACATGTAATGACCAGTAATGCAGAGCATGGATCAATTTTAAAACACAAAATTATGACCAGCTCTGGACATACATCAGACTTGCTGTTTAAGAGGTGACAAAAAGCTAATTGCAAATATTGTGAGAAAATCTGAATTAAAAGTGTCAAAAATGTTAAAAAATTAACAGTGAACATTATGACTAATGAATTAGGGGCAAAAAATAAACTGATGAATATGAGACTATTATGCGAGACATAACCCTATGACTGTGAGGCAAAGGTAATCTATGCTAGACATATTTAATGCTCTGACTGTGAGGCTATGGTAATCTATGCTAGACATATTTAATGCTCTGACTGTGAGGCAATGGTAATCTATGCTAGACATATTTAATGCTCTGACTGTGAGGCTATGGTAATCTATGCTAGACATATTTAATGCTCTGACTGTGAGGCTATGGTAATCTATGCTTGACATATAATGCTCTTACTGTGAGGCTATGGTAATCTATGCTTGACATATAATGCTCTGACTGTGAGGCTATGGTAATCTATGCTCGACATATTTAATGCTCTGACTGTGAGGCTATGGTAATCTATGCTTGACATATATAATGCTCTGACTGTGAGGCTATGGTAATCTATGCTAGACATATTTAATGCTCTGACTGTGAGGCTATGGTAATCTATGCTTGACATATAATGCTCTTACTGTGAGGCTATGGTAATCTATGCTAGACATATTTAATGCTCTGACTGTGAGGCTATGGTAATCTATGCTTGACATATAATGCTCTTACTGTGAGGCTATGGTAATCTATGCTTGACATATAATGCTCTGACTGTGAGGCTATGGTAATCTATGCTAGACATATTTAATGCTCTGACTGTGAGGCTATGGTAATCTATGCTAGACATATTTAATGCTCTGACTGTGAGGCTATGGTAATCTATGCTTGACATATAATGCTCTTACTGTGAGTCTGTGGTAATCTATGCTTGACATATAATGCTCTGACTGTGAGGCTATGGTAATCTATGCTTGACATATTTAATGCTCTGACTGTGAGGCTATGGTAATCTATGCTTGACATATAATGCTCTTACTGTGAGGCTATGGTAATCTATGCTTGACATATAATGCTCTGACTGTGAGGCTATGGTAATCTATGCTAGACATATTTAATGCTCTGACTGTGAGGCTATGGTAATCTATGCTAGACATATTTAATGCTCTGACTGTGAGGCTATGGTAATCTATGCTTGACATATAATGCTCTTACTGTGAGGCTGTGGTAATCTATGCTTGACATATAATGCTCTGACTGTGAGGCTATGGTAATCTATGCTTGACATATTTAATGCTCTGACTGTGAGTCTATGGTAATCTATGCTTGACATATATAATGCTCTGACTGCGAGTCTATGGTAATCTATGCTAGACATTTTAATTGGTATGGCTGTGAGGCTATGGTAATCTATGCTTGACATATATTATGCTCTGACTGAGGCTATGGTAATCTATGCTTGAAATATATAATGCTATGACTGTGAGGTGTAGGTACCCTGTGCTAAACATAAACTCATTATAATGAGCCACATGGCTTGAGCCTATCCTTAATGTTTGCTGTTACTTAATAGATTGTGACACAAGTATTTTTATTTGTATCAACAGAGAGCGTACAGCAGTCACTAGAGCGCAAATTTGGCAGAAATGGTGGAAAGATCCCAATCACCCCCAGCGAATCTTTTGAGAAGAGAATTGCTGTAAGTGATGCTGTTGTTGAATTCTGGCATACAGGCTGTCAGTATGTGCTGTGTGTTTGAATAAAGTTTAAATATAGATCTCCAATCACAAAATAATCTAGGAAGATTCCCAAAATATTAACATAAGACCTGTCCAGTTATTTTCATGTTTGATAGTTACTCAAAACAGCCTTGCTCCAGCCAGTCTGTGTTACAACTCTGGTATATTGTATAGAAAAGAAGCAACAAAATTAATTCATTTGTAACTTTGGTAGATCGGAATGTGGTCATTGGCTTACGTTTCTTGAAGTTATGAGGTCCACCTCCACAGACAAAGAGGTGGCATGAACATGGCACATCACATTTTTTATTTTGGTCATCATTCACTCAAAATAACTAAATATGAAACTGAAGCATAAATAACTGATGGTAATTTTGACATGTATATAATCCTTGTGGATACAATCCATATTCCTTGTGACACAGCTTTCCTTGCTGATTTATGCTTTGTTTCCTACAGGGTGCTTCTGAAAAGGACATTGTACACTCCGGCTTGGCATACACAATGGAAAGATCTGCAAGGGTTAGTCTTTTTAAATTTATACATATTACCACAAAAAAAAAACAGTTCTTCACTAAGCTTACTGAAAGATGTAAGGGTTATAAAAAAGTATGGCCCTTATTCACTGCCAGTTTGGCTGTTAGTTTTGAGATAGCTTCATTAAAATGGTTAGAATTCTCAGTTATGGGTACATGGACTGGTATGCACTTGTTGGTCTAGAAGGACAGGTGGTCTTGCTAAAAATTTCTCGATTGAAGTAAAAAGTTTTTTAAGACGCATCAGTAGGACCTAAGGGACATGAGTCAAGATTGTACCATATATATGAGAATATTAGTTCACTGCATGTCATTCATAAACCCTTGTGCAAATAATTCTGTTATGATATCCCAAAGTCTGCATTTTATTGGAGCAATTTTCATTATGTAAGAGAGGTAGGGCAGATCGAAGCTCATTCTTTTAGTACCCGCTTTATGAGGTGTGATTTTGACAAATGTCTTATCAGTATTTTCTCATTGATTTCAGGCCATCATGAGAACAACCATGAAGTTCAATCTTGGCCTTGACCTTCGCACAGCTGCATACATTACTGCCATTGAGAAGATCTTTAAGACCTACAATGAGGCTGGCCTCACTTTCACATAAACCTGGGGGCTTCTAGGCTTTTTTCTCAGGACTCTGTCCATCGCCAGCATCAAATCACGAGACATTCTTTTATAAGCCAAACTTAGCTTTTCAAAATCATTTCATTAGTCTGATGTTGTTATATAGAGCTGTGTGGACTTGTTTGATTGCAGTAAAAACCAAATATGTAAAATTTCAGTGCAAAAGTATTTTTCATAATTTTGGTCATGTATATGTAGGAAAATTTAGCATCTAGTTATTATCTTGCTCATCATAGCACACTGTGTAATCAAGTTGACTCTGAATGCGTAAGGCAATGACATATGTTGTTAAATATGTTGAGTGATGAGATTCATCTCTCTTTTTCTTACATCTATGCTTTGCAAGCAAGTTTGGTTGTGAATACAACTTTGAAATAATTTAGGAATCTCTTTCATTGCTGCAAAAAGCAGTGTGGTAAATTCCATATGTTGCCCCTCGTCAAGGGCTTAATGGGTACAAAGGGTAACAAAGTTTACAGAGTATTTTATAATAAATTTTTCTGTGACTAGAGTGAAATTGGGAGACCTGAAATTTATGCGGTTGTCATCATTAAACTCTTCTTACTTCATGGCTGAAATTATCATCAGAGAACCACAGGTTTGTCTAAAACTAGATCAGATTAGTTTTTTGATAGAGTGTTGTAATTTATAGAGTATTTTCTATATTTAGCACTTTGGTTCTGTGCACTAGTGTATAGTTTGGCATACTAGCATTTGTTCGTGGCAGTGATGGGTGAACCTGTAAGTGGCATGCTGTGACTTTTCTGCAGATTACTGCAGTTGATCCATCCAGATTGTCTGTCATGAATATTGCATGCGTTTTAAGTGTGTGACAGCAGGTCATAATAATATTCTGTGCCATGTAAATAATGACGTGGTATTAACAATCTTGTACACACAGATGGACACATATTAATATAACTGTTGTGAACCAAATAGTATAAGTGATAATACATTGTTGTATAAAGTTAATAGGTTTTGAATTTAAAATAGATGCTTTGGTTTTATTTTGGAGAGGTAGATCCACAAAAGCTTTATGTTATAATCTGTAGCCAGCCTCTGCCTAAGTTTCAGCAGTCAAACACCAAAACAGAAAGAATCCCATCTTTATGCCAGGCTTATTTCTCTCTTCGTTTAAAACCAATCTGACATTTGACTGTGGTATGGTCTACATTTGTACATATTATATCATCTATACCTATCACTATATACAGAGCCTGTTCAGCTGTTTTTTGTATGTGAACATGAGGTGACCAAATATGTCAATAAAATATCCTGTCCATTATGCATTGATTTTCACTTTTTATAAAAGTGGGGGGCCCAGGTATGCACCATTAACTATTGAACTACAGTTTCTGTTAAGTATTAGTAATTTTTGGCCTGCAGGATTTTTGTACTATGGTTATTGATTTGGTCCTGATCTTCCTTACACCTCCAAGGTCATTTGTTACCAGAATTGTTGATAAAATTTATACTCTGTGAGTATTAAAGTGCCTCCACAGACATCCCTGAATTTTACATTCGTAGAGGCTAAACAATGATAATTGAACCAGACATTCACAGAGTGTGATTGGTATCAGTCAATTGGAGCCTCGCCAAATCAGAAATTAACACAGCCTCATTGGAAAATACTGAATCAAATAATCACAGCCGTATCAGGCATCACATGGACAAGGTATCACTGAATCAAACCTTCAAAGGGCCTGAACAGGCATTGCTGAATTAGACTTTCGCAAATTCTCAACAGGCACCACTAAATCAGACATTCATCGTCTCAAAAGACAAATGAATAAAATGATGATACAGACAATTGCGCAGCTTCATCAGACATTGCTGAATTAAACAATTTGCATGCAACAACAGGAATCCCGGAGCCTTGACAGGCATCTGTGAATTAGAAATTTACAGTGCTTCATCAGGCATCACTGAATCACACATTCACCAAGCCACAACAGCCCTTAATGAATCCAGCATCCCAAAATCTCATTTACAGAGCCTAGGCAGGCATATGCATCCTTGAATTAGACATTCAATGTGCCTCACCAAGCATCCCTTTGTCAGACATACAGAGTCTCAGCAGGCTTAAATATCTTGGATATTTTCAAAACTTCAACAGGACTCACAGAATCAAGACATTAACAGAGCCTCAGCAGGCATCCCCCCCCCCCCCCCCCCCCCGAGTCAGAACTTGCAGAGCCTCAACAGGCTTAATAAGTTATCCCTTTTCTGTTTACATTTCTGACAAATTCTTACACTATTTATATTACAATATTTACATCGCAGGCAATATCTTTTTTCATATTATCTCGACAAAATTTTCAACAATTATTAAGAGGAATTGGCTAAGGTTTTTGGGTAAATTTAAAACATAGAATCACCTGAAGGCCAAAATAATCTAGCCATATGAGTGTGGTCAAGGTGCCAATTTTTAGTGTGCTTTAGTGAGCCTGTAAACAGTAGAGGGTTTCTGGCTAGGCAGACTGAAAGTCATCTGATCTATAACAATCACTTTATCAGTTGGTATGTCTGTTAACAGGCACAAATCCTACCCGCTGGACCTAGTTACCTCTAACTGAAAACCCATGGAAATCCAATAAAAATCTCCTTGGAAACCTGAAATTAGATCACTGTGACATATATCCTCGGAGCTATAGGGCTCATAAGCACCCCTAAGAATAATTAAAAATTTTACACAAAAGCTTTATCTGAATAACTATTGCATTGATTGCTATGGTCCTTTCTATATATATTAACTAGATATTTCTTGGCACCGCAGGTGCCATAGTATCCCCAGACAATTAACCCCCCCCCTTTAAGAATAGCCCCCCCCCCCCATCTTCAGCAACAATTAATATTAGACCACACTCATAGAAAAGGTGATCACTCTCATAGAAAAGGTCATGACCCCAATTTCAATATACATCATCCCCTTACCCATGTCTATGTATATGCATAATATAAAAGAAATCTGTCCATTAGATTTTGACTTATAATGCTCACAGTACTGTTAAGTGACAATGATGGGGTATTAAACGGCACGAAAACAAGTAAAGAATAATAGGTGGCGCCACCAGTTTCTGGAACATGACAACCCTATCCATGATCTTCCATCAACTTGATTTTGGGATCAATCCATGTAAGATTTTTGAGATATTAAAGAATTTGTGTGATTTCCCCCAAAATTGGACCTATTCAAGGTCAAGGACACTCTCCTTGTCAAGGTCATGACCTCATTTTAATTAGGCGTTGTTCTCTCACCCATATCTATACATATACCAAGTTTGGTAAAGATCCGTGAGTTATCGCGCCAACAAGATTTATATGTGGCGGCGGTGGAGGCGGCCGGACCGATATGAAAACATAGTATCCCCCGACTTTGTCTGGGGATACAATCAAATAGTGTTTCATCATTTCCTGAATACTGGTGGCGCCACCTGTATTTTGTCTTATTTTTACACATTTTTCTCTCTAATTTTGCTTCAGATGAAGCAGTTCTTCCATTAACAGGGCAAATTGTACCATTAGACTTGGAAACTTCTAACTGTACATCCAAGGTCCTATGCAAAACTCCTTGGTAACCTGAAATTAGGTCATGATGACCTATATTTTGTGAACTACAGACTAAAAACATGATTTTGAGCACCCAGTCAGTCAGACAGGGTGCAAATTGTTTCTGCTAGACCCAGAATCTTCTAACGTGACTTTCAGGCAGGACCTGGGTAAATCTGAATGGAAACCTGAAATAAGTTATTGGTGACCTATATTTTTTGTGAACTAGGGGCCTAAAACATAATTTTTAGCTACTTGAAAATCAGATGGGCACAAATTGCATCTCCTAACCCTAGAATGTTCCAGTGTAATATACAGGGATGTCTTGGACAATCTCCATGGAAACCTGAAATTAGGTCATGGTGACCTATATTTTGCATGCTAGCAGCCAAAACATCTTGGGCAATCTCCATGGAAACCTAAAATCAGGTCATGGTGACATATAATACTGGTACAAAAGCATTTTGAGCACACAGATAATCATACAAGTTACAAAACTTTACTGTTGGATTTAGAATCTTCTGTCTTGACATCCAGGGATGTCCTTCAAATATGTGCTTGGTCATTTTTAGCTCAGCTGACTGCATACAAAAACGCTAGAGCTCATGGGAATGGCTGGACATATTATCATTAAAATTTTTTTTTTTATTTTGAAGAACTTTAATAGCTACAGTTGAACAGGGATACCACCTACAAAATTTGGCATTCAGATGATACAATTTCTTTTGTGAATGTCTTCCTAGTCAGCTGAGCGTCATGACCCATGGGTCACACTTGATGTAAAATGTTTCGGATATTTACATAACCTCAACAGGCATCCCTGAATCAAGAATTTTACTGAGCCTCAGCTGCCATCCCAAAGACATTTACAGAGCCTCAACAGGCTTACAGGTCCCAGATCTTTACAAAACCTCATCAGGCATCACTGAATCAAGAAATTTATGGAGCCTCAGCAGGCATCCCCAAGTCAGTCATTTACAGAGCCTCAACAGGCCAAAATGTCTCAGATATTTACAAAACCGCTACAGGCATCACTGAATCAAGACATTTACAGGAAGCCCCTAAAGAAAGAAACGCCAGCGCCCTCTTTAGTTGCAGAGGTGGAACCAAAGGGAATCCTGAATCCACCCCTCCCCCTTTCAGCCAATGCAACCTTGTTTTAAGGGTTTTAGATCAAATTGTGCAGCCTTGGGACATATTTAGGTTTTGTAGGGACAAAATATTGTATTTAAGGTGGGAAAACACTCAAAGTAAGGAATAAGGTGTTTTGTAGGGACTATAAATGATGTATTTAAAGTGGAGTTCAATTGATGAAATCTTGAAGGAAGGCCAGCTAAGTGGAGCCCTATTTCCCCCTGATTATCTGCTGGGTAATGTCCTTGTTGACTATATGTCACATTCTCCACACAAATGGTCTATCTATGAATGTCCTGCCCACATTCATTCACACATGCAGGACCCTTTAACGCTGAAAACCTGAGGAGTGTAAATTACAAAATTCAAGTAAATAGAGCAAATATAGAGTATGCATTGACATTTTATATATTGATTAACCTGTGAATCTATTTTGCGATGTAATATCCTAATGTGGTTTTAAAAATATAAATAGGAAGTTGTGCATATGCTTCCTTGGATAGTATATGTGATACAACTGTTTCCAGAATTGATGAAGATGTAAATGGAAGGTGTATACAAAAGTATATAATGGAAATATAGAGAGGAATATGTATTTTAAATATGATCAAAAACAGAGCATTGGTTTTAAGATTAGGCAGTCTTGAAGTGTAACAATGGGTTTTTAATGGGAAATTGAGGTTTTTCCTTAATATCTTGAATTAATGAAGTCCTTGTGACCAAAATTTTGGTATGGTAGAAGATTTTGGGGAACACTTACTAAATTGCCAAATTTCAGATTAGTAGGTGCAAGTTTAATCGATGGACATCAGAAAGATTGCAAGACAGATGTACAGCCGATCGACAAAGGACCATCGATGTAGCTCAGCTGACTTATAATCAGCTTAGCTAAAAATGATGATTCAACTCACTGTGCATGTATAGTTTATTTATTCCTATTTGAAATTCAATTTTCTTTAAACAAAAACATGATAAATGAATTGTCCTCCTAGCCCATGGATTTTATTCTATGGTTGCCACCTGGCAGGTTTTTGAATTGTATAGTAACCAGTCATGTCAGCTAGAACACTGTCCATAGCAGCATCCCATAGTGACCATAAACTGCCACAGTTTCTACATCACAGTCAGCATCATCAGTTCAACCTGATCTGGTATGAATATACTGTTATTATAATGGTGGTCACATGATTAGTGTTGATCACATGATCTGTTATACTGCTGCTGTCTCTCTGACATCTTCATCATAATCCTCACTCATTCCAGACTGTCCTGTTTGTAACCATTTATCTTCAATCAAAAAACATTCCTCAGATGGTGGACACAGCAGCTCTGCCTTCTTCACAAAATTACCTCCTGAAATTACAAAATCATTATTGGTACTAGAACTTTTTACAGATAGATAACTCAAGACTGTATAAAAACATAATATGTACAAAAATATTCCTTCTAAAAGTAATAATAAACAAATTGGTCAGGGCTGCACTTGTCTGTGAGAGTATAATCTAACTGTTTGGAATTGATATCACAGTGTTTTTTTTTTTTTTGCATATCAGTATAAAACAAGGGACCCATGGGTCACGGCGCTCAGCTGATTGTGATTGGACCATAAATGTTTCTCCATTGTGATACTATATCGAGTCGATAAAGTTTATGAATATTATGGACATGTTGGGCTATTATAAAGGAATGTAATGTAATATGTGAGTAAATAATAAATGAAATAACCTGACTGATGGATTAATAGAGTAAAATATAGTGGTTATTTTTTATTTATTTAGGAGGGGTTGGAAACTGCAATATATCTGAGCAAATATGAATGCAATGACAGCAGCAATAAGCAGTAGTAGAATGATGAATAGGCTATTTGTTGAAGGATCTATAGTGTATGGAAGTCTGCAAGATTTCAATTTGACAGATATGATGTTATGATTTACTATGCTGATGAGGGGATTTATGAATTTGTTACTGTATGACACAATATCTCTTCAGTCTTGACAATGTACATTATTTTGATGCCCACTATGTCTACATATTACACAATATTGACATAATTTCTGGCATGTACATAGGTACCTATGGACGAATAGTTATACAAAATATTAAAGTATGAATATATCTGATTCATCTTGTTCTTGTTTACTGAGGCTGACATTGGGATGGGGCTCAGAGAAGGGAACAGTGAGGGCAGCTATGAGGTGGATGTAGAGAGAGAGAGAGAGAGAGAGAAAGAGAGACAGAGAGCATTCAACAGTACTTAAACACCTGGAAGAAAAATAAATCTAAAATATTATTAAAAGCATATAAAGTCTGATCGGAAAAGGTAATCTTGGCCATGGTTGGTTGATATGATTGAAGAAATTGTTGCAAATAATATTTTGAGATCTGACCATGTGTTTCCACTGGTTACCTTTTTGATAAGCTGTTGACAGTTCAAAAGTTTACAGATTTGTTTAATGAGATCCAATTATTTTAATAAACCTATTTTCTATTTTATCATATGTATACAGTAGCCATAAAGTCCCCACTTAACAGGTGGAAGGATTGACAGGGGAGTTAAAACGCCTCAGTCTTTCTGTATATATTATCTTTAATTATTAAATTTTATGGAAAAGCAATAGAACTATTGTTCACAGTGCCAAAGAGCAAGAACTCTATGGGGTGGGGGAAGGGGATGGTGGGAGTTACAGCACCCTTGCATATTCATACAGGATATTAAATTGAATTCCAGTGCTTACAGAGAAAAACGTTTTTTTCATAATTATTAAATATTTAAGCAGGCAGAAAGGTGGAGAAACAAAGCAAATCATTTTTATTCCCATTCTACTGAGCCAGGAAAAATTAACAATATTTGCCTTTATTCCTTTTTTCAATACATTATTTTTTCCAGGTTTAAAAATGTAACTACACATTTACAGTATAACACTCACATATATATATATATATGAATATTTCAGTTGATTCACATTTCTAAATTGCTTCAACATTCATAGCTAAATAATCTGGTTTATAGTACCTGTCAACATAATGGGGTGCAGGGAGAATGGGAGGCTTAGGGGTGAGAGAGAGAGAGAGAGAAAGAGAAAGAGAGAGAGCAAGAGAGAGTGAGCTAGACTGTCATGGAGAGAGACAGAGAGCATGAGAGAGAGAGAGAGAGAGAGAGACTGCCAGAGAGAGAGAGAGAGAGGCTCTCTGGTAATTACTGCCTGACCCAGCCTGACCCAGACAATCACAGAGGCAGTGGCTAGGTCAGAAGTTGAACCAGTTATGTAATACTGCCCAAGCACACATTTCACTGACTAGATGAAAACAATAAAGGCATGGTGCTTGAAAACTTGAATGACTTCTACTGTTTTTGATCAACTGCATGGTTTCAAATTTCAGATTTTAACAGATGAAATGCTTATGTGTACATGCTGTGAAAATTAAATCCACAGCACTAACACTAGTAACAGGAAATAAATGTCCACTGTAAGTCATGTTAATTATCATGCATGCTTTTTACAAAGGAGTTAACTGTTATTCAATAATTTCAGGTTGCCCATAGCCAAAAGTACCACTTGCACAAATGATATGAGAGTTAAACTATTCATTAACAAGGGACCTATGGGTCACGACGCTCAGCTGTTATATATGATAAAAAAATATTATTTAGAAATGAGGCACATGCTGGTTTTGTGTGGTAATAAATATAAGCTGTATTATGAGTTGATGTTGTTTAGCTTATGTATGATTATGATAGTACCTTTGGAGACAGGGAAGAGGATTGATTTCATTTATTTTATTAACAAATGGAGTACTATTGTCACACAGATTTTGACTTGGCCATATAACTTATAAGCAGAACATATAATATAAGAGTTTAACTATTTATTAAAAAAAAATTACAAATATTGTCCCAAATATAATTTTTATTAAAAATAATAAGAGAATCATATGATTTTTTAAAATGAAATATAACTAATATGATTATTAAAATAATATTAAAGAATATATTCATGAATGCATTCATGAATACATTTTGAAAGTATTTGCACGAGTATTCATATACTTTCATTTTTACCTGAATTCCTATTCTTTATGCAAGAAATTTTATAATGGAGTACACAATCATATTCGTATTTAAATACAATTACAAAGTATTCGCACCATGTCTGGTATTTATTCAGTTTCACCAACCAATGATGCTGAGAATCCAGAATATACAAAATTCACACATTTAAATAATGATCATAAGTACCTGGTTTTATGGCTTTTATTTATATTAAAAAATAACTGTAAAAAATTCATTTTGGACTAATTTCACATCAATGTACACACTAGACACAGTAGGAATCTAGATTAATATTATCAACTGCATCTTTGTCTATCATTAATTTCCTTCATATGATCCCTAATGATTAGTAATGAATAATATGATTTACTTCTTTATCATTAAAATTGAACTGAAAAATGCCATAGGTGACTGCATGGTGTTATTTGGAATATGTGACATTCTACCCATCAATACAAGATTCTTATATCATCAGTAACTGCAAGTTAATTTCCTGTTATTATAAACTAACAAATTCCTTTTCTATTTTTCTTTAATTTGTTATTAAAAACCAATAAAAATTTATTAATTTATTGTTCATTGTTATGTTGTTGGTTAAAACTACTAGATGAGATGGGTTGGACACCTGGATCAACTGTGGCTGGCCATAAGCTGCCTGGATTCCTGAATGCCTCGCCTCAAGCGTGCATAATTTGTTGAAAGGTCAACAAGGTCAACATACAGGTGACTCAAGAGGGGCTGGAGAGAGCCAAAGTCTGACAGGGTCTCATAAAAAACATTAATAAAAGCTACAATTTTTGGCCAATTTCTTTCAGCTTTCTAAACTAAAAAGCTGAAATCCTAATGTGTGCATGATATGAAAATTATATCAACAGTGCTCACAGGACACAAACGTGCCATGGTCACAGTTGGGCAAAATTAAAGGTACTAATTTTATATTTATACTAATAACTTATAAAATTTGAAAAATTCAGAACTAATTTTGGGTATTCAATTGAATCTTGATTAAATAATGTTACATCCCTGACAAAAAAATCTCTAGCTTCAGCAATGCCCTTGTTAAGGGAGTAAATATATTTCTTGATTTTTTACAAAGTGCATTATGTTTGGGCCCATAACTTAAAACAATTACACAATACTGACATCATTCTGGCATGTGCATAGAGAATGAAAAATATGTATATTATTTATGATTTAAGTCAGATCAGTGGTTTTGATATTAGGCAGTCTTGAAGTGTAACAATGGGTTTTTAATGGAAAAATGAAGTTTTTCATTAATATCTCGAAAGGTATTAAGTCCTAGTGACCAAATTCTTGGCATGGTAGGGGATTTTGGAGCCATCTAACTGTATGCCGAATTTAAGGAACTAAGAGCTGAAGCTGGGGAGCTGAGCTCTTGCAAACTGCATAACACTAGCTTGATGTAAACAATATGTTACATGGTGCTTGAAAACTTATTAAAATCTACAGTTTTTGATCAACTGGTTTCAAATTTTTGGTGTTAACAGTTGAAGTGCTAACAAAAACATGCTGTGAAAATTAAATCCACAGTACTTACAGGAAAAAAACGTGCCATGGTCAAAGTTGGGCAAAATTTAAGGTACCAATTTTTTATTTTTATTAATATTTTAAAAAATTTAAAAGATTTTCATCTAATTTTGGGTATACAATTTAATTTTGATTAATTAAAGTTATATTACTGGAAAAAAGGTCGATAGCTTTAACATTTTTTGTGTTAAGTGATCAAATATCTTTCCTGATTTTTTACAAAATGCATTATGTTTGGGCCCATAACTTTTTTAAATTAAATAATACAGACATAATTTCTGGCATGTACATAGGAACTATATAGAGGAATATTTATGGTAAATATGAGGAAAAACAGATGAGTGGTTTTGATATTAGGCAGTCCTGAAGTGTGAAAATAGGTTTTTAGTAAAAAATTGAGGTTTTTCCTTAATTTCTCAAAGGAACGAAGTTGCAAAGACCCAGTTTTCGGCTTGGTAGGAGATCTTGGGGACATCTAACATTATGCCGAATTTTGGATTCCTAGGTCTTACGGTTTCAAAACGTGCCACATCTACGGACGGACGGACGGACGGACGGACAGACGGACGGACGACGGACAATGGACCACGACTATAGCTCAGATGACTTATAGTCAGCTGAGCTAAAAATTAATTGGAATTATTGGGCAAAATATAATTTTAATTTAAAAATATTAACAATAACATTTGAAAAGATTTCTTTTAATGATATAATTGAAATAAATGATAAAAATAAAATTATAAAATATATTCATGAATGCATTAATGAATACATTTTGAAAGTATTTGCACTCAAATTCTTTCTTTCTACCTGTATTAGTATTTGTATTAATTTACATTATTGAACAACTGAATTTTTTAAATCATATTTGAATACAATTATTAAGTATTCACTCAAGGTCTCATATTTATTCAGTTTCAGTTAAACGAAACTGTTGCAAATCCAGAATATACAAATTTCACAAATTTAAATAATGATTGTAACTACCTGGTTTTATGGCTTTAATTTATAGAAAAAAAATATTATATTCACTCTTGAATACTTTCACATCACTGTCAAGACACTTATGACAATTATTAAGATTATAGACATCATAATGAGAACTTGTCTTTAAGACCTGATTTTTTTAATCAGATTTTAAAAAGTTTATTTTTTTTTAAAATTTTTTATGTGTCTGAATGACACGAATGCCCCCACCTGGGGCAAATTAGAAACATTTGTAAATTTTGAAAAAATTTTTAAGTTCAGGAGTAGTTGTATGGTCAAAAGTAGGTCAAAAAGGGCAAAATGCAAACTCGATCTGTAACGGGTCATTATCAAGCAACACACCAAAAATCATGACAGTATATGCAGGCATTGTGAAAAAAAAGTCCATATATGTGCATTTTCCATATAAATTTCTGTCTTTCATGAAATTTTCTATGTTTAGGAGCCGTAAAACAATCACGAACTCGATCTGAAACTGTCATAATCTGCCCAAACATAAAAAATCAGGGTGGTATCTGCAGGCATTGAGGAAAAAAGTCAGTACATATGCATTTGTTATGAAAATTTCTATTTTTCATGAAACTTTCTATGTTCAGGAGCAGTCAAATGGTCAAAAGTAGGTCAACTGGGACAAAACAAGAACTCGATCTGTAACTGGTCATTATCTGCCTACACACCAAAAATCAGGCCCGTATCTGCAGGCACTGCGAAAAAAAGTCCGTACATGTGTATTTGTCATGAAATTTCATATTTTTCATGAAATTTTCCATGTTCAAGAGCCGTAAAACGGTCAAAAGTAGGTCAACCAGGATGAAAAGTGAACTTGATCTATAACTGGTTTATATCTGCCCACACACCAAAAATCAGGCCAATATCTGCAGGCATTGCGAAAAAAAGTCAGTACATGTGTATCTGTCATGAATATTTCTATTTTTCATGAAATTTTCTAAGTTAAGGAGGCCAAAAACTTTCAAAATAGGTCAACCGGGACAAAACACAAACTCGATCTGTAACTGGTCATTATCTGCCCACACACAAAAAATCAGGCCAATATCTGCAGGCATTGCTAAAAAAAGTCCATACATGTGTATTTGTCATGAAAATTTCTATTTTTCATGAAATTTTCTAAGTTTAGGTGCCGTAAAACAGTCAAAAGTAGGTCACCTGGGACAAATTGCGAACTCGATCTGTAACTGGTCTATATCTGCCCACACACCAAATTTTGATTAAATTTTGATTATTTACCCAGTATCATGTAACAGCTGATACAGCCATGAGTCTGAATGTTATTATTCAAACATATTGACATCTTTAATGAGCACTTGTCTGAGTAATTTTTTAAAATTTTTTACATATTTCATTTTTTTTAAATTTTGTAATAAAAAAAAACCCAACAAATTAAACACATGGAAAAGACCTGGAAATTTGGAATATTTAATATGATCAAATGCATCCTTGTCTATCATTAACTTGCTTCACATAATCCCTTATAGTAAACAACAATTTTATTTAATTATTTATTTTTCATTTTTATGATTGAAATTAAAAAATACCCAATGGTGACTGCATGGTGTCATTTGAAATATATTTTCAGCAATCCATGAAAGATCCCTAAAACATCAGTAATTGCAAGGTCCCTGTTACTCATTAACCATAAAATTCCTTTTCCATTTATTTTTCTTAAAGTTGTTATTTTAAACCAATATTTTTTTAAAATTATTGTTTATTGTTATGTTTTTGGCCAAATTTACAAGAGGAGGGGGGTTGAATAGCTATATCCAGCTGAGGCCACCCAAGAGCTGGCTTGCTGCAGTATATGCCTCGCTTCAAGCATGAAAGGTCAATATGGGGACATATAGAGGGGCTTCAGTACAGCCTAGGTGTGACATGGTCTCACAAAAATGTAATAAAAGTTACAGTTTTTGGTCAATTCCTTTCAAATTTCAGAATTTAGAAGCTGAAATCCTTACGTGTGCATGATATGAAAATTAAACCAACAGTACTTACAGGTAAAAAACGTGCCATGCCCAAATTTGGGCAAAATTTTAAGAACTGATTTCATATTTATGTGAATATCTTATAATATTTGAAAAATTCAGATCTACTTTTCGGTATACAATTGAATCTTGATTAAATGGAGTTATATCCCTGAAAAGAAGTCTCTAGCTTCAGCCATTCTTATGTTAAGTGAGTAAATATATTTCCTGATTTTTTTATGAGATGCATTATGTTCCGGCCCATAACTTCAACAAATAACGCAATACTGACCTAATTTTTGGTATGTACATAGAAAATGTACGGAAGAATACTCATATTCACTATGATCAAAATCAGATCAGTGGTTTTGATATTAGGCAGTCTTATAGTGTAAAAATGGTTTTTTTATGGAAAATGGAGGAACGAACTCCTAATGACCCAATTTTCGGTATGGTAGGAGATTTTGGGGACATCTAATTGTATGCCGAATTTCGGACTCATATGTCGAATGGTTTCAAAACGTGCCAGTTTAATGGACTGACGGACGGACGGACAGCCGACGGAAAAAGGACCACGAATATAGCTCAGATGACTTATAGTCAGCTGAGCTTAAAATGTTAGTGAAGTACCTCTGTATACAGACATATACAGTGAAACTTCTACTTGCAGACAACTCAGTAAGGGGACAAGTCAATAATGCAGACACTAAATCTCAGCCCCTTCAAATTTGCCTCTATATTATGTTTAACCCAGTATAGCAGACAATTCACTATCTCGGACAACAGACCAACTTTCTTGTCCAGCCTACCTATCAAGTGCATATTACGTCCCTCCCAAACAGACAGACATCATAAGTTCCATTTTTGTTCATATATTTGCCGGGAGATGGCGCTCAGAGGTCTTGACCTCGTTTGACCTGTTTTGGTCAAAGCGACAGCCTGAGGAAAAATGTAATTAAGTGAACCATTGTGATATTACATGTGAATATACAGTCAAAATTGTTGTTTATTTCTATAAATTCGTGAATTCACAATCATTACTTAATTAAGATTAGCCGGTCAATCAGAAAAAAAACTAGGCTTTTAAACAGCTTAACATTTGACAAGACCACCATCAAAGACTTAATAGTTCATGCATTGTGATCGGCCCTGTCCTTAACTAGTTTGCAACAGTTTGCACTTGGTTATGGTGAATGCATTTTGAAGACTATAAAAAATTATCATGCTGTCCGGATGCTGTCAATAATCAATCTCCAATATACCTAGTGCAACCATCCATGAACTATGCTTACTTAGAAGATGAAGCATGGTATGTCAAAGTGAAACTGCCTAGATTAGTGTAAGGCCTAGATGATAAAGTTGGGAGAGAGAAATAAAATGTCTTTCCTTTTTTAATAATTATATTTGATAAATTACAAATGCAGATATAAGCTATTTTAAAGATGATTTAAATAAAATCCATGTATTTCAAATTAAGCGTAAACATAATCGACACAGGATAACAGTAATATTAAATGAAGAATTGATGAAAAATGCCAAACTCCTCTAAACAGGACATCTCACTAATACGGACAAAATCCCCCAATCCCTCAAGTGTCCGGCTCACGGGGAGTTTTACTGTAGTCTGAATTGTATAGAAATTAGTTTCCTTTCTCTGATTAATCATTCAATCAGGGTGTCTAAAAAGTGCCTTTATTCCCTATTTTGACAACAAGAAAGACGGGGTCTTTTTTTTTGTCTGAACAGCCAGTATCTCGCTAACAATTCTTCAACTGCCATGGATGGCATCAGTACATGTATTAAAACATGACATATTTCCTGCGTATGAAGTCCTATGGTAACATCATATTGATAATCATTCCACTGAATTTAGTTTTCATTGAATTCCTCTCAAGGAATCCTTGTACATGATTTTGAAGGCTAAAGTGTTATTATTTACTGACCTATCTAAAGGAAGTGGAAAAGTATGTTTGGATCGCAGAAAATTGTCCAACAGAGGTGGTGACACTGCAACAGCTTTGTGATGATTTAATATGCAAATATAAGGGATTCACCATATTCACTCGAGAGCTTGTCAGTGTGAGCTAAGTGAGGAAGTTTCTGATTCTGTGACATCCAAGCTGGCATACAATTATATTTCATTTTACATATTTATTTGCAAATATAATTACTTGGCAGGACTAAGAGTCCATCAGCAAATTATCCTCACACTCTCTTGCATGGTTTACGGAACAGTTGCTGGATGCACTGAACTTTTTCACTTACCAGTTTTTGGTACTCTACTGTGACTCTGTAATGACTCTAAGAACGTCATCCAGTTGGCTAACAATTCCTCCGTTGATAGTGACAACTGAAAGAAAACAACAGAATCACAATTATCATATAATGAACTGTGAATAACAAGTTAAAATATTACACCCAAAAGACCACTGTATAGTCCTATTAATAGTATAATGTGGGTATGAAATACAGAAGAATAAGTCCAAAGACGCCACAATGCAGTGGTTGTAGTCCACTTAATATAGTAGAGGCCACCATGTATACATTCTATTGGGAATCAACCCCACTGAAGAGTCTAGCATGATAAACATGATGATAATTTCACCTCAGACTGCTTCTGCTTTAACTTGGGTGTAACAGACTTTGACAGGAACACATGGCTGTTGCCCAGTAGGGTTTATACCTGACTTCATACAGCATTAGTGAGTCATGTCCTGACTGTTCTTAAATCTGAAGGGGAAGAGAGCAGGAAGGAAAGGTGCTATTTTCTTTTTGTAAAGCTATCCATCAATCTCTTTGAAGTAAATACTTTCCAGTATTCTTGCCATTCTTTAGAGTTTTTTTTAACATTATACATGATTTATATGAAGTTCCATTGCTAAGAAGCAGTGAATCATCTAACTGGCCTATCAGAGAGCTGTTTGAGGACATGTTGATTTGATTAATATTTCAGACCTAGCTGTTATTTACAAATGCTCTTTATATGCAAAAAAAAAGACTTCTTGGTGCAATGGCAACATTTTTCAGGCAACTCAACACAAAGCAGTCAGCAGAGTAACAAATCAGTGATCAGCATATTATCATTTATACAAAATGATATATATTTTGCCTGGAAGACAGATTTTGGTCCTTTATTAAAATCAAGATATAAATGTCAAAGGTTAAACAAGATTCCACTAGAGATCTCTTACCCTGCCAAAGGCAAATTTGACCTCTCCTGTGGCATCGTCAATCTTGGTGGACTGGTAGGTTTTACCTTTAACAAACAAAGCCATCATATCTTCTAATGGCTCACCCAGATTTCCTGAAATATAACATTAACAAGACTCATAAAAATTAAAAATCAGAAATATCCTGCAAATTACGGATATTTCAGTGGTCATAATTTCTTAAGTCTAAGCTCTATATGATATAATGTTATCTAAATTTTTTAATGGACTGCTAGATGGTAGAGAATTCTAGGATAGGCTGATGTCAAATCTCAAGAGCTTGGCAAAGTTAAGTAAGGGTACAGGTATATTTAACAATACTCACACACCGGCAGCTACTAGGTCATAACTTAGAGTCAACAACTTTATTACAAAAAATTTTGTAAATCCTGAGAAATCTTACTCATTTCTAAACCATATCTATGAACATGCTAATTAAAAAGACGTCAATCCATTGTCACCAGACAATAGGTGACAATATGTACGGTGTTTTGTATCATAGTTTAACGAAGTCTGTTCTCTATTGATATTGACGTGAAGCGTCATCCTAAAGTGTTGACAGGTCTTGATTGTATATATATATATTGTGTATTCTTGTATGGAATCCCATCGGCTATCAGCTGATTTATCCGTGTCACGCATCGTGTGTAATTATTACATTTGGTATGTGGGTCGCCATGGTCACGCTAACAGTCAAACTAGGTCACATATATCCTTATATGGGACACTTGAGAAATAAGCCAATCAGAGAACCGGATTGCCGTACACAGTGAACAGGCGATTGTGACGTCAGACTTCAAGAAGAGACGCTGAATGTTGGTTCAGTTGGGTCTTGAAGCTTGAGGTGGCAGCACGCACGCACGGGAATAAGAACATTGAAACGCCAGGAACGGCATAGAAGCAAGCTTCTACATGAGGCAAGGACCCAGCTCATGAGAACTCAGCCGTGCTGCCGACAGAGCTTCGTATTGGCGATAAAGTGAAAGAGCGCTCGCCACCTGCCGGCCTAGTTCAGCTTGACCTAGAAACATAACCGCCGTAAGCCGTGAAACCATTACTACACGTGCAAGGTCAAGGACTCTAAGCTCTACGTAAACAAAGAGCGCTATTGCATTCATGTGAACGTAAACCTACCCGGGTCGCAGACAAGCAAGATCAGTTGAAGATCGCTAAACTCAGAAAGACTAGATCTATATGGTACTAACCATACGCTAGATTCTACACAAAACAGTAACCAGAGATCTCTGAAGGAACTGGACTTTATGGTTTTTTTATACAAACCATGGACTCAGTAAAATATCCTGTAATTTTAATGTGAAGAACTGTCGTATTGACACATCAACGCACACACTCACATTGGTGTCTCTGTAAGTATTGTCTTGAATTATATTTGTGAATTTAACCTGATGTCTCATAGTTTCTATTGATCTAGGTGTATGATTGTCTGGTATTTTAATACACGTCCTTAAAAGAACCTGGAAATGTCACCTGTAATGACCGGGATCTAATTTCTTGATTAATGAAATCAAGTGGCGAGCGTTAACCCATCCTATTGTTTTATAGGATATATCCGTTGTAAAGTTATCACGTTAAGTTAGGGGTGACATTGTATGGCGAGCGTGCCAGGATATAATTAGCCTTAAAAAAAAAAAAACTGGCTAATTACAGTAAGTTTCAGAAGTTTTGAACTGAGAAAACAGTACTGAAACCAGACATTCATATACTCAAACTAGAGTTGATCTGAATTAATAATTGGAAATGACACCAAACTGATGTTGTAGTGTATACTTGCACAATGAAATTACCCCACTGTTAGGAGTTAATATTTATTCAGTGAGAATATTACCTGAAGCACAACATTGTTTCAAGATCGGCATATACCTTGTAGATTTGGCTAGAACACATGCATGTTTTGTGAGTAATGCTAGTTCAGTGATACCTGGACATCATTATTGGGTTGATATAAACCCAGATTAGAGTGAAAATTTTTGATGTTGTTAGATACGCCCTGGTATAATTTTTTCTACACTAGTTTGTGATTGGTCACATGGTAGGGTCTCTTGACAGGTAAGTTTACCCCTCCCGATTGGCATGGTAATCATAGGTGCATGGTGTTTATTGATATCTTGATATCCATCCGTCCATCCGTCTGACCCTTCGTCCAACCTTCCGTCCGTCCGTCCGTATAAGTAGATTTTGATGCGTAAAGCTACCGTAGTGTTATTGTACGGATACCGCCGGTTCGTTAGGTTGGCTTTAACAGTACGTATTTACGGATTTTTAAGAGCGGATATTACTAGATACTGGAATCTTACTAGGTTAGAGCGTTACCATGGAAACGTTAGAGTCACTTGTTAGATGCGGACAGGCCTTGGGGCTTAAGGACCAGGCTTTACAAGATTATGTTGAGGCTAGACGGCGTGCGGATGAGGAACGTGAGGAAAGAGCTAGGCAACGTGAAATAGAGAAGGAACAGCGGGAATTAGAGCGTGAGCAGCGGGAATTAGAGCGTGAGCGAGAGGCTAGAGCCCACGAATTAGAGGTTCTAAGGTTAAAGTCTGACTCTGGGGTTAAAGAAGAGAGAAGTAGGGATGTATTCCCGAAAATCCAGCTTCCACCTTTTGATGAGGCTCACGATCAGCTAGATGCGTTTCTTGAGCGATTTGAACGATTAGCTGTATGTCAAGGCTATGATAGGGAGAATTGGGCGTTACACCTGAGTCCGTTACTGCGGGGTAAGGCGCTAGGGACTTACACACAGTTATCGGTTAGTGAGGCCATGGATTACGATAAGTTAAAGATAGCCTTGTTAGAGCGATACCAAATGACCGAAGAGGGTTATCGACACAAGTTTCGGACTTGTAGGCCTGAGCGAGGCGAAACGCCGAGTCAGTTTGCGGTGAGACTGAGTGGATACCTAGACCATTGGATAGGGATGGCAGGGGTCGGAGGTGACTACGACGAGGTAGTTAACCTGTTGATGTGTGAGCAGTTCGTAAACTGCTGTAGTAGGGATCTCTCTATGTTTTTGAAAGAGAGACGGTGTCGTGACTTTGATAGTATGGTAGACTTAGCCGAGAGTTATACGGAGGCTCACGGTGTACACAGCCTTACAGCAGGTCCTCGTTATGGCAATAATGTGCCGCGTCCAGCGCAACCGGTATCTCAGCCTAGAGAGAAGCGAGAGGTTGAGCGCAGTCTGGGCGGTCAGACATTTAAGCCATCAGGAGGCATCAGATGTTATTTATGTAATGAACTGGGACATAAGGCGCGGGTATGTAAGACTAGTGCCCGGTCGAGGCCTAGGTCTTCCCCTCAAGTAGGGCGTGCTGCTGGCGATCAGCAGAGGTATAGGACTAATTTTAGCCCCCCGTATAACCCAAAACAGAAACCGGAGACTATGTCAATGGCAGTAGTCGAGGCGGAAACGGAGACAGTCGGTGCGGTGAAACCGGAAGTAGAGAGTCCGAGTCAGTCGTTAGGATTTGCTGCCCAGACAGAAGGCGGAATCTCGTTACCTGTGTGTGAAGGGCTGGTGAATGGTAAGTCAGCGAGGGTGCTGCGGGATTCGGGATGTTCCTCGGCAGGAATACGTGAGTCGTACGTGGAGCCGAATCAGTTCACCGGACACCAGGTCGAGTGTAGGTTGTTCGACGGGTCTGTAAGACAATTTCCTACGGCTAGGATTAATGTGGACTGTGCGTACTTTGTCGGTACTATCGAGGCAATGGTGGTCGGGGATGCTGTATGTGATTTAGCGCTAGGTAACGAAGCGGGAGCGCGTGATCCGTATGATCCGGACCCGACGTGGAAGTCTGAGCGGTCCTCAGGCATAGTGTGTGACGGTGTAGAGTCACAAAAGGAGGTGTCGTCCGCGGTGGAGACACGGAGCGCTGCACGAGAGAAACAGATACCGACGCGTAGCTTGAATGTTGCAAGCCCAGTTGCCGATGTGAGTCCGGCCGAATTTTTGAAGGCGCAGGAGGAGGATGGGTCTTTAGCGCCGTATTGGAGGCTAGCTAGAGAGGCTAGAAATGATAGTCCATTTAGAATTGAGGACGGATATTTAGTTCGGGTTGTGAGTGATAAACGGGGAGATCAAGATGGATCTCGAGTGGTGGTACCTCAGACGTTACGGTACGACGTAATGAGGATGGGCCACGAAGCGGTTATGGCGGGCCATCAGGGCATAGACAAAACGCACGACCGCGTGAGAACTCAGTTTTTCTGGAAAGGGATGTATAATGACATTGCTGAGTTTTGCAAGTCCTGTCCCATTTGCCAGAAAACCATACCGAAAGGCAAGGTGCCTGGAGCTACGTTAGGCCAGATGCCATTAATTGATGAGCCCTGGCGTAGAATTTCGATGGATCTGGTTGGGCCGATCCATCCAGCGTCTGAGAGAGGTCACAGGTATATTCTGACCGTTATGGATTATGCCACTAGATATCCGGAGGCTGTTGCTTTAAAGAACATAGATACAGTCTCTGTGGCTGATGCACTAGTTGATATTTATGCGCGGTTAGGAGTGCCGTCAGAGGTGCTTACTGACATGGGAACACAATTTACGTCAGACCTCATGCGAGAAGTAAGGTGTGTTTTGTCTGTAAGACAGCTCACCACTACTCCTTACCATCCTATGTGCAACGGAATGGTGGAGAGATTCAATGGAACGTTAAAGTTAATGTTGAAACGGATGTGCGAGGAAAGACCGCGAGATTGGGATCGGTACCTCAGCGCCGTGCTTTTTGCGTACCGAGAAGCGCCACATGAGAGCACAGGGTTCTCACCCTTTGAGTTGCTCTATGGTAGGATCGTTAGAGGACCGATGCGGATTCTAAGGGATCTGTGGACCAAGCGAGATACTAGCATCGAGACTAAAACCACGTACCTATACGTCCTGGACCTACAAGACAAACTAAGCGACACATGCGCGTTAGCTAGAGAGGCGTTGAACAAATCAGCGAACAGACACAGACTGTTATATGATAGAGGTAAATGCACGCGCAGGTTTGAGGCCGGAGACGAAGTTTTGTTGTTACTCCCGACGGAGCGGAACAAATTAATGGTACAGTGGAAAGGCCCCTATACTATTGTAAACAGGGTTGGGGACTTAGACTATCGGATTAAGATTGGCGATAAGGTTAAAACCTTCCACGTGAATATGCTGAAACGGTACCATGCTAGAAACGAGCCCCAGCATATTCTGGCAGCGGTAGCCAAGGGCGCACCTGATTCTATACATGATCCTGACGGTGTAGACGGGGAAACAGAGCACTGATAGACCTAAGACAAAGAAGGCTTTGCGAGCATTCCTAGGTCTTACAGGGTACTATCGAAAATTCGTGCCAAACTATGCGGAAATAGCGGTGCCCTTGACTGATCTAACGCGTAAAGGTCAACCTAACAAACTAGACTGGAAACCTGTACACGAGAACGCGTACTGTTCTCTAAAGGCTAAACTGTCAGACCCTCCCATACTGAAGCTACCTGATTTCAGTAAACGATTTTATTTGAAATGTGATGCATCTGATGTGGGTATTGGCTGTATCCTGATGCAAAGACACGAGGGGATCATGCACCCAGTAGCTAATGCTAGTCGTAAACTATTGCCCAGGGAGAGAAATTACTCCACCATTGAGAAAGAGTCATTAGCAGTTGTATGGTCTGTACAGAAATTTGAGATGTACCTGGCTTGTAGACCGTTCACCATTCAGACCGACCACAAACCATTAAAGTGTATTAGCAAATCAAAATGTGCTAATAAGAGAGTAATGAGATGGGCACTGGTTCTACAAGAGTTTAGATTTGATATTGAAGCAGTGTCAGGTAAACTAAACCATGGACCTGATTTTCTTAGCAGACTGCCTGAGTGTTAGGATGTAATGAGCTTTAATGTCTCGCCAGGTAAGTCTAAACATGTACAGGATTTTGCCCTGTGTCATAGACCGTGGGCATGTACTAATGACAACTTGTTACATGACTTTTATGTATTGCTATATGTAAATATGTTTAGCTGGACCCTGTGAGATAGAACGATACGATGTATCTTTCTTTAAAAGGAGGGGGTGATGTCACCAGACAATAGGTGACAATATGTACGGTGTTTTGTATCATAGTTTAACGAAGTCTGTTCTCTATTGATATTGACGTGAAGCGTCATCCTAAAGCGTTGACAGGTCTTGATTGTATATATATATATTGTGTATTCTTGTATGGAATCCCATCGGCTATCAGCTGATTTATCCGTGTCACGCATCGTGTGTAATTATTACATTTGGTATGTGGGTCGCCATGGTGACGCTAACAGTCAAACTAGGTCATATATATCCTTATATGGGACACTTGAGAAATAAGCCAATCAGAGAACCGGATTGCCGTACACAGTGAACAGGCGATTGTGACGTCAGACTTCAAGAAGAGACGCTGAATGTTGGTTCAGTTGGGTCTTGAAGCTTGAGGTGGCAGCACGCACGCACGGGAATAAGAACATTGAAACGCCAGGAACGGCATAGAAGCAAGCTTCTACATGAGGCAAGGACCCAGCTCATGAGAACTCAGCCGTGCTGCCGACAGAGCTTCGTATTGGCGATAAAGTGAAAGAGCGCTCGCCACCTGCCGGCCTAGTTCAACTTGACCTAGAAACATAACCGCCGTAAGCCGTGAAACCATTACTACACGAGCAAGGTCAAGGACTCTAAGCTCTACGTAAACAAAGAGCGCTATTGCATTCATGTGAACGTAAACCTACCCGGGTCGCAGACAAGCAAGATCAGTTGAAGATCGCTAAACTCAGAAAGACTAGATCTATATGGTACTAACCATACGCTAGATTCTACACAAAACAGTAACCAGAGATCTCTGAAGGAACTGGACTTTATGGTTTTTTTATACAAACCATGGACTCAGTAAAATATCCTGTAATTTTAATGTGAAGAACTGTCGTATTGACACATCAACGCACACACTCACATTGGTGTCTCTGTAAGTATTGTCTTGAATTATATTTGTGAATTTAACCTGATGTCTCATAGTTTCTATTGATCTAGGTGTATGATTGTCTGGTATTTTAATACACGTCCTTAAAAGAACCTGGAAATGTCACCTGTAATGACCGGGATCTAATTTCTTGATTAATGAAATCAAGTGGCGAGCGTTAACCCATCCTATTGTTTTATAGGATATATCCGTTGTAAAGTTATCACGTTAAGTTAGGGGTGACATCCATTTTATTTTCATTTATCAATTTGCTGCAAAACACATTGAAGCTCAGATTGCTTACAGTACAGTAAGCTGAGCTAATTATATCTTGCATTTTATGTTTGTCGCAAGTCAAGCCTTTCATTTGTCAATATTGGGTGTTTTTATGTGCAAGATTTAGAAAATAATTTGATGAGCAAAATTGTGGAATTTATGTTCTCCACTTCCCCTTTTTGTAGTCTTCTGCTTGACCTATAAATATGTTTTAGTTTTTATTGTCCTCTGAAGTTGTCTCCTCATGTCATTGTAGCAGTGTTTAAGTTTTCATAGCCCCCTGAAGAAATCTCAACATGTCATAATTTTTGGTTGTGAATTGGAACCATAGGGAGTTTTTGTTTGTTTTGTTTTTGAGCTGCTGATCATTAATTTTTAGACAGACACTCAAAAGCCAATCCCACCCAAGATATGCATAAGAGCAATAACTGGCCAAATTTTGAATGCAATCTGACAATGATATATTGGAATGTTTTTTTAGCATGGAAATGAAAATCTGACGGATGGACAGACAGACAAACCCAAAACAAAGTCCCCCATTCCAAGGAAGCAGGGTACAATAATAGCATGCACTTTAGTTTACATGGAGCCAGCTTGTATCATTATGGCTGAATATAATTTTCACTTACTGTTCTTTCTGGTAGGCAAATTTTCTTTTAACAGTTTTCTTATTGTGGTGATCTCTTGAGCCATGTCATTGGTACACACAACATAGTCATAATCTTCTGCAGTTATCTCTCCCCTCTCAACCTATCAACAAGTATATCAGTTGTGTATTTAAGTGATTTTTTATGATATCTTTATGTCGATGAGGATAAAGTTTCACTTAAAAAGTAACAAACTTTCAATCATATGAATGTACATATGAAGCAAAACCACAGACAAAAATGTAATATACAGTTGAATCTCATTGTGTCGAAGTCCAAGGGACCCTCAGAAAACTTTGACACATCTGAGGTTCGACACAAGCAGGTTGTATTTGGTAATATGTTAACTAGAGTTTCCCAAATATCTAGTCTGTAACTTTGACAAAAGTGGGGTATTTGACTTAAGCAAGTTTGTCACAACGAGGTTTCACTGTATTTCATATACTCATTCATTTGGTAAATGTGTAAAAATAGGAAATATATCACATTTTATGTTTAAAAATAACAACAAAACAGAAACAGACAAAAGAGCAAGTTTTTGATATTAAGAATTTAACAACATGGATGCCTCTCCTTATACCTCAATTTACTTGACGGTTCTATCTAACAGATACCTAAGTATTAGTATTCCATTGATATATGGGCAATTAGCGGGTTAATGCCATAAATATTTCATTACAGGGGTATTTAAAAAAGAGTTAGCAACTTTGAATCAGCTTTATTCTTTAAATATGAAGGTTAACCTATGAACTCATCATACAACTGTTTTAATACAATTAAATTCTTAGTTAGTTTTATTAGTCTTTAATACCAACTTGTTCTATTGAGAGAAGAATTACACTCACATCCTTAATAAGTTCTATTCCTCCAGCATATTTAGCACCCATTTCAAGAGCTTTTGCTTTATCTTCGTCAGTCTGAAAACAATGCAGAGTGAATGAACAGAACAAAACCCAATGTATTTAATTTCATGTTACCAATAAATATGTTGTATTTAATTAACTTCATGTATTTTTCATGATTATCACTCTTCTGCTTAACAACCTGTAAATGAAGACATACTACTCGGCCTTTAATCACACCTATGAGTGTCTGCATGTAAAAACATTTCTGAAAGACTGTATCACTGCTCCTTCTTTCAACAATGGCTAATCACTTTTCGTGGTACACAATTTTTTTTTCACATATTAACAAACAAAAAATTTTTTATTTCTTTTTAAAGTTCAAACACGTGAAATTACATGTCACTGAAAGACAAATGACTCACAAGGTATATTTTGTACTGAAGGAACATGCACACTGTGATAACATATAAATAAGCATACAGCAGAATATATACAGTGGAAAATGATAAATAAATCTAAAGCATCATGAGAGCAATGACAAATGATAAATGTAAAGGAAAATGTGGACAGTGTGACTAATATATTGACAGAGAAATTAAATGTTTAAACCAAAATGAGGTTGTCTTTGCAATGCAAACCACAGCTACATGACTCTCCTTTAGGCCTCCGATCCCAAAATTTGAGGGAAAAAACAAGACTTTAAAAGTTTTATTCCAGCTGATTTGACCTTAAAGATGAAAGTCAAGTTCACTATTTTCAAAACTTGCCAAAAACTTGGATGACGCAATTAGTGTTTCAAATTTGAGATAAAAATATGTGATATGTCAAAAGTCATTGGGTTCATAGCAAATTTTTAATCTGGCATATTTGATCATAGAGGTCAAGGTCACTGGTTTCAGAACTTGTCCAAGATCTTTGTGGAAACAATTTAAATTTAGAATTTCATGAAAAAAATGTTGAGTGGTCAAAGGTATAGCGCTCACAACAAATAACACAGATCCAGACGACTACGGAGAATAACGACAGACCAAACACCGTATGTCTCCCCCAATGGGACATAACAAAGATGAAATAGATAGGGCAATGAAGCTAATGTAGGGGCAAATGGACAAATTATTTTATTTTTCAAGCAGCATCAAAACACTTTAAAGTGGTTTAGGTGAAGAGTTCAACACTTACTTTACAAAAAGCGAGCACTCTTCTATCTAGTTTTTCTTCAAAGTAGTACGGCAGAAGAATGGTTTTGGTGAAGTTGGGTGTAAACTTTGTCTGTAACAAAAAGACATACACATAAATAAAAATTCACATGAGTAAATAATTTTTTAATTAACGCCTACTTGTGTAAACAATGTCTCAGATTCAGGATACTCAAGAAAAAAGTCTGATTACATTAAGCCAGTTTCCATTAAATTTGCCTGCAACATTTTGCAATTTATATACATATATAATATGATTGCCTTTTTTGTTTGCCAGGGTTTCAAATTTGAGGTATTCACGAATGTGAAATTATCACAAAAATAAAACCGTCATGAATAAGCGGCCCCCTATCAAAGGCAAGTCCAAAGTTACATATTGGTAATTCAAATAATTATGGACCTTGCATGTTTTCTATGATTTAAAGATCACTATTATAAATTAATTTGATCTTTCAAACTGCTACTAAAGTAACAATACTTTCCCCTTTTCGATGTTTCCATGGGTTCCCAACTGTTATGATTTTTCACCCATATTATTTAACAAAATTAATTCATCAGGTAGTTCATCACTCTTTGCAGGGTATTGTTGGATAAGATCATGAAAATGTAACTCTTGCAAAACAATGAAAATTTTAAATACCAAAATTTCAATCACGTGAATATTAAGCCAACCATAGTATACTTAAAGGTAATTCTTTTACCAATAACTGAAAACAGCAGATGTTTGTGATCAAACTACTAGTTATCTTCATGAACAGTCAGTATGTAAATCTGTCCTGATTTGTACATGAGAAAGACATGAGAATTTAGATAAAGTTCTCTCTCAGGGCTACCTTTTTCTTTGTGGTCATGTCTACTGTTGCGTGGATGTACAGGTAGCCCTCAGGGTTGTTCAGCATTTCTGGCACAGCATACTCCCTGTGCTGCTGGATTGCAACATCCAAGGGGGTTTTCTGTTGGGGGTAAAATGTTTGCATCCACACATCATCAACTGGTTTTCTGTTCAGGAATTCTTCATATCTGGCCCCTTTTTTCTCTTCCTTCACCTGGACATTCCTCCTAAAGAGATCAAATCAGTCTTTATATGAAACCTAATGAGCTTTGAAATCAACATCAAGAAACACATACATAAAGAATTATTACTTGTAAATTCATATATGATAGCCTTTTGTGAAGTTACAGTTTTCTATTGGGTTTTCTTAAGTAAGGTATTTTTAAGGATATTATTAAAATTAATGAAGAACTGTCCTTTCAGATTTGAACCCGTTTCTTCTGGTATATCAGGTAACTAGTCAAAAACAGAACTAATCCTAAAGATTCTCTATTCCTAATCAACTACCTGTGTCAACCCTTTCTATGATAAAATACACTAAGGTTTAATCTGTATTTACAACAGGTGCATAACATGAAAGTGTGTTGATTATCTGACAGAAAAGTAATAATCTCCCTTCTATGAATTACTCACAATTAAATATGACTTACAGACAACATTTCAAAGCAATTTAAGCTGATGTTCTTTTACTTTATTCCAAATTATGATGCAAAGAGTTGACATCACTTTTACAAGGCCTTTGCTACATGCACTTGTCCCCATAACAGGAATAAACAGGTAAGATCACTTCCAAGGACAGCATCATTTTAGCAGCTCCTAATAGACAATCAAAACAATTGCAAATAAAAACTATTTCATAAACTTTTAAATTATCATAAGCAGCTATATAAAAAAAGGCTAATCTTCAGTTCTTCACAAGTTGCTGAAAAATCAGTTGCAAGGGGAAGGATAGGATGTAATGTGAATTTTAGCATGAGTTTTATTAAAGGGACATAATCAGGAGCAATATTTTGCCTACTCTGCCACACTATCAGTTCAGTTTTGCTTTAAACAAAAGTTTACTAGCAAAAGAATCCCAGCACACAGACTCAGTACCTCGCATACTGGGGTTTAGCACACTGTTATGGCTCTGCGTGCTGGTTAACACAGTCCATGTGTGTTTGTTACCAAACAATCCCATGTGACCGGAGGTCCGATTGTGAGCTGCAAACATGATGTTTAATTTCATTTTTTGGGCCATGAAGTCAGGGAATCTCCGGATTGACACGTGTTGTAGCCTGGCGATGCATGCACTGTGTTTATGTTTACACCTGTGATCACACCCGGTCCACTGTTTTTAACACTCGTTTACCGAGGTAAACAAATGGTTTCAGGGCAATAGTTTGACAGGTACCAATTTATTTTAAAGGGATGAGGCTATTTTTCATGTTAATTCAACATATTTTATAGGTGATTGGGTCCCTTTAAGGAATCACTTACACACGGGACACCCATTTGTCCTTCTCTTTGGCTTGTGGTGGGGCTCTGACCCGGCCTGTCTTGTGCTTGTGTCTTACTTGTTGAGCTGAAGGAATACCTGCTGCCAACTGTCTAGTACACAGCCCATTCAGGACACGTGACCACTGGTTTACTATGAGGGAACAAAGAAACACATCTGATAATGATCTAACAAAATACTCAAAGCAACAGTTATTTATTATAATGATTAAAGTAACCCTTGGTCATGGTGCTCAGCAGTTAAGCAGGACCTTAAACACTATGACCTAATATCAACTCAGCGCATTGAATTTAAAATTTTATTATTAGTATATAAAGCCATAAATGGTCAATCGCCTATTTACATTAAGAACCTCTTAACTTTTTATGTTCCAGTCAGGCAGCTCAGGTCATCTGACCAAGGGCTTTTAGTGATCCCTAAAGCACGAAGTGAGATGTGTCGTTCGAGAGCTTTCTCAGCTGTGGCACCAAGGTTGTGGAATGAACTTCCGCACTCAATCAGAGCTTCACCATCTTTAGCTTCTTTTAAAAGAAATCTTAAACTTACCTTTTTATATTAGCTTTTGGTAGTTCTTAGAAATTAGGGTTTTCTTTTAGGAATCTTTGCTTTAGTAGGAATCTACATTTTATGTTTTAGTAAAACTGTGCTTTGTGTCTTGTAAAGCGCTTTTGATAACTATTTTGTTGAATTCGCGCTATATAAATTAAATATATTATTATTATTATTATAAATTAAACTTAACAGACAGAGGAAATGAGAGTGACAATGAACTATGCAGCAGAGATTTTTAAAAGGCTTTTCTTCCCAGCTTTAAATAATTTGACTTGAGGAAATTCTATATTTTGCAAAAATTTTTTAAATGGTAAAACTGATAGTCCATAAAATTCCGACAGGACTGGTCTAGCTTTTCAAATTTTGACTGGTTTTAGGGACACAGGTGCAGATGAGGTCAAAGTTTCTAATTCAATAAACTCTGTTTGATGCTTTGCTCAAAATGTGTATTAAATATTTATAGAAAATGTGTTTTAATGTAAATGGTCCCTCAGTCCTTGAAAAACAAATGCTGTGGATTTTGAATTTTGTTAAATTTGAGGGTAACCATTTACCACAAAATTACAAATCCCATGATCATTTAGTTTATTAATGAAGTCTTAAAAAAGCCAGCCTGTCACCACTCTGACCTGAGTGTGGGCCTACAATACCATCCAGGTTAGCAATGACCTATTCATAAGACTTAATAAAATGCATAGCAAACGATCAATATAAATTTTTTACTTTCTGAAAACTAACTGAATAAATCTTATTTTGTGTGAAAGGCATTCAGTTCTACCTGGGGTTGAGTAAAGCAGTGATGGAATACTAGTGTTTCTACTTAAGTAGGGGCCTACATACACTGGGATATAATGTACTTGCATTCTTTTATATTATTATGCTTGAGGGTCATTTAAACTGAGAACTTTTCTTGTTAAAATGTATGTCAGTCATCAGTTAAGTCAGTGAATTATACCAAAAAATACTCAGGAACAATAAATCCATGACAGTTTAAACCCCCGCAAAGAGTATTTCAGGTCAAATCCGTGAAATTTTCTGAATCCATTTTTCCACAGCCTTTTCCATGTTCAAAGGATGCATCAAAATGAAAACAAAAGGTGGTGCCTGTGGTGCTGAGGACAAAACATATCTCTAGTGATTTTAAAGCAATAACTAGTAATATTACTTAAATAAGAATTTTGAAACGTTTAATGATAGCCTGTTAGGTCTGAAAAACTGGATGGGCTGATTTTCCTCAAACTTAGTAAGGACAACACTGACACTTACAATTCAGTGCATTATATCTGAAAACTGTTTTGAGCAGCTACAAAGAATGCAAAAAAAGTCATATGCTAGTTCACTTTAGGAGAGGGCCCAAAGCCAGGTGGCTGCTCCCCTTTGTTGGCACAGGAGTTCGCACTTTGAGTCAGTCTTCACAGATAATGCACAATACCCCCATATATTCAATTTTTTAGAATGACAGGAATATATAGCCCTTGATAATACAGAATTTTCCATGTTTCCTTAAATATAGCCCCAGATAATACAGAAAGTGCAATGTTTTCCAATATAGACAATTAGCAAAAATTTCAGCCTAGTCTGGCTGGCAATGCAACTGTTCATGCCAAGATAAAACAAAATCATATTTATATGTATCACACTCAATATATAATCATTTTTATAAATCATTAAAAGTAATTCTAAATGAACAGTACCATTTATTTTCATACTTTTAAACATCAAAATTGAATCTTCTGAAAGCATAACCTACAACACTGACTAAATATTAGAGATTACAATTATCTGTCATTGAACCATACTGCAATTTCAATCCATGTATCGAGACAAGGCCAGATATTGTAGTCATGAATCTGCCAATCACCAAGGTGAACAATTATCTTAAAGGCATACTTAGTGCATATGGGATCATACCAGGGTGTGTCAGGTACTCTTGGCTGTACCTGGATAACAATTCAGAATATCTACACCTGTACATGGCTGTCATGTGTATGAAGTACCTGGTACCTTATACATGGTGTAAGGTACTCCAGGTACATGTATGATACAGGAAATGGCTTGGTTCAATTACATGTACAAAGCGGTCACCCTTGTCAGATCAGTTTCTTAACCCAGGAAGGGGTAATTACTAAGCTTTTAACCCTGCAGCCTATGAGGTTTAGTAGGCTAGCTGGGCTCTTATACTCATTAAGTTATAGCAAGCTAGTGAACCTCCAGCCTCTAAAAAAGAACTCATTGTGGCATTACCAGCACAGTAAAGGACAACCAGTAAGGGATATGAATATTGTTGCTCACATGCCCCATGTCGAGACCCCCCCAGTTTACACAGAATGCCTGTTGTGAAGAGAAAATGTCCTGTATATTTGTAAGGCCTAAATTTTTCTTGAAGACAAAGGAAGCAATAATTTAATACTTGTAATAATCCATTCTGTCATTCTACAGCAACATATTATCACATATCTAGATGCCAGTGGAATTCAGTTATCATCAGTTCAAATGTCATTGAAATGTGCCTGTACCTGGGTACTTTCATATGTATCTCACCTGTACCTTGGTAGTCTATAACAGCTCTAAAATTCTGTATCTGTACTTTGACCTATCATTTCACAAGTACCTGTACCCTGGTACTGTCATATAAACCTGGCCCCAACCCTGGATTATATTTTTTATGTTTTAAAGAATATTCTTGTGGATTTTTTTCTTTTTTAAGAAGAGGCATGCAAAGCTTAAAGTGCTTAAAATAACTATATTGTACAGTGTTTGAATAGTTTATGCTCTGTAACTGAGCTTTACATACATAAAGTTTTACATTTAACTTTGCTGCTTAACTTTTTCGAATAGACATACTAAAGCAAACACAAGGGACCAATGGGTCACTGTGCTCAGCATGAGTTGACCTTGAAGTCAAAAATCTAAAATAATAGCAAAAGGAGATAAAGTCTGAGAGGAACAGGTAATATATGCCATGGATGGTTGATATGATTGAAGATATTGTTGCAAATAAAATTTTGTGACATGACCATATATGACACATTAGTTCAGTTAGATCCTATAAATTTAATAATTATTTATAAAACCATTTTTTTAAAGTGAATGTGAACAGTTGCAGTTAAGTTCCAAGTCCACCGGTAGAAGGACTTGATAGTAAGTGCGGGGGGGGGGGGGGGATACACATAAGAGATACAACACCTCTGTACTTCTGTATTACTGTCAATACCTCTGGCTCTATATGCAAGTTATAACTGGGGTCTTGTGGGGATAAGCAGACGAACGTGTTTTTAAAGTCCACACCTTTATGTTGCTATAGCTAACTCTGTCCGAGTCCGTACGAAAGACATACTTATTGGACACGTTATATAAAAAATACAAAATATTCGCAATAC
The DNA here is from genome assembly GCA_026874595.1 of Sipunculus nudus. Lineage (NCBI taxonomy): Eukaryota > Metazoa > Annelida > Sipuncula > Golfingiida > Sipunculidae > Sipunculus > Sipunculus nudus. Next base: position 17,721,362 of record CM049307.1, on the reverse strand, counting down.
GTCTGGGTCCCTGAAAAACTCCTTTTTTGCGAGTTTTACCAAGCTTTTTACCTGACATTGCCAGTCTTGTGGGCGCTGCCATATTGCCAGTTCGGGAGTTCTCGGGAATTTCCGTAATCGTACAAGGCCCCGTCTTTGGCAGTCATTTAATTCAGACTTAGGAAGCAGAGCGATGTCCACATTCCGGCCCAGTATGTCACACTTTTATTGTTCTGATAAATTAATATACACACGTATGTTATCATGTCACTGAAAATATAACTGCAGGCAGGTTCATCTTATATTGGGGTTATTAGGTGCATTACCCGAGCACAGAATCCGACCAATAAATATTGGCGTTACAAACACGGAACCATCCCGAAAACACTTCGTGCGGCCATGTTTATTTCGAGAATCTGAAAGCTGTGACAAGCCATTCTGTTTTTGAGGCTAAAGTGCCCGATCCAAAGCAAATTCGTGCCTAGTATCCCCGATGCAGGTAATCCAATTAAGATACTTGACTCTGTCGTTAATACCAAGCGCCGTTAATTACTGGGGAAGCCCTGGACAGCCTTTCACAGTGGCTGTCCTTTGTGCACTTCAATGTTTTTATATTGCTCCTGTACTGTTTCCAGCTGTTCTCAGCATATAGGCACTCTTGATAGTTATAAAATACATGTTATATTACAGGACTTACACGCAAAATGTGTGAAGTTCTTACTGTCCAGTTTATTAAGTCTATATGTATTACAATTATATAAAGGGTTCTCATTATGCCAGCAGTCCTGTTCAGCCACTGTGTAAAGCTGTCAAGCTGGTAGAACTGTCAATGTTGGTTTCAAGATTGGAAGCAGGGTATGTGTTTGTTTGAATGTTTTTATTTGTGTGTGTGTGTGGGGTGGTGTTAAAGTGTTTGGTTCTTTTGTATAATAGAATTATAGTTAAATTATTGCCAGTCATAAAATGTTACAAAATATTTTCTGAAACACTTTCTGTCAGTCAGTCTGTATATCTGTCTCAATATATAAATACATACACGTGCACACATCACCCTATACTACATGGTGCAGCTATGCTTGAAATGCCTTCCTATAGTCCAGGGTTGGCAGTTTCTTCCAAGAGGCAGTTTCTGTCATGGAAACTTCCGGAAACTTTGTGCTTGGAAGAAATAGTTTCCTCCATTTCTTCCTGAAGAAACTTTCAAATTTCATGTGAGAATCTATAAAAATAATAAATTTTCAGCTTTATTTCTGATTAAACACAATCTTTTTCATATTATTTGCAAATATAAAGGTTTATATTAATAAAGTCAAGGCTGTCACTGTCACAAGCCATGCCTGTTGTGTCATGAATCATGAACAAGGTGTGATGAAGTAAAAATCATGTTGGCTGATCAAATCCAAAACAGAAACAACTTGCGAAGTTCCATTGCAATATACTTGCAAAGGTTTGGATTTAAATTCAAGCTCTCACACAGAGGTTTATTATTGGCCATTCAAAGTGGATTTACCTGACACAGAATCATGTGTGATCTGAAACAGCCCTTGGATTAGCTGGTCTGTAAATCTTTATTTCTTTATACTCTTCATATTCTATTAAGATTGATTACTTTTCTCAGATAGATTCCTTTATTCACAGTGGACATGTTTTTCCAAGGACTGAGTTCAGACTTATTTTAAATATTAGATTGGCTGCCATTCCAGGATTGAAGTGCATGATACATAATGCTACTATACAAGTTCATATAATACTTCAAATACATCAATGCATTATTTTCACTACCAGCACCTCTTGTGATCAGACAAACCAACACAGCTCAGTCACCTGAACAGAGACATGTAATGTGCTTGAAACCTGCAGGTAATGAAAAATAATGCATTTATGTATTTTATGAATAGGTGTGTGTATATATATATATATATATATATATATATATATATATATATATATTGTTACATGGTGACATAAAAGCGGACCAAACTGTCTCGCTAGTGAAACTTGCTTTGCTAGTGATGCGGTTAGTACGCCGGACTTGTGCACCACCGACATGGGTTCGAATCCCGTATCGGCCCAGTATTTTCCCCTGAAAAAATTGTGTTTGTAACAAAATGGGGGCTTGTCCAGGAAGACGGTAAACTTTGAGGCCAAGGGAATAAGCTCACCAAAGTGTGACTCTTGGGACAATTAGTCTTGTTCTGATAGCAGAACGCTCTTAACCGGTTGCTGTTTGGGACGCCCCCTGGACGCCTGTCACAAAACTAATACGCTGTATTCATAAGCCACGATAACGCACGATGGACTCACCGTCCTAATGCAATTTTCCCTGCTAATTAAATGCGTTAAATATCTATGCCACGCCATTGAACACATTTCCATATTGTTCAGGGACACCCCTACCGTAAAGTTGATAATTTTTTATTTATTTACATGGGAATTTCTCGTGAATATTATTTAAATTCTAATAAGGACTCTGTTGGCAAGTCGATTGGTTGAAATGAGTCGGCAAGTGACACAAGGTTCGCCAACAAGCGCAGTGTTTCAACTGACCGTGCCGGGTTGTTATGACAATAACTCATATAAAACTTCCCTAAAAGATTGGTATACATCTAAATTATTATCATTTTGTACTTAAAATGTGAATATTTCTCATTCCTAAAGCCATTTTCTGTGTTTATGATGCCTGTTATGAAGGTCGAGCGAAGTCACAAATTTGGCGGCCGTCGGACTTGCCGCTCGATAGACCTCGTGCTTTGACAAATCTCAGAATATGTTTTGAACAAAATAAATATGAAAAGATGTTCAATAAAGTTTACTGACTGAAATTAGAGAATGTTTATTATGTCTTAAGATAAAAAAAGACGTCTGACATCGTTTTAACACTGTTAATCATCATGCAATTCCACGGGGATTCCCCGACAAGAACTGTCACCGGGCGACAAAGCGGGAAATACACGCTTTACCGGGAGTACCAAAACGAGCCAAGTTATTATTACAAAGGTTTAAATACATATATAAATGTTAGATCTTACCATTCTGGTGGACTTCTGGCTACTTTCATAGGGTTGTATACATATTTGATGGATAAATCTGTCAGTTTACATTTTTTATCACCTTTCTTTGAAGTTCACCTGGTCTTAATTAGTTCTTCATACCTGAACAGGTAGGCAATTGCAATTTACCCTTATTAAAATCAACATGATATTTCATGTCAAATATACAAGTTTATTTTTTTTTTATAAATTTTTTCGAACAAATCATATATTGTTTTGTCTAATTTATTTCAGAACTCCCAACCTATAATAAATTAAATAACCTTAATCATATTTCATTAACCTGTTTTACCTAGATCTTCCATGACAATGCACCAGGTACCGGCGGATGATAATTCCCTTATTGTTCCTAAATTCTACAATGTCATCACTGGGATATACTATACACATTCATGTACAAATATGCTAAAACAATAAAGACAATATACTTACCTGAATTTACCTAATTTACCTGGTTCTACTAATAGATATATGTGAAATTTATGATTGGTTAAGTCATTAACCTCTTGCTTGGTATCTCTGTAATATGTGTTAAAAATTTCATAAGGATCCACCAAAAATTGTTCACATTATAAATAATAACATTAATGTACAGTGTGTCAAAATTTGAAAGTGTGAGAAACCTAGAATTAATCTGAACAGTAAGGGGGGTGTTTTGTGACAACCAAATACAAACAGTAAAGGGTTAAGAGAGGGTGTGTTACGTGGTGACATAAAAGCGGACCAAACTGTCTCGCTAGTGAAGCTTGCTTCGGACTTATGTTCGAATCCTGGATCGGCCCAGAATTTTCCCCTTAAAAAACTTGTCTTCCTAACTATATATATATATATATATATATATATATATATATATATTGGAACCTCTATAATATGGGCACCTTTGGCATTGGTACAAACTGGTCACTTAATAGAGGTGTGCCCAATATATGTCTGACCACAACATAAATAATAGGGAGGAGATAAAAATGGACTATCTAAAACTGCCCCCCCCCCCCCATATTGAGGGCCCTCTCAGGAGAGGTTCCTCTGTATAAATATATATATATATCTTTATTATAAATATATATATATTATATATATATATATTTTTGTATACATAAAGCATTTTTGAGTATGCATAGCAGGGATTGAATGCTTTTTGAAATATTTAAACTATAATTATAGTTAAAGACCAGCTCAGAGCCATTGTGTATTGAGGAATTGTCAAACGACCTTTGCTGAAAAGTGATTATTAACATTTTAGTTTTGTTCACTTAAAATATTGTTCATTGAAACATTAATCAGACAACTTTTTGCTGTCACATTTGTAAAAGGCCTTTTGTAGTATTTGCTGAGTTGATCATTTTTTGGAGATTTCACATAAGATAAGGAGCATTAATGGTAATATAAATTATATATATGACCATGAATTTAAAGGCCCTCCAGGATCATTCCTAGATATATTTTTAGGCACAGGGTTAATCTCAATTAATCATGGTCATGGATCATTGAATCAGAACTAATAATCATTCTTAAGATACTTTCAGGGGCACCTGCTACTCATACACACTAATTGCTTTCATAGTTGGGGGTTAAGATAACAATATGGGCTGATTAGATCATAAGGTCATAGTGAGAAGAGGTGTAAACTCAGAGACAACTTGCACAGGTGAGGTCCAGCAAGGGCAGTAAGCTTTACATTTGCTGGGAGAGTAGTTTTGTAATGCAGTCAGCTAACAATTTAAAAAGAAAAGTGTTTTAGTAACCGCCAATCTTCAAAAAGATTGGATTGTTTCCTGAACTTTAGGATTACAAAGTGATTATATATATATATATATATATATATATATATATATATACATGCAGGTGAAAGGTGAGATGTAATTAATAGTGATAGGTGTTCTACTTGAATATGAAACCTAATAGGGTTGCTTATTTCTAATTTTGTATATATATATATAAATCTTACTGTACTAATGTACATCATGGGATGAATTAAGTGACAAAATTATAAGCAGTAATAAAACATTCATGAAAACTGTAAACAATTGATAGCTATTACCAATGGGTGACCTTACTGAGGTCACTCTGTTATCCCTACCAGGACCTGATTTTACACTAAATGTCAGCTACTGGCCTGAGGCTCTGGTGCCCCTCTGGTGACTGATTACATAATCAGCTTGATTAGTGAACAGCCATAAGTTGTATGGTGTAATGTTTTTATCTGGACAATATAGTTTTGTTTATAAATTATTTTTTCCATTACATGTTACAAATACAAGCACTTGTAAGCTTCTCAAAACAGCAGATCAGTGAACTACTCATGATTGGGATGGACTTTCCCTGGCTAAATGCTGTGAGCTGCTAAACACTTAAGACATCTCAAGAAAGGCGTGATGGATTATTTGGAAAATTAGGGTCATCGAAGATCTTTGATTGCTCCTCTTGTCCTGGAGACTGGTAACACCAGCTGTGATTTTTTGTAGCACCATTATGACCACCATGCCTACCACTAGTATGAGCAGTACAAATAAGAAACTAATAACAGGTTCTTCATATTTTGTACATGCACAGATAAAAGTCATGGGTTAAAGCCTATTTACATAAGGTTTATGACATTTCCAGGTGATTGGCCTTGACTTTGTATATTCCATATTTGGTGAAAATAACAAAACAGGATTTCTCAAGAATTGGAGGATGTGTTGTTTTTGAAAATTAGTATTACCAAAGATCAGATCTGTGGAACTACAGAATTTTGTGAACCCTGTAACTGGTGAAGCCCTGCACATTTCCCCCTCAAGTATTACATGCAAATTGTTTCAACCAAGATCTCAGGCAAATTCAAGACCTTGTGATCTTAATATTGGGTTTTAAGGTGAAATCACCGAAATTTAACATATATGTGAACCCTGTAACTTTTAAAATACTGTATTAGTTTACCTCATATTTGATACCCCAATAGTTTCAACCAAGGTTTATTTGACGAATTCATGCAATGGTGACCTTGACATAATGAACTTGACCTGCAAGGTCAGATATGTTAAAATGCAAGATTAATTTTAAAAGACAGCATATTTTTCTGCAAATTTTATGTACTGATTGTTTCTATCTTTGTTTCTCTGTCTCTTTCTAGAGTTCTATCTCTCTCAGTCTAGGTCTGTCTGTGTGTTTCTCTCTGTCTCTGTCTGTCATTCAGTTTATTTCTCTCTTTCTTCTTTTTAGCGAACCTGTGAGCTTATGCGATTGTGTGGCATCGTCCATTGTCTGTACGTTAACCCATACTAACTTGAAAACGGCAAGGGTTAGCATCACAAAATTTTATGCAAAAAATTAGTCAGCTGAAAAACTCTATCAGATTTTGCTTATTTTTTGGCTAACTGCATTTCTTAGATTTTATAGGGAAAAAGCTAAAAAAGCTTTAAAAATCTTCTTCTCTGAAACTGTTCAACCAAAATGTCCATTATTTCACAGAATTGATCCCTGGAACAATCTCTCTCAAGTTTGTTCGAATGGTTAAAGTTCGGTGATTTTTGGCTGAGTTACAGCTAGTTGAACTTAGTCATCTGTCCAAAAAAGCATACTAAAATTACAATCTTAGAAACGGCTGGAGCTATCATCACCAAATTTTATGCCAATGTTGGTCACATCAGTCATATCTTAAGTTTAGGTATTGGTGGCGCCACCTGCATCGGCCTTTTTTGTACGGGGGTCATCAGTGCCCGTATCATACTGACAGCTACAAATAACTTCTTCTCTGAAAAGATATGGCCAAATTGTTTAATATCGTACAGAAATGATCCTAGGGTAGTGCTTTCTGAAGTTTGTTCAAATGGTCTCAGTTCAGTGACTTTTGGCTAAGTTATTGGAAGCTGAATTTAGTCATATACCATAACAGCCCATTTTAGCTAAGTGGCTACAAAAATCTTCTTCTCAAAAACCACTGGGCCAAAGTCTTAAATCTCACACATTAATTATCCTTAGATGTTGATGATTCAAGTTTGTTCAAATGGTTTTGGTTCAGTGATTTTTTGCTGAGTTATGGGTAGCTTAACTTAGCCATTTTGCTGTATTTTCCTATATGAGTTATAAACCTGCAAAACATTTTTAGACTGATGCCACTGAGGCCAATTTGTTTAATATTTTACAAGAATAGTCCCCTGAATAATTCTTATAATGATTATCTTTTATGGTTCCAAAGAATGAATTATGGCTGAATTATAAAGATTAAATTAAGTCATTTTACCATATATGGTAGCTGTGTAAAGCAGATTCATCTAGCCTAGCACCAGTTTATCAGCATCCTTTACATCATGCCTCTAGACCTTCAGATTTCAGGTTATCTATGGTTAATATTGAAAAGAATGTTTTTTAAAAGCTTTTAAAAATGTAGATTTATGATTTTAGATATACTTCATACCAGGCAATGTTAACAATCACAGGTATACAGCTCTCTGTGGGTATATAGAGACGGCTATACATAGATTATAAATAATTGGTATCCATACTCAACTTAATTCAAGATTTTGCCATCAGTGAGATGTATCTGTATTATAATTTTGCATTCAATATGCATCTGTAATTTTAAGTGAGCCTGTGAGCTAATTTGATGTTGTGGCGGCGTCCATAGTCCATCTTCTGTAAGTTAACCCATACTATTCGAAAACGACTGGAGCTAGCATCATGAAATGTAATTTAAAAATTAGTCATCTGAAAAACTCTGCATTTTCTTAGATTTTAATGAGAAAAAAATTTAAAAACCTTTAAAAATCTTCTCCGGCTAAACGGTCAAGCCGAAATGTTCAGTATTTCACAGGAATAATCTTTTATACCATATCTTACAAGTTTGTTCGAATGGTTCAAGTATGATATAAAAGATTAAAAAGTATTTTAGCCAAAGTCTTTCAGTATGTGTTAACAGATTTACCAACAGGTCAATATTGTGTCTGTAATTTTAAATAGGTTGAGAAACTGCCAACTGTTTCAGATTTGGCAACAGATCAAGAGTTCATTCAGTGCAGCCAGATATAGGTCAAGAGTTCAATCAGTGCAGCCAAGCACAAGGCATGTGATCACCTCATGGGTGACATGTGAACACCTCATGGGCACCATGTGATAACCTCATAGGTAGTATGTGATCAACTCATGAGTATCATGTGATCACCTCATGTGTGTCATGCCCCTCAGGGCTGCATGTGGAGCCAATGTGAGAGCTTATGCAATGGTGTGGCTACTATTTCCGATTAGGCAACAGGTCAAGAGTTCACTCAGTGCAGCTAGGTATAGGTCAGGAGTTCACTCTGTGCAGTAGCTGCATTCTATTTATAGCAGTGGTAGACTGCCCACTGCATCAGATTTGGCACGAAAGTTCAGCCTGGATCTATTTATAGCTTTGGCAGACTGCCAACTGTGTCAGATTATGCAACAGGTCAAGAGTTCACTCAGTGCAGCCAGGTACAGGTCAAAAGTTTACTCAGTCTAGCCAGGTGCAGGTCATGAGTTCACTCAGTGCAGTAGCCTGAGCAAGCAATTTGTCACAGTTCACTCGGGGCAACTGCCTTTCTCACCTTAGCCTGGTCAGCCCCATGCATCAGACTCAAGGTAAGTTTGAGGTATTGGCCTAATATAATGACCTGTCTATGTGTCTTTGATGGCTTTCTAGCTCACAAGACAGTTTGTGTCCCTGCGTTTTTCTCAGGAGGGGTTTGATATATCAGTCTGAAATTGGGCATATGTTTATATCTCTGATAGCTTTGTTGTATACAAGACTGGTGGTGCCAGCTACAATCGTTTTTGTGTTGTGTGCACCCATGCCAGAATTTCAGCAGTGATCTTTGTGTAATTGTTTCATATTCAAAATAGTTAGTACTTGCATTGTTCATATACATGAACAGTAATGGTCCAGCATTGAAGCATTATACCTGATGTATTTCCCAATGCACAGGTTTGCATTAGGCCTGTAGGCCTTGTTCTTTATAATGTGAACAATTGTTACTGACAATAAAGCACTGAATAGTTTAGTTTTGATTTATTAAAAGGTTTATCACATTCAACATACAAATTTACGCAAAACCTATAGAGATCAACAGAGATCTTAAGTGTGTGATAATTTGCAAACAATAAAAAAATATTTTATTCTTATTCCCTAAACTTTCAAATCTCCATACCAACTTGATGGTATATAAAACATTTTTAAAATTACAGGCTGTCCAAGTTTGACCCATCCAACTGAGACCTGTCTCGCTGGGAAATTCCCAAATGGGCCCCGTCCAACTGACACATAATCATTCATCCTTAAGCCTTTTACAGTTACATATTTTTACATCTCTTTACACCGGGATTCTGTCAGCTGCTGTGACTGACCACCACCATTTTGAACACATCTTGTTGTGATTCTGAACCAGTCAGCTGTTGTATTTATGGGAGTTTTGTTCTGTGTAGAGAGACTGTAATAGGCACTCCTTCTATTGAGTCAATAGATGCACAATCAACATCACCTGTTTTCAGCATAATGTGGTCAGCTGATGACTGATACAAACTGTTTGTTCCAGTTTATACATCAATGAATTTCAAATTGATGGACCGATGAATAGATAACCTGACCCACCCACTCCAGTGAGTGACTAAATGTGCAGCTAAATATTTGGCTGCTGAAAACTGATCACTAAACAAACCTTGAAGAGTGTCTGCAGGTTGTTTATTGAGATTTTATTGTCTGATGTTTGTTAAACATTTGAGATGGTAAAAAATAAACTAAAAAAATTAAACCCTGCAAACAGGAGCTATCTGTAAGTTAAAAAACTTGGGTAGACTTAAAGAAATTGGCTCTCCATTATGGAAATTTGGAAGAGGTATGCATTATAGTAATGAATGTTGGCAGGTGAATGTATTACAGTGGTGTGTGTTGTTAATTTCAGGGAATGTCAGGATGCCAAAAGATAAATATGAGTCCCCGAACCACAGAAACCAGCGACGAGTACATACCATCATGTCAGCCGAAGACATAGCAGCAGGAAAGAAAAGCAGCTGGTTTGAGTTGGAAATTACAGGTGAGTAGGATTGTGTCAACAGGTATTCAGTGTTCTATTAACCCATCTGAAGGTAATTAATGTGGCTTTGGTCATATAAAAAATGTGAAAGATCTAGGGTTTTAACCTCTTGGGTATAAAACCTGACAGCAACTTTTTTCTCCTGAGTTTGTTGTTGGTACAAAGTCAGTAAGGCACAAAACTGGGTGCCTGTGTTTATCTTGTTTTCTTAAGATTGTGACTTGAATGCTGTGAAACCAAAATCACCCTCTGCAATTTATCTCAAAGCCCAGTACTGTTTATCAAGAGCCCCAGGGTTTTTTAGCTCAGCTGACTGTAAGTCATCTGAGCTGTAGTTGTGGTCCATTGTCCGTCGTCCGTCTGTCCGTCGATCTAGATGTCTGTCTGTCCATCTGTTAGACTGGCACGTTTTGAAAATGTTAGACATACAAATCCAAAATTTGGCATACCGTGAGATGTCCCAAAATTCTCCTACCGTTCCGTAAATTGGGTCCATATGACTTTTTTCCTTTGAGATATTAAGGAAAAACCTCAAATTTTAATTAAAAACCTATTAGGCCTTACTTATTTAATAAAAAGTTTCTCGGATGAAGAAATGAAAAGTGGTTGAGAGGAGGAGGGAGAATAAAAATAAATATAATTCAAAATTTAAAAAATGAAAAGCGCCATTTTTTCCATATAAATTTTACAAATGATGAAATGAATATATAGGAACTATATGTGCCCTTCTACAATGTCAAGTGAACTAAAGTATTTTCTGTATCTGCAGGATATCCTAAATACTTTCTGGAAAAGCTGGTAAAAAACAACTATTCTATTAAAAAAATCTACTCTTTATTAAACTTTTTTCAATTTAAATTAACAATTAATAAATTAATATTTTTCACTCAATTAACATTTTTAAAAAACCAATCAGTACACTTTCTTACTAAAACAGCTGGAAAGTTTAAAATGACCTGTACAGGAGACTGGTTGCAAAATTAACTGTTAATTTTGAAGTATATTATGTGGTCAGTGGAAATACAAAGCTTACAACAAATAAAGGAAAGTTCAGGCAAATGAAAGTATGAAATATGCAATTCAAACACAAACGCACATTTAAGCAATATCAAGGTTCATCAGGGTCACCCAGTCAGAAAATAAGCAAAGTCCTTTTTATTTAAAATATCACTGAAATCAGCTTTGAGATAGGATCTATCTGTTGTCAATCATAAAAAAACCCCTCAGAAACACAAAATAAAAATTACTATTTAAAAAACTGGTAAAAATATACCCATCAGAAATTTAATCAAATATATCAAATGAGGTAAAACTTTACCCCTCAGAAATGTAAACAATTGAAAGGTGGGAAAAAGTCAAGCTAATATAAACAAATATATCAGATGTAAGTATATATTGATGAACGTCATTTCAGAATGTTTTGCAACAAGGTTTGTACATCTGTCACTTGATAACCGCTTCGGATCCCTTAAAATAGCGGTATAACGTGGTAGCAGTATATAACACGGTATTTGCCACCCTGTAAACAACACACAGGTGCTCAGTGCTATTTTTAGCATTGCTATCGCGCAAGTATTTGATTGAGAGTTACGAGTTTATTTGCATATGACGACCTGTCAGGGCTTCAACGCGATTGGCGGAAAGAGACCCCACCCAGCAGCCCTAGAAAGAGAGCCAATTAAAGATTTATAGTATACTACACGCATGCATGTTAAGTTTCATTCATGTGATTTCATGGCGGGAAATTGTCTGTGTGCAACAATTCCTGTGCTCTCAAATGCTACGCTACAAGCATACACACAGCGATCAGTTATCCAAATTATCGAAAGTAGCTGATTTCATCCAGAATTTCCATAATACCAACCTCGTAGTCACATGTTCGCAGCCATTTTAACGAAGAGATTTAAATAAGTCGACTTTTTCCGCCTTCAGCCTAATGATTCCTTGTCTACAGAGGATTTTCCACGCGATGTCAAGAATGTCACAATAGTTCAATCGTGACCCTGCGTTGAGGTGGCATCCGAAACTGAGCTCGGCAGAACCATTCAAAAGCCAGACTTTTTCAGACACCTTGTGGAAAATATTACAATCCCTGCTGATATAACATATTACAGTCAGCACCTTTAATGTTTTCGAACGTAAGAGGTCCATCATTACATACCAAGAAGAACATAAAACTGAAATCGGGTAAGATCGTGATGAAACGTGAAAGTATGAAGGAGAACATTTGAATGGATTAACTAGAGGAAGATCTCCGATGAAAATCTTTTTATCTCCGCAGATCCTCGGATTTTAGATGATCATGAGAAAGACAAGGGAAATGTTTCACCAACCATGGGCACGGCATATGTGGTGACTTAAAAAACGACCGACTCTGCCGTGTGGGTCGCAGTTTGTAGGAGGTGACTGCGAGTTTACTTTTTAGGGGATTTATATCACGACTCGTGGACACATTTTATAACGGCGGCAAAATAATAAATTTGCAGGAATATAACTTTATTTAATCAAGATTCAATTGTTTACCCAAAATTAGATCTGAATTTTGCAAATTTTTCAAGTTATTAGCATAAATAAAAAATCAATACCTTAAATTTTGTCCAAATTTGGCAATGGCACATTTTTTCCCTGTAAGCACTGTTTTAATTTTCACAGCATATATACATAAGGATTTAATCTTTGAAAATCTGAAATTTCAAAGGAATAGATTGAAAAGAGTAGCTTTTATTCAGGTTTTCATACACCATGTCAAGTGTTGTTAACATCTAGCCCACCTAGTAGTACAGCCTTCACTTGCATTATGTAACCCACCCCAGGCAGCTTGCCTTGGCTCAGCCTGGCCACTACTAGCAGGCTTTCCCTCTGCCCTGCACTCCCCCCCCCCCCCCCCCCCCCCCCCCGATGGTGCATTAACTAGATGAATGTTATAATTTTCTGTATTTTATTTTATTCTTGGCTATGCTACATTTTAGATTTTGTACTGTTCCACCAGGGTTACAATGATTAAAGTGCTCATTTAATTGTGTCCACAAAGTGGTGTATTGCTATGAAAGTGTGGATGTTCATCAGATAAGTAATTCCCTACTTCAGAAGAATAAAGACTTTACCAGGTGTTAAATTGACTATTAATTCCAGTAATAAATCATAGCTGAGATAGTAATTAGCAGAATGGTATTGTTTGTCCCTCATTCAATAAACAGTGTGTATACTTTATTTGAAAGATGTTTTTATTTTATCAAACTAACTGTGTAACTGAATCTTTTATTTCGGTGAATAAACTTAAGCATGTACTGAAAACTCCAATGTGCAATACCTTTCAATAGTGATTCAAGGAATAGTCTTGAAGATGTCATGTTGTGGCATTATTTTCTTTTAAATTCAGTTTAAACATTTGTGATTTAAAAATAATAAAATATATGTGTATGCATAATAGACCCGATATGAGCTACACTCTGGATAAATAATGATTGCAACTTAGAATTCTAGTATTTTAATGTATATTTTTAGTTTATTCTGTCCATTTGCCAGTCCATCTATAAATTTTTCACATGCATCACAGTATCTCGAAACTTTTACTGTTTTTCTTCATGCCAGTCTTATCAGAGTATTAGTTTTGCAATCATATATTTAGAACTTTACTATAACCAAGTAGGAGGGCCCTTTTCCTCTTAGCTTCTCATATGCTTATATATATGAAAAACATTACAACAGAATATTTTGCATATTTTGCATTTGCAGAAATTTCAAACCTCAGCTGAGCCCCATGACCCATGGGTCCCTTGTTTTTTTTTTTCAATAAACTGCTGTATCTCAAAAACTATTTCATATATTTAACCAAAAATTTCAGGATTCACAGAAAACATATTTGTCAATAACCTCTAAATTTTCTATTGGGCCATATTGAAATTGTCATAGGTATGACAGTCACAGTTTATTGACACATGTTTTTGTCAAACAACAGAAGTTGAAAATAGTAAATAAGTAATTCAAGACATAGAATCATTTATATTTTGTATTTTAAGTACACAAATTTACATAAAACAAGGTCTTACATAAATTGTATGACTAACAAATGACACTTTTGATATCTTGGTCTTTAGAAATGTCCTAAATGAGGTCTGACCTTTAAGGATGAATTGGCACTACTACATACTGAAAGAAGTCATGTTGTACAAATGCCTCTTTTGTATAACCTGTAAATAATGAAAACAACTAATACTTAATGAAACAAAGTCCCATTTTGTCAGATGAAACCTTAAATAAGAAATTAGTCAGAGGACCAAGCCCATTAAACAAAGTGCTCATAAACTTAGTGTGAGTGTCCTCTACCTTCTGATTCCTAATCATGATTAAACTCATACAAATGAATGCCTTTTTAGGTTGTTCTTCACAATTAGTGTGTTTATGAGTCATCATTTAATTCAGTGGTGTATACAGCACACAAAAATGAATGCTCTTTCAATGCAAATGTTGCCAGGTGAGCACTGGGTCCTTGGAGGCTTGGACCCTTCTTTCTCCTCCACAGCTACATTCTAGATTTCACTGCCACTCATTATAATGGCTGCCCTGATAAACGAAGAGTGAATGGAGATATAATTCCTCAGTCCAGTAACATGCTGACTTAGAAGTAGTTCTTTAAGAAGTAAACATGGTGCTACATTTCATTCACCAATTTTCAGGAGCCATGCTTTTACACTTGCTTTACAGGTAGAAGGACATATCATATACTTAATTAAAGCTTAATTAATGAGCATTTGTTTAATGCAGAGTTGGGTCCAAATGCAAATGCAATGCATTTGCATTTAAATGTTGCACAGTTGCATTTGCATTTAAATGCAAAAATTTTGAAAAGCCCACATTTGCATTTGCATTTAAATGTCAGACTGATGTAATTCATTTGCATTTGCATTTGCATTTGAAAAAATGCTACGCATTTGCATTTGCATTTGAAATATGAATCAAATGTCAAATGCAAATTCTTAATATTTTGTCATTTTGCATGGAGCAAAAATATGTAGTTGCATACAATTCTTGTTGGAGGCTGAACAGTTGAGCTTGACACTTGGGTAGCTATATTCGATTTGCTCAAGGTAATAAATTTGAATGCATGGAAGGGTACCTAGCTGGCTTGGACCACAGGTCAGGTGCATATGATTTGCTCAAGTGTCAGCCAATCTTTTAACTGCAGGGAAAGTTAGTAAAGTTAGCAAAAATATGTAGTTGTATACAATTCTTGTTGGAGGCTGGACACTCCCAAGGACACCACAGAGCTGGATCTTTATCTGTCAGAGAAGACAGTTGACATGAGCTGCAACCCTCTGACTTATTGGAAGGAAAATGCCCATCGCATGCCTGGCCTAGCCATACTGAGTCAAAGGCATCTATGTACCCCAGCATCATCAGCACCAGTAGAAAGGATTTTCTCAACCGCTGGAAAAATCTTCCGGCCAGAGCTGTCAGACAACTTGTTGGAATCACTGATGTTTGTCAAGTGCAATGCACATTTGTGAACTCAATATATACACAACATTTAGTGACATTTCAGTGACACTGTTTCCTGTTTGTCAACAATAACCCATGTTCCATGTTTACTAGCAACCTATATATGTACATATGGTCATACCTCTGTCACAGAGTCACTGATTTGATAACATAAATCAATTACAGAAAGAGACTGTAATATAGTGAATCAATTTGATATTGTTATTTCATAATAACAAATGGTCCAAAAAGGTTGTTGTTTATTATTTTCTACCAGTAAAAAGTATATTTTATAAGCTGTAGTATGTATATAGACATTTGCATTTAAAAGCACTTAAATGCATTTGCATTTGCATTTGAAAAAATCTGAATGCATTTGCATTTGCATTTAAATGCAATGACTGGTAAAGCATTTGCTTTTGCATTTGCATTTAAATGCAATGAGTGGTAAGGCATTTTCATTTGAATTTTGGGAAACAACATAACATTTGCATTTGCCTTTAAATGCGCTGAGTTGCATTTGAACCCAACCCTGGTTTAATGGAATCCAAAAACAATAAAAACCACTGGGTGGATTGTTATAAAACATGCTATGAATATTGGTAATGATAGTCTGTAACTGCTGCATTAATTTGGGAGCGCCACCTTTAATTTCTGATTTTTAAAAGAATTTTTATCGGATTTTTCAATTTTGGCCTTGTGAGCAGGATATCTCCAAAAGTATTCAACACAGGAATTTATTTTCTTCGGTGCTGATACATATCAACAAAATCTCAGTCAAGTTCGAAGATGGATGACCTTGACCTACTTCTCTAGGGCACAGAGCTTATATTTGAAAAACTAAGGAGCTTATTTCTCAGGAACCACTGGATGGATTGTTTAGGAATGTGGAATGGTCATTGGCCTTGATGATCTCTTTTAAGTGATGCATGACTTACAAAGACTGGGGCCACACCTACAAAGTTACTACATACCTCTCTAGATCCAATTTACATATAGAACAAGAGACATATGTACAGATATACATCCATGTGAGAAAAAATATTACATCAATACTATTTACTGTTACCACCCATAAATACTGCTCTTTTGGCTGAGGGCTTTTGTCAGCTTTTGCTGATATTCTAGTTAAGCATTGTGTTGGTTTTTAACTGATCATCATGTCAAAGGGAACATTCAAAAATTACATCAACATGCATGAAAATGGGGCCTCCTGCTGACTCTGGATTCCACAGAGGCAACAGCATTAGTTTTTTGTCAGAAAATCTAACATTTTGTGAAAATAGACCACCTTATGAAATGTGACCATAACAATAACAAACCATGAGCCGTAAACTACTGAGGCTAAACAGGAAGTGCAATTAGTTTTGTGCTGTTTGTGCTGCTACAGATTACAGTTCATTGATGTATCTCCTCATGATGGCAAACTGTCTTATAATATATAATACTTGGTGTCCTTAATTTACTTTCAGAAGAAGAGTATTTTCAAAAATACCATTGACACCTTTCATTAACACTCAGTACTCAGGTCTTAATTCACTTTGGAATATGCTTTCCAAATATTATGGTTCAGGGGTAGAGCACAGGCTCAAAGCTGGGAGATCATGAGTTTGAATCTCAGCCGAGGCAGTGAGATTTTTCACAGTCGGCCCCCACCAAGGGTGAGCGCTCTGTAGGCTTAATGGGGAGACTGTGCCCAACAGTCATGTTTCACTCTTAAATGAGTGCCCCTATTTGGGGTTTCTCGGTGTTATGACCCAGCAATGGGAGAGACACATGCCAAGGACCCGTAGGAGTGATACACCGAGCCTGGTTGATGCCAGAATTATTGCATGTAGGCCCCGGTCACGTAGTCCAAAACCGGCATGGAATCCAGCAGATGTACCCTATACTTAGTTAAACAAACATTAAAAAAGTGGAGGTGGTTATCTCCACCAAATGAAATCTTAAAATTTTTTTTAAATATTAGGGTTCAGGTTGATGCCTTTTCCCAAAGATATCCCCTAGGATATCCCAGTGTAACCAAGTGTACAATAAAAATAAACCCAAGTAAAGTAATACAGTAAGTTTAGATTCTGAAGTCAAACTTTATGTTCTGAGGTCACCCTTTTACTCAGAAATTCCAAGTATATTAGCAGAAAGTGAAAAGTCAATTTCTGAATTCCATATTGGAATAATATTATAAACCATTTTGCTTCTTAACTGAGCAAGTTTCAGGTGAATGGTGTGACATCTATGTGTGATATTATGTGTATTCCATGTTAAAGCAGACATTGTCATGAGTGTCATGAATGAAATATGATTTGGTATATTCATGGTAAAATACTACTACATGTTGTTGAACTTTTGCCATAACACAACATTAACAAATTGATACTGTGATACTTTCATCTTTTATTTTTGCATACCTCAAAGATATGCACCATTCTATGTTGTTAGTGCTAGGTTTGACTGACTCCTGTCAGTTTTCCAGTACATGGTCTGACTGACATCTGTTTTGTGTATTGTGACATTACACATGAACAGGATATATTTGTACGTATCTGAACTAATACAGCTACTTGAGACTGTGTAGTGTTTACTATATAAAGAAGTATAACACAGTCAGTGTAGCCTTTTTTAGCAGTTAGTTGTCTGATTCACCTCATTTATTTTCATAGATATTTATTGTCTTAGATATTTATTTTTAGATTTGAAACTGTTTATTTTGTTCCATGTACACTCTTCTGTTCAGTAAATTAAGGTCATATCATGAGTAGTAAATTAATCGTTAATTGTATCCGCCAAATCAGAGTTTTGCGGATACTGTGTTTTCACTAGGATGCCGTCACCGCCAAATAGGTTTCCAGAAAACTCCTCCGTAACCACTGGGCGGAATTTTTTTAAATTCGCGGTATGATCGGGTCACATGTGAACTGCTGAGCCCTCATTTTTGGTTGACCTCTGACCTTTCCTCATGGCCCAGCGTCCATTTGGGCATCTGTTTCCACACATAAACCCACATATCTCGGGAACCATTTGGCCGATCAGGCTAAAAATTTTACACAAATGTAGCCCTTTGATATCTTTATAACATACACTAAAAAATGGTGGCGCCACCTGCAACCATTTTTGCCAAGCGTCCATCTGTTCATTTCTCTTGGGATAAAATCACTCATACCTCTGCATTGGTTGGACTTGTCCACCTGAAATTTTGCATGTGTATACATCCTGGATAGCTTTCTTGATTTTATGACAGGTGGCGCCACCTTCATTCACATAAACACTACAGACATCCAAGCTCATATCTTGGGAACCATCTGACCAATTGGCCCAAAAGTTTGCATGTGTATAGATCTCGCATAATTCTTCATCAAACCCAAAACTGGTGGCCCCACCTGCAACCGTTTTTGCACAGCATCCATCTGTTCATCTGCCTTGGGATAAAATCACTCATATCTCAGCAGTGGTTTGACTTACCCACCTGAAATTTTGCAGGTTTATACATCCTGGACAGCTTTCTCAATTTTACGACAGGTTGTGCCACCTACATTCACATTTACGCTGCTGACATCCATGCTGATATGCAACACACCTCATTCTATTCCCCTTGCCACTCAATCCATGCCTCACTTCACCTGTCCCACGCTGATTTCAGCAGATACACCTTGTCAACCGTATTCTAGTTATATTAATTAGTTGACAAGTGTTACCTTAACCTGCAGATGAAAAGAAGAAAAGAATAAATTTTTCCTGAAAACAGAGATGTAAATACATCAGGTGAAAAATTAATCACTTTTCATAGATTTCATAATTTTGTGCTTCATGGGAAAAATGTGTGGTTTTTAATAAACAGGACATGTTTTATATGTCACAGGACTGGTGGGATTTAGCCTTAATATTTACTGAAGTGTAGCAGCCTCTGGATTATTAATAATTGTGGTAGACATAACTTCTTGTAATAGTACACCCATTGTACCAGCTGATTTTTGTGTTCAGCCTACAAAACAGTATCTGAACTATAAGCAGGGATCTAAGTTGTTAAGTACCAACATGCCTGATGCCTCTTCAGAGGCAGGACTGGTATTTCACACAGTCACAGTAGGGATACATATGGTCCTGTGCCCTTTCAGCACTGCAGGTTTGAAATCAAGATCAATTAGTTAATTGGGAGGAATATGAAGGGGAAGGACATAGCTTATTGATATACTTGTTGGACTAGCAGGGAAAAGAAGGTCCACAGTTTGAACCTCACTGCTAGGCTCACAAAAGAGAAATGGTGAAATCTCTTAGAATCTCAGAGTTGGGCTCCAGTTTATTAAGGACAGGTTATGACTTCTGGATTATTACAAGTCCAGTTTATATTTGGGGTGTAACAATGCATTAAAGAATCAATGCTTTGAATTGGCACTGCAATCACTGGATTAAATTGTAATAAAAAATTATCCTCTTAATCTATTTATTAATTATTATACTTTGTGCATGTACCATCCTGAAGTCTTCTGTGAGGGCTTAAATTTGACAGAGCAGTTTGCAGTTTCGAAGCTCATTATGACATAAGTGCCCTGAATCTACTTTAAAGGTTTGCTGGTGGACCACTCCACTCATACAGAAACAAATATGGCAATGACAAACAGGGAGAGCTATATTTATATAAATTTTCTAACAACCATTTTGCAAAATGACTTAGTTTTCAAAAAGTCTAAAATTTACTTCTTAAGGGGACAAAACCAGGAGCAATATTATTCCTATTCTTTCACACTATTAGTTCAGTTTTGCTTTATACGAAAGTTTCCCAGCAAAACCATTCCAGCACACAATCTCATTTCCTCACATGCGACTGTTTAACACCTTGTTTTAGCCTTGCGTGTTGGTAAACACAGTCTTTTTTACCATAACAAGGCCGCTTGACCTGAGGTCCGATTAAGAGGGGCAACACGCAGTGTTTAAGCCAGCGGGAACATGAATTACATGTTTTGAGCCAAGTCAGGCAGGGCATCTCCTGATTTGCATGTGTTGTAGCTCGGCGTAGTACACCACCCAACACACTGTGATTATGTTTACACATTCGATCGCGCCCGGGTCACTGTTTTTAACACTTGTTTAAAGGTGTAAGAAAACAAGTTTCAAGGCAAAATTTTGGCAGGTACAGATTTATTTTAAAGGGACGAAGCTATTTTTTGTGTTAACTCAATATGCTTTGTAGGTGATTGGGCCCCTTTAAGTATGAATTGAATCAAGAATTTGATTAAAGTTAAAGAATTGATAATTCACAGTTCACAGGCCTAATATATATGTACGACTCAAAAATTAAAAGGTTTAAAAATTCTTCTTGAATGGTCACCTTTATGCTCATTCAGTAGATAGTGCCTCAAACATGCCATGGCAGTTCTCCTTAAAAAATATCATTATATTAAAATATTGAATAAATGTATATTACTGCTTCAGTTATGTACTGTAAAATACTGTATTTAACATTCAAAAAAGCATTTCCTTATCCTTAAAAAGATGCAAGACAGTGGTTTCCCATTTTCACCTGTGGATTCATTTTGATGCAGGTCGTACTGACCTGTATCTGACTTCAACCCCTGCATAAGGGTGGCTCACATCCTGTTCATATTCAGATATTTATACAAGTGCATGTCTGTCTGGCCTTATATTTTTTATTCACACAGCCCTACAACACAGGATGAAGGTCACTCGGGTCTGCTGACTAAACACTATATACCATTGTCTGTGTGTTACTGAGTATGTTTATCTAATTGACTGCAAGTCTGAATTGTCTTAGCCCATGTGATGTAGCAGACTGTGTTGGTACTCAGACCATGTCTTTAATGTACAAAGTAAAACTAGAATACGGGTAGTCGACAAGCGACTACTTGTATCCGCCTAAATCAGAGTGGAACGGGTGAAGTGTTGCATATTAGCATGGCTGTCTGCAGCCAAATTGTGTATGTAGGTTGCGCTACCTACGAAAAAATCCAGAAAGCTCTATACACATGCAAAACTTTGGCCCAATCGGTCAAACAGTTCCAAAGATATGAGCTTGGATATCTGCTGCATAAACTAGAATGCAGGTGGTGCCACCTGTCATAAAATCAAGAGAGCTGTCGGGGATGTATAAACTTGCAAAATTTTAGGCAGATATGTCAAACCACTGCCGATATATGAGTGATTTTATCCCATGGCAGACAAACAAAGGGAGCTGTGCAAACATGGCTGCAGGTGGCGCCACCAGTTTTGCATATGATAGAGAGCTATGTGAGATTTATACACATGCAAAATTTTGGCCCAATCGGTCAAACGGTTCCCTAGATATGAGCTTGGATGTCTGCAGCGTAAACTTGATTGTAGGTGGCGCCACCTGTCATAAAATCAGAAAAGCTATCCAGGATGTATAAGCATGCCGAATTTCAGGTGACTTAGTCAAACCACTGCAGAGATATGAGTGATTTTAACCCAAGGCAGACGAACAGATGGACACTGTGCAAACATGGTTGCAGGTGGTGCCACCATTTTCGGTGTATGTTATAAAGCTCTCCAAGGGCTACATTTGTGCCAAAAAATTTTCCTGATCGGTCAAACGGTTCCCGAGATATGAGCTTGGATGTCTGCAGCGTAAACGTGAATGTAGGTGGCGCCACCTGTCATAAAATCAGAAAAGCTATCCAGGATGTATACGCATGCCAAATTTCAGGTGAATTAGTCAAGTCACTGCAGAGATATGAGTGATTTTAACCAAAGGCAGACAAACAGATGGACACTGTGCAAACATGGTTGCAGGTAGCGCCACCATTTTTGGTGTATGTTATAAAGCTCTCCAAGGGCTATATTTGTGCAATAGAATTTTCCTGATCGGTCAAACGGTTCCCGAGATATGAGCTTGGATGTCTGCAGCGTAAACGTGAATGTAGGTGGCGCCACCTGTCATAAAATCAGAAAAGCTATCCAGGATGTATATGCATGCCGAATTTCAGGTGAATTAGTCAAGTCACTGCAGAGATATGAGTGATTTTAACCCAAGGCAGACGAACAGATGGACACTGTGCAAACATGGTTGCAGGTGGCGCCACCATTTTTGGTGTATGTTATAAAGCTCTCCAAGGGCTACATTTGTGCAAAAGAATTTTCCTGATCGGTCAAACGGTTCCCGAGATATGAGCTGGGATGTCTGCAGCGTAAACGTGAATGTAGGTGGCGCCACCTGTCATAAAATCAGAAAAGCTATCCAGGATGTTTATGCATGCCGAATTTCAGGTGAATTAGTCTAGTCACTGCAGAGATATGAGTGATTTTAACCCAAGGCAGACGAACAGATGGACACTGTGCAAACACGGTTGCAGGTGGCGCCACCATTTTTGGTGTATGTTATAAAGCTCTCCGAGGGCTACATTTGTGCAAAAAAATTTTCCTGATCGGTCAAACGGTTCCCGAGATATGTGGGTTTATGTGTGGAAACAGACGCACAAACGGACACAGAGCGCAAAGGAAAGGTCAGAGGTCAAAACAAAATCGGGGCGCAGCAGTTCACATGTGACCCGAACATAATCCCGGGTTTCGGAAAATTCCGCCCAGCGGTTACGGAGGAGTTCTCCGGACACCTACGCGGCGGCGGCGGCGGCGGCGGCGGCGGCGTCCAGCTGAAAACATAGTATCCGCAAAACTCTGTTTTGGTGGATACAATTAAACATAAATCTACAATATGAGAAATCAGAGCCATGAGTTCTCTGGTACTTGGAGGTACATAAAGAAGGTAAGTATGGCTGTGGTGGTTGGTACTGTTACTGGCTGCTGATACGCACCAGTGGACTTGCTAAGTTTGTTTCTGGTAGGTTTACATAACTGGAGTAATGTTGCCAGGAGTAAAATGAAAAGAAGAGAACCCATTAAATATCAGATCTGGTGTGGGCATGCTAGTGAGATTTCAGGCCTGATATTTGAAACTATAAGCTTAATTGCATGTTCTTTGGTGGTTATATTATACAGATACCATTTCAGAGAAAGCTACCTAATCCTTGTTCATCAATAGAACATCAAGCCAGTTTAAAAAAAAAAGAGAGAAAAAAACACTTTCACTTTAAACATTGCAGAACATTAAAAGTAAATGCACATATATTCTGCAATATTTGGTTTGCAGTTCCATATTAAAGTAAAAAAATGATCAATTGTAACTGGTAAAGTGTGCTTAGGTATAGGCTCACCACATTATATATAGTGAGTTCCTGACCATAGTGGTGAAAAGACATCTTTGAAAGATGATCCTCATAACTGATTTCAGTGCATTATTCGAGGGTCAATTTTGTATGTTACACATTTAATATTTTGGTTAATGTCCATTTAATACCATAAGCAATACATGTCTTTTCACTTGTGTACTCCAACCCTCATAATCTATATTACAATATATATTATAATTGATGGTGGCACCTGTCCCTTGTTATGCTACTCCTCTGGCTTTGAAATGCTGGGCTTTGGAACAGAAATGTTTGGAATGATGCACAGTGTATTCTTGGGGAAGGGGTAGGACATTTTCCATATCATACCATAAATCCTGAGGAATTTTACATTATTTTGTGAAGGGGCCAATGCAGTGCCACCTTTCAAAAATGCACCAGATAACTTGGTCCATGTTAAGTCAGACCATGTCAATTTACCCCTTGGGAAACCTGTTCCATACCAACCCAGCCAATGTCCTTTGGACATATCCATATTCAAGAATCAATGGGTAATATGCTAGTTCACATTAAGGAAATAATTGCTGTTTGGCTACCATCCTCAGGTGGCTAATTTGTATTAACCTGAGCTATATTGGTTAATTTTATTCATTTTCCTGTGCTGGCACAGAAAATGGCCATGAGCCACTGTTAAGTAATCAAAGAACTGAGTCTTTTTCCAGTGCCATGAAGTGCCATTTCATGGCACTATTGATAGTGAAAAACAACTTAAAACACAGGAAATATACCTGTGTATACAGGAAATATACCAGTTAAATATATTCACAAGTGTGCTCCATTTATTTCTTTTTTAATTTATTGATTATCAAAACCTGATGGAGTTCCTCTATGTCATATCATACACAGTATATATTCTGACATCATAGATTCAAACATTCATTGTAAAAACAACAGGTAGCCATGATCAGGTAGAGGCAAATAGAGGTAAATATTGGTAATGTATCGTTTAATGGTACCTACATTCCACAGTAAATGAACAGATTTCAGAGGTTCCCCAGGTTATATGTGTACCTCACATGATTGTAGAGGATAGAATGTTACATTTTGATTTATTTATGATTTTATGTCAGCACAGTGTACTCAACCTTTGTTGTAGGTTTGTTATATTAATTACATGTTTATACAGCCTGGTGATGTGATGTTTAGAGGTACCAGGTAATGTAACAGGTATTGTCTGTTGCTTTACAATGTGTGAATGTAAGCTGCCTGGAGTAGTGTGTTTACTATGCTAAGTGCAAAAAGGTCAAGGAGTGAAAGTGGGTTGGCTGTCTTGATTCAAGGTCTCTATCAGTCATAGACCTCTGGTAAACATAAACACCACACCAAACTTGGGAAGTTAGTTATCACACAAACATAACAAAAACTGCTGAAAAACCATTTAAACAGTTCATGATGAAACAGTACTAAGGGTGTTAAATTCTACAGTATCAGCTGTTCAAAGCTTCAGTATCAGTAAAATTTAATCAGTGTTATAGTGGAGTCATGGTGTGTCATTGACATTCAGGTTAAGGTCAATTTACTACTTCAAACACAATGGATGTTGGAGTCAGGTGTTGTGGTTTCATTTATAACTTATGCAAAGTTTTTTCTCTCCTGAGCCTTGTAAACACTTTCCAATTACAGTGAAACCTCGTTGTGTCGAACTCGCTTAAGTCGAATACCCCGTTTATGTCGAAGTTACATACACGATATTCAGGACAACTCTTGTTTAATTATTATCAAATTAAACCCGCTTGTGTCGAACCTCCGATGTGTCGAAGTTTTCTGAGGGTCCCTTCGACTTCGACACAACGAGGTTTCACTGTATTTAGAAATTTTGCCATTTACATGTGTCTACTTTAACACACTTTCAAATGTATTTTAGACTCCGTCTCAAAAGTATGAATCTGCCTAAATACTGTGTGGATTTTATAAAGAATAAAATTAATATTAGCCTTAAGCCTTGCGTGAAAAGTCACAGTCAAAATATCAGATCTAACTGTTGTACCGGTTACTGGACACAGATTTGTTGAACATTTGTAGAACAGGTGTTATTTCTGCCTGAAAATATGCATGTATTCACAGGAACAATATTGATTATGCATAAATTTGACTATGCTGGTCTATTGATTTATGTAAGTTTAAATTTCCTTGGTTATTATCATAACGTGCATCTCTTAACATATATTAGCAGATTCTTTAAACATAATTAAGCAGTTTTTCACTCTGGTCATTAAATTTTTTTTAATTTTATAGGAATTGGCACTGCCTGCAAACTGGTATTTGCAGGACTGGTGTGATGGGTTGTTCTTAAAGGGGCCCAATCACCTATCTGACTTTTATAAACTAAAGGTAATCCCTTGGAGGTTTTATGAAAATAGGCCAGAAAATGCCGATATCACAGCACACAGGCTGCTTGTTTTGTGTATTTCAATATATTTTAATTATGTGGGGGCCTGCCAAAATAAAAAAAAAAATCAACAAAAGCATCTGGCAGCAAGTAAGATACGCCACAAGTGACCTTTCTACCTCCGCACATATTCAACCTACCACCTTAGGTAACATGTTTTTCCTGTTAATCAACATTGCTGTGTTTACAAACATGTTGATAAACAAATTCATACATCCTTAACAAAGGCCGTTTAAGAAAATTTCACAATTTGTAATCTGAACCTGTGGCACTGCTTCTGTTTATGATGTCAACCCAGCTGTCAAATAATAAATTAAGAATTAAGCCTAACAGCTGACATATCATTGTCATCAGATAAATGAACCTGGCATTGGATGATTCGTCATATCTGTGAAGTTTGGGGGAATCAGTAAGCTGGTAAGAGCAATCACATGTAATTCACTGTAAGCAAGCTTATTGGGGGTACTATGATTTCATACCGGTCCTGCCGCAGCCGCATATAAATCTTGTTGGCGCGATAACCCAAAAAATATTTCACGGAACTTTACCAAACTTGGTATATGTATAGATATGGGTAAGAGGACGACGCCTATTTAAAATGAGGTCATGACCTTTACTAGGAGAGTGTCCTTGACCTTGAATAGGTCCAATTATGGGGAAAATCACACAAATTCTTTAATATCTCATGGAATCTTGCATGGATTTATCCCAAAATCAAGTTGATGGAAGATCATGGATAGGGTTGTCATGTTCCAGAAACTGGTGGCGCCACCTATTATTCTTTACTTGTTTTCTTGCCATTTTTTACCCCCAAAATTTCCGCCTTACAGTACTGTGAGCATTATAAGTCAAAAACTAATGGACAGATTTCTTTTATATTATGCATATACATAGGTATGGGTTATGGGATGATGTTTATTTAAATTGGGGTCATGACCTTTCCTGTGAGAGTGGCCTTGACCTTGAATATTGCCATATATGGTGAAAATCACACACCTCGTATGATATCTCCAGTGTTGATAGCCATATGGATTTCAAACATGACTTATGTATGGCCCACCACTAAAGTAAGACCCCTGTAGGTTCTAGGGTCATGAGGTCAAAGGTCAAGGTCACTGGACTGGCATCTTAAAAGATACTGTGGATGCATTTTAAGCCAAACTTTCATCCCAGGTCTTCCATCTTGAATATATAGCTCACTTGCCAATAGTGGATGATCCATATCAATTTTGGGGTCACAAGGCCAAAGGTCAAGGCCACAGGAGCTATCTGTCTAAAAATTAGTTTCTGGATGATAATTCCTGCTTTTATTTATGTATTGATTTCAAACTTGACTTATATATGTCCCATTGAAAAAGCAAGACTCCAATTGATTTTGGGGTCATGAGGTCAAAGGTCAAGGTCACAGGACACATCTTTAAAAAGATTGTGGATGCATTTTCAGCCAAACATTTCATCTCAGACCTTTCATCTTGCACATATAGTTCATCTGCCAATAGAGGAAGACCCCTATCAATTTTGAGGTCACAAGGTCAAAGGTGAAGGTCACAGGAGCCATCTGTCAAAAAAATTAGTTTCTGGATGATAATTCCTTCTTTTATTGATGTATGGATTTCAAACTTGACTTGTATTTAACCCATTGAAAAAGCAAGACCCGAATTGATTTTGGGGTCATGAGGTCAAAGGTCAAGTTCACAGGAAACATCTTTAAAAAGATTGTGGATGCATTTTCAGCCAAACAATTCATCTCAGATCTTTCATCTTGCACATATAGTTCACCTGCCAAGAGTGGAACATCCCTATCAATTTGAGGTCACAAGGTCAAAGGTGAAGGTCACAGGAGCCATCTGTCCTAAAATTAGTTTCTGGATGATAATTCCTGCTTTTATTGATGTATGGATTTCAGACTTGACTTGTATTTGACCCATTGGAAAAGCAAGACCCGAAGTGATTTCTGGGTCATGAGGGCAAAGGTCAAAGTCACAGGAAACCTCTTTAAAAAGATTGTGGATGCATTTTCAGGCAAACAATTCATCTCAGATCTTTCATCTTGCACATATAGTTAACCTGCCAAGAGTAGAAGACCCCTATCAATTTTGAGGTCACAAGGTCAAAGGTGGAGGTAACACGAGTCATCTGTCCAAAAATTAGTTTCTTGATGATAATTCCTGCTTTTATTGATGTATGGATTTCAAACTTGACTTGTATATGTCCCATTGGAAAAGCAAGACCCGAATTGATTTTGGGGTCATGAGGTCAAAGATCAAGGTCACAGGACCAATATATTCAACAAGATTGTGGATTGATAGATGGAAGAAACAATAAATATGCCAAGTGTCAGTATATGCTGCTAAAAATGGGGGCCTATTCTTAAAGGGGGGGGGGGCTACTATGTCTGGGGATACTCTGGCACCTGCGGTGCCAAGAAATGTCTAGTTAGTCTACTTATGTAGAGCTTCAGTATTTTCATGTTAGAAAAGTACTTTTCTGTATTCTTGGCCAACATACTCAGCCAGATAGCAGATTATAACTTTTACTGACAATAAAGTTCACTGATTATTTTAGTGAGTTCTTGCCATGTCAGAAGAATTATGTGATTTTAAGTGATTTCAGTTATCACCCTTATGAAGACTGAGATTTAGTGCCATAAAAAAATAAATTTAAAATCACTTTTATGAAAAACATCAGCAGCCAGTTCATATTGAGTTTGTTAAGGACATTTATACAGAGTTGTGATTCTTGACAAATCATTTACTAATATTAAAATTCATTTTGCATAATCAGTTGCAAGAAATGGTGGGTGAATTATGTTTGTTTTTCATGGTTGTCTGTGATTCCCTTTACATCACATTATATACCTGTCGTCAACATGTATTACATACAGAACTGTCTTGAACAGAGCAGATGTGAGCAGTGGTTAACAGGAGGTTTGTAGCTGTGACCTTGACATGTGTAATCATGTAGGGAGTGGTACAAACCACAAGAAGGGAGGAAAAACAGAAAAAGTTCTTCTGTGGCAAAGATGTTGTAATAAATCTGTGGACACCTGCACAAATGCTGTACTGTAAGGATTCTGCAAAGGAAATATGGGGAAAATGCCAGAATCATGCAAAGCGATAAACAGCATGTTTGCTGACAGGCCTTGGCTGCATGTCAATAAAATAAAAGGAGGGTTATATTTTCACATATGTTTGTCTGCTGACTAGCTGTGGCCACCTGGGCCCTGAAGAGTGTTATGTTTTCAGATGTGTTTGTCTGCTGACAAGCTGTGGCCACCTGGGCCCTGAGGAGTGTTATGTTTTTTTCAGATGTGTTTGTCTACTGACAAGCTGTGGCCACCTGGGCCCTGAAGAGTGTTATGTTTTCAGATGTGTTTGTCTGCTGACAAGCTGTGGCCATCTAGGCCCTGAAGAGTGTTATGTTTTTAGATGTGTTTGTCTGCTGACTAGCTGTGGCCACCTGGGCCCTGAAAAGTGTTATGTTTTCAGATGTGTTTGTCTGCTGACAAGCCGTGGCCACCTGGGCCCTGAGGAGTGTTATGTTTTCAGATGTGTTTGTCTGCTGACAAGCTGTGGCCACCTGGGCCCTGAAGAGTGTTATGTTTTCACATGTGTTTGTCTGCTGACTAGCTGTGGCCACCTGGGCCCTGAAGAGTGTTATGTTTTCACATGTTTTTGTCTGCTGACTAGCTGTGGCCACCTGGGCCCTGAAGAGTGTTATGTTTTCACATGTGTTTTTCTGCTGACAAGCTGTGGCCACCTGGGCCCTGAGGAGTGTTATGTTTTCATGTGTTTGTCCGCTGACAAGCTGTGGCCACCTGGGCCCTGAGGAGGGTTATGTTTTCACATGTGTTTGTCTGCTGACAAGCTGTGGCCACCTGGGCTCTGAGGAGTGTTATGTTTTCAGATGTGTTTTTCTGCTGACAAGCTGTGGCCACCTGGGCCCTGAGGAGTTTTATGTTTTTTCAGATGTGTTTGTCTACTGACAAGCTGTGGCCACCTGGGCCCTGAAGAGTGTTATGTTTTCAGATGTGTTTGTCTGCTGACAAGCTGTGGCCACCTGGGCCCTGAGGAGTGTTATGTTTTCAGATGTGTTTTTCTGCTGACCAGCGTCCATTTTTGCGTCTGTTTCCACACATAAAACAACATATCTCGGGAACCGTTTGACCGATCAAGGAAAAAATTTTACACAAATGTAGCCCTGGGATAGCTTTATAACTTACACAAAAAAAGGCGGCGCCACCTGCAAGCATGTTTGCACAGTGTCCATCTGTTCATCTGCCTTTGGTTAAAATCACTCATATCTCTGCAGACTAATTCATCTAAAATTCGGCATGCGTATACATCCTAGATAGCTTTCTTGATTTTATGACAGGTGGCACCACCTATGTTCTTGTTAACGCTGCAGATATCCAATTTCATAACTCAGGAACCCTTTGACCGATTGGGCCAAAATTTTGTATGTGTATAGATATCACATAGCTCTTTATCGTAGGCAAAACTGGTGGCGCCACCTGCAGCCATTTTTGCACAACGTCCTTCTGTTTGTCTGCCGTGGGATTAAGTCACTCATATCTTTGCCATGGTTTGACTTGCCTGCCTAAAATTTTGCAGGTTTATACATCTTGGATAGCTTTCTGGATTTTGTGGCAGGTGGTGCCACCTACTTTTGTGTTTACGCTGCAGACATCCAAGCTCATATCTCGGGAACCATTTGACCGATAGGGCCAAAATTTTGCATGTGTATAGATCTCACATAGCTCTTTATCAAACACAAAACTGGAGGGGCCACATGCAACCATTTTCACACATTATTACAGTGACACTAGCTATGCCTAGACTGAGTGATAAAGGATGGTTATTACCTTGACACTAGCTTGTTCTATGCTGAGCAACCTTGGATTGTTAATGCATTGACACTAGCTTTGCCTGGGTTGAACTATATGGAATAGTTAATACCTTGACATCAGATTGGCTAGGCTGAGTGACCTTGAAATGTTAATAACTTGAAACTAACTTTGCCTAGGTTGTTTGTTTTGGAAAAGTTAATATATTGACACCAGCATTGCTTAGATTGAGTGATTTAGAATGGTTAATACATTGACACTAGCCTGGTCTAGGCTGAGTGATTGGGAAATTTTGTTATTTACCTTTACATTAGCTTTGTCTGGGCTTAGTGTTTTAAAACTGTTCCTATACATTGACAATAGCTTGGCTTAGGTTGAGTGATTTGCAGTTTGAATTGTGCTTTGTGCCTCCATGTGATAATAATACAGATATATACTTGACACATTAATGATGGCTACTGTAAATAAAGTTAGAGCATTGATTCCATGTTTAATGTCAAATGTCAAGGGGATAAATAATAATGGAAAGGTTATTTAAAATTAATAAATAAAGGCAGAGGGGACCAGATACTGTTGTAATGGACCATTGTAGACATGTTCTTATTATTTAGGAGATAGCCTACACACAACCTTAGCAGGTATTAAAAATAATTGGTGGTCATTTATACACGAAATAATAAGAGATGCTTCTGCATGTGCTTCTTATGGTCACAGAACTTTATTAATAAATTCTATTCCATTGTTAGCTCAGCTAATAGTTATAAAAAGCACATGTACTATGGTGTAGAATAAAGATAGCATGTAGATGAGTTTGTAAAAGCATTTAACAAATAAATAAACCATTTGTAGAATGTGGATAACATGTAGCCAAATTTATAGAATCATCATGCAGATGGTAAAACTGGATATATTTTATATGGTGTAGGTAGAGTCTGCCCATATCTGTTTGGTTCAATTGTAACTATTGCTAATAAAAAAAAATATTCTGTAGTAAATTCTTCCCATATCCTCATAATTCATGCTGGTATTACTATTACAGGTGTGTTATATAGTCATTTGTTTTATGTACACACTGCCATCTGTCAGGGGAAATTAGAACTATCACAATAAATTAATGTATGCTTTTCTGGAGGTTGTATGATACAACAGGAAGAATGAATCAGACACCCAGCCAAGACACCCTGACTCACAGTGAAGTCAGGCCAGACAGATTGACTACATAATCTCTACAGAACAGCAATGCAGTGCTTATTTTCATTGCTCAGTCTGTGGCAGAGCTGAAAACTTAACATGGGAAGTTTTTATCAGCTGAATGTGTGTCCAAATAATGATGGTGTTGATGCAGGTAGTTGACAGGTTTTCATAGTTTGTAATTATTCTGGTGAGTAAGTGATTTTGAATATCTGTTGGCATTTTTTCTAGAAAATGTAAAAAATGGGGGTTTCATTATGTTGAGTATGTTTGTGTGTGTAGTGTGTGTGTGTTTTAAGAGAGAGAGAGAGAGAGGAGGGCTGGAGTGAGATTGTGTGTGTATGGGTATTGTATATTTGTGCCTGAAATTGATCAGGATAACAGTGATAACCAACTGGCCCAGAATAGTAAGCTTTCCAAGCACTGAAGTCCACATACAGATATAGACAAACACTTCTTGGCTTAGTTTAACTGTGGACATAAAATGCTGTATTGTGCATGTTCTTTGTGAGTAATGTCTGTAAAGTGTGAAATTTGCAGTAAGAACGAAGAGATAACTATTTATCTCAGGTGACTTGCAATCATATTGACCTACAGTAATGATGGTTATATGTCTCTCTTTATTCTTTTCAGCATTCCTTTACCCACTGTTGAATATCAATAATTTGTTATTATCAGCAACCCAGACAACCATCATAATGTAAAGCTGAAGTGGTGTGATTATAGTAGATTAATGTACCATTTTATTGTTGTTTCTAGGTACCATTAGAAATGTGAGTCCTCAATTATGGCAGCTCCACCATTTGACGTCGCTCTACTTAAACGACAACAACCTCTCCCGCTTGCCCCCAGAAATTTGCAAACTGCAGCATTTGGCCTACTTGGACCTGTCTTGTAACAAGCTACGTAGTTTACCATCGGAACTTGGTGACATGGTAAACCTCAGGGAACTGCTGTTGAACAATAATTTCCTACGTGTTCTGCCCTATGAGCTCGGCAAGCTATTTCTACTACAGATTCTTGGTAAGTCACAAAGTTCTATGTTTTATGTGCTAGTTACTTCAGTTTGAAGAAACGTAGTGACTGGTCCTGTTTTTCATCCTTGTTTCTGACTGTTACACTATTAGTGGAGCAACAGTCATGAATGAGCGATTGAGAAGTTCTGATTTGACACCTAGACAAGTTCCAGTGAAATCTCCTTGGGACACCAAATTAAGTCACAGTGACCTATATTTTTGCAATCCATGTGGCAAGATCAAGATCTTGAACACCTTAGAAGTCCAGCTCTTCCTAGGGTTCTAAGTTAAATGGTGATTGAAGTGTCCTCAGTAGTGCTCAGAAATACCTGGTGCTACAGCCATCTAGAGTTGTGGTCATGATCACTAAATCATGTTCACCGTTTTCCTTCAGAATTTAAGTATCCTTTATTAAAAATATGCACACATCCACACATACTGGAGTGGTGTGGCAGTTACCAAAATAGTGGTTCTAAAGATACACTGTAATGAAATATGTAAATATTTTTAGTTTGACAGCTGGCCTAATCATACACTCAATAATACCTTCTCCCACAGCCCAACATATCCATTATTTAAAAAGGTGGGTAACATAAAATACCTCCTTCTCTTACAAGCTGTGGTAAAAATTTTAGTATTTCACCTAGGCTTGGCTGTTTGGGGGTTTGGTATGATTGGGGGGGGGGGGGGTGCAGTCTTTATTGATTATGGAGCTATGTTTTGCGATATTTCATCTAAAAATATTGATATGAATTTTTATTATGAGATACTAAATTTAATGAAAAAAATTGACCACCAAGGAGTCACAAATACCACCATGGAAGCATCCATATTGGAAAATATATTTTTTTTTGTCTCAGCTGTTGATTGACAGGTTATGCTTTGATCACATGAACCCAAGAGAAAGGCTGCATATGTCAGCTGTGTCTTGTCCCCCTTGAAATACCTAGGTAGACTCCACTGAAAGGGCATGCCGTAATGTTTTCCATGCATTACTTATTCAGAATACTAATTCAGCTCTTTAACCAGTTTATGATGATTCACATATTTTGTATCAGTTCTAGTTAGAGTCATCCAAAATTGCATTGGCTCAGTTGAATCAGTTAATATAAGTTGATAAATAATTCCAGCCATAACTGCTGTTTTGACCCATGGTACACCCAGTCCTCATTGCATTGTTGTTGTTACAAAACTTGCCAACAGATGGCAGCACTAGTCATTTGCACAATTCATTACCCTTGCTGGCCATCTGATCTTTATTTCAAGGCAGTGAACTATAGACAGTCGACCTTTGAACAGTGAAACAAAAAGAAATTAGAAAATCAGTTTATCATTAATCTAGATATTTAATTAAGTTAGGACTGTGACAGGTCTCAGTCTATGAGCATTCCATTGGCGACAGGCCTTCTGCACCTCACAATTAGATCCAGAAAATTGTAACTGATACTAAGACAGATCTTGGTGGCAACTTCTAAAAAAAAATGGGTTCATTAAATTGATATAAAGTATCTTGTTCCAAATATTCATGTCATCATGAATGTTTGATCAAAATTTCTCCAATCAATGATTTGTATATGTTCTTTTATGACACATTAGTCCACATCGAGTAAATTTTCATACAAAAAAGTCTCAGTTACAGTTGCATTAATTAAAGATTAAAGAAATTATCCATGACATGTTAATTACTTTCAAAGCAACTTGACCCAAATAAGGAATACTGGTCTGAATGTATCTGCATCCTTTGCTTTAATCAGCCTTCTGTTGACAGAGTCATGATCAGATTGATCAGTTATGTAAACACAGCTGTACCTAGTTCAGCTCTCCTGACTCTCACTACAGGATCCTGGATATGTCTTGTCATAGGTGCAGGTGACGCTCACAGGTGGCATGGCTGTCAGGTATTCTCAGTGCACCATGCCACATTAAGATTATATCTTACATAGTTGAGCACCTTTCTTAACACTTAACCACTAAAGGAGAATAGACTATTTGCTCTAATTTCAATTGTAACAATTTGATAGCAGTTCTAGATCCAAGAAAAATTTGAAAAGTCGCCCTGACTGTCATTCTCAAAAGTTGACAGCCATGGAACCAGTAAATTGTATCGCCAGACAAAGTCTGGAGATACAATGGTTTAGGCACAGTTGCCCTGTCTCAACTGCCTCCGCAGAGATTTCATTTGGACGCGTAAACTCATAAAATATTTTATTGATCTTTACCAATCTTGACATGTGCATAGATACTGGTGAGAGGACGAAGCCTTTTTAAAATGGCGTCATGACCTGTACTAGGAGAGTGACCTTGACCTTGAATAGGTCCATTTTTGGGGGAAATCACACAAATTCTTAACTATCTCATGAAATCTTGCATGATTTGTTCCAAAAAGCAACTTGACGGAAGAAAGAACTTGGATAGTGTTGTCATGTACCGGAAACAGGTGGTGCCACCTGTTATCATTTTCTTGTTTTCATGCTGTTTAATACCCCCTTCATTGCCACTTATGAATACTGTGAGCATTTTAAGTCAAAATCCAATGGAAAGATTTCTTTCATATTATGCATATACATAGACATTGGTTATGGGATTATGTATTTTTAAATTGGGGTCATGACCTTTCCTATGAGAGTGGCCTTGACCTTGAATATTGCTATATATGGTGAAAATCACACAAAATCATAAATATCTCAATAAGGAGTGCATGAATTGGTCCAAAAATCAAATTGACCAAAGATCTTGGAGAGCTTTGTCTTCTGCAGAAGACAGGTGGCGCCACCTTCTGTCCTTTTCTTGTTTTTGTGCCTTTTATTTCCCCATTATTGCCACTTGACAGTACTGTGAGCATAAAAAGTCTAAAACTTGTGGACAGATTAGGCTAAAATTGTGTATGTACATTGATCTTGGATACCTCCATCTTGTATTCAAGACCGGTTACGCCATCTACAATCGTTTGCTGTGGTGTCCATCTGTACATGTACTTTGGGTGAAAACTGCGTATAACTCCGGATTGGTTCAAGGTATTTGTCTGAAATTTGGCATGTCCATCCATCTTAGAAAGTCTTCTCATAAACCAGACAGGTGGTGCAACCCATCTTCTCGTTTTTGTAGATAAAATTAATGCCCTTTTCTGAGGAGTGATTTGCTCCATTAGTCTGAAATTGTCCATATCCATAGATCTTGGACTCCTCCACCTTGTACACAAGACTGATGGCGCCATCTGCAATCGTTTTGCCATGGTGTCCATCTGTACATGTGCTTTTGGTGAAAATTACTTATAACTCTGGATTTGTTCAAGGTATTTGTCTTAAATTTGGCATGTCCATCCATCTTTGAAAGTTTTCTCATAAACCAGACAGGTGGCGCAACTCATCTTCCCTTTTTTGTAGAATAAATTAATGCTCTTTTCTTAAGAGTGTTGTGCTGTATTTGTTTGAAACTGTGCATTAACCATAGATCTTGGCCTCCTCCATCTTGTATGCAAGACTTGTGGCGCCATCTGCCATTTTTTTGTGTGGTGTCCATCTGTACATTTGTTAGGGCCCTGCTTTACAAGCGGCGCCCTATAGTGATCACCGTGTCAGTCAGTCCTTCCGTCAGTGACACTTTCTTTTGCACGCGATAACTCAACAACAACATACTGCAGCTTTCCCAAATTCACAGGGATGATTGGTACCTATGAGGGCTCCAGACCTATTGAATAACAGACCTGTCGGAATTCCAATATGGCGGCCACAGCCTGATTGCTGATTTTCTTTCGCTCACGATCACTCAACAACAACATACTGCAGCTTTCCCAAATTCACAGGGATGATTGGTGCCTATGAGGGCTCCAGACCTATTGAATTACAGACCTGTCGGAATTCCAATATGGCTGCCACAGCCTAATCGCTGATTTTCTTTCGCACGCGATAACTCAACAACAACATACTGCAGCTTTCCCAAATTCACAGGGATGATTGGTGCCTATGAGGGCTCCAGACCTATTGAATTACAGACTTGCTCAAAATGGCTAACAGACTACATTCGGTGATTTCTATTGCACACATTATATCAGACATATCTTCTTTAATATCATTTGATCCAGTACAATTTTTTCCCTCATGCATATTGATAAAAACCTGTTTCTGTTTGTGATATTTTTAAAATTACTTAATTTTTCACCCATATGTAAACTAGTCTAGCAGTAGCAGAAACGCGGGGCCCTCTGAGGACCATTGTCCGACCACATCTAGTTTTAGATGAAAATTGCTCATATCTGAGGAGTCCTTCAATGTGTTGGTCTCCAATTTGGCATGTACATCCATCTTGGAGAGTTTTCTCATCAACCAGAGAGGTGGAGCCACCTACCTTACCATTTTTATAATATAAATTTATCCCCTTTCCATAAGAGTGATCCTCTGTATTGACCCCCATATTTGGTGAAAAAGATTGTTTCTCAAGTTGATAGATTTTCCATAGTCGCTTGCCAAGTGTCAGTATATTCTGCTGAAGATGGGGGGGGGGGGACTATTCATAAAGGGGGGGGGGGAATAATTGTCTGACGATAATATGGCACCTGTGGTGCCAAGAAATATCTAGTTTTCCAACAACTATTGGAAATACAATAAATGTCATCCAATTTTTTTGTCATGAACAGGGTACATATTATACACAGGGTTATTTGTTTTTCCATCAAAATTGTGGCTCTAAATAGGGGTGCAGATTATCTTTGGTAAAAGACAGTAGTGCAGTAAATTTTAATAACTGTTCAAACTGTCACATTTTGTTTTCTCCTGATTGTGTAATCATTTAAATTTGAAGTATAAAAGTGGAAGCCCTTCTGTTTATGTTCATCTGTGGTAAAGGGGCCCATTCACCCATAAAGCATGTTGAATTAACAAGAAAAATAGCATCTTCTCTTTGAAATAAATTGGTACCTGGCAAAAAATTACGAGACCCATGCAAATGTCTGTGTATATATGTTTGGTGTATATATTTGCATAGAAAATCAATTCTGTATATAAAACAATGGGGTTCAATTTCTCATTGGACCATCAAACATTAAGGATATATAGGGCTCGTAGATCACCTATTTACTTCATAATCACAAATTTTACTCTTTGCCTAGAGCTAAAAAGTAAACTACTTGGACATTTCCGTGTTGTATGAAATAAAGCTTGTTCTTAATTTAGCACACGTGTATCTCCCTCTAAAAGCGAGAAAATGAAAACCACTTGAAATAATCCTTATATGGGATCTGTCATAAATTAGCAAAATTAGACTTGGTCACAGGCCCTGTTATAGTAAACAGAGCCACGTGGACTGTTTACTCACAGTGCAAGACCATAATAAGGTGTTAAACAGCCTTATGGAAGATACTGAGACTGCATGCTGGGATGGTTTGCTGGGAAACTTTATATAAAGCAAACTGAAATGATAGTGTTAAAGAATAAACATAAAACAGTGAAACCTATCTAAACCAGATAGTCAGGGACTGAATCATTTTGTCCTTAATAATGAGGTGTCCTAATTAGGCAGGTTGATTGTTCCTCAGGAGCTGTCAGATACCCTGCTTTGCATTTTAAAACTGATGCAACCCTTCTGCATGGGTGCATATGCTCATTATTGATGATTCACTTAGTTGAATGAGCTTGACTATCTGATAATGTGAGCTCCTGTTTGGGAGTATGTGTGGGGGCACTTGGCGTCATTATCTAAAACTATCCTGGTTCAGTTGTTCTGATGCGATAATCTCAAAGATGATGATGATGTTGATAATGCCTATAATGACTACGAAACTTGGGTAGAGGGGTTTCTATCGGTAAATGAAATTAACTTTCATTAATGATGGTGGCTGTTTGGATGGATTTTCTTTCATGTTGAAGGCACTTGAGATTAAACGGCCCCCCTTTGGGGTGCTTGTGCACTAGCTGTGAAAGGTACGGTAGGGTATGTTACAAACAAAACTGCGGAGCATACTGTTTGACAAGGAGCAGATAAGTTTGAGATATCATGAGCAAAATTGATTAATTACTATCAAACAGCCTGTTTCAATAATGGGGATCAGTTTACAGTCAGAAAAAGTGTTTTCAGATCAGGAACACATGGGTACTGACCCCAGGCCATCCATGAATAATGAAATATGTGATATAAAGTGCCACTTTACCCTGTTCTTGTGTATCTTGTGAACACATCACACTGTGACATGAGCACGTGAATGCACTAAGGTAACAACTGGGGATTTCATAATCCTTCGTGTTCTAGTCCGGGAATAACTACAGTAATGCAGCCTATGATGTTGCCTGGGCTGAGTGATCAGTGTCTGTCAAAGATGGCATGTTGTGTCCATAATCATCTGGTCCGTTTACTTTAAGATGTTTATTTGAGTGGATATTTGTTCTGCAGTAGTATGTTTAGTTTGCAGTAGTGAGGTGTCTGCCTAACAAAGGTTCTGCTTATACATAACATATAGGGAATTCGAAGGGACTTAAATACCTTTTCTGTTATGGCTAGTTATCCGCCTAAGTAAGAGTGTCTGTTGGACGGGGTTTCACTGTATTGTTCCTGATTATGTCCCTTTAACAATTTGTTGATGTTCACCTGTTAAAGCAAAGTAATTTACTATTGTTTTATTGTTCTCTTTCCAGGCCTCACAGGGAATCCTCTATCACCAGAAATAATGGGTTTATATAACGAAGTTAATGGAACATCAAAACTCCTGACCTACATGCTTGACAATCTCCACTGTGAGTACAGTACGTCGTTTACACTGAACGTTTTCTTCGTGTTGATTCTGGTGATTCCTGCCGTTGTGTGTGAATGTGTGTGTGTGATAGTACGTCTGGTCGTGAGTATGTGTGAAGTCTCCTTGAGTTACGTTGAATCATAACAGATGTCCTGAATGTAGATACCTGATTTGTACTCTGAACTTTGACATATCAAACAGTGTACTGTAAACTCCAGAAATAGTAAGATTTTCAGAAATAGCACTGTGTGTGTGCATGAGTGTGTATGTGTGCTTGTCATATACTGATGTTGCTTCAGAAAGTTGCATGTATTGCATTTGTGTGTATGTGTCTGAAGAATATTGTGCAGTAATTTGAGAAATAGCCAGTATGTCTATTGTTTTCATGGTTGAAACCAATTGTGTTGAAACAATTTCAATAAAATATACAAGGTATTGTGACTGATTGTGGTCCTTTCCCCTTCTGGCACTAAATATTATAACGTACATGAATCATATAATGTATTAGATCATGTGAAATCAAATGTACAAATATGTTAGTTTTCACCTTTTTATTAAATGACTTGTTAATCAGCAATAGTCAAATAAAACAATTTTTCAAATGTGCAGTGTTTCATAGTTATTTTAGTGTCTTTAATGATTTCATCAGTTTGGTTCCTCAGATCTTCACCTGCACGTTATGCTGCTGCCCTCTGGTGACTTTCTTTAATACTATCACATGGTTAACATTATGACTGACAGATGTCAGCAGTGAACAAGAAACATGTGACATCTGTGTGATTATTATGATGGTGCAGTGTTATCTGATAACAGACTATATGTGGTTTTCAGCCATTCACATGTTTTTATAACTCCAATAATGGCAACTTCAGTATAAATATAGTTGGAAAGGTTAAATATATAACACACAAGTGACTGTTACCTGTGTAGTTCAGCAGTCTTTGTGTGAAGAGTAAAAACATGCCAGATAATTGCTCTCTCTTAATAGTATTCAAATATACATTGGATTCTGCAAAATAATTCAAATTACATATGAATCAGCTCTGTACAGCATGTTAGGGGTATTTTAATGTCCAATGAATACTGCAAAATCATTGTCAGACTAGAAATCCGCTATCTTAGGGGGCAAGCCTTTTCCATTGGGGGGGTCCTGTTTTCGGATGCTCCCAAAACCATGTTTGTATTCACTTATTCTGCTCATAATTGAAAGTTTATTGGTGCATAAGCGACTGTACATTTGTGAATATTCCTGGATGACGTTCCTAAATTTGGATCATGTGCTGGATCCACACCCAATTCTGATCCATCCTCATTGGCCCATTCCCAAAATGCCCTGAAAATTTCATGAGATTCTGTTTATGATAGAATGAGTGAAATTGTGAACAAACACATACCAACATGGATAAAAGCATGGCCTCTGCCAGTTATAAATGAATCTACTTTATGCACTAGGGGTTAGGGTTACAGCATTTCAACCAATGAATACTGCATAGTTATTGTCAGATTGTTGGTTCCTCTGCTAAGTACAGTTAGGGTATTTTTTATTGTATGGCCAGGGTTATTTTTATTGAACAGCTAGGGGTATTTTTATTGTACAGCCAGGGGCATTTTTATTTAATAGCTAGGAGTATATTTTATTGTACAGCCAGAGGTATTTTTATTGTTCAATGCACACTTGATAACTGGGAGAGGGGCTGAAGGGTGAAGTGTTGTACTGACAAGTGAGGGGAGATGTATGAGAGAAGACGGGATCCAGTGACCAACCAGCTGGGGGATGGGGCTGTTGAGACGATGCTTGTGATGTAGAGGTGTTTGATACCAGCACTGATACTAACTACACAACCTCAGCTGATAAACTTTAAAACAGATATGCTTTGTTTTCTTGTTGTGACCTGTGAGGGCCTTTAATGGCCTATTTGTAGAGCTAAATGATTGGATAACTCCCCTTCTGTCGTGGTGGCCCAGACCATGGTAGTTTTTTAACAATCTCCATATATTCTCATGAGCTGGGTGGCCTCCACAAAAGTTTATCCACTTTTATTAAAAGGTCTGGGATATTAACACTTCCATATCTGGTGTGTTGTTTGACAACCAGTGATTCTGAAGGAGTTTTACACTGTAGTATCTTTTGCAGCGTATATATCTCTAATGACTCTGAAGAGATAATCCCTCAGATTAGGGATGTCTGTTTATTCTTCTCACTCTGATTGTTATACTTTGCTTTTTACGGAGTCTGGAATGTAAGTCTAGATTGACTTTTTTAGACCTTGATGGTCCACATATTACAGACAACTCCATTATGATTTAATTTGTATATCTAAAGTGATGAGAGAGAGAGAGAGAGAGAGAGAGAGAGAGAGAGAGAGAGAGAGAGAGAGAGAATGAAGAAAAAGGTAGTGTGATAGAGATTTTCAGTAACCACTTGGTAAGTGTTATTACTTGAACCTGAATTGGTTGCTTTAACACGTGGCTGTTCTGTTATAAAACATAACCTGTCACTGGCTGAGAGTAAGAGCACCAAGGTATCAAGTGGCCCTTGAGAGGTCATGACCCCGTACCCAAGTCTGTCAGCCTGGGTTGAATTATTTTGTAAGTATTAAGGGTGACAGGAGAAATTTGTAGTACTTGATAAGACAATGTGTAAAGAGGCACCTGAGACATTACAAGTCAGGGCTCTGCTTTGTGTCTTACCTGCATGGTACAACACTAATCGTGGTGTGTTTTGTACAAACCACATGGTACTATGTTTTCACTTTTTACAACACAGTCAGTCTGTGAATAGTGAGGGCCCTTAGAATCGATACACTTATGGATTCTTTACCTTCAATTCTGGATTCAATTCTTATTTTTTCAGACTTTTAGAAAGACAAAAGCAATTTTACAAAAATGGATATTAGCAAAGATAGAATCATTTGACTGTGCTAGTTTCTGAAAGTCCAGTAAGAATTTTAGTTATACTGGATTGCGCCACGGGCCATGACAGATAATTGAAAGGTTGCTGTAGTGTGACATTCAAAACGAACAATATGACAGGTGGCCTTGTAACAGTTCACAATCATTAATGTAGTTATGTTTTTCTTTTACTTGTAGCCGTATATGTTCATATAGTTGAAAGTTTTAGCATTTTCAGAAATATCTAAATGAAAGATAAATAGGAGGTGTCAGACTAGCTTGTATGGTGGTCAGATAACCCTTTGCCTTAACAGGGGATCCAGGATTTAGGGAAAAGGAGGGATCCAACCCAGGGGGACTACTGACAGTACCTTTAAAAAGGTCCCCAGGTCCAGAAAAAGGGGGGCCCAGGCCACAAAATAAATTCTCTGAAACCCTGAAAAAAAAGTTGCTGTGGCTGAAAAAGGAGAGGTTCACACCCTGAGGACCCCTCTCTTGGATCTACTTCTGCTTAATACATTTATTGCAGAGCTAGACCTGAGCTCGACACCACCTTGTGTGGGTCATGTTAC
The DNA here is from genome assembly GCA_026874595.1 of Sipunculus nudus. NCBI lineage: Eukaryota > Metazoa > Annelida > Sipuncula > Golfingiida > Sipunculidae > Sipunculus > Sipunculus nudus. The sequence continues at coordinate 17,677,990 of CM049307.1, read as the reverse complement.
ATAAAATGTAAAAGAACTAACGGCAGACACCTGAGTGTTATTGAGATTGACAGTTCATCTTATGGCCTGGGATACCTAATCTTGTTGTGATGGATAGATGAATAATTCTTTTAGCTTACCTGCACTCAGCATCACATATGTATGCTCAGCAGGCATGTGATGCTTTTCCTATTGCTCTGGTTAAATCCCAGAATGTCATAGTTTTCATATGATGAACGGGAAGGCATACTTAACAGTTTCATTGTTATATTTGCTTCTGAATAAGCACAAATTGATATTTTGTGTGTGTGTATATATATATGTCAAGGGAAGAATGAGAATCTGGGAAGATCTGGAATCCTCCCAGGAAAAATCAGAATTCTCATTTTTCCTGGGAAAAATGAGAATTCTGATTTTTCTGGGAATAATGGGAATTCCCATTCTTCCCGGGGAAAAATGAGAATCATTTCATACTATGATTTGATTCTCATTTTTCCTCCGAAGAATGAGAATTCTGATTTTTCCTGGGAAAAACAAGAATTGTTATTTTTCCCAGCCAGCTCCAATTTGTTAAAAGACATCCTTTTAATAGTTAAGGTGGGTTAAGTTTGCATATTTTACTTTGGTATTATAACCAACTTATGTTAATAACTGACCATTGCTGAAAGAACAGTAACATTTTTTGTCATGAAAAAAAGTAGAAAACACATTTCTGTTAAAATCAGTTTTATTCACACATGATAGTACTAAACCCATTACATACATGTAAGTTGAAAACAACCACACCTGATCTTTACGTATTAGTTCTTAGCACACATAATTCATTTATAAAGATTTCTAGATGTGAATATTTTTAATCTACAATTCAGTGAAAATAAACATCCATGTTAGATTGACTAAGTATGAAAAAAATTAAAAGAGTTAAGTTGGCATCAATAATTCCCATTCTTCTCATTTTTCTCAGGTTTGAATTTCAAAACTGAATTCCACTCTCTCCGAGGAATATGAGAATTCTCAATTTTCCGGGGAGAGACTGGAATTCTCATTTGTCCCAGGAAGAATGAGAATTCTCATTCTTCCCGGGAAGATTGGGAATCCCTTCATACCATCTCTGGATTCTCAGAATCAGAATTCTAATTTTTCCCAGGAGGATTCCAGATCTTCCCAGATTCTCATTCTTCCCTCAACATATATATAAAAGTAGTTACAGAGAATTTTTTATGTTAACTCTAGGGAAAATATTTGCCATGAACTTAAATGAACACAGTTTGTATACATGTATCACAGAAGGGATTGAAATCCAGGGAGATTTTAAATTCACCTAGACATGATCATTCATTTGTATTCATTTGCCCAATATATTAAGAAATACATTTAGACCACTATTTCAATATGGCCTAGGCCAATTATAAACTGGCCTAGATGATATCAATGAAATTTTTTACCCGCCTGAATGATACCAGGCAGATTTTTACCTCATCTAGACAAGATTAAAATCTTTGCTTGCTTCATGAAGGATTTTAATGTCGCTCAGGTGAGATTGCAATTGCAAACTGGTCTAGTTGAGTTTAAAATCTGTCATGGGGAGAGCACAATCTCGCCGAGACGAAATGACAATTACAATCTTGTCGAGGCGGATTTAAATTCCCACCTGGATTTCAATCTCATCTGTGACACGTATAATTATGGCAAGTTTCAAATTGGTTTCTGTTACTTCTGTTGTCATAAGTTTATCCACATTGTTTTGATACATCACAGATTTTCTTTTACGAGAATATGAAGAAACCTTATGAACAAGATACCATGCAGTATTGATGATTACCTGGTAAACAAAACTAAAATACATGATGAATACAGACTGAGGCAAACAATATATATCTATATGTGTAGCAAGTTTAGAATCTTGAGTCTTTAGAATCTTGTGTCTGTCACTGTCCATAAAATTTGGCAGATAGCCAAAAAAAATTTATCAGTATGTTAAAAAAAGTATGCGGAAAATACTTGATACTTTCTGTTTTTATGTGATATGCCATTTTATGAAGTATATCGGGGAAATGCATTATATTCTCTTCTACTTAATAATTATTTATTAAGCACAGTAATTTTAATAGTTTTCTTAATTTGCCTAGTATTTGTTAATATCAGGATTGTGTCATTTTCCAGAGTTTTGAATTAAATGGATAAATGTACTAAATGTTTGCCAAATGGTAAGGCCAGAGTTGCAGGGATTTTTTTTTTTTTTTTATTTGTTGAGATATCATGTTAGGACTGCTGCACCTAGGCTTCATATTTATATCCTTGTGTTGTTATTGTATCCACCAAAACAGAGTTTTGCGGATACTATGTTTTCAGCCCACTGCCGCCGCCTCCGCGGCGTAGGTGTCCGGAGAACTCCTCCGTAACCGCTGAGCGGAATTTTACAAAACCCGGGATAATGTTCGGGTCACATGTGAACTGCTGCGCCCCGATTTTGTTTTGACCTCTGACCTTTCCTCTGCGCTCTGCGTCTGTTTGTGCGTCTGTTTCCACACATAAACCGACATATCTTGGGAACCGTTTGACGGATCAGGAAAATTTTTTTGCACAAATGTTGCCCTTGAAGAGCTTTATAACATACACAAAAAATGGTGGCGCCACCTGCAACAGTGTTTGCACGGTGTCCATCTGTTCGTCTGCCTTGGGTTAAAATCACTCATATCTCTGCAGTGATTTGACTAATTCACCTGAAATTTGGCATGCGTATACATCCTGGATAGCTTTTCTGATTTTATGACAGGTGGCGCCACCTGCATTCTAGTTTATGCAGCAGACATCCAAGCTCATATCTTCGGAACAGTTTGACCGATTGGGCCAAAGTTTTGCATGTGTTTAGTTCTCACATAGCTCTTTATCATAAGCAAAACTGGTGGCGCCACCTTCAACCATTTTTGCACAGTGTCCATCTGTTTGTCTGCCACGGGCTAAAATCACTCATTAACATGTAGTGGTTTGACTTATCTGCCTCAAATTTTGCAGGTTTATACATGTATACAACTTGGACGGCTTTCTGGATTTTGTGGTAGGTGACGCAACCTACATACACCATTTGGCTGCAGACATCCATGCTAATATGCAACACTTCACTCTATTTCCCCTTGCCACTCAATCCATGCCTCACTTCACCCGTTCCACTCTGATTTAGGCGGATACACGTAGTCGCTTGTCGACTACCCGTATTCTAGTTTTGTATTGAAATCAAGACAACCTAGCTACATTGTATTTCAGAATTGGTTTTCCAAATATCTGTCAGATGGCTGGGGCCCATTGTCAGTCATAACTGAATACCTCTGTGACACGTCTTGTGTCCATAATCAAGGGCTGCTTTCCTTTTTCACTTGTTAAAAACTGGGACAACTAATTGAACACACTGGAATAATAAACCAATTCAGATTCCATGTTGAAGTAGATAATTGCAGTAGCAAGGTTGCCTTTAAATGTGTCAGAATATGTCAGAAGTGTATAAAGAGTAATCACTTGTCAAAAAAGGATCCTTTCAAAATAAGAACAAACACTTTTATCCTAGGGCTTATTTTAAAACCTGATGTAGTAACATATAAATCAGCAGTTTGATGTTGTATATTTTCAATATAAATTGCATTCTATTGAACTTAATTAAATCCAGGTGTTAGCTTACAGCTTTAAACCTGTGTGTTTGCTTTTTTCTTGAAACATTATTATTATGTGTGAGGTAATTTCCATTTAATAGTAAAACCTAAGTTATTAATCAGTGCACCTGGTGTCAGTGCTCTAAACCATACTTGGCTTTGATATTTTTTCATGGAACTTTTTCCTGAATTTATTTGTTCCTGCTGTCTCCAGTGATTCACAGTCCATGCTTCACAATAACATTTTGTGAAGAGTACACAGGAATTTTCTTGCAAGTATTTCCCTTTGTGTGTATGGTAAATGTGACCTTGACAGGACTAAGTATGCTAGTGTGCGGCTCCTTATCTGTTGTGTTATCTGGTGGGGATGTGATCCTACAGGTGTAAAGGTGCAGGTATCACTCCAGTATCTCTGTAGTCAAAGATACTGTGCTCCGTTAAAAAGATAAGGTCAAAGTTTGCCAGATTACTAGAGCAGCCTCTAGTTGAGTAGATCAAGGTTACATGAACATATGAGTGTAGTATTAATTTTCACAAAACTCCTTCGCAGTTACCTTGACACTACACTTAATAACATTACTACTATATAATGTGTTCTATCACCAGTAATATTTGTTAATAGCAGAGCATTATGAAAAACATTGGTAAAGATAAGATTGTATTAAGACCTTATCAGATAATGTAATATTTTTTTGTGTTGTTTTAAAATAACAGGAGTATATTGTAATGCACCATAAACTGAAATACATATAGATCCAAGTAAATGAATAATTATTTGACATATAAATTATAAAATACATAATGTGTCATTTTGTTTAATTTACCCATTCAGATTATTGAACACTTCTAATGAACATTATTTCAGCCATGTTAATATAATTCATTTAATAGCAGTTTAAACCTGTATGTCTGTGACAGGAGGGCCTGAATCTGTGCTCCTTTTTGAGTTTATATCATATTTGGAAGGTTACATCCAGGAGAAACTGTAGTGATTGCTTAATAATTAACCAGGACTTTAGTTTCGTGATTGATCTTACTGAGCCTATGATACTTCCACATATATAAATTTTACATCTAAGTGGATGATAAAACCACATTCCTATCTCATAGCTAAACAGACACATTTAAGATAGTACTGGCTTATTACAAGTAAAGTATCATTATAATTGTCATTTAGACAGTTTTCACAAGTATTTGATATATCAAACATTGGAATACTGGAAGCTTTTACATGGTCCATAACATACACATATCACTGATGGGAATATTAGAATAAAGTTAAAATGTAACAAAACATATAAAATTTAAAGAAAATGAAGGAATAAATAATGAGGAACCCGTGAGAGTGTAACAAGATAATCTGTTTACAGCTTAGATATTCTTGGAATATAAAGAGACACAAAAAAAAAGAATACATTTTCATAGTATAATGCCAAAACATTTAAAAGGAACTGATTGTATATTAAGTAGAATTACAACCTCAGTGTTTCAAGGAATTGATTGTATTCTGTGTAGCAGGTGTTTTAAACATGATTATGTGGCTGAAGAGGTTACAAGAAAAATCTGTTTCCATGGAAACTGTTGCCAACCAGTGTCAGTTACCAAGAAACTAGCATCACATGGTCATGCTGTTTATTCCTTGGACACAAAGACTCTTTGCCTGTGTATGACGTACATAATGTGTGTCAGTGGCCACAGTCACTAGTATCAGTTCCTCTTCCTTGTTTTCATCAGTAGATGTGATGCACATGCAGCTCTACGGATGTGGTACATCTGCAACATCTGCATCACTTGGATGAGGATGTGGCTGTAGAGATGTTGGCATTAGTCATCTTGCAGCTCCTGGAGCCAAAATGTTCAGGGGTTAGCTGTTGTACCAAACAGTATTGTACAGTTCTAACAATGACCTGTTATTAACCAATAATTCAAATTATGTTACCTGGCATGGCTCTGTTAAAAATAAATCAGCTTGATCCTATGAATATGAAGAAGTCTTTTTTTCTGGTTAAATTAAAAATAACCATAATTTTTTTATGAAAGAACAGTACTGTCCAGTTCTACTGTAAAGATGCCATAAATGGTCCATCAATATAAAACAATAGTCATCGAATAAGTAAATTCCACTTCATGTTATTATGTTGATGTGAGCAAAATTGGCAGAACAACTCAACATGTGCATGTCTACTTGAGGCAAGCAATTGTCTTTTTTTAAAAATATTTGTAAACCAATTATCACCAAAAAAAACATATAGACATTGGCCAGTTGTTAGACTTGTGACTGTAGGTGCCATATTAAAAAACAGAAAAATTGTCTTGTTCTTATCCAAATAATTCATGTCTGTATTTAAATACTATGTAGATGTCTGTATAGTGAGATAGAAAATTAAAATTTAGCAAAACAATTATAGGATGAAAACCACAAAAATGTAACCTTACAAATATGAGGTCAGTCACAGTGTTACAGGTGAAACCCATATTTCAGCAGTATTCACAATTCAGAGGTGCCCGTGATAGATTCAGCTGTTTGTAACTCAGTGTCCTTTACCTGGTTCAGTTTTTTTGTCAAATGGCCACAAATTTGCATATGTGAGGATCACTTAGTCTTATATCACATGTTATGATCTATTATGTCAATACATAACTGTGTATTTCTTTGTACTCTAAACAAAGGTGGAACAGTAAGCTGGTCATCATTTTCATGTGCTCCTGTCTCAGTACAGCACTAGGCTGTTGCTGTATGAGTCATGCGGTGATGTAATGGGTCCTGTGATGTCGTCTTTGTGTCACCAGCATGGATTGCTGTGGTATATGCTGTGGTAAAACATTCCATCTGTGGTCCTGAATTCTTTGAGGTTTTCTGGTCTAACATTGCTGTAATTAAAATGTTTCCAAGTCTTGTGGTATTACTGAACATTTAAGTGAGTAATAGGACAAAGTGACTGCCACCTGTTGTTTAGGAATATTTGTAGATTATCAGGTAAAAAACATTGTTTTATTGACGTTAGTTAGTATCTTATGTATTAATAAATCATGAATAAACTTTTAATTTGTATGAAATTTATATCTATATACAAAAATCCCTGCATGCATGTATGAAATTCATATATTTCTTTTGTGTGACTAGGTTTTCATGTGAAGTTCTTGCATTTTTGAATCCTTATGTGGCATAGTGTGTGAGGAAAAACAAGGTTAAAATTTACCCTTTCCTTTCTATAAATGACATTTGGTATTGTTATGGTTTATCTGAAGGTATGCCATTAGAGTGCAGACCAGTATACTCAGTGATCTTTTATATACCTACTCAGTAGTCAAAATATACCAGTACTCAAATTGGTCTAAATAAAATTGATGAAACAATCCTCACTCTTTCACTGACAAGAAAAGGCACTCTGCCATGAAGTTCATGTTTAGGGTGTTGTCCACAGGTCAAAGAACCAACTGAACCAGAGAAGTATACCCAGAAAGTGTGACAGTCACTGAACTTAACATGTCTCGGTCCCAGACTAGTAATTTTTATTGCCACAGCAATAATGCTGTAATTAGGCACAGCATACCTACAGTATACATTATACTAAGTTATCACAACAGGCCTGTAATTATTGTTCCAGCTCTTTGGTCTGGGTGCATTTGTTTGTGTTGCTCTGGTGCCGTCTTTGAATATTTTATATTATAGCACAAAGAAAAAAAAGCTGACCTTCCATGGGAAAAACTTTGATATTATTCATCTTTTCTACTTGAAAAACAATTTGTGTTTTGAGTGAGCAAGTACAGATGGGAGAGGAAACTGTTATGTTGATATATTTTAACCCCCCCCCCCCCCCACTATGTCAATTTATTTATGAAATGGTTGAAGTTTTAAATAGTTTTGATATTAAGGTGACAAACTGCTAACAGTGCTGAGCACCAAGAACTGAGAATCAAGTAATATATTTCATAATTTAAAAAATACAAGAACACAATATAAGTGACTCTTGACTGTGATTATTTATTGTTTTAATGGAGTAACTTTCAAGAGCTCTCATCAACACAGGTTCATTTTATGCTTCAAACAATCTATATAACAAAGGTTTATGTCTTATTTTAATTGCATATTCCATGTATATAGTATGAAACACATGTTGAGGATATGGTCTTTGATGTTATCATAATGCTATGCCAGCCCGTTTCTCTGTTTGATATCCATTATCATCAGCTTTTGATTGACTTACCCATAACATTTTTTTTGTGTCATAGACTGGTGTTCTCCTGGTACATTGGCTATTTGTAACTTTAAATTTTAACCCAAGGACTTTTTAGCGAACTTGTGAGCTTATGTGATGGCACAGCATCGTCCCTCCATCGTCAGCCGTCCGCCGTCAGCCGTCCACCATCCAGGGCTTGCTTTCCGCCATCCATGGCTGTAAGTCAGAAACCGTCAGAGCTAGCAGCTCAAAATTACATGTAAGAATTAGTCACATGTGAAACTTGGTGCCCTGGAGCTTATTTGGGTATCTACATTAATTTAGATTTTATAGAGAAAAAGCTTAAAAACCTTTAAAAATCTTCTTCTCTGAAACTGTCCAGCCAAATTGTCCAGTATTTCACAGAAATGATCCCTGGAACAATCTCTCTCAAGTTTGTTCGAATTGTTCCAGTTTGGAGAGTTTTGGCTGAGTTACAGGAGGTTGAACTTAGTCATCTGTCCAAAAAAGCACACTAAAATTAAAATCTCAGAAATGGCTGGAGCTATAATCACCAAATTTTATATCAATGTTTGTCACATATGTCATATCTGATTTTGAGGTATTGGTGGCGCCACCTACATTGATGTGTTTTTTAAAGTGAAAATGTAATTTTAAACTCTTCTAGCTTATACACTGATTTATGATGAAACTGTTAAGCTGATTGGTATAAACTTTACAAGAATTATTCTATGGTAGGGTTCTGCCAGTTTTATAAGAATAGATTGGGTAAATACAGTTTTAAAAAAGCATTGTAGCCAATTGAAAAAGGCTTTCTGTATTTGAAAACAGATTTGAAAACATGCTGAGTTTCAGTAGCCAAGTCAAGAGGTCACTCAGTACAAACAGGTGGGGTCCAGACATCACCATGGCAACTGACCTGGCTGGGGGGGGGGGGTGTCTAGACAATGTGTCTAGATGTCTAGACACAGCGTCTAGACGTCTAGACACAATGTTTAGATGCAGAATTCCCAGATTATTGGAACTATATCTTCAACTGTTTAAAAAAATTTGGTTTGCATTTTAAGCAAATCGGGTTTATCATCAGGTCACATGTGAACTGCTGCGCCCTCATTTTTGGTTGACCTCTGACCTTTCCTCACTGCCAAGCGTCCATTTGTGCATCTGTTTCCACACATAAACCCGCATATCTCGGGAACCGTTTGACCGATCAGGCTAAAAATTTTGCACTAATGTAGCCCTTTGACAGCTTTATAACATACACTAAAATAGTGGCACCACCTGCAACCATTTTTGCACAGTGTTCATCTGTTCATCTGCCTTTGGATAATATCACTCATATCTCAGCAATGGTTTGACTTATCCACCTGAAATTTTGCAGGTTTATACATCCTGGACAGCTTTCTCGATTTAATGACAGGTGGCGCCACCTACATTCAGGTTTACTCTGCAGACATCCAAGCTCATATCTCAGGAACCATTTGACCGATTGGGCCAAAATTTTGCCTGTGTATAGATCTCTAATAGCTCTTCATCATAGGCAAAACTGGTGGCCCCACCTGCAACCACTTATGCACAGCGTCCATCCGTTCATCTCCCTTTGGATAAAATCACTCATATCTCAGCAGTGGTTTGACTTATCCACCTGAAATTTTGCAGGTTTATACATCCTGGACAGCTTTCTCGATTTTATGACAGGTGGCGCCACCTACATTCAGGTTTACTCTGCAGACATCCAAGCTCATATCTTGGACACCGTTTGACTGTATGGCCAAAATTTTGCATGTGTATAGATCTCACATAGCTCTTCATCATAGGCAAAACTGGTGGCGCCACCTGCGACCACTCATGAACACTGTTTATCTGTTCATCTGCCTTGGGATAAAATCACTCATATCTCAGCAGTGGTTTGTCATATCCACCTGAAATTTTGCAGGTTTATACATCCTGCACATTTTTCTTGATTTTATGACAGGTGGCACCACCTACATTCACGTTTACAATGCAGACATCCATGCTAATATGCAACACACCTCACTCTATTCCCCTTGCCACTTAATCCATGCCTAACTTCACCCATCCCACTCTGATCTCTGTGGATACACATAGTCGCTTGTTGACTACCCATATTCTAGTTTTAAAATGTCCTAGTCTGAAACTTGCACGTCCGAAATGTCCATTTTGCTGAAATCATAATGACTAAGGTAGATATGCAGGACTAAAAAGGATCAATATTAAATTTAAAAAATAAACCTCCATTCATACTCCCAAACTTTGCACAGGTTTGCATTAGGCCTGTAGGCCTTGTTGTTCAACAATTTCTGTACTTGGTAAATAATTACAGTTAATGTGTGTTTAAATTGACATGTGGGTACCATGTTTCCTCATCATTTGATTTAGTGACAAAAAAATATGTGAATCTCACATTTAACCATGTTGTTTGTTCACTTTGCTTATACCTCTGTTCAGTTAGGAAATAATAAAAAAAATCTGTGAGCTGATATTTTTTACCAAGTGTCTTTTTGTTACCAGTTGACTGGTTTGCTGGACTGCATGCTTAATTCTATAGCTGTAACCATTAAATCGTGTCATCACCAGCCTTAATTGTAGAAATTATTAGAATCTCTACTCTTACTTGGTGCATTTAAATGAAATGCAAGTAATTAGTAAACACGGTACACATGCTTATATTGACAAATTAAAAACTCTTATGACTGTATGTGGTTAATGCCATATTATGTCAATTGCAAAAGTCTGTTTGATCTGATATGTTGCTAGATGTGATTGTATGATGTGTTTGTGTATTAATCTGATTTTAACAGGCCCCCATAATGTAATCAGAACATAAATATAAGCAAGACAGAAAATCTGTGCACCATATATCCATACATTTTTTCATACACATAAGATAAAGGAACAGGCACCTTTAATTATTGGTGTTTAATATAACATTGAAGGCTGTTGGCCATGATTTGAAAACAAAATAATTTCAGTTTAAACCTTTTCATTTAAATTTGTTCTGGCTTTTTTTACTAGGAACATGGCTATTTCTTTATCTTCAGGCATGATCTCTGGGTTACCTTTTAGACAATTTATTAGACAGAATATGTATGTAATGCTAGTTATTTTATTTACAAAGTGAATTCATGCCTAAAAGGAGATGGAACATAAATCTGTAAATCAGTCTCATGTATATAAAAAGGACACTTGCCCGCCATGTTAAGTCTTGCATCAGGAAAGTGACTTACGATGCTGATTGTATCATATTAATTTGTCATTTACCTCCTAACAAGGAAATACTTTATGCATACCTGACATGAGTTTTTACAACTAGATTTAATTGCACCTTTACTGCACGTCATCCCTGCTTTATTATCTATCTTGCAAAGGACTCGTTCTGTGTTATCTGCGCCGCATGGCTTCCTCCCATGTCACGTGGACCTCCTGATGAGTCATACCTGAGGCTGGTGGTATAATGTGTTTAAATAATAAGATTTTACGTCATGCTTTACACGAGCGGTACATATTAATGCCTCGTTCCATCAGAAATTTTTGCGTTTTGTATAATATAGATTCAGGACAGAGTCTTTTGGTGAATGTGTCCTAAACCCGGAGGAAAGAAAAAGTGTACAGAACGGCACCGGGAACATATATCTGTAATAATATTTGCCCACACAGCCATGAGGCATAGTCTTGTAATTTTAGTAATGGTCCTTTGTGCTGGTTGAGTATATGTGTCATATTGATTATTATAAATAATGCACATACGTAGTTATTATTTTCATCAGCAAAAAAGAACAGTAGTTGGTTTTCCTCTGTAAATTAAGGCAGATAGCGTTTGCTTACAAGTATTGTACTATAGAGTATTCGTGGCATCCTTATCAGTTGTATTAAGATTGGAAGGTACAGGTTTTAAATCATTATGTTTAATAATCATATCTGAAGCAGTTGTTACTATTATTATTGATATAATTAATGTTATTGATACCAGCATTAAACTCATAATTTCAACATGCTCCCTATGATATCCAAGATTTAGCACTTTCATTCACAAAATGGCAGCTTCATGAGCTGTTTTGAGAAATGGGGAAACATCAGCCTGTCATGGTTCATTTAGAGTGCAGGGATGTGATACTCAGCAGACAGCAACCATGCAAGAATCTATCTCAGGGGAGAGTTTAGTGGCAAGAATCCATGTATCAGCAAAGTTTAGAGAGGGTTAATTCTTTAAATTAGGTAGATCACACCCAAATCATCAAATTATAGTTGGATTATTAATATCGCTTTAAAAACAAAAAGTGATGTGTAGGTTTTTGTTACGTTAACAAAAATAACAGTTACTAGGCTAATTTGAAATGTTTATAATATTTGCAATGATTCATATTTTGGATGTACAAGAAAACAGCACATAAAAAATTTACACTGAGAAGTTGAGACAAGTCATTACCATCAATATTCTGTGAACTATATGGTGAAACACCATACAAAGCACCTGGAATGTCATATTCTTTTGGGTGTTCAAGTTTGCTGAATAAATATTTGATGAAATATGACCATTAAGTGTTCCAGAAAATTGTGAAATGTCATTATTATTTGTCCATGTACTTTAAGTTACATCAGGTCTCTCAGTTACTGTCATACAGGATGACTTGAAATATATATTTTTTAGCTCAGCTGACTGTAAGTCAACTGAGGTATAGGAATGGCGCTTTGTCCGACATCCGTCCAGCCGTCTGGCCGTCTGTTAGCAGGGCACAAATCATAACTGCTGGACCTAGAAACTTCTAAGTGAATATCCAGGGAGATCAATAAAAAATCTCCTTGGAAACCTGAAATTAGGTCACTGCGACCTATATCCTTCGAGCTATGGGGCTTGAAAGTACCCCCCAGAATAATAAAAAATATAATTTAAAACCTCCAATATCGTGATAATTAATGCATGGATTGTCATGAATCTTGCCTTGAATATTGACCATGACTAGTTTTGTCAGTTCCGGAAAAGTGGTGGGGCTACCTGTATTTTTTGTTATTTTAACGAATATTTTAAAATTTTTTTACTATAAAATGATAACAATCAGTCAGTTTCTCAGCTATAATTACATCTAGTGTCCCAAAACCTGGTGTGTTTATTGATCACAAGTGGATGCCATATAGTTATCACCCTATCTGTCTGTCTGCTTGTCTGTCTGTCTATCAATCTGTCCATCCACACAAATTTGTTTCCAGATAAAAACTCAAGGTTATATTGACACATGGATTTCAAACTTGACTTACATATGGCCCACCACTAAAGCAAGAACTTATATGATTTTGGGGTCATGAGGTCAGAGGTCAAGGTCACAGGACTCACTTTTTAAAAAAGATTATAGCTGCATTTTAAGCCAAGTTTTTCATCCCAAACTTTCCATTTTGCACATTTAGCTGACTTGCCAGTATGGGGAGAGCATAAATGAATTTTGGGTCCTATGGTCAAAGGTCAAGGTCACAGGGGCCATCTGGTCACAAATTAGTTTACAGATGATAACTCCAGTTTAGTTTGACATATTGGTTTCAAACTTAACTTATATATGACTCACCACTAAAGTAAGAAGCGTGTGGATTTTGGGTCCAACGGTCAAAGGTCATGGTCACAGGACTCATTTCTTTAAAAAGAATGCATATGCATTTGAAGCCAAACTTTTCATCCCAAACCTTCTATCTTCAAAATATTACTAACCTGCCAAAAGGGGAAGATTCTGTTCAATTTTGTGGTCATGAGGTCAAAGGTCAAGGTCACAGTACTCACTTATTTAGAAAGATTGTGGATGCATTTTAAGCCAAACTTTAATCCAAAACCTTCCATCTTGCACATATAGCTGAGCTGCCAATAGGGGAAGAAACTGATTTGGGGGTCACAAGGTCAAAGGTCATGGTCACAGGGACACTTCTGTCCACATATTTGTTTCTGGATGATACCTCCAGTTTGGATTGACATATTGGTTTCAATTTGACTTATATATGACCCATCAATAATGTAAGAACCCTTTTGATTTTGGGGTCATAAGGCCAAAGGTCAAGGTCACAGGACCCACTTCTTTAAAAAGATTGTTGATGTATTTTTAGCCAAACTTTCTTATCTAAACATTCTATCTTCCAAATGTTGCTCACCTGCCAATAGTGGAAGTAACTGATGAATTTTGGGGTCTCAAGGTCATGGGGGCCATCAGTTCACATATTATTTTCCAGTTGATAACACCAGTTCAGTTTGAAATATTGGTTTCAAACTTGACTTATATATGGCCCACCACTAAAGTAAGAACTGTTGATTCTGGGGTCATGAGATCAAAGGTCAAGGTCACAGGACCCACTACTTTAGAAAGATTGTGGATGTATTTTAAGCCAAACTTTTCATCTCAATCCTTCCATCATCGGCATGTGTTCCACCTGCCAATAGGGGAAGTTTCCTTTTGATTTTGGGGTCACTAGGTCAAAGGTTAAGGTCACAGGGCCCATCCATTCACAAATTAGTTAATGGATGATAACTCCAGTTTGGGTAAACAGGTTCGCTTCAAACTGATCACAGGACCAATATTTTGGAAAACCTCATAAACATATATCCTTATAGACAAATGCAGCTGAGCGTCGAGACCCATGGGTATCTAGTTTACATTGTATACAAGTGGTGGCCTGTTCTATTATATAATTCACTCAGTTTAATGCTGGTCTACAAAGTGGTTATTCTGAAACAGAGAAACACCAGTGGTGTCTTATTCTTAGCTCAGTTATCAAGTAGTTTGCAATAAACCTGAAAAAAACAGTAACTGGCTACAGACTTCAGTTAGACATGTATCCCCCAGTTATCTGTAAGTTTTAAACAAAATTAGGCCAGTAAGTTTTGATAAAATGTCACCAACAGTAGTCAGGACACTTGGGTCATTTGTTTGGTGAACTTTGGCGCAGAAGCATAACTTCCATGAAATTTGAGCTATGAATTTTGACCTTTAGCGTTATTTGACACGGTCCACTGACTGATGAACTGCTGAAGTTAATCTTCCAGACAACCCTCTTCATGTGGCAGGAATTCCTAGAACTTATTGAAGCTAGAAATAAAATTCCAAGAAAAAGCAGAGAGCAGTATGCCCAAATAAGGTGAAAAAGGTCTTTTAACCAATGTTTGTCAGGCATTTTTTCTTAGCATCTTTAAACAGTCTGTCAGAGGAAATTATTGCCACATATTTGTATTTATTAATCTTCCTATTGTCTATTCCACCATCATTGTTCACCTATTTTTTCGACTTAGTTTATAGCTCAGCTGACTGTAAGTCAGGGTTGTATTGACATATGGATTTCAAACTTGACTTACACCTTGGCCCACCACTAAAGCAAGAACCTGTATGATTTTGGGGTCACAAGGTCAAAGGTCAAGGTCACAGGACTCGCTTATTTAAAAATATTTTATGGCTGCATTTTAAGCCAAGCTGTACATTCAAAACTTTCCATTTTGCGCATTTAGCTGCTTTGCCAGTATGGGGAGAGCATAAATGAATTTTGGGTCATATGGTCAAAGGTCAAGGTCACAGGGGCCATCTGTTCACAAATTAGTTTCCAGATGATAACTCCAGTTTAGTTTGACATTTTGGTTTCAAACTTAACTTATATATGACTCACCATTAAAGGAAGAACTGTGTTAAAGCAAGAAACTTCTAAATTGACTGAAACATTAGTCTTGGTAAGGTACTTCTGAGAATAGGGACATCGTCATTTCAAATAGACAGTGTCTAGTCAAATAAGGGATTCATATACTTTAACCAGTTCTCTTGTGCTCAATTAATGAACGCACAAGGGCTCTGTGTATCAGGGTCTTCTGCTGTGTTCAGGTCCCGTGAGCTGGCATTGTAAAGACTTGGTTAAAAGAAACCAGATTCATACCAGAGACTGACAGGACCCTAGAAATCACCATTTAAGGACAGATTTTTATTACCATTATTATTTGAAATATAATAAAATGTCTTTCTTTGTCAATACAACAAACCCAAACACACAGTGTCAGTCATCAAAGACAGGTGTCCCCAGTCTGATTTTACATGCCCAAAAGTGGAAGAAATCTGTTGATTTTGAGGTTACCTGGTCAGAGGTCAAGGTCACTTGACCAACTTTTTTCTAAAGATTGTTATGAAAATCAAACTGGTGTAAGTTCAAGGATAGTAAGGTCTCAGATTTTTTAGCCACAAGGTCATGTTCACCGGACCCATATTTTGAAAAAGCTCATAAAAATATCCTTATAGATAAATTCAGCTGAGCGTAGAGAACCATGGATCCCTAATTAAGACTTGTTATGTATATATATATATATATATATATATATATATATATATATATATGTTAATTGATATTCATAAATTTTATAATAAATTTTATTAAAATTTTAGGGTCCCATTTGAAAAACTCTGCCCTATAGTGATTGCCTTGTCTGTCCTTCAGTCTGTCCATCACTGCGTCAATCTGTCAGTGATTTTTTCTCTCCTGCGCATTATCTCAACGAGAAAACATTTGATCTTTCTCAAATTTATAGGGATGGTGCCTATGAGGGCTTGAGACCTATTGGATTACAGACTTGTCTGATGTACAATATGGCAACCAGAGCACAATCTGATATTTTTTGCTCAAAATCTCAACAAGAATATGCTTGATCTATCTCAAGTGCACAAGGATAAATGATGCATTTGAGGGCCCCAGACTATCAAAAAACAGACCTATCCACATTCCAATATGGCCACCAGATCACAATCAGTGATTTTCTTTTGCTCAATATCTCCACAAGAAAATGCTTGAAATTTCTCTCAATCACAGTGATGATTGGTGACCATAAGGGCTCAAGACCTATTGAATTGCAGACCTTGTGGCTGTCACACTTTCTTTTATGAAAATATAACAGAATATTGACACCCATGACCATATTTGAGCTTTCAGATTTTTACTCCTGTTAAATCGAATATGGCTGCCAGGCAAATATTACAAAAATCCTTTCACACTAATTTTTTAGATGTCATGATTTTACATTGATGTGCTGATAAATTTCAGACCTAACTGACTTCCAGTATGACCATAGTGCTGCCATTTTGAGGAACTGGTAATCAAGTGGCCCTAATTAGGACCTTATCCTCTTGTTGTAATGAGCCAGGTAATTTGTAGAAAGTTGCTAGGACTGGAGGTGTTTGACTATTTCAAGTATGTGTGCAGGTAGTGATGAGGAGTGTATTTTTAAGGCATACCAATTATCACTTAAGTACAGCCTACAACCACGTGCAAGCCATCTTACTCTCAGAGGAGACCCATGTGAGTGGGCTGCTCGTGTCAAAACATTTCTCTGTTGCGAGCACGACCTGAAAAGAGACAGGTTATTATGCCCCCTGTGTTTCTCTGAACCGGAAGTTAATTTTAATTAGTTCTCAGTTCTCAGACATGAAGATGAGGTCCATGCAGTATTGTTCACTCGGGCTCAAGTCTCCCTCAACCAATTTTAAATGGATAGTACCTAAGATAAGAAATTGAAGCAAGTCTTGGTAACTTCTCAGACAGATGATCTTCTAATTTTTCTGTTATGTAAGATTTAAAATAAAAATCATTAAGAGCAGCTTGTGTGTTAATAAAATACTTTTTTTTATATTTTTGAAGATGCCCAATGTATATACATTTATTAAATAAAATCAGTTTAGATCTATCTAGATGAATTGAATGATTACAAATTTAAGACTTGGACTTGCCATACTAAACGCTGTCATGTGTGGGAGGGTCTCTGCTACTTACGTCATGGTGACATCCTGTTGCTGGGCGGCCATGTTCATTGTTACATGGCATGGAGAATCATCGTGAATAACCTAATTTGAACACAAAAGCACACCCACAAACTGTAGTAAGGGCATACAAGTTTACAAGGTGCATAGCATTATAATAAGGACAAACAGATGATTTAGGTGTTTCAGGCGAGTTTAGTAATCTTCAACTGACTAGTCAAGTGAATATATTTGTAGTAAACTCCTGGACTTCATTATAATGCATATGGCAATAAAGTGAAGAATTATTGACAAATTAAGTGTTATTCATCTAAGTAAGTGCAGATTTACTTATTTAGTGCATTCCCTTTAGGTAAATTTATATGGGCTTGTTTAGTGCATGTCAACATAGTGAAAAGGCATACAATTTATTTGAGTCAATAACTCATCATTGGAATGGTTTGGATCTTGTGAGAGAAGCATATGATCTTCCATGTGATCTTTATTGTATCCCCAGACAAAGTCGGGGGATACTATGTTTTTTATGACGGTCCAGCTGCAGGCTGATATAAATCTTGTTGGCACAATAACTAAAAAAATATTTCACGGATCTTTACCAAACTTGTTATATGATTGTTTATTGGTGAGAGGACGACGCCTATTTAAAATGAGGTCATGACCTTTAGTGGGAGAGTGTCCTTGACCTAGAATAGGTCCAATTTTGGGAAAAAATCACACAAATTCTTGAATATCTCAAGAAATCTTGCATGGATTGATCCAATAATCAAGTTGATCAAAGATCATGGATAGGGTTGTAATGTTCCAGAAACTGGTGGTGCCACCTGTTATTGTATCCCCAGACAAAGTCGGGGGATACTATGTTTTCATACCGGTCCCGCCGCCGCCGCCGCATATAAATCTTGTTGGCGCGATAACCCAAAAAATATTTCACGGAACTTTACCAAATTTGGTATATGTATAGATATGGGTGAGAGGACGACGCCTATTTAAAATGAGGTCATGACCTTTACTAAGAGAGTGTCCTTGACCTTGAATAGGTCCAATTTTGGGGAAAATCACACAAATTCTTTAATATCTCAAGAAATCTTGCATGGATTTATCCCAAAATCATGTTGATGGAAGATCATGGATAGGGTTGTCATGTTCCAGAAACTGGTGGCGCCACCTATTATTCTTTACTTGTTTTCGTGCCGTTTAATACCCCCAAAATTGCTACCTTACAGTACTGTGAGCATTGTAAGTCAAAAACTAATGGACAGATTTCTTTTATATTATGCATATACATAGGTATGGGTTATGGGATGATGTTTATTTAAATTGGGGTCATGACCTTTCCTATGATAGTGGCCTTGACCTTGAATATTGCAATATATGGTGAAAATCACACACCTCTTATGATATCTCCAGTGTTGATAGCCATATGGATTTCAAACATGACTTATGTATGGCCCACCACTAAAGTAAGAACCCTATAGGTTCTAGGGTCATGAGGTCAAAGGTCAAGGTCACTGGACTGGCATTTTAAAAGATACTGTGGATGCATTTTAAGCCAAACTTTCATCCTAGGTCTTCCATCTTTAATATATAGCTCACTTGCCAATAGTGGATGATCCATATAAATTTTGGGGTCACAAGGTCAAAGGTCAAGGCCACAGGAGCTATCTGTCCAAAAATTAGTTTCTGGATGATAATTCCTGCTTTTATTGATGTATTGATTTTAAACTTGACTTATATATGTCCCATTGAAAAAGCAAGACTCCAATTGATTTTGGGGTCATGAGGTCAAAGGTCAAGGTCACAGGACGGGCTTTTTAAAAGATACTGTGGATGCATTTTAAGCCATACATTTCATCTCAGACCTTTCATCTTGCACATGTAAGTCATCTGCCAATAGAGGAAGACCCCTATCAGTTTTGAGGTCACAAGGTCAAAGGTGAAGGTCACAGGAGCCATCTGTCCAAAAAATAGTTTCTGGATGATAATTCCTGCTTTTATTGATATATGGATTTCAAACTTGACTTGTATATGTCCCATTGGAAAAGTATAACCCAAATTGATTTTGGGGTCATGAGGTCAAAGGTCAAGGTCACAGGAAACCTCTTTAAAAAGATTGTGGATGCTTTTTCAGCCAAACAATTCATCTCAGATCTTTCATCTTGCACATATAGTTCACCTGCCGAGAGTGGAAGAACCCTATCAATTTTGAGGTCACAAGGTCAAAGGTGAAGGTCAAAGGAGCCATCCATCCAAAAATTAGTTTCTGGATGATAATTCCTGCTTTTATTGATGTATGGATTTCAAACTTGACTTATATATGTCCCATTGGGAAAGCAAGACCCAAATTGATTTTGAGGTTAAGAGGTCAAAGGTCAAGGTCACAGGACACACCTTTAAAAAGATGTGGATGCATTTTCAGCCAAACATTTCATCTCAGATCTTTCATCTTGCACATATAGTTCACCTGCCAAGAGAGGAAGAACCCTATCAATTTTGAGGTCACAAGGTCAAAGGTGAAGGTCACAGGAGCCATCTGTCCAAAAATTAGTTTCTAGGTGATAATTCCTTCTTTTATTGATGTATGGATTTCAAACTCGACTTGTATTTGACCCATTGGAAAAGCAAGACCTGAATTGATTTTGGGGTCATGAGGTCAAAGGTCAAGGTCACAGGAAACCTCTTTAAAAAGATTGTGGATGCATTTTCAGCCAAACAATTCATCTCAGATCTTTCATCTTGCACATATAGTTCACCTGCCAAGAGTGGAAGACCCCTATCAATTTTGAGGTCACAAGGTCAAAGGTGAAGGTCACAGGAGCCATCAGTCCAAAATTTAGTTTCTGGATGATAATTCCTGCTTTTATTGATGTATGGATTTCAAACTTGACTTGTATATGTCCCATTGGAAAAGCAAGACCAGAATTAATTTTGGGGTCATGAGGTCAAAGGTCAAGGTCACAGGACACATCTTTAAAAAGATCAAGGTCACAGGACCAACATCTTCAAGAAGATTGTGGATTGTTAGATGGAAGAAACAATAAATATGCCAAGTGTCAGTATATGCTGCTAAAAATGGGGGTCTATTTATAAAGGGGGTGGGGGCCTACTATATCTGGGGATACTCTGGCACCTGCGGTGCCAAGAAATGTCTAGTTCTTTACTTGTTTTCATGCCTTTTAATACCCCCAAAATTGCCACTTGAAAGTACTGTGAGCATTATAAGTCAAAAACTAATGGACAGATTTCTTTTATATTATGCATATACATAGATATGGGTTTTCGGATGATGTTTATTTTAATTGGGGTCATGACCTTTCCTATGAGAGTGGCCTTGACCTTGAATATTCCCATATTTGGTGAAATTCACACAAAATCTTTAATATTTCAGTAAGGGATACATGGAATGATCCAAAAATCAAATTGACCGAAGATCTTGGATAGCTTTGTCTTTTGCAGAAGACAGTTGGCGCGACCTTGTGTCGTTTTCTTGTTAAATTGATGTTAACGCAATAACTTTGTAAGAATTTAAGGAACAGTCACCAAACCCACAGGTTTGATGCATCTTATCAATGGCTAGGTCAATTTTGAACCTGGATGACCTTGATGCAGAGTTTAGGCAGCTCAGCTATATGTGCAAGATGGCAGATTTGGGATGAAAAGTTTGGCTTAAAATGCATCCACAATCTTTCTCAATAAGTGGGTACTGTGACCTTGACCTTTGACCTCATGACCCCAAAATTGAACAGAATCTTCCCCTATTGACAGGTTAGCAATATCTTGAAGATGGAAGGTTTGCGATGAAAGGTTTGGCTTCAAATGCAAAGTAGGGAAAGTTTATTTTGATTTTGGGGTCACTAGGTCAAAGGTTAAGGTCACAGGGCCCATCCATTCACAAATTAGTTTATATATGATAACTCCAGTTTGGGTAAACAGGTTGGCTTCAAACTGATCACAGGACCAATATTTTGGAAAACCTCATAAACATATATCCTTATAGACAAATGCAGCTGAGCGTTGAGACCCATGGGTCCCTAGTTTAAATTTAAAAACATAAAATTAAAAAACAATTTTTTTTATGCCCCCGCAACTTTGTGGTGGGGGCATATAGTTTTACCCCTGTCCGTCCTTCCGTCAATCTGCCATTCCGTCATTCCGAAATCAAACAGTTGTACGGACTTTTTTTCGCAATGCCTGCAGATATTGGCCTGATTTTTGGTGTGTGGGCAGATAATGACCAGTTACAGATCTAGTTCCCGTTTCGTCCCGGTTGACCTACTTTTGACCATTTTACGGCTCCTTAACTTAGAAAATTTCATGAAAATCAATTTTCATGACAAATACACATGTACAGACTTTTTTTCGCAGTGGCTGCAGATATTGGCCTGATTTTTGGTGCATGGGCAGATAATGACCAGTTACAGATCGAGTTCACGTTTCGTCCCGGTTGACCTACTTTTGATTGTTTTACGGCTCCTAAACATAAAAAATTTCATGAAAAATAGAAATTTTCATGACAAATGTACATGTACAGCCGTTTTTAGCCCTCAGCTCATAGGCTGATGGGCTATTGTCTTCACCCAAGCTGTCTGTCTGTCCGTCCGTCCATCTGTCTGTCGGGTGTCCGTCCGTCCGTCTGTTCCGCGTCTGTTAACTTTTACCTTGTGAGTGGGATATCTTTAAAAGGATTCACCGTTGGAATTTTATTTGATCAGTGAAGATGTATATCGATAAAATCTCGGTCAAGTTCGAAGATGGGTGACCTTGACCCATTTTTCTACATTTTTGAGCTGATTACAGAAAAACACTCAGAAGCTTATATCTCAGGAACCATTGTGTGGATTTTCACAAAACTTACTATGATCATTGGGACTGATGGTCTGTACGTGCTGCACAATTTTGGTGGCGTCACCTGCAATTTCTGATTTTTTAATGAAATTTTAATTGTTTTTTTCAATTTTTTCCTTTTGTGCAGGTTATCTCCAAAGGTATTCAACTAGGAAACTTCATAACTTCAGTGCTTTTGCATCATATTTACAAAATCTTGGTCAAGTTCAAAGATGGGTGGTCTAGACCTACTTTTACAAGGTCACAGAGCTTAGTATAGAAAAAAACTTAGGGGGATATTTCTCAGGAAGCATTTGGTGGATTGTTATAAAACATGGTACATACCTCTCCAATTTAAATTTATAACTGTTTATCAGCTTTTGCTAATATTCTAGTTTCGCAATGCAATGCTTACAGATACTGGCCCAATGTTTGGTCTGTGGGCGCATAATGACCACTTACAGATTGAGTTTGCGTTTCAACCCAGTTAACCTATTTTTGACCATATGACAGATCCTGAACATAGAAAATTTCATGAAAGACAGAAATTTTTATGAAAAATGCACATGTATGGACTTTTTTTCACAATGCCTGCATACTGGCCTGATTTCTGGTGTGTTGCTTGATAATGACCCGTTACAGATCGAGTTTGCATTTTGCCCTTGTTGACCTACTTTTGACCATACAACACCTCCTGAACTTAAACAATTTTACAAAATTTAACAAATGATTCTAATTTGCCACAGGCGGGGGCATTCGTGTCGTTCGGACACATCTAGTTTAATTAAAAATTTTCTTTTTAAATCTTATATTGTTTTAATTTTGACAGAATACAGGTGGTGCCACCTTGTGTCGTTTTCTTGCTTTTGCACCTGTTAATACCCCACCATTGCCACTTGACAGCACTGTGAGCATGATAAATTGTAAACTAAAGGACATATTTCTTTTATATCATGCATATATATATATTTAAGTTAAAAAATTTTTTTTAAATTTTAATCTTAAATATATTTTTTTAAAATCTTGGATTATTTTGACTTCTGCAGAATACAGGTTGCACCACCTTGTGTTGTTTTCTTGCTTTCGCACCTTGTAATACCCCTCCATTGCCACTTCACAGCACTGTGAGCATGATAAGTTGAAAATTAATGGACAGATTTCTTCCATATCATGTACATATACTTGGGTTACGGAATAAGAAAATATAAAAATTAATACATCATACTAGTTTTGTCTCACTCCCTTGTACCACATGTATCACTGTAGGATTTTCAGCCAAACTTTTTATTTCAGACCTTTTATCTTGCACATATAGGTCAACGGCCAATAGAGGAAGACCCCTGTCCATTTTGAGGGCACCAGGTCAAAGGTTAAGGTCATAGGATCCATCTGTCCAAAAATTAGGTTGCGGAATGATAATTCCAGCTTGGACTGATATATGGATTTCAAACTGTGACATATATGGCCCATCAATAAAGCAAGACCTGTATTGATTTTGCGGTCATGAGGTCAAAGGTCAAGGTCACAGGACAGACATCTTTGAAAAGTTTGTGGATGCATTTTCAGCAAAACTTTTCATCTCAGGCCTTTTATCTTGCAAATATAGTTCACCTGTCAATAGAGGAAGACCCCTATCCATTTTTAGGTCACAAGGTCAAAGGTGAAGGTCACAGGAGCCACCTGTCCAAAAATTCATTTCCTGTTGATAACTCCAGCTTGGACTGATATATGGGTTTCAAACTTGACTTATATATGTCCATCCATCTTGGAAATTTTTTTCATAAACCATACAGGTGGCGCCACCTACCTTCCCGTTTTGAAGAATAAAATTAATACCCTTTTCTGAGGAATGCTTTACCCTATTTGCCTAAAAATGTGCATATCCATAAATCATAAAGACTCCTACATTTTGTAATCAAGACTGGTGGCGCCATCTGCAATTGTTATAGCGTGGCATCAATCTGTACGTGTGCTTTGGGTGAAACTTGCTCATATCTCTGGATTTTTTCAAGGTATTGGTCTGAAATTTGGCATGTCCATCCATCTGGGAAAATTTTTTACGTAAACCACACAGGTGGCACCACCTACCTGTTTCTGTAAAATGAATTAATGCTCTTTTCTCAAGAGAGATTCAATATATTGGCCTCCATATTTGGTGAAAAATATTGTTTCTCAAGTTGATATATAGAAGAAACATAGTCGCTTGCTAAGTGTCAGTATATGCCGATGAAGGGGGGGGGGCTATTCTTAAAGGGAGGGGGGATTAATTGTCTGGGGATACTATGGTACCTGCGGTGCCAAGAAATATCTGGTTCCTTGATGGTTTTTCTCACTCATACAAATAGACTTTTTTAGCGAACCTGTGAGCTAATGTGATTGTGTGGTGTGGTGCATCATCTGTCATCCGTCGGCCGTCGTCTGTACATTAACCCATTCTGTCTTGAAAACAGCAGGAGTTAGCATCACCAAATTTTATGCAAAAAATTAGTCATCTAAAAAACTCTTTGGGATTTTGCATATTTTTCTGCTTACTGCATTTTCTTAGATTTTCAAGGGAAAAAGCTAAAAAAACTTTAAAAATCTTCATCTCCAAAACTGTTCAGCCAAATTGTCCAATATTTCACAGAAATGATTCCTGGAACAATCTCTCCTAAATTTGTTTGAATGGTTTGAGTTAGGTGATTTTTGGCCGAGTTACAGGAAGTTGAACATAGTCATCTTTCCAAGAAAGCATAGTACAATTTCAATCTCAGAAACGGCTGGAGCCATCATCACCAAATTTTATGCCAATGTTGGTCACATGAGTCATATCTGAAATTGATGTATTGGTTGGGCCACCTGCATTGGGCTTTTTTGTACCGGGGTCATCAGTGCCCGTATCATACTGAGGGCTACAAAAAACTTAGTCTCTGAAACCATACGGCCAAATTGTTTAATATCGCACAGAAATGATCCTAGGGTAGTGCTTTCTGAAGTTTGTTCAGATGGTCTTAGTTCAGTGACTTTTTGTCAAGTTATGGGAAGCTGAATTTAGTCATATGCCATAACAGCCCATTTAAGCTAAGTGGCTACAAAGATCTTCTTCTCAAAAATCACTTGGCCAAATTCTTAAATCTCACACATTATTGTATCCACCAAAACAGAGTTTTGCAGATACTATGTTTTCAGCCGACTGCTGCCGCCGGGGCGTAGGTGTCTGGAGAACTCCACCGTAACCGCTGGGCAGAATTTTACAAAACCCGGGATTATGTTTTGGTCACATGTGAACTGTCCCGATTTTGTTTTGACCTCTGACCTTTCCTCTGCGCTCTGCGTCCATTTGTGCGTCTGTTTCCACACATAAACCCTCATAACTCGGGAACTGTTTGACCGATCAGGAAAAAAATTTTGCACAAATGTAGCCCTTGGATAGCTTTATAACATACACACAAAATGGTGGCGCCACCTGGAACCATTTTTGCAGTGTCCATCTGTTCGTCTGCCTTGGGTTAAAATCACTCATATCTCTGCAGTGGTTTGACTAATTCACCTGAAATTTGGCATGCGTATACATCCTGGATAGCTTTCCTGATTTTATGACAGGTGGCACCACCTACATTCATGTTTACGCTGCAGACATCCAAACTCATATCTCAGGAACTGTTTGACTGATTAGGCTAAAATTTTGTATGTGTATAGATCTCACATAGCTCTTTATCATACGCAAAACTGGTGGCGCCATTTTTGCACAGCTTCCGTCTATTTGTCTGCCGTGGGATAAAATCACTCATATCTCGGCAGTGATTTGACATATCTGCCTAAAATTTTGCAGTTTTATACATCCTGGACAGCTTTCTTGATTTTATGACAGGTGGCGCCACCTACATTCTAGTTTACACTGCAGACATCCAAGCTCATATTTCGGGAACCGTTTGACCGATTGGGCCAAAATTTTGCATGTGTATAGATCTCACATAGCTCTTTATCATACACAAAACTGGAGGGGCCACCTGCAACCATTTTTGCACAGTGTCAGTCTGTTTGTCTGATGTGGGCTAAAATCACTCATATCTCTGTAGTGGTTTGACATAACTTCCTAAAATTTTGCAGTTTTATACATCCTGGACAGCTTTCTTGATTTTTTGACAGGTGGCACCACCTACATTCTAGTTTACGCTGCAGACATCCAAGCTCAAATTTCGGGAACCTTTGACCGATAGGGCCAAAATTTTGCATGTGTATATTTCTCACATAGCTCTTTATCAAACACAAAACGGGAGGGGCCACATGCAACCATTTTTGCACAGCGACTGTCTGTTTGTCTGCCGTGGGATAAAATCATTCACATCTCTGTAGTGGTTTGAATTATCTGCCTAAAAATTTTGCGTGTTTATACATCTTGGATAGCTTTCTCGATTTTTTTGGCAGGTGGCGCCACCTACATTTATGTTAACGCTGCAGACATTCAGGCTTATATCTCAGGACTGGTTGGACATATCCCCCTATAATTTTGCATGTGTATAGATCTCACATAGCTCTTAATCATGCACAAAATTGGTGGCGCCACCTGCAACCATTTTTGCACAAGTCCTTCTTTTTGTCTGCTGTGGGATAAAATCACTCATATACATGTAGTGGTTTGACTTTTCTGCCTAAAATTTTGCATATGTATACAACTTGGACAGCTTTCTGGATATGCGGTAGGTGGGGCAACCTACATACACATTTCGGCTGCAGACATCCATGCTAATATGCAACACACCTCACTCTATTTCCCCTTACCACTCAATCCATGCCTCACTTTACCTGTTCCACTCTGATTTAGGTGGATACACCTTTTTATCCTTTGATGTTGTTAATTCAAGTTTGTTCAAATGGTTTTGGTTCAGTGATTTTTGGCTGAGTTACAGAAAGCTGAACTTAGCCATTTTGCTGTATTTTCCTATATGAGTTATAAACCTGCAAAACGTTTTTCGACTTATGCCACTGACGTCAGTTTGTTAAATATTTTACAAGATTAATCCCTACAATAATTCTTATTATAATTGTCATTAATGGTTCCACATGATTGATTTTAGGCTGAATTATGGAGATTGAATTGAGTCATTTTACCATATATGTTAGCTGTGTGATGCTGTCACAATTAGCCTGGCACCATTTTATCAGCATCTATTACATCATGCCACTAGACATTTAGATTTCAGGTTATCTTTGGTTAATATTGACAAGAAAGTTATATTAAAAGCTTTTAAAAAAATTAGATTCATGATGTAAGTTATTCATCATACCAGGCAATGATACAATCATGGATATTCAGCTCTCTGTGGCTATATAAAGACAACTGTACATGGATTATAAATTATTGGTATCCCTACTCAGCTTAATTGAAGAATTAGCCATCAATGAGATATATCTGTATTTTTATTTTGCATTCAGTATGCATCCGTAATAATTTTACATATATTCCTGATTTCTATTTTATAATAAGTCAGCTGAAAAGCATTTTGTATTGGGAAAATTAAATTTCAAAGTTATTGCAAGTAGGGACCACTTCTGTGTACAGATGGCAGCACTAGGTTTACCATTGGCAGATTGCCAGTGCCTTGATGTTGGCCATTAGCCAAGATGATGTCAGCTCTATAAATAGTTTTGGCACAGTGCCTGGATTGGAAGAAGTGCAGCCAGGTATAGGTCAAGAGTTCACTCAGTGCAGTAGCTGCATTCTATTTATAGCTTTGGCAGACTGCTCACTGCATCATATTTGGCACCAAAGTTCAGCCTGAATCTATTTATAGCTTTGGCAGACTGCCAACTGTGTCAGATTATGCAACAGGTCGAGTTCATACAGTGCAGCCAGGTACAGGTCAAAAGTTCACTCAGTCTAGCCAGGTTCAGGTCAAGAGTTCACTCAGTGCAGTAGCTTGAGCCAGCAATTGGTCACAGTTCACTTGGGGCAACTGCCTTTCTTACCTAGGCCTGGTCAGCCCAGTGCATTGAACTCAAGGGAAGTTTGATGTATTTGCCTTATATTTTGACCTGTCTATTGCATCGTTGATGGCTTTCTTGTTTCAAGACGGGTGTCACCACCTACAATGACTTTTGCACAGTGTATGTGCCTGTTATTTCTGCAGAGGAATTTTGTATATCAGCCTGAAATTGGGCAGATTTATACATATCTGATAGCTTTATCGTGTACAAGACTGGTGGGACCACCTACAATAATTTTTGCACAGGGTATGTCCCTGCTTATTTCTGAGGAGAAGTTTGACATATTAGTCTGAAATTGGGCATATGTATATATCTTTGATGGCTCCGTTGTATACAAGATTGTTTGTGTGAGCTACAATCATTTTTGTGTTATGTCTACCCATGTCAGAATTTCAGCAGTGATGTTTGTGTAATTGTTTCTTGTTCAAAATGTTTAGTACTTGCGTTGTTCATATACATGTTACAAATGTACTTGAAAGTAATGGTCCAGCATGGAAGCATTATACCTGGTGTATATCCGATTGCACAGTTTCGCATTAGGCCTGTAGGCCTTGTTTAAAATGGAGTAGAAATATTGACTAAGACTTTTCTGGCACAAACGATCAATGATGTTTGGTTTAGTTGGTGGGGTAATGCTAAATTAAGTTTATTTGAATCCTATGGCTGTACGGGACTTAGCTCACTCTGTTACTCCAGTGCAGCACCTCTGCTGAATGCCATAACCAGTGGTTACCTTTTTAGCGAACCTGTGAGCTTATGCGATGGTGCGTCGTCGTCCGTCGTGTGTCGTGCATCGTGTGTCGTCTGTATGTTAACCATAGCTATCTCAAAAATGACAGGAGCTAGCATCACCAAATTTTTTACAAATAATCAGTCATCTGAAAAACTCTATCGGATTTTGTTTATTTTTTTTCTAACTGCATTTTCTTAGATTTTATAGGGAAAAAGCTTTAAAAATCTTCTTCTCCGAAACTGTCCAGCCAAATTTCCCAATATTTAACAGAAATGATCCCTGGAACAATTTCTCTCAAGTTTGTTCGAATGGTTCTAGTTCGGAGATTTTTGGCCGAGTTACAGGAGGTTGAACTTAGTCATATGTCCAAAAAAGCACACTAACATTAAAATCTCAGAAACCTCTAGAGCTATAATCACCAAATTTTATACCAATGTTTGTCACATATGTCATATCTGATTTTGAGGTATTGGTGGCGCCACCTACATTGATGTGTTTTTTACAAGCGAAAATGTAATTTTAAACTCTTCTAGCTTATACACTGATTTATGATGAAACTGTTAAGCTGATTGGTTTAAACTGTACAAGAATTATTCTATGGTAGGGTTCTGCCAGTTTTATAAGAATAGATTGGGTAAATGCAGTTTTAAAAAAGCATTGTAGCCAATTGAAAAAGGCTTTCTGTATTTGAAAACAGATTTGACAACATGCTGAGTTTCAGCACCCAAGTCAAGAGGTCACTCAGTACAAACAGGTGGGGTCCAGACATCACCATGGCAACTGACCTGGCTCGGGGGGGGGGGGGGGGGGGGGGGGTGTCTAGACAATGTGTCTAGACGTCTAGACACAGCGTCTAGACGTCTAGACACAATGTTTAGATGCAGAATTCCCAGATTATTGGAATTATATCTTTCAACTAATTGAAAAAAAAACAGGTTTATCATCAGGTCACATGTGAACTGCTGTGCCTCATTTTTGGTTGACCTCTGACCTTTCCTCGCTGCCCAGCGTCCATTTGCTTATCTGTTTCCACACATAAACCCGCATATCTCAGGAACCGTTTGGCCGATCAGGCTAAAAATTTTGCACAAATGTAGCCCTATGATAGCTTTATAACATACACTAAAATGTTGGTGGCGCCACCTGCAACCATTTTTGCACAGCGTCCATCTGTTCATCTGCCTTGGGATAATATCACTCCTATCTCAGCAGTGGTTTGACATATCCACCTGAAATTTTGTAGGTTTATACATCCTGGACAGCTTTCTTGATTTATGACAGGTGGCGCAACCTACATTCACGTTTTCTTTGCAGACATCCAAGCTCATATCTCGGGAACCGTTTGACCGATTGGGCCAAAATTTTGCATGTGTATAGATCTCATATTGCTCTTCATCATAGGCAAAACTGGTGGCGCCACCTGCAACCATTAATGCACAGCACCCATCTGTTCATCTTCCTTGGGAATTAAATCACTCATATGTCAGCGGTGGTTTGACTTATCCACCTGAAATTTCGCAGGTTTATACATCCTGGACAGGTTTCTCAATTTTATGACAGGTGGCGCCATCTACATTCATGTTTACTCTGCAGACATTCAAGCTCATATCTCAGGAACCGTTGACCAATTGGGCCAAAATTTTGCATGTTGATAGATCTCACATAGCTCTTCATCATAGGCAAAACTGGTGGCGCCACCTGCAACCATTTTTGCACAGCTTGCATCTGTTTATCTGCTTTGGGATAATATCACTCATATCTCAGCAGTAGTTTGACTTTTCCACCTGAAATTTTGCAGGTTTATACATCCTGGACAGCTTTCTCGATTTATGACAGGTGGCACCACCTACATTCACATTTACTCTGCAGACATCCAAGCTCATATCTTGGGAACCGTTTGACCGATTAGGCCAAAATTTTGCATGTGTATAGATCTCACATAGCTCTTCATCATAGACAAAACTGGTGGTGCCACATGCAACCATTTATGCACAGCATCCATCTGTTCATCTGCCTTAGGTTAAAATCACTCATATCTCAGCAGTGGCTTGACTTATCCACCTGAAATTTTGCAGGTATTTTACATCCTTGACAGCTTTCTCGATTTTATGACAGGTGGCACCACCTACATTCACGTTTTAGCTGCAGACATCCATGCTAATATGCAACACACCACGCTCTATTCCCCTTGCCACTTAATCCATGCCTCACTTCTCCCGTCCCACTCTGATTTCTGCGGATACACATAGTGGCTTGTCGACTGCCCATATTCTGGTTTTAAAATGTCCTAGTCCAAAACTTGCAGGTCAGAAACGTCCATATTGCTGAAATCATAATGACTAAGGTAGATATGCAGGACTTAGGAGGATCAATATTAAATTTTAAAAATAAACCTCCATTCATACTCCTAAACTTTGCACAGGTTCGCATTAGGCCTGTAGGCCTTGTTTTGGTTAAAATGGAACAGAGAGCTCTAAGATTTGTGGATAAAGCCCCATGTACACCAACAGAAACAGGTCTTCTTGATGCTCCATAGCTGTTATTTTGGCTCACATGGTTCTGATGGGTCTGTATTTGAGGGAAGCATGTGTTTCCATATACATTTGCACCTGTTCTGAGCTTGCTTGCCAGTGTTGTCACAGGAAAACAGCACTTTATACATTTGCTTCTCTAAATTAAGGATAGCATGCAGCGTAATACTGTACCCAATCACACTCTGTATATCTTTTTTGTGAACCTGTGAGCTTATGGGCTGGTGTGGCGTCTCCCGTCGTCCATCATCTGTATGTTAACCCATACTATCTCGAAAACAGCAGGAGCTAGCATCACCAAATTTTATGCAAAAAATTAGTCATCTAAAAGTCTCCTGCAAAACAGTTGTTTCAATTAATCTAACTTTACACAAAAATGAATCTAAGGTGGCCTTTATTAAATATCCTTAAATGATTTTTGGCACAATCATTAGACCGTTAAAAATGAAAGGATTGCATCTTTTATTTTTCTAAACATTTTAATAAAAAATCTTATGAATGCATCAGCTGAAAAAAAAAAAGAATTTTTGCAAAGTCTATCAGTATGTGTAAACAGATTTACCAACAGGCCAAAATTGTGTCTGTATCTATAAATAGCTTGGCAGACTGTCAACTATTTCAGATTTTGCAACAGGCCAAGGTCAGTCTGGATTTATTAATAGCTTTGGCAGACTGCCAACTGTAGACGGTTAGGCTACAGGTCAAAGAGTTCACTCAGTGCAGCCAGGTATAGGTCAAGAGTTCACACAGTGCAGTAGTGCATTATATTTATAGCTTTGGCAGACTGCCCACTGCATCAGATTTGGCACTGAAGTTCAGCCTGGATCTATTTATAACTTTAGCAGACTGCCAACTGGGTCAGATTATGCAACAGGTTAAGAGTTCACTCAGTACAGCCAGGTACAGGTCAAAAGTTTACTCTGTCTAGCCATGTGCAGGTCAAGAGTTCACTCAGGGCAGATGCTGCATTCTTTTTATAGCCTTGGCAGACTGCCAGCTACATCAGACTTGGCCCCAAAGGTCAGTCTGGATCTATTTATAGCTTTGGCAGACTGCCAACTTTGTCAGATTATGCAACAGGTCAAGAATTCACTCAGTGCAGTCAGGTACAGGTCAAAAGTTCATTCAGAGCAGTAGCTTGAGCCAGCAATTTATCGCAATTCACTCAGGGCAACTGCCTTTCTCACCTAATCTTGGTCAGCCCAGTGCATCAAACTCAAGAGAAGTGATATATTGGACTGATATTTTGTCCTGTCTATTTGTTTTTGATGGCTTTCTTATTCACAAGACAGGTGTTGCCACCTACAATGACTTTTTCACAGTGTATGTGCTTGCTTATTTCTCTGGAGGAATTAATATATCAGCCTGAAATTAAGCATATATATACATATTGCATAGCCTTGTCATATGGAACACTAGTGGCCCCACCTGCAATAAATTTTGCACAGTGTATGTCCCTGCTATTTCTCAGGAAGGGTTTGATATATCAGCTTCTGTTTTCTTTGTCTCATACATTAAACACTTGTCTTCTAAATCATATATGTTGCACACTTAATTGTTATCTGTTTCTTACATTGTGAAACTTCTGTTTTCTTAATCTCACCTGTTGAACACTTGTTCTCTTTATCATACAAACTTCTGTTTAGTGTTCTCTTTATCTCATGTGTTGAACACTTGTCTGCTTTCAACATTTTTGAACATTTTCATCATCTCATGCTGAAGAATTCTGGTTATCGCATGTTGAGGAATTCTGGTTATCTCATGTTCTTTCTTTTTTTTACATCCCTTTTTAGCTCAGCTGACTATAAGTCATCTGAGCTATAGTCGTGGTCCATTGTCCGTCGTCCGTCCGTCTGTCCGTCCGTCCGTCCGTCCGTAGATGTGGCACGTTTTGAAACCGTAAGACCTAGGAATCCAAAATTCAGCATAATGTTAGATGTCCCAAAGATCTCCTACCAAGCCGAAAACTGGGTCTTTGCGACTTCGTTCCCTTGAGAAATTAAGGAAAAACCTCAATTTTTTATTAAAATCCTATTTTCACACTTCAGGACTGCCTAATATCAAAACCACTCATCTGTTTTTCCTAATATTTACCATAAATATTCCTCTATATAGTTCCTATGTACATGCCAGAAATTATGTCTGTAAAGTATAAATTCTCTAAGTTATGGGCCCAAACATAATGGACTTTGTAAAAAATCAGGAAAAATAATAACTCACTTAACATGAAAAATTTTGAAACTAGAGTATTTTTTCAAGTATATAACTATGTTTAATTAAGATTCAATAGTTTACCCAAAATTAGATCTGAAT
The DNA here is from genome assembly GCA_026874595.1 of Sipunculus nudus. Lineage (NCBI taxonomy): Eukaryota > Metazoa > Annelida > Sipuncula > Golfingiida > Sipunculidae > Sipunculus > Sipunculus nudus. The sequence goes on along the minus strand of CM049307.1, from coordinate 17,644,048 downwards.
TTTGTAAATTTTTTAAGTTATAAGCATAAAAAAAAAAAATCAGTACCTTAAATTTTGCCCAACTTTGACCATGGCACGTTTTTTTTCCTGTAAGCACCATTGATTTAATTTTGACAGCATGTAAACATAAATATTTAGTTTGTCTAAATCTGAAATTTGAAAATAAAAGCTTGAAAATTAAGCTAGTTATTGATTTTTTTTTCTGTAGTCACTTGCTTTGATTACAGATGCAGGGTCCCACTCCAGGTCACTGGAAGTCAGCTATGCCAGGGTTTCTGATTTGTTACAGTCACTGGGGGAGATCCCCTGCTGTGACAGGTGTACAGTTATTCTCATATCACCACCCCAATCCCCCCCCCCCCCCCCCCCCCCCCCCCCCCCCGCAAACCCAACCCACCAAGTGTTATGCAGTAATTGTTATTGTTTTCACTGTATCTCATTAATTGTAATGCTGTTTCCACTCCGATATGCAAAAACTTTCATTGAAAAAATAATTCAAGGTGTAATCCAGAAGATGCAATGTTGTGTAATGTAGCATTTTTAAAGAAATTAATTTTCTTTTAAATGATTTTAACAAATATAAATGAACCCATCAGTATGCTTAAATTATTATAAAATATGAAGCACATTATGGATAAATAAAGACACAATTAAAAATTGTGAAATCTAAATCAAGTATTATTTTTAGATATTTATTGTTTTGCAGATTTAAAAGATATATTTTTGTGGTAAAAAATAAATAAACATTTGTATGCATGATGTGGTGTTATCTGACAAGATTGAGATTTATGATGATGCAATTGAGAATTATGAATCAACTTTTATATTCAGATATATATGTTAAATTGGAAATGTATAGAAATATAAACGTAAATTAGAAAATAATTGATGTGATAAAAAAATCTGGATTTAATACAAACATTTGTTCATTATTTTCCTGCCTCAGCAAAATTTGAGATCAGGCTTTGTTTGCCCTGTTTTATGTTGTTAATTAGCTAAATTTCAACTGTATACATTTCATAAAAAATACGTATATATTTAATAATATATATTATACAAAAAAATAGATGCAATTGAACAAATGTGTAAACTACTGAAATGTCAACAGTTAATTGAAAAACCAACTAATGATCATGGTAATAGTACAGATCATTTGTTCACAAACTGCTCACATGCTTTAGTTTCAACAGTAGGAAACACATGGTCAGGTCACAAAATATTTTTTGCAACAATTTCTTGCTCATCAATACAAACCAATCATATAAACCAACCATGGCCTTTATTACCTCTTCCTCTTACACTTTATCTCCATTAGATATTATTTTAGATTTTTACCTTCAAGGTTAATGTCACAGTGACCCATAGGTCCCTTGTTTCCTGTTTGTTTTCTTTTTTTCTTTACTCACACTGGGTCTTTCACACCCTGTATTTTAATTTTTTTTTCTCATGTTTATATCTTTTCCAGACTTTATTCTTTTTTATTAGAAATTTTCTTTATACCCTATATCTTTCATATTTGAATGCCGACATTTTGGTTTTCTTTTTTTGGCTGAGGGCTTTTGTCAGGTTCTGCTGATAGTCCAGTTTTTTTTCTTTTTCTTCATCTGATGTATTCTCTTCTCCTTTTCTCTTTCTCTCTGTCTCTCTGTCTCTCTCTTACTTACACACAGATACATTATTGTATCCCCAGACAAAGTCGGGGGATACTATGTTTTCATACCGGTCCCGCCGCCGCCGCCGCCGCCGCATATAAATCTTGTTGGCGCGATAACCCAAAAAATATTTCACGGAACTTTACCAAACTTGGTATATGTAAAGATATGGGTGAGAGGACGACGCCTATTTAAAATGAGGTCATGACCTTTACTAGGAGAGTGTCCTTGACCTTGAATAGGTCCAATTTTGGAGAAAATCACACAAATTCTTTAATATCTCAAGAAATCTTGCATGGATTTATCCCAAAATCAAGTTGATGGAAGATCATGGATAGGGTTGTCATGTTCCAGAAACTGGTGGCGCCACCTATTATTCTTTACTTGTTTTCATGCCGTTTAATACCCCCAAAATTGCCACCTTACAGTACTGTGAGCATTATAAGTCAAAAACTAATGGACAGATTTCTTTTATATTATGCATATACATAGGTATGGGTTAATGGATGATGTTTATTTAAATTGGGGTCATGACCTTTCCTATGTAAGTGGCCTTGACCTTGAATATTGCCATATATGGTGAAAATCACACACCTCTTATGATATCTCCAGTGTTGATAGCCATATGGATTTCAAACATGACTTATGTATGGCCCACCACTAAAGTAAGAACCCTATAGGTTCTAGGGTCATGAGGTCAAAGGTCAAGGTCACTGGACTGGCATTTTAAAATATACTGTGGATGCATTTTAAGCCAAACTTTCATCCCAGGTCTTCCATCTTTAATATATAGCTCACTTGCCAATAGTGGATGATCCATATAAATTTTGGGGTCACAAGGTCAAAGGTCAAGGCCACAGGAGCTATCTGTCCAAAAATTAGTTTCTGGATGATAATTCCTTCTTTTATTGATGTATGGATTTCAAACTTGACTTGTATTTGACCCATTGGAAAAGCAAGACCTGAATTGATTTTGGGGTCATGAGGTCAAAGGTCAAGGTCACAGGAAACCTCTTTAAAAAGGTTGTGGATCCAATTTCAGCCAAAAAAATCATCTGAGATCTTTCATCTTGCACATATAGTTCACCTGCCAAGAGTGGAAGACCCCTATCAATTTTGAGGTCACAAGGTCAAAGGTGAAGGTCACAGGAGCCATCTGTCCAAAAATTAGTTCCTGGATGATAATTCCTGCTTTTAATGATGTATGGATTTCAAACTGGACTTGTATATGTCCCATTGGAAAAGCAAGACCTGAATTGATTTTGGGGTCATGAGGTCAAAGGTCAAGGTCACAGGACACATCTTTAAAAAGATGTGGATGCATTTTAAGCCAAACTTTCATCCCAGGTCTTCCCTCTTGAATATATAGCTCAATTGCCAATAGTGGATAATCCATATAAATTTTGGGGTCACAAGGTCAAAGGTCAAGGCCACAGGAGCTATCTGTCCAAAAATTAGTTTCTGGATAATAATTCCTTCTTTTATTGATGTATGGATTTCAAACTGGACTTGTATTTGACCCATTGGAAAAGCAAGACCCGAATTGATTTTGGGGTCATGAGGTCAAAGGTCAAAGTCACAGGAAACCTTTTTAAAAAGGTTGTGGATGCATTTTCAGCCAAAAAATTCATCTGAGATCTTTCATCTTGCACATATAGTTCACCTGCCAAGAGTGGAAGACCCCTATCAATTTTGAGGTCACAAGGTCAAAGGTGAAGGTCACAGGAGCCATCTGTCCAAAAATTAGTTTCTGGATGATAATTCCTGCTTTTATTGATGTATGGATTTCAAACTTGACTTGTATATGTCCATTTGGAAAAGCAAGATCTGAATTGATATTTGGGTCATGAGGTCAAAGGTCAAGGTCACAGGACACATCTTTAAAAAGATGTGGATGCATTTTCAGCCAAACATTTCATCTCAGATCTTTCATCTTGCACATATAGTTCACCTGTCAAGAGAGGAAGAACCCTATCAATTTTGAGGTCACAAGGTCAAAGGTTAAGGTCACAGGAGCCATCTGTCCAAAAATTAGTTTCTGGATGATAATTCCTTCTTTTATTGATGTATGGATTTCAAACTTGACTTGTATTTGACCCATTGGAAAAGCAAGACCTGAATTGATTTTGGGGTCATGAGGTCAAAGGTCAAGGTCACAGGAAACCTCTTTATAAAGATTGTGGATGCATTTTCATCCAAATAATTCATCTCAGATCTTTCATCTTGCACATATAATTCACCTGCCAAGAGTGGAAAACCCTTATCAATTTGAGGTCAAAGGTGAAGGTCACAGGAGCCATCTGTCCAAAAATTAGTTTCTGGATGATAATTCCTGCTTTTATTGATGTATAGATTTCAAACTTGACTTGCATATGTCCAATTGGAATAGCAAGACCCAAATTGATTTTGGGGTCATGAGGACAAAGGTCAAGGTCACAGGACACATCTTTAAAACAATCAAGGTCACAGGACCAACATCTTCAACAAGATTGTGGATTGTTAGATGGAAGAAACAATAAATATGCCAAGTGTCAGTATATGCTGCCAAAATTGGGGGTCTGTTCTTAAAGGGGGGGGCCTACTATGTCTGGGGATACTCTGGCACCTGCGGTGCCAAGAAATGTCTAGTTATTATTATTATTATATATATATATATATTTATATATATATATATATATATATATATATATATATATATATATATATATCTCAGATTATCTCTCAAGATTCTACTTCAAATTGTATTTTAAATTATCTCTGTGTCTCTTTCCCTGTAATCTGCTGTCTTTTTATTTATGCTTAGTAATGGTTATTAACTGATTTGCACTGAAGTTTGGTCCATTGGTTACTTGGTACAGATGCTTCTTCTGTTGACAACCCAGTGTAGACACTCGGCAGATGGGGTGATCAAAATTTTGAATGATCTTGCACCTGAACCACCCTAGGGGTGGCCCGTTTGTTATTCATGTGTATTGTGTAGCCATCAGATATATATAGCATCATATAATGTTTACTCTTCAGGACACCTTGAATGTTCTGTCTATGTAACTGTTTTTTATATGATTAACAATTAAATGGTAGGTATAGAAAGATCTGTCTTCTGTCAATCTTTCAACCATGGCAGAGAAATGAGCAGTTATGTGACAAGGACAAGATTTTAAATTTTTATATTCCTCAAAACTTTATTTCATTTATTGGTCATATTAATTGCTGTGAGAATAAAGTATTTTCAGTATTTTCAGTTATATAAATTGTAATTTCTTGACAATATATATATCCTGTGCTGTGAAGCTAAATTATTCTTCAGTACTTTAATCATATGTGATGATCATATTCACTACTATGGAACTGGCTTAATTTTGGCTCATTACTTCGGTTGTCATATACTTTTAGAAGTATCTAATTATCACATTCACTGTTATGAAAGGCATTACAGCTGCTGATTGAGCTCAAGGGCTAAAAGATAATGAAAGATTCATTCACCTAAAAGAAATTCACACCTGCGTTATTATAAATTCTTGATTATGTCATAAGTACATGTATACACCATTAACACAAAGGATTCAGGATTCAAAGTATTTCTTGTAGTAATAATTTTCAATATTAAAATGTCTAATGATGCATATTACATAATGTGATGAGTATTATTTACATAACTGTATAATCTGAAGGTAGCCATCAAACATACCCATTGCGTTTCTCTCTGATTCAGTTTATTTCAGATGGTGACAATTAACATGTATCTTCATATGTAGTTCTTTTTGATACATGAGGATGATTTAATGCTCCACCTGATACCTACCTCCCGGCACTGAAGTCACTAACAAATTCTGCTAATTAAATATTGCATAACAAACTTTTCTTTGGACTTATTTTCCTTGGTTCTTTTGTCATGAGATGATTCTTTTGTCTACAGTCTTGTCAAACTTTAAAGGTGTTTCCAGGAGAAAAGGTTGAAACTCAGTCATAGATTTACTTTTCAGAATGTTTTATTCAGTCAAACATATATGCACACACACATACATGTGTGTATATATATATTTAATCAGGTATTTGTAAAACTACAGTTAGAATACATTGCTGTAAAGATCTGTAATATGTATGTAGTTCAAGACTTAATCTATGTGTTTTACAACGTTGTTTCGTAAGGACCGCCATCTTACATTCCTGATATATTTGAGTTTTTTTAATCAAACATCTCATGAAGTGTTTCATAGCTGTTATAGAAATATTTGTAGTACAGTACCCAGGGCCGATGTGGTTAAGTTCCTGATCCATGATAGTTCTGAGAGTGCTCAACAAAGTATTGAGCAAAATTATAATTAGGTACATTAAAAACTACACAACAATAGAGTGCTATACGATGAGGAGCCCTAATAAACCTGGTTAAGGTCAAGAAACATATATATATATATATATATATATATATATATGTTGAGGTCCAGATTAGAATCTGGCCCAATTTAAAACTGGGCCAGCCCAGATCAAAATTTTGATTTGGACCAGCCCAGATCAAAATTCTAATCTGGGCCAGACCAGTTTTTAACTGGGCCAGCCAAGATTAAAATTTTGATCTGGGCCAGTCCAGATTAAAATTCTGTGGTGAAGACCTCGGGATTTAAATCTGGCCTGGACATATATGTCGAGGCCCAGATAAGAATCTGGCCCAATTTAAAACTGGGCCAGCCCAGATCAAAATTTTGATTCGGACCGGACCAGATCAAAATTCTAATCTGGGCCAGACCAGTTTTAAACTGGGCCAGCCCAGATTAAAATTTTGATCTGGGCCGGTCCAGATTAAAATCCTGTGGCGAAGCCTTCAGGATTTAAATCTGGTCTGGACTGATTTGAAACTGGGCCAGCCCAGATTAGAATTTTGATCTGGGCCGGTCAAGTTAACAATCCTATGGTGGACTGATTTTAAACTGGACCGGCCCAGATCAGAATCCTAATCTACTCCTAGGCTGGCTTCAATTACACTATATTTAACCAGCTGGCCTTTCATCAATTCAAAGAATTTGTAAAACATTGTGAGACTGTAAGTCAATAATAATTAATATTTAATGAATTTATTTTATATTCTATGAAAATATCATTTGTTGGATCCTTTCATATTTATTTTTTAATTTCACCTCTTATGTGAAATGTCAAATATATAATTATAAGATAATCATGTTAAACATTGGTATTTTACAGCTAAAAACTATAAATATAGCTTTCAGAACATATGCATTAGTTCAACAAACTAAAACAAAATTTAATCAATAATAATTAATATATATGTTACTCATTGTTAAGCTTGTGATCCAAGACCTGTAAATTCTAAATTTTATTTGTTATGTTATTTATCATTTATCATTAGTTGGGGTTTTTTGTCTGTGATCTCCCCCCCCCACCCCACCTTCCAGTCACCCATTGAAAAATTTGCACTTATTGTAACATTGGACCTAGAACTTATAACGTACTACATATTAAGGAAAGAAGGCCCTGAAACATCTATACAGATAGAACAGTGGGAACAATATTCACCAACTCAGCAATTTTAACTATTGAAGGTAGAGAATATTTGTATTGCAGCTTTTAACTATATTCAATTTACATTAGTTATCAGTTAATAGATTAGCTTTTTTTAAGTTATTAACTCCAAAGTGAAAACTCCACAATGTTTGTCACCCTCTGAATAAAAATTCTAAATCCAATTTTCACTCATGTTTACCTCTATTTTTGAGGCTGACAAATGACAACAATCATATGATTTTCTCAGCTGTTGATTTTCTGCTATTGAAAATTACAGAAATGGTATCACAAACCTCTCCATAGCCCCATGTTATGGCACAATGTCATGCTGCTCACTCAAATGAGCATCAAGACTGATAAATTACTTCTGTTAACTTATAAATGGGTAAAGCTGGTATTTAATTATGCATGTATATATTTAATATTACACATGAAATTTTGATATTCAGAACAGAAAATTATCTCACTCAAGTTGATAATTTTGATATTAAGTCAAGTAGATGTCTCAGAACTGACACATATTCTAAACTGTGATTAATTATGGTAGTTGGTTTAGGTAAAGTTTAAATGTAAACTTGTATGCTTGAAGAATAGATGAAACCAAAGAAGCACATCACATTTGTTCAATAGCTTTTTCCTTACTAAAATATTTTAAATGATCTTGTTCATTATGTGTTTTGTGCCCTTCAAAATGGTGTATCTGGAATAAATGTTTACTGTATTATCTGATTTAGATGATAAAAATCAAGCTAGCCTAAGATTAGATTAGGATTCTGATCTGGTTAGGCCCAGTTTAAAATCAGTCCACCACAGGATTGTAATCTTGACTAGCCCAGATTAAAATTTTGATCTGGGCCAGCCCAGTTTAAAATCAGACCACCACAGGATAATAATTAAACTTAACCAGCCCAGATCAAAATTCTAATCTGGGCCAGCCCAGTTTAAAATCAGTCCAGACCAGATTTAAATCCTGAAGTCTTCACCACAGGATTTTAATCTGGACTGGCCCAAATCAAAATTTTAATCTGGGCTGGCCCAGTTTAAAAATGGTCTGGCCCAGATTTGAATTTTGATCTATATTACAGCATCTTACTGTAGAGCACACTACCGCTGTGAAGAAATACACATACATTATTCAGTATAATCAGGCTGAATTTAAAAAAAAGGTACCAAAATGACCATAATGGGACTTGGTAGACCAGTAGACTCAATGTTTCTATTTTACCATTTTCCATTTTATTGTGGTTGCGATTTGAGAGTAAGTTATGTAATATGAGAAGCCCCAGGAAAACATTATTGCTCAGCTGTATCTCTGCTGGAAATTTTTACACTGAGTCAATATATGTTAACACAGAAAAACAAGCTTTAACATAACCCTCTTTCATCTTAGTAAGTTGACCCTTTGACAAAGATGTTAGATTACAAAGAACTACATCTCTAAATGTAAATTAAACAAGAGCGTTTGCAAAAATATTGTTATTTTAAAACTTGACAAACAGAACTATACCAGATTGATGAAATTTTTGATAAGCAGACTGATGATCACTTAGGCAGTGTTTTAGCACTAAATGGTATATGGTGCCATGATGCTCATGGTGGGGTAATAGAGCCCAGGCTATGTTTATGAGATGTCTGCAGTGCTTTTATGTTCAGGGTGAGGACCAAATATCATGTCTGCTCATAATGGAAGCTGTTGAGTGACAGTCCCCTCCAGTATATCACAGCTCTATTTAGATAATTATGTGATGATATTAAGGAGGTTGGGTTGGTCAAAGCTTATCATCTGTTGTTATCAGAAACTTCATACTGAGATGTATCAGCTTATGGTTTTCCTACTCTGAATTCCCACCAATGTAACTAGCACATTATTTACTTATTAAATGCCCCTACCCTGGTAAGTGACCCCTAATGATTTTGTGGTTCCTGACAAACTGTTCATTGCTTTCTAGACATCCAGAGTGACCTTTTCTTTCAATCATAAATGATTATTTATTAAAACCTGTCTGACAAACCACCTGTCTTATAAGACCACCTGTCTAATGAGACTACCCTTTGGCGAATCAAATGTATTTGCATTGGTTATAATGGACCTGTCTTATTAGAACACTTGTAAATTAAATACCACTTTTTGCCAGTCACACAGGTGGTCTTAGTATTCAAAGTCATATCAAGTCCCATGATAAAGCTATCATCATTACATATTAATGTATTGTGATGTTTTGTACATTTTGTAGTGTATTACAATGTGTAAATTTTACTTGAAAAATTTAAATTATATTACTTTTCTTGCCATGTCAGTAATGCTGATTTTTTATTAACTAAATGATAATTTATATGATGTCTTTACTTATATTATTTACAGGCTGCTCATAGTTAAACAAGTTCAGTTTTAGTAAAACCTGTGTAATATTACCACCCATGGGACTGGCCAAAAATGGTCTTAATTCACAGGTGGTCTTATTAGAGAAGTCAGTTATAACCAGTGTGAATGTGTTCAGTTAACTCAAGGATGTTCTTAATAAACAGGTGGTCTCATTAGACAGGTGGTCTTATTAGATAGGTGGTCTTTTGGGCAAGTTCCACTGTATTTCATACCTGAAAAGTAACATGTAGTCAGTAATTTAAAGCTGTACTTAAACCAACATGTCAGTTCTTTATGAAGGCAGATTAACAAAATCTAAGCAAATGTAATTGGTTGCTCTTTTTGTTTTAGATAACTGTTCATGTTGTTCAGATTGACTCTTTAGTTGTAATTTTTTAAAGAAAACAGGGGCTTAATTAATTACCAGTGATCCCTGCCTCAGGTTTTTACAGCACAGGGAGACGATGATTATTCTGCTGTGACTGTAAAAAGTTGTGTGTTAAAGAGATTGCTAATTGTCCAGATAAACAAAAGTCCTCTCATGGAAAAATTAATAGTTTCAGATTTTAGCAAAAAAAGTGCATCATTATTAAACTTAAATTACTGAATGTTCAAAGATTTTTTTAACATGATCAGCATCTCTTGAGCATTGATTTGATATTGTTTCTTCTACATCAAATTCAGTCAGGATGGTAGTTCAACTATATGTTGTTGGATTAAATAATACCACTATATGTCAGGAGAATAAACTAATTGCAAACTCTATCGTTTTAATACCATTTTTGAGAGTAAAACACAGTGAATCTCCCAATAATTGAGGTGCATGTATTAAAGAGCTTCATGTCCTTCTATAGTCTGTCTGCAGGTTGCATGATGTGCCTGTTATAGAGAGGTGCTTGTTAGGAAAGGTTTTATGTGCTTGCACATTGTTCAGGTTTTAACCATGTTGTGTTACCAGAAAGTGTGACATGCAGCACTGAAGGAAAAGCATAGGTCAGTGAATAAATACAAAGTATTTACCAGAGTATATACATACCATTTAACCAGTGGATGTATATTTAATATGTTCCACACACTGTTCAGTTACTAAAGAATGCAATCAGAGCTATGTCAACTTCAGAAAAAAAGCCCAATACCAATAAACAGCTCTGGCCTGCGGCAGGAACAAAGAAGTAGGTGCGAGTCACATTGTTATTAATCTTTTAGACTGCTTTCAGTGACACAGATTACTTTCAAAATTTAAATGGATTGTTCCTTACTTTAAATTGACTGTATTAACCTTTCCCTTCACAAAATTTCATCAAAATCTGTTAAAAATTGGTATAATGTAAGACCAAAAAAAAATTTAATTACATGTTTCTCAGGCACTGCCTTGTTATTTTAAAACCTGCCACGACAAACAGTTTTTAACGCAAGTATCATATGATAAACTGGTGATGTGCACGATCGCTACTAAAAAAAAAAATCTATGACTCCCGCGACGATCAGATTCCCTCTGAAAGATAGTTGGGCCATTTTTACCAACGCACATACTTCAAAAACATTGATAATTTCTCTAAAACTTTTGACCAGTTAGACAGCTTACATCATTTATGTGGACTTTTTTCTTTAACGGTTGCTAATAGGCACCAATGTTCATAGCTGACAATGTGTCAATAAGCTCAGTTTCTGTAAAAAAAGTATACTTATCTTTAAATAAACACTTGAAATCTGTCTACTTTTCGTGTGATAGAATTCAGATGTAAAAATTTGTCTCACATAGAGAAATTGTTTGAGTACTTTCCTTATTAACTCAGATGACTATTAGTCATCTGAGCTATAGTCATGGTTCATTGTCCTTTGTCTGTGCTTCCGTCCGTCCGTTAGTCTGTTAGACTGGCATGGTTTGAAACCGTAAGATCTACAAATCCAAAATTCGGCATACTCTTGGATGTCCTCAAGATCTCCTACCATACCAAAAACTGGGTCACTGTGACTTGTTCCTGTGAGAAATTGTTCCATTTAAAACCTATTACAATGGAACCTCTCTTAGTGGGCACTTCTATAAAGTGGGCACCTCTATAAAGTGGGCACTTTTGGCCAGTCACATTTTTTTCTTTTCTTTATTAAGTTTAGCAAATGTGGGCACATCAATATTCTGTAAAGTGGGCACAATTATGGAGCTAATGATGGCACTTCATCAGTTTTCCCAGTCGAAGTGTCTTCCTGTTTAAACTTTAGGGGCTTTATTTATTGTGAATTTTTAAATATTAGAAATCAGAATAAAAAGATTGTGGATGCATTTTAAGTCAAACTTTTCATCTCAATCCTTCCATCATTGACATGTGGTGCATCTGCCAATAGGGGAAGTTTTCTTTTGATTTTTGGGTCACTAGGTCAAAGGTTAAGGTCACAGGGCCCATCCATTCACAAATTATTTTATGGATGATAACTCCAGTTTGGGTAGACAGGTTGGCTTCAAACTGATCACAGGACCAATATTTTGGAAAACCTCATAAACATATATCCTTATTATGTTTTGACGAGACAGTGATAAAATGGAGCTCTTCTGTATCAGTGCGTCTCGTTAACTGTTCTTAGAGGCTTACTTATGATGAGGTATTAGCTGATATATTGTAATTAGCAAAACATATAAAATATTATTGAAATCATAAAAAGCAGTCATCTTATGTTTTAATATATTAATAATTATTTTATCATCAATATTATTATTATTATATGTACATAGCAGTTCTAGAATATGAAAAATTATTTCACATTATTGGTATGTAATAAGCCCCTCCCCCCCCCCCCCCCTTACACATTGACTACATTCTGTGAATGACGACAGCATATGCACAGACAGTTATGTATCAGCACTTGAAAATGATAAGTATCTCCTTCAGGAAAGTCAATAAAAGTGTATTTGTCAGAATAGAATCAGATATCTGATTGCCAAATACTCACGCCAGCTTGTCTAAAATGCAGTTATTCTCACTTTGAGGATCTACAGGCACTGAAAAGATATTGCAACTATGGACTTCAACCATGTGTTCTCGACCAGTGCACCACCGTTCCATGGCATCTTTCCTGATATCCATGGCAACGCAGGCTCTATTTTTGCCCATTGACATAGCCTGCTCATCATGGAGAATGCAGCGACATGGGGTACCATCACAGAGCCATGAACCCTTACTCGCTCTGAATGCCAGGCAGGGGCTTGTTGGTAAAATCCTTCACCAAGGTCTAATTTGTATGCCTATGTGGACAGAGACTAGGCCAGTATGTTACATTATGATGATGTGGGATGGGTGATGCCAGCAGCGCACCACTGTAGGCAGGTTGGTTGGCACACCTATGTTAATTAAGGAGCTACTGTACATAATCTATGGCGGGCCTCCTGAGAAGGGAAAACTGAGTGGAGCACCAACCCCGTTGAGCCCTAGTGGTCAGGGCCATGTTATTGTAGACTCAGTTGACCTGTCCACTTCTTCGCATTTACGATAGCAGGTGGCCATCTTGAAAAAGACATGCTAGGGCTGGCTAATTTACTCAGGAGAATGCTGGAGCCAGGTCGAGGCCGAGCTTCAGCGGAGCCCTGTTACTGTGTGTGTTCCTGTACGTGTTTACATGTTCTGTAGTGATTACGCAGCACATGTGATCCAGCACAATACAGCAAAGGACCAGCCGTGGCGGTGATGGAATATCAGCAAAAAGCATCCACGAATTCTCAATATTCAGTAGGACTGTCAGTGCATTTACTGAGCTGAATGACAGTGACTTGTACAGGCTATTAATGGCCGGATGACAAAAGCAGTTTCCTTGCCTCACAAAATGACTGTAATTGCTGCTGACACAAGTTGAACTGGATTGTCTCAAGAAAACCAGTCCCACCAGGGGGATAAATCACCACAATGACTCCACATTTAGTATACACAGCAGAATTTTGTCAAATGGTAACGTGTTCAGACTAATGTAGCTTTGTGGCTACTACTTGACTGGTAGCAGTGTTTTGTGGAGATTAAACACAACAACCAACAAAAACCACAAGGGTTTGGAGTATTATCTTCTGTAGCAGCATCTACAACTGGGTGCTCAATATGAACCGTGGATAAGGGGTAGCCACTGACTGCAGACTGTCGTTCATTGTAAATATTGTGGAGACAGATGATTTGACTGTTGCATCAGGGGTTTGCTACTCTAATGTTAATGTAATACATTGCATACATACAAACACTGGTGATCCTCAATATATTTAAATCAGTCACCATAACAACAGGTAGAGGTCATTGAGGTCAGAGGCTTTCTTCTGGCCCAAGAAAAAAAAAGCATAAGGTGAGAGCGGCAAGTACAACAGGGTTCATGATCATCGTGAATCAAAGTTCAATTTCTGGTGTCCTTAAAAATGTGACAAACAGCACATGATGGACTTAGATTGTGGATGTGGGCAACCACGTGTCATTATCTGTGAGTAAATAGGAACACTGGTACCGGGAATGCCTGGCTGAAGCAGTCATGGTCACTAGGTATGCTGTGGGTCACTGGGTAAGTTATATAGGGTGTGCCTCTTGTTATCAAAGCATGCTGCAGCCATGTGGAGTTCCAGCGTGAAACATGATACTCAGAGGTGACCAATCAGCTACACCTTGGACTCTCTGTTCATCTCGAAGCACTTAGTGTCCACTACTAATCCAGTTGTACCTGGGGTCACAGATCACCTGTGACTGGTCAGTGAATTTCTGCAGTTAACTTGTGTACAGTGGTAGCTTGGTACATTCAGAAAGGACTCCATATTACAGGTGTGCCAGTTATCCATCAAAGCCCCTTAATCTAGGTGTGGACCATACACCAGGAGCTGAGGTATTGATGCCAGGTGACTTGTGGCCCTGGTGGGAGTGCTGACTAGGCATTTATCAAATTCACAATGGTTACTATGTGAACAGCACAGTTCCAGGTGGAACCACTGAAGCATAAAGCAAGGGGTCTTTGTGGTAAATCTTGACTGAGTGGGAGCAAACCTCTGTGGTTTTGTCACCTACAAGATTAAAACTGATTGCTTTTTACAGGGTACACTAATTGACAACTCTTGCCAGAGCAAAGTTGACATTAATTAAGTGTAAATCGGTCACACTTAAAATCCCAACAGGCAGGGGTGTGTTCATGGTTGGATATTAGGTCTGTGTAAAATCTCAGCAGTCACAGTTGTGCTTTGTTGGCAACATTGAATCACAGCATCTTTCATACCTACCTGACCTTGTCCAAGTGGGAACAAGCGGACCTAAAACCCGGACCCAGTGAGTCAGGTTTCCACTCAAATACCCTTCTAGTGTACTAGTGCACAAACAAGGCATCACAGGACAGAGGCACTGGAGGGGGCCCCACTATCAATAAGCGGGACCAGTCATTTCCGGGCTTAAAACACGTGTATACAGGATTGCACGGACCACTTTGATCAGCAATAGCTTCCCTGTTTGGACACACTTCATTCACCTGTCTTTGAACTTTGAGGAACACATTTGGAGATTCACTGATTACCAGATCTGCAGTACTTTCAAGGTAAGATCATTTATTTTCTTTTAAATACTTCTTTAAATTCTGTTTAAACAAAGACAATGCAGATATGATAATCTTTTCAGAACACTATAGTGGCCTGAGTACATTTTCAAGGAGGCAGTTAATTTTACCGCCTTTTCAGAGATATAACATAGAGTAATGGGCCATACATACATGCTCCTTGATATAGTCAGTTTTCCATATAAAGTGATAGGTCTGTTAGATCTTGACAATGTTATTGTGTCTTTGTTCATCATCACATGTGTAAGTTTCAGTGGTTTGTACAGGTTGATCAGTGATAAGCTACGTTAACATATTGGTATAATGCAATGAATTTTTACTACTGTTCAAATTTTTAATTACTGTTTCATTTTAAGAAGTGAGTATAGAATCCGGTCTACATGGACGAGGTTATGGGTGTATACAGACGTAATTATGTTTAGGATTAATGTAATGGAGAAGTAAGAGGCATGTCGATGTCATATCATCAGCCATGTAATGGCTTATGTTGATACATACTATAATGTGAGACGGTCCAGTCAGTTTAGACCCATCTTTGAAATGAAGACTGGATTCTATACTTGGGCCTATATAAATTGTTCTGCTGAAAATTCCCCAGCTCTACTGCTCTTATTATGGTTCTATATTAACTTTTATGAAGGTTTAGCCCACTGTATTTTTTATATCCAACATGTACATGAAGCTGCTGTCCTGTTACTCCAGTCATGATCTTTGTTTGATTCTACTTAAAAAAATGACCCACCATTGTTTTATCTGTGCTGATAACTTCCTTAATGTATTTGAGTTTGTGTTTGGCGGGGGAATTATTAATAATAATAAAGAACAATATGCTTGACATCTTGGTTTTCCACTCATTTTTTTTTTTCATGGAAAAAAAAGCTCACATGGTTTTAGTGGTTTCAGAACAAAAGATACTGGTATCATGCCTGAAGGGTGTCACTGTTAATGGTTCACTTGTTTAAAAGTGATTATTGCTTGTTAACGTCAGTCTAATAAGAGCATGTAATATACATACATCAACTCAAATGAGACAAGTTCACATACTGTTGAAGTATTTTGGCTTTTTTTGGTTGATTTGTGGTTATGTATGTTAAGGTCACCTATTACCCATACATACTTGATTGGTGTGTCAGTGTAATATCTAAACCTTTGTTCCAGTGAGAATTTCATGATTACTTCAAAAACCAATTCACAGCATTCTAAATGGAGGTGTAATGTACCATGACTGAATTAAATCAGATATGTGCTACCACAAAGAAAATTTAATGAACAGTTCAAATTTTTCAAGTTCCTTATCAGTGACTCCTAGAACCCTTGGTTGGTTAAGGACTGGTTAATAAAATATGACCAGTGACAGTTTACCTTAAATGTTTGAGGTGTTTGCCAAGAATTTTCATTTATGCTTACACCAGTGTGCTGTTCACACAAATTAGGTCACTAATAAATTCAGGCAGGTATAATACTGAATGCAATCACGCTTGCATTACCAACCAATTTAAACATTCCTGTGGGGCTATTGCCGTGTGCACACAAACACGTGACTTTGACAAGAATCACAAGGGCATTCTGATCCAGTGCATATGGAGGTGTGACACATTTTGGGTTTATTTGAGTATGATATTAAATAGAGGGGAAGTCTCGTTTTAATGATTTTGCCACCAGGTTCATTATACATGCCCTGTGTCTTCATTTCCTATCAGGCCTATGGCATTGGTTTAAACTAGTAACCTTTGCAGCTGTCAGACCCAATAATAACAAGACAGAATCAAACAGTGTTTGCCGACAAAAGATTTTGAAATATTTCTGATTTTGCTTTAGCACAAGTCCTAGATGTCAATTGAAGAACACCCTAATCAGTAATGACAGCTCAAGGTCATGAGTGGAAATACTTCCCTTGTTGTATTGCCAAATTTAAAGGGATCACAGGAATTTTAAAGATGTCTGACCTCCTAAAATGAATTCTACCTAATCATTTACCTGTCTTTTATCCTCAAAGATTTCATGACAAAATATTTAATTAAGTCCAGACCTGTATGTTTAGGAATTTTTCAGAGATTTTATCAAAACACTGTATACATTAATATGAAACACTTCAGCATGAAAAGCTCCTTGTGCCATTAGAACTATATAACTATATGCATATAATAAAAAATTGGTATCCAAGAGAGATACCAAGGAGTGAATTTGAAAGTGATCATTGTCATTTAAGAAAAAAATTATTTGAAGTTAAATTGATTCCCCCAAAATAAAATTCAAAATAAAACATATGTTATATACATATTATATTGCATCTGTATTATATTGTTTCTGCATCATTTTCTATCTGTATTACTAGTGTTTAATTTATTAAATATGTCACCTACTCATCACAACTGTACATGATGATACACCTGGGTAGAATAAGTATTGCCATTGTTAATTGTGTTCCCTTGTAAGTGAATGAAAGCCAAAAATGATTGCTATCCCTTTTAAAATACACAGTATTGCATGTCAGCGTTTGCTGCATTTTGACAAAATATAACTGACATACAAGAAAACTAGCAGTTTTTGATAACTGGTTGTTGACAGGTAGTTCAGGTTTTACAAATCAAACCATGGTATATGCCAGGATAAGTTAGCCCCCAATAGAGGCTGTGTCATTCAGAAACCACTTCTGTTCAAATATTATGTACATACTTAATTATTCATTGGCTTATATACACCTAGATTCATCGAAGTTAAACTGTGCCTTTTGACCAGGGCTCAAAATGCTATTGATTCAGGCGTTAGAGAGTGTGTAATGCAGCAGTAAATCTGAATTATCATATTCACTTGCATAAAGCAGAGTGAAATGACATGATACAGTGAAAGGTATGGTGAAACATTAATGACATGGTAAATGAAGGTGCAGTATACGAGACAAAACACTGTTTCAGTTGCCTCTTTGACCTTAAACTTTGACCTGCCAGTCAACTTTGCTGTGCACACAAACATGTTGTTGATAAACAAGTTCACACATCCTTCACAAAAGCCTTATAAGAACTTTTCACAATCAAAATTACCTTTAGATCATTAATATATACAGAGACGGAGCCAAATAATCACATAAATTCTTTTTCTAAAGGGAGGGGAATGGGCAGAGGGCACCTGTAAGATTTCCATATTAACTCTCATTATGGGGAGAATTTTGTTAAAATATATCTAAGTAATCCATGGTTGACAGTACTTTACAAAATTCACTGAAACAGGATAACAGACCTGTACTTTTATCTTTGTGTATGCCTAAAATGTGTCGTCTAAAAATGCAGAATGGGGCAACCATGTCCACACCTTTTACATTCAGTTATTTTCAGAAACGTGGTTTGCACATTTTGCCAACTGTTCTGATTGTTCCTAATGTTAACATAAAAAAACTGACATATTACAGGACCAAGTTGGGGTGTTTTCATTCATACAAGAACAGTACATATATATTGTTTGTCAAAAGTAATAACAACACCCCTCCTCTCTTTTTACAGCACACATTTGATCCAAAAAACGTAATTTGAGTTCTGTATATATTTTTATAATTTTTTATCTGAGAGATCAGCTTACTTTCCTTTTACAGTGAACTCTGCTTTACTCTAGTTTATATATTATATTTTTAAACTCAAGATCTGCAGAGCATAATCTTATGTGACATGCAGTCACAGCAAATCACACTGTTCTGACACACCTGTTCATTTTTCTTGCATGATTTCCTTTGAATCCATTTTGTTTTGAAATATAAATCAACAGATACAAGCTGAAAAATTGTGTTATAATATTTTTCTAACTTACTGTGATTATTCTCCAGATTTTCTCATGCTGTTGTTTGTATCTGCAGACCTTACATGACTTACTTGGGAGAGTCAAAAGGCACTGTGGATCATTTTGCATCGCCATGTGACCAACTTGCATGATTTAAAGGGGAGACATTTTTGAGACAGTTCTTTTTTTTTTTTACCATTAACATGTTAAGCCCATTTCATTTTATGTTGAATTTTGAGTCATTATTAATTAAAGAATACACATCATACTAATTGATTCTTTTATGGTGCCATTCATTGGTCAGAACAAGTTTAATTTACCTGGGTTTGTAAAGTTCACAATAAAATGTCCTCTTTATTTTGAATTATGATGGGAAACTCAAACTAAAAAGATTTTTAGATTTTCTTTGGCAAATTTTCTTCTTTCTGTTTTGTTGAACAAAATAATTTTTGCCTAAATTACTTAAATAAATACAATAATAAAAATCTTGATGGGCAGAAGTTGTAGAAGGAAGTTTAATTTTTCTATCTGTTGCAAAATGGCAATACTTTATGTGGGTACATGAATGTATTACATTCATAATGCATAAAATATAACCTTGAAAGGATACAGAGAGTGAATTTGGGCATTCGGCCTGGCATGCATGACTGAAGGTAGAATATATAAATCAAACTGGATTTTACATATAGTGGACACGCTTTGTTGCTTTACATTGGAAATTGACAGATTGGCCACAGGAGTGAGCTTACTTCATTAGAATGTTTATAACTAATCAGTCTTTGAATGTTAATGCTATAGTGATTAAATAATTTTATCTGCAAAGTCCATCATTGATGGGCCTTCACTGGAATAAAAAGTATTAGGGTAGGAGTAAAACACAAGACTTGTTAGGGCTTGATGAACAATTTGTTGATTTGTATGGTGCAGTAGTCCTTGGCTCAGTGAGCTGTAATCAAATTATGTTTGTGTGTTCATGCAGGTAGGCCAAGCATCAGGCGTTCTGGATTGATTGGAAAGGTCCAGGGGGCTTGCAGTATAAGCTGAAGAAACCTTACCATCACCAAGGAGACAGTGGCTTCTACTCAACGAGTCAGCGCCATACTCCACTTTGTAGTGGGCTCCTACACGTGTATTGGCTGTTGTGTGGGAACTGCGCTCTGATTGGCTAGGAGCTAGAAGTGTTATGCACAAAGACTGGCTGGTGTGTGTGACGAACAAAACAAAGCAAGCCCAGCAGTGGAGTGACACATACTTGTGATATACTTCACAGGTATTACTCTTTGTCAGGTAGAAGCAAGTGGAACATAATTTAGACACAGGTACAGTTGACCGACAAGCCCGGTTAGGGAGGTATGTTAAACATTGTTTGAAAGCAAGGAATATGAGGCAAAAATCCAACAAACAGCAAGCTACCAAAGAAGAGGTGGTGTCTATTATGACCAACCTTGAGGTGATCAGTGAGGAAAGCTTTCAGCGCCGTCTGCAAGGTATGGCATCTTGTCAGGATTGTATTAAAGAACGTGCACGTGGCCAGGGCAAGCGCAAGGGACGGCGTGCGCACCGCCCTACTCGCTCAAAACACAATTCTCCCATAGTTATCCGCCTGCAAGACACTATAAAAGTGTCCGTTAAAGGCAGGAGGAAAGGTAAGGTTTCTGATGCAGAATCCTCAGACTCGGGCTCCGAGGAACACCCTGATGGAACTGTCAATCAGCTCTCTACTTGCCCAGTATTAGAGCAGCTTTGCTCAGAGAGGGCGCCAGAAAACATCAGTGCCCTGCTATCAGCAATAGAGAAAGTCCACTCAAAGGAAAAAGTAGATTTTCGAGCCAATTATGATAATTTGCAGGAGTATGTTTATACTGCTAAGGATCCAAGTAGATTAACTTTAAACAACACTCGTTATGGACACAGATCTCAGGGGTGCTCCCAACTGAAGCAGCATGGCCTCGAACTCATATCTGACGCCAACAACGTCCAACTCATATGCAATGATCTCAGCAGCAAAAAATTTAACTACGCCGATAGTTTTGATGACTCTGAAAATGCCTCAACCATATCAAACTCGGAATCTCAGGTGGATTCGGAGATCTCAAGTTCTGATTCACTGCCTGAAGAGCTGTCTCAGGAAGAGGTGGAACACTTAGCTCAGTATACCACAGGATACCCGATTTTGCGTTATAACTGCCCACAACATGAGTGTCCAGAATGCTGTGCTGGCTGGGCCAGCTACTGGAATAACGTAGGTTATTACATGCAGACCAAAGCAGAATTGTCAAACTGGTGCCCTGGATCATCATGCGGAGTAGACACAAAACCAGTTGAAGTTTTGCAAACTGAGGAGAATGATTTGAAACCTGTAAAATGCAAAGTAGTGTCTGTAGCACCAGGAAAAGTAGAAGTTTTCATTGGCGATCTAAAGGAAAATCAACCAAAAAAATCAGGCTGGGCCAACCTCGCTTCTGATGCCAATGCGATTTTCGCAGATCTTGGCGACAATGATGTGAGCTTGGACGTCTACTACCACGCCGATGCTGGGCACGTCCATGCTAACACCAGTGATTGGCTGTATGGAAACACGAGTAATTTTGTATATCATCCCGTGATGTACCCTTCCTTCATGATGCCCACTTATGTGATGCCCATGCCTTTATACACAAGCCCCAAACCAATCATAGTTCCCCGAGATACTCGCTGTTTGGCATCATCTCGACTGTGTATGGTGCCAGCCCATGAGGTCAAAAGTTGTAAGTATATTACGACACTACATTTTGTTAAGTGTACCACAAAATGTACATTTCGTGCAGTATATCATGAAAAGTGCATTTTACCAAACATCATGAAGTGTACAGTTTACTGCAAAGAATTGCACTTCCACATGGAATGAGTAATATGTGCTTATTTGATATTTGAGTTTTGTTTAACTCCAGTTTTCTTACACCAGTCATTCAAATGTTGTCATGTGAGCCTAACAGCAAGCTGTAAAAGAAATGTTTTGTACAAGCATCACCAAGGGCCTTATATTTTGTGTGATTCAGGAAGCACACATCCATTGTAAAATATGTTACAGTGCGTAAAATGTCCCACATTTGCCAGTGTGTGCCATGTGCACACGCAAGCTCACATGTGTGTCCCAGTCCCAGGTCACATACTTGAGTTACGATAATTGTAGTCATAGTAGAGCCAGGTGAGGCCTCGTTGTTTCTTATCACAATCCAGGCCATGCCTGCCATATATCAGGTGTGCCCTTTGGTCAGTGTCACAGGTATGAATGGCTTATCTTCAAAATGTGGTTTTTGCACACGTAGTAGGAACATGTGACTGTGCATATATTTAAGTTATTTTATTTCTAATGTAATGTTGATTTGTGGGTAATAATTATGTTGGTAGGTGTGTTTTTTGTGTGACTGTGTTTGCATGTGTATTTGTCATTACATAAAAGGCAGATGCTGGTGAGGAAAAAAATAGAAAT
The DNA here is from genome assembly GCA_026874595.1 of Sipunculus nudus. Classification (NCBI taxonomy): domain Eukaryota; kingdom Metazoa; phylum Annelida; class Sipuncula; order Golfingiida; family Sipunculidae; genus Sipunculus; species Sipunculus nudus. The sequence continues at coordinate 17,621,724 of CM049307.1, read as the reverse complement.
CACACTGGATGTTGCTGTTGTTATGTCAGGCTTTTTACTGAGAGTAGGACAGAGTACAGCTAAATTAGTACACCCATAGCACGAATTAAATGCATTTATGGTAGTTGTATTGAAATATAAAAAGAGGAAAAATATAACAGATATAAAGTCAGATGCTTGAAAATGAACAGATTGTATGATACCTATGCCTATGTGCAATCAGTCGGTGTCTGTTGGAAGCTTAGGGATTTTAGACTAACAGTTAACATTCAGATACCTTTAGAAATGTCCAAATGTTTATTGGGTCATTCATATGTGACTTCTACTGGTGAAAAAGGAACATCAGCTTATAATAGAAGTTGCCATCTGAAGCAACAACAGATTACCATACAGCCGACACATATGATAGTGATTGTACTGGGGTTGATGGTCAGCACTCTAGTATTTCTTCCATATAGATAAAATAATTATTTTGGAAAATTATATTCATTTCCTCAGGGAAAAAAATTTGAACTACAAATGTGGAGATAGAATATATTACAGGTACCTAGGACTGCAGTATGATTTTCAGGTCAGTTGACATTAAATAAGAAAATAAGTACCAACATCAGATGTCACTGATAATCCGTTGGGGTATTATTTATTATTATATATAAATCATCAAGTTTCCTAGCTTGATAATATTCATTATCAATTAAATAATCCATATTAGTAGTGATAACAAGCACAATTAAATATGATTTATCAGTAATAACTCATTTAAAAAATAATATCTCCAATAGTGAGTATGAAATTCAGCAGTAAGACAGAAACAGTGAACAAAATCCTCTATTTGCCAAAATTGGCAAATTCATGTACCGTTTTGTTAAATCTGTAATATACATTTATTTAAACAGGTCTTGTCACTTGTGTAGGAAACATGCCAGTACTGATGATCAAATATAGACTGGGTCACAATAGGATGATAAGGGCTTAAAATCACCCAGTTAATAAAGTCATCCAATATTTGTGTCAACATAGACAATATTTGCCCGTAGATAATAAGAACTAAATAATATACTTTTTTAGTGATAATGGTATGTTGTCATGATGAGTAATACAGGAGCAGCATTTCTGGATTTGAAGCCAGTTGTTATTCCTTGTGATCCACTTCCATTGGCTGAGTGCATTAAAGCTCTGTCCATTTAATGGACCAGCAAGATCATCCTTTGGTTGGTTGGGCTTTTTTTGTCTTTTATTTGTGACCTACTGACCTAAAACTGCCCAGAGACAAAGAATGGTGCTGCCCATGACCTGTTAATATCTGTAGGACCTTTTATTTGTGGCCAGCAGCATCCCATAAAGAGTTGGGCGGAAAATGGGTCAGGTTCGATCTGGTACTCCGCCTTTGTTAAGTCCTGTCACCGAGTGACGTGACTTCAGAAACAAGACACTTTACTTGGTAATGCTCGTCCATGTCCAAGATGTTTACTTGATTTCCAAGTCCCTGCTTTTCCTGCCCGCCATTGCTGACGAAATTAAAAGGTTGACTGGACACAGTTGCCCCAGTACTGGGATGGAGAGGGTCTGGGAATGGTGAGATGGTGGCAGAAGTGGGATGGTGTCCAGGAGAGTCTGTTCTTGCTGCTCCCTGGTGATGTTCTATCAGGAGTACTTGTAAAATGAGGACAGACTATGTGCTGTGATGATTTGGCCAAGTTCTTGCCAGCTCAGTATTGATTTTTGTAGAAGGGTACTGCACAGAACCTGCTGTTCTACCAGTTGGATATCAGAAATATGTAAAGCTCTTGTCTCCATCACATCCCTTTCATCTGTAAACCATACTGTAACCTATTCTAATCATTATTATACTCAGAACAAAAACTGTTTCAATAAGGATAGTGTATAATGCCACAGATAAACACAAAACTTGCCCAAAGTTTTGTCACCATATATCACAGAACACACCCTGTAAAATGGTACTGGATGTCACAAAACACATTAAGAGAAAAGGCCATGGGACATCACAGAACACACCCATAGAAAATGTCAAGGACATCACAAAACTTACCAAGAGAAAATGTAATTGAGCACCACAGAACACACCCAGAGAAAATGTTACAGGACACTACTAAAAAACCCTGAGAGAAAATGCCATGGGATATCAAATAAAAAACCAAAAGATGAAAAGACAAAATGTCAAAATTAGCTATATGGGCAAAATTCACTGTTTAATATGTTAAATTCATTTTTTTTTTGTGTTTGCCGAATGAATCTCCAACAGCTTAAGTAAGGAAGGACGCCTTGTCCAGCATATGACAGTGTATGTTCATCTATACATTTGTGTGATTTCTGTATTTTTACAATTCGGGCAATAAGGTGTAATTATTAGTGGCTATAATAGAGCCAGATTAAAGGCCAGCATACACCTTGCGACCCAACTCAACTCAACAGGTCAAAAACTGTTTTGTTGAGTTAAGTTGAGTCGCGTCGCAAAGTGTATGCGCGTCAACGACCCGACTCAACCAGAGTCGGCACAAGTCGGCGTCAGTTTTTGGTTTCTGGCAGTGTCAGAAAAAAAGTGTCCAGTTGAGTCGCGTCGTTCAGAAGTACAGTCAGCAACCAATCACATCTACGTCTGTGATCACATGAGTACCTCGGTCATGTGATCTTTTTGGCCAAAATCGTATGGTGCAGAGAAAGACAGCAATACATTACATGAGCACTATGCCCACATTATATATGAATATAGATCTGTATAGCCAATGTCACCAGTACAATGTCAGCATAATATCAATATGCTTCATGTTCACGGATGTAGAATATATAGTGTATATCTAAGGACATCGAATACTATTTTATAGACTAAAATTATATCAAACTAAGCTAAATTAATTCAGCAATGCGATGAGAAGAATTGAAAGGGCGACATACAGATACATACATATATACTGAAAAATAATATGACATGTATTAATGACTTTGCTTTCATATGTCACAAGCTTGTCACCATTTTTGTTGATTTGAATGTACCGCCTCTGCTGTCGATCCAGTTGAGTTGAGTCGGGTCGTTATGTGTATGCACCCCAGTTTTCGTCAGTCTGCAGGGTCAAAAACTGGAAGAAACTGTAGAAAACTTGAGGAAACCTGTTCAGTCGGGCCCAGTTTAGTTGAGTTGAGTTGGGTCACAACGTGTATGCCGGCCTTTAGACTAGATGTACATTTATAGGTGGTATATGGGGTGACAATGAGTGACCTGATGTCACCTGTCTGCCGGACATTCTTTGTTCTTTGCTTTAGTGCACTTGTAATGACACCAGACTGGCAGGGGTGTCAAACTGTGGGTCCCCTAAGGTATGGTGAGGTCAAACTCATCAATCATGGTTTGTGATCTGAACAATAGGAGGGAAGAGGAAGGGGGGGGGTCCTTACAGTGGACAAAGGTCAGTGTTAGGCCATGCAGGCACAGACAATACAACCAATTGATTCCAACATGATGCTGATCTGTCCACCATATTTTGAAGTGTAAGCTCTTTTTATTTGATTGAAGATAAAATGCTCAATACTTATATTGCATTACTACATTTAAACTCCATATGTCATAAAGTAATAGGATTCACTGCACAGATATATATGAGTTTTTTTCATTAGTTTTTCAGTACAATAAAATTTCAAAAATATATGCATGTACATTAATGATTTATTGTGTCTAAGTAAATGAGAAAGATATAGGGAACCAAAGATTTCTTTTATTGTTTAAATAGTTTTTTTTTAGTCCTGTACAAAATCAGCATAATTAATAAAATATATTACTGCTTTGTCTTGGGAAAACAACCTGGGGTTGATTTTTGTATTTATTCAAGCTGAATGTAAATGAGGGTCTGGGCAGGGTTGGAATCTGCTAGTTCATGCTCCCCACTCTGGTATAAGCTGATGTGAGACAAACATGTCACCACATTTGGCACTCTAACTTCACCCCTTGGTGACCCTGGCTGACCTTTCTCTGTTGAAATGATTTGTGTGTCAGTTAGATGGCCCTTGTCCACACAGTAAAACTTCTGACACAGACAAAATAGGATATGCCTGGGAGTTCTCAGGGGGGACTTTGACCTGTAATACTTGGAACATGATGGATTTATGTCTTTTGTTGGATCAGTTGTACTGCCTGTGATTCATTTGGCAGTTACTTCATTACCCCATCACTGTCCTTTATGACATCACTGGATGGGTGATATCTGAGGTTTATATACAGTCATGTTTGGATATTTAGGTTTAAAGGTGAATATTTGTAAAAAAATTATTAATATCAAAGATTTAATTAAGTTAACATTTCATGAATATTAGCAGTTGAAGGTTAGTGTATCTGAACAACTAATGCAGAGATCACCATAATTGTTTGCATGGATATTGATCATGGAGTGTTTCATGAGTTTCCGCAGCCTGGGTGAGCCACCTCTATTTTTTTTATTTTTTACAAACTTTTTTCTCTATTTTTGAGACCTTAAAAAATGTGGACATCTGTTAACAGGGCACAAATCTAGAGACTGGACCTAGAATCTTCATTCTTGACATTCTGAGAGGCCTATGAAAAGTCTCCATGTAAACATGAAGATAGGTCTCTGTTACCCATATCCTTTGAGCTATTAGGCCCAAAAGTACCCCCCCCCCCCCAGAATAGTAAAAAATTTCATAAAAAACTTCAATATCTGATTAACTACATCACTGATAGTCATGATTTTTGGCATACATATTGATCATGAGATGTTTCATCAGATTCTACAGACTGGTGGCGCCACCTGTATTTTTCGATTTTTTACAATTTTTTCTCTATTTTTGAGACCTTTAAGGATGTAGTTATCTGTCAACAGGGTTCAAATTGGACCTAGAATCTTCATTCTTGACACACAGGGAGACCTATGAAAAGTCTCCATGGAAACCTGAAATTAGGTCTCTGTTACCCATATCCTTTGAGCTATGGCACTCCAAAGTACAGCTCAGAATAATGGAAAATTTGATACAAAAGCTGAAGTATCTGAACAACTAATGCAGAGATCACCATAATTGTTTGTATGGATATTGATCATGGAGTGTTTCATCAGTTTCTGCAGCCTGGTGGCACCACCTGTATTTGTTTAGGCTTTTTTTTCGAATTTTTTTCTCAATTTTTGAGACCTTTAAAGATATGAACATCTGTTAACATGCCACAAATCATAACAACTGGACCTAGAATCTTCATTCTTTACACACAGGGAGACCCATGAAAAATCTCCATGAAAACCTGAAATTAGGTCTCTGTTACCCATATCCATTAAGCTGTATGGCTCCAAAATACCCCCCAGAATAATGAAAAATTTGATACTAAAACTGCAGTATCTCAATAACTACAACAGTGGTGCTCATGATTTTTGGCATACATATTGATCATAACATGTTCCATCAGTTTTAGCAGACTGGGTGTGCCACCTCTATTTTTTTCAAATTGTTACGAATAATTTTCTCTATTTTTGACACCTTTAAAGATGTGGTTATCTGTCAACAGGGTACAAATTGTAACAACTGGACCTAGAATCTTCATTCTTGTCATGCAAGGAGGCCTATGAAAAGTGTCTGTGTAAACCTGAAATTAGGTCTCTGTCACCCATATCCTTCAAGCTATAGGACTCAAAAGTATCCCTCAGAATAATGGAAAATTTGATACAAAAGCTGAAGTATCTGAACAACTAATCCAGAGACCACCATGCTTCTTTGCATGGATATTGACCATTAAGTGTTTTCATTAGTTTCTGCAGACTGGTGGAGCCACCTGTATTTTTTTTAAAGTTTACTCATTTTTTCTCTATTTTTGAGATATATTAATACAGACACAATCTCAGCCTGTTGGTTAATCTGTTTGATGCTTCAATTGAATGGTTAAATACTACCATTCAGATGATAAAATTTCCTTTTGCAAATCTCTTCCAAGTCAGCTGAGCGTCATGACCCATGAGGTCACTTGTTTTTTTTAGACTGATGGTCGAAAACAGGTACAATGCAATAAAGTCCTGCTTTGTTTGGATATCTTTTGGAAACACATTTTTTCTTTCTTTTTTTTAATGCTCTGTTGTCATCACCAGTCATGATATTATAAAAATAGTTTACATCATGGGGTAAGACTCCATCAACCAGAACAGCTGGAAAAAGGTGCAGGTTTTCTGTAATTCAAGCTTTGACCACAGTCAATGGATCAGCCATTTTGGTGTCATGTTTGTATACCCTGGTTTACAAGGTTGCAATGTAAGCAGTGCAGCATTCTTGTAAACAAGGGACAGTTTTGTATGAAAGGGCAATTTGTGCACACTCGGCACATCAGCATCAGGAAAAAATGTGATGGATGCTAGGGTGATGTACAGAATTCCGGTCCTTTTGTCATTGTTGATCAGTGTAACTAGGACACCTGTCTAGTTTGGGCTCAGCAGCCCTGGTCTGATTGGTGAAGTTAAAATTTACATCACAAGGGCAAGGTCATAGCAAATGTATGGGTTCTCATAGGTCATGATTTTTATATTGGAGAGTATCTCTGGTGATATATGTATGTTTTGTGGGAGAACAAAAGTAAACTGTGTTGTGTTATGTTGTGTCTGTGGTGAATATATGATACAGGTTTAGGAGATCATATATATATATGAGAGAGAGAGAGAGAGAGAGAGAGAGAGAGAGAGAAGGTTTGAACTGTTTGATCTGTATATGACCTTGATTGAGCAGTGAAAGACATTTTAGAGTGAAAATTTTAATGTTTGAATATAAATCAGTATTGTGTATATATATATATATATATATATATATATATATATATATATATATATATATATATATATATATAGACCTTAACAGTTCTAATAATAAAAATAAATTAAATCTTTGTCATTAAAAACCATATCACTGGTTGTCTCACTGTAAAGTGTCTGAGAGTGTAAGCCCAGAGTGTAAGCCCATTATGGTCAATGTCAGTTGCATCAACAGTTCAGCTGACTCTCACATTATTTCACACAAATTACATCTACAGGTCACCTGACTTTCAGATTCATTGTGGTCTTAAAGGTAACACCATCCGTCATTTAGAGTAAAATGAGCAGTATTGTAAATGTAAATTATATCAATAGTCATATTGGATGTTACAGTATTTTGAGTAAAACAACTTGTAATCATTGTAATGTAAAATATAACAGCATGATGCCAATTTAGCAAGCTTGATATCTGGCTGAAAACCAGTTCTGATCATGCATATCATGTGATATTTAATTGTGCCTTTGATTTACAGTTACTGCCAGCCAACCCCCTCAGAGACCATGGATCCCATTGGCTCATCCAGAGCGAAGTCGACCAATAGGTAAGTCTCTCACTTTTTATGGGTTCCTTGGCTGTCAGTCCATGATAAACTTACCTACATCTGTTGTAGGTCAATAATTCAAGGTTAATATCACCACTGTGAAACAGAGCTAATCAGCTCAAGCTATATGCCACAATGAGCTTTATTCACTTTTGAAAGCACTTGTTAACTAATCCTCTCACGCACATAAAGTAGATTTTGTTACTTTCTTGCAGGAACAAGTTTGCATTACTGTTACCTTATTATGGAAAAACGAAAAGGGAAAATCATTTGGAACCAAATTTATTATTATCTTAGGTTTTGAAAAGATGCTGTGTCAGTTTATATTCATGCTAATTTATACACTCAGTATTTTTATGAACAAGATGTAACACATGAATACTGGCCACCTTAACTTATAATCAAATCCCAACAGATATCATTTTAATACACAGAAGTTATGTCACAGATAACTGAATTAAAAACTAATGACATTTACACTGATAAACTTGTTGCTCTTATCTTGATAGACCAGTATCAGAAATGTATTCTCAAACACCTGGTTTAAGAATTAAATAAAAATTAGACACTTCACAGTATCAGCCTACTCTTAAATGGTTTATGTGGGCGTGAATGATTTGACAAACAATGAACCAATATCATTTGAAATCTATTATTTTTAGCTCGGCTGACTGTAAAGCATCTGAGGTATAGTGATAACTCTTTGGACGTCATCTGTCCGGCCATCTAGCCGTCTGTCCATTTACAGGGCACAAATGGTAACCACTGGACCTGGAATCTTCTAACTTTATATCCAGAGAGTTCCATGAAAAATCTCCTTGGAAACCTGGAATTAGATCCTTGTTACCCATATTCTTCAAGCTATGGGGCTCCGAAGTACCCCCCAGAATAATGAAAAATTTGATACAAAAGCTCAAGTATCTGAACAGCTAATGCATTGATCACCATGATTCTTTGCATGGATATTGATCATGGAGTGTTTCATCAGTTTCTGCTAACAGGTGGTGCCACCTTTATTTTATAATTTTTTACAATTTTTTTCTCAATTTTTGAGACCTTAAAAGATGCGGTCATCTGTTAACAGGGCACAAAATGGTAATAACTGGACCTAGGATATTCTGTCTTGACATGCAGGGAGGCCTATGAAAAGTCTCCTAGGAAACCTAAAATTAGGTCTCCATTACCCAAAACCTGTGAGCTATGGGGCTTCCAAGTACCCCACAGAATAATAGAAAATTTGATACAAAAGCTCAAATATCTGAACAACTAATGCATTGATCACCATTATTTTTTTGCATGGATATTACCGTAAAATCTCTACTTAAAACGGCGGTTTAATAAAGAAATTCAAACTCTTGAAATCAGGTTGTTTTCTTAAAGCACTGTGGTTTAAACTAGAAGGGTTGCCTGAATACCTTCCTAAAGCCGCTATCACATATAGCCTACGGGGCCCGTACGGTGAGTAAAATGTGCATTTTTGGCTAAATTTGCATGGTGCCCGCAAGGTACCCATACGATTTTAATGGACGCCGGTTCAAGTGTTACCCGCCGTACAGGCGCTGTGGTGCTGAGCTGGCTGCGCTTAATTCTCCCGGCGTTTTCAACTCACCGTAAGCCCGTAGACAGGCCGTACAGAAGCCGTAGAAAGCCCGTGCGGTCGCCTTGCGGGCACCGCATGGTATCCGCACGGCACCCGTACGGTTTTCCGGGTAATTTTCTCGACAATATTTGTACGGGCGCCTTGCGGTGTCTGCCATTGCCGTACAGGCACCGTGCCATGGCCTTACGGACCCCGCAAGGGCCCTGTGCGACATGTGAAAAGTTAAATGGCTGCCATGCGGGGTCTGCACGGCTCCCTTTCGATGTAAATTTTGCCCTTGCGGTGTCCTCACGGTGCCCTGAATCTGAGCTATAGGATTTATAAATAAAGCAACAGTGGCAACAAATCAAACAAAATCTCTGTGTGCTCTGAACGAGTCAAGTGTTTGGGATGCCAGTTATTCCCTCGCAACGTCTATTTCCTGTGCGCATTGCTGATTTGCAGACACAATTGGATAGACTCCGCCACAATCAGCAGTTTGTGGTTGCCGCGCTCATTTGAGGGGATTTGGACAGGGTACGTGCAGGAAGACGTCAAAGAAGATGTTGGGTGAAACCATGGTTGCAAAGGCGTGTCATGCTCGGGCAGTATGACACATTAATGCATGAATTGATGCGGGAGTCTCATGACGACTTCAAGAATTACATGCGGATGGAAGTGGAAATGTTTCGCGAGATGTTGGCCAGGGTCACGCCAAGAATAACCAAGAGCGATGATAGGAGACCTCCCATGCGTCCTGGTGTTAAACTTGCAGTGACTATATGTTTTCTGGCAACTGGCAACTTGTATGTTAGTCTCTCATATGACTTCCGTGTCACAGCTAACACCATATGTTTGTTTGTGCCAGAAGTATGCGAAGCCATAGTGGAAGAGTACAAGAAGGAGCAATTCTCGACACCATCTGAACCTGACGAATGGAGACGAGTGGCCGATAAGTTCGGGAATCGATGGAACTTCCCACACTGCTGTGGCGCTATTGATGGGAAGCATGTTGCTTTGTGGAAGCCAAACCATGCTGGAAGCCTCTACTACAATTATGAGGGCTTCCATTCTATTCTGATGCTGGCGCTGGTAGACGCGGACTATAAATTCCTCTGGGTGAACGTCGGGGTTGAAGGATCAAACTTGGATGCTGGTGTGTTTCAAGCTGTAACCTGGAGACCACCTTGTGGGAGGGCTGCCTGGGATTTCCAGAACCTGATCCCCTTCCGAACGATGATAGGGACACCCCTTACTTCTTGGTAGGAGATGATGCTTTCCCACTGCGAAAGTATCTTCAGAAACCCTTCCCCATCCGGCAGATGACTCACCGGCAACTGATCCTGAACTACCGACTGTCATGTGCCCGACGCGTGGTCGAGAATGCTTTCGGAATTTAAGCTTCCAGATTCCGGTAGGTATTGCTTAAAATATGTTTTGCTGTTTTCTGGCCCTTTGTTTCTTATCTGCTGGTGCATTTATTTCAATATTATTTAAATTTCCTAAAACTCGAAAACATATTACGATGTAAGAGTTTGATATGATTTTATTAGCCTGTACGCGTTTCGGGCTTAATATTATTTATTTTTTTTTATGTTTAAGGGTCCTGCATACTACCATGCAGGTGCTACCGCACAATGCCACCACAATCACGAAAGCCTACTTATTGCTGCACAACATCATACGCGACCGATACCCTCGGCTTCAGAACGAAGAGCTCGACGAGGAGAGAAATGGCGTATTGTTGCCTGGTTCCTGGAGGGATGCTGGAGTACTCTTTGATTGCGAGTGTGAGTCTGCAACTGGTGTGCGCTCGACACGTGAAGGCTGAGAACTCAGACAATACCTGATGCATTACGTCAACAGTCCTGCTGGAAGTGTTCCGTGGCAGGATGCGTCAATAGAGGCACCAGCAAACTAGAGAATGATGTTCAACTGCTATGGCTACAAATAGTTTTTTGTCTCAAGCACAATTCACTACAGTTCAGTAGTTTGTGATATTTAATTCATTTAAAAGATTTTGCAAAAGTATAACTTCATTGTTATAAATATTATGTTGTTATAATTTTAGATATGAAATCTTAGTTATTGATTTCATGAAAAATTATAAGTTTGCAAGTGTTCTTCAACTGGTGTTTAATAAAATGATGCATCTTAAACCAAAGGAGTTTTATTGAAACTTGAAAATTGATCTGAATAATTATAGCACTCAGGTTTGATACGACAATAAATCTTATATCAATAATGATTTCCAATAATTATATTAAAAATTAAAAGTTAACTAGACATTTCTTGGCACTGCAGGTGCCAGAGTATCCCCAGACATAGTAATCCCCCCCCCCCCTTTAAGAATAGGCCCCCATATCTTCAGCAGCATATACTGACACTTGGCAAGCAACCATGGTTTCTTCCATCTTTCAATCCACAATCTTTTTAAAGATGTTGGTCCTGTGACCTTGACCTTTGACCTCATGACCCCAAAATCAATTGGGGTCTTGCTTTTTCAATGGGACATATAAAAGTCAAGTTTGAAATCCATACATCAATAAAAGCAGGAATTATCATCCAGAAACTAATTTTTGGACAGATGGCTCCTGTGACCTTCACCTTTCACCTTGTGACCCCAAAATGGATATGGATCATCCACTATTGGCAAGTGAGCTATATGTTCAAGATAGAAGATCTGGGATGAAAGTTTGGCTTAAAATGCATCCTTGACCTTGACCTTTGACCTCATGTCCCTAGAACCTATAGGGTTCTAACTTAAGTGGTGGGCCATACATAAGTCAAGTTTGAAATCCATATTGCTATCAACACTGGAGATATCATAAGAGGTGTGTGATTTTCACCATATATGGAAAAATTAAAAGTCAAGGCCACTCTCATGGTAAAGGTCATGACCCAAATTTAGATAGACCTCATCCCATAACCCATCCCTCAACATGTTCATAATATGAAAGCAATCTGTCCATTAGTTTTTGACTTATAATGCTTACAGTACTGTCAAGTGGCAATTATGGGGGTATTAAAAGGCGTAAAAACAAGAAAAGGATAATAGGTGGCGCCACCAGTTTCAGGCATATCACAAGGCTATCTAAGATCTTTAGTCACCTTGATTTTTGGACCAATCTATGCAAGCTTACTTGAGATATTTAAGAATTGTGTTATTTTCAGCAAAAAGGGACCTATTCAAGGTCTAGGTCACTCTCCTAGCAAAGGTCATGACCCTATTTTAAATTGGCTTCGTCCTCTTACCTATATCTATACAAATGTAAAGTTTGAAAAAGATCAGTGAAATATTTTTTGAGTTATCCCGCTCACAACATTTTTCTGCGGCGGCGGGACCGTCGTGAAATCATAGTATTCCGACTTTGTCTGGGGATACAATTATGAAAAATTGAATTGAGTTATATAAGAAACACTTTTGATTGTTATATAAAAAATGATATTGGTCTCTATCCTATTTGACTGTTGACCTGTTTTTCAAGAAGTGTAGGACATTAAATATAATAATTGTAGCTATTCATGGCAAATGCAAAGCTTCTATGAAGGAGATTATGCAAGCAGCGTGGGCAACTGCATGGGTACAGACCATCAGATAGACAAACATACGCACACACACATAATAACAACCACAAATGCTCCAGAGCAACACTAAATACAATGTTCATGGGGTAAAACAAAATATATTTTTAATTTACAAAATTTGAAAAACACAAAAACTAACACGTAGTACTAGGCAAATTGATGTTTTATTCAAGTACACGAAAAGTGTCAATGAGCCATTGTCCAAAATGCACAACAATGTATTTCAGTTGTTGTCATTGTCACACCACTCATCTTCACCTGGACCCTCCAGACTGATGTTTGGGGTATTCAGGGAGAAGGAAGTTTCAGAGGCTTGAGTTGTCACCCCTTCTGTTCCTGATGACACAGCGCTCACTGTTCCACTGTTGTCGACAGGCGAGTTAAGGACCCACATTCCCGGCGCTGTGGACGATTCTGTGTATGCTTGCCTAATGAGACTGGTAGCTGAGGTGGACGCAGAACGTAGTTGTTGTGCCTCTGTGTTCATCTGAAGTAGAACCAAGGAGAGATATTTAATACAAGAAATACTGTATTATACTGGGCAACATTAAATACATGGAAAATAGAAATTATGTATAATCTGAAATCTTTAAACATGACAACCAGAGGTCACTCGCTTGCTGGGAAAAAAACTGACCGAGATTGGAAGACAGATAAATAGAACATGTCATATAGAAGACAAAGAGGAAGAAAATGAGCTATAGTTTATGTAATTCAGGTTTATAGTTTTGGGGATATATGGCCTAAAAATGATATGTTGTAGTGTTTCGAGTAAACTCGCTAAATATGAACAATTATACAAACCTGCATATGCACAGGCTGCGCCTGGGGGGCTTGCGGCATCCAACTAGGCCCTTGGGATTGCTGCAGTGCGTATGCAGGCATCCTCTGCAGTTGTTGTTGTTGACATGCCCGTTGTGGCGTACTGTATGTGTTTAGGGGCTGGAGAGATGGTCGGATAGGTTGCGTCGCTGCCTGAGCCGTGGGTAGTATTACTGGATTTGGTAGGGGCTGGGGATTAGTTTTTGGTTCCCTTGGAATCCACCGCATTGTGGCCTCGAAAGTGTCCCTCTGGTACTGTTGAAAAAGTTCCGAGGGAACCCAATGACAGGTTGACATGAGCCAGTTTCCTCAGGAAGTTCTTTTATCCATCAACTGCTGCAACTCTTGGGATATTGTCTCAAACTTAAACAGAACCAAGCAAAGTGGTGTCAATTTTTTTGGTACGAAATAGTTACGTTTTATGCACGATTTTCTATTGATACGAAATAAAAATATTATAAATTCACCTGTTTCTGAGCCCGTATTTTCTCCTCAGACGATGCGAGGAACTTTGAAAGTATGTCAGCAATTGTCGCATCATTTTTTTTCTGCTCCTTCCTACACTTCCTGATTTCTTGACTTGATCGCTTCGTTCCACTGAACAACGGTGGATCATGAGGTGTAGGTCCATCTGCAGAGGTCCCTGCGACTGGCTCCTCCTCATCATGGACTGCCTCCTCGTTTTTGTGATCACCATCGTCGTCTTCTGAGTTTTGTGACATAGGAATCTGAAAAATAAGACAAGTATTTAGAACCCAGACATTATAGATAACATATGAAGGCAAAAAATGGATGGATATCAACAGGAAAAAGATATAAGGAAACCTAAAATATATTCTGCCGTGGGCATAGTCCTGTGAAAGTAAATGTAACAATTGGTTGTATGTATCGGTATCTATTCAAAGTTTCGGGACTGAAGAGGGGTGCCAAGTCCCCCCCCCCCCCCCCGGCTACGCCATTGAATAATTATTGCATAATTAATAATTATTAAGTACAAAAATTACTCACCGATCCCAAGTCCTCTGTCAGACGAAATGTCATGTGGGGTTCAAGGAAGGCAAACCTCCTTAGGGTCCACTGCTGTAGACATGTAAGTTTTAAGGCACCAGAACCTGACTTGCCCCCTTCACCTTCTTGTGACATGGAGTGATGTCAACGTACGATGTGAGGATGATTATACCGAAGTAACCATTATGAAAATGATTTGAATCTTCTGAGTAATTCAAGAAAATGGAATTTTCATCATAGATTAAGATTTCAAAATATTCCTTTTAGAATTAAAATATACAGTGACTTGAAATGGATCAACAGAATATTTTTTTCCAAAATATAATGGAAAATCAGTGGCAAACAAGAATACGGCACGGCATATAAAATCTGTATAAACACGCATAGGTTCACCTGCCCTTTCTTCTTCCCAAACTTGATGCTTGAGTGACCCTGCAAAAAAGTGTTTTGATGTGTTTAAATAAAATGCCCAAGGAATTTTATAGTGGACAGGAATGGCCGTGTCTCAACCTACGCGTGTTGATTTCTAGAGGATAGCTTGATTGTGTCTTATGTCAAATCATTCCGTAGCGAAAGCTGGTACGGTTTTAAAGGGGGGTTCTTAGTATTTTAACCTCTCGTGGTGTCTCACTTGGGATTTCAGCAAAGTCTGTGTGCGGTTTTAATCAGAAGTGTGGTTTTAAGTGGAGATTTTACAGTATTTGTGAAATGTTTCATCAGTTTCTGCAGACTGGTGGCGCCACCTGTATTTTTTTAAATTTTTTACTATTTTTTCCCGCTGTGTTTGACACCTTTAAAGATGTGGTCATATGTTAACAGGGCACAAATTGTAATGACTGGGCCTAGAATCTTTTTATCTTGACATGCAGGAAAGCCCATGAAAAAGTCTCCTTGAAAACCCGAAATTAGATCTCTGTCACCCATACTTTCCAAGCTATAGGGCTCCGAAGTACCCCCAGAATAATGGAAAATTTGGAACAAAAGCTCTGCTAATGCATTGATCACCATGATTCTTTGCATGCATATGCATCATGGAGTGTATCATCAGTTCCTGCAGGATGGTGATGCCACCTGGACTTTTTCGAATTTTTACGCATTTTTATCTTTATTTTTGAGACCTTCATAGATGTGGTCAACTATTAACAGGGCACAAATCATAACCATTGGACCTGGAATCCTTTTTCTTGACATCCAGGTAGGTCTCTGAAAAATATACTTGGAACCTTAAAATTAGGTCTCTGTTGCCCTTATTTTCCAAGCTATTGGGCTTATAAGCACCCCACGGAATAATTGAAAATTTGATACCAAAGTAGGGCACAAATCATAACCATTGGGTCCAGAATCTTCTAACTTGACACCCTGAGAGTTCCTCAAAAGTTCTCCCCAGAAACCTGAAATTCGGTAACTGTGACTTGTATTCTCAGAGTGCCTAATGAAATCATGTATGTGATATGAGCATTGGATATAATTTGAGCTCTGTGGTTTGATATGAGTGTTTTCATAGCATCTTTTTAATATTCTCTTCAGACTCATGGCTCAAAAATTGTGGAGAATGTTTGGCAGGAGTGTGAGTACTTGTTCCCTGAATAAAATAAAAAAAAAAAAAAACTATGTGGATTTATCTTGGGGTACAATACCTGCTATAAATGTCTATATACTCATGACCAGCATGTCCATTTAATCATAATTTGTTAATCTCTGCACCAGCTGTGTCCTTCACCTTTATATTGAAATCCTAAGTTTTACAGCACTCGAGGGTATTTAGATGAGCCCTTATCTATAGTTGACATTGTTTTAGTAACATGTGAATAGTTTGTGGTAGTACACATTGTACTCAGGAATTTTTGGTGGTCTGCCATGCCACACTGCACTTGATTTTTGGGTGAATATTGTCACGTTCAAAATGTGGTCAGTCAAGGCTGAGCTAACTGGCCAGTTACAGAGTTCCTGTCTCTGGAAATAACTTTTTACCACAATTTCACTTTTCATACTTGAGGAAAAGTTATACTGTCAGACATTATTACATGCATCTTTTCTCCTAAATGTGTAATTCCCAGCAAGACTAAATAGCTAAAATATATATATATATATATATATATATATATATATATATATGTGTGTGTGTGTGTGTGTGTGTGTGTGTGTATGATGATGTTATCTACATACATTATATAGAAATTCCAAATGGGAAAACTAATCAAATCAGTGAGATTAATGGATTTAGAATTTGTGGTTTAAGTGAGCTTGTCCTGGAATATCTCTTTTTTGGTGACAAGGTTGTTTATCATTGTAAGACAACATGAATTACTCCTGGTTAAATTACTGTTTTGGCCATACACACTGGTTTAAACATCTAGCTGAATGCTGCAGAGATTCGTCATAAGCTCCCGGGGCCGTGCTGTGTACATGGTGTCCAATGATCCTCTGTTTCAGGACTCAACAGGCGTGTAATGATAGCACAAAAGGGTTGAGCTGAATACCTGGGTAATTTTTTCCCCATAAATAGATTGCATGCTTCCTGGGATACAAAGCAGATGCCATTGACATTGCCTGTACCTTGGGATGGGGAGAATGTTTTCAGTGGTGATTAGTCTGTGAGAGCAGTATTTATGAGCTGCATAGCTTGCCATATGTAGAGGAAACCTGAAAAAAAAGCTGCAGTAAAATAGATGAGTCCTCAAGTTTTGGAATACATTAGTTTTTGCAGCGTTCAGCACAAAATGGAAATCATGTAGATTTGTTGATGCTGCATCATAATGTTTAACTAGGACAGCAGTATTTACATTTACAGAGTGAATGGTGTACAAGCCTGTGGCTCACCCCATAGTACAGACGCATGTATCTGTTCCTGACAAGGGTAACCCCATTCCTTGATCTCTTGCTGGCATGGAACAAATCCCCTCGCATTGGCACCATCAGTTCTACATACACCAATATACATGATTAAAACTTTTTTTGTGATTTATGTGTATTGAGGAGCAGGGGTAGAAAGCAGCTCACCAAGTAATGAAAAGGGTTTGAAAACATCAGAGGCCTGCAAGTTTGTATTTTAAGGTGTGGGCCTGTTACTTTTGATAGGTTCCCATCCTGTCTGCCTCCATGAAAGCATACTGTGCTCAGGTGTATCGTACATGTGCTATGTCTCCTAAATAAGTTCCTTTCTCGGTGATAAATATGCATTTTTCTGCTGTTTCAGCTATGTGTAAGGTCATTTGTGGAGTTCTCTGTAACATATGCATGGTTTCTTGTATTTTCAGCCATGTGCACAGTTGTGCTACAACCTTCTGTATGATAAAAAAAAATTTTTCTCCTATTTTAACCATGTGTATGGTCATTCACTGAGTTCTCTGTATTATATGCGTGGTTTTCTTGTCTTTTCAGCCATGTACACAGTCATGTGCTACAACGTTCTCTGTGATAAGTACGCCACTCGACAGCTTTACGGGTACTGTCCTTCTTGGGCACTAAGTTGGGAGTATCGAAAAAAAGGGATCATTGAAGAAATACGCCATTATAGTGCTGACATCATTTCTCTTCAGGTATGCTCATACACCATTTTAAATATTTATTTTTCTATTCTGTAAATATCAAGCAGTGCTGAGTCATGGATTATCATTGAAAAATTTTGTGTATTTGACTTTTTCAGCCGGTGGGAAGGGGAGGAGGGATTTGGGGCAAGACAGCCTTAAGCTGTTCAGAAATATGTGGAGTTCATAGTGACAATCCCATGTATAGTGACGTGGCAATCAAAATAGGAGAAGACTCCATTGATAGCCAACATTGAACTCTTTTGTGTGAGTGATCACCTGTAACTCTGACTTTTATCAAGAAAAACGTGAAGGGCTTACCTGTTGGGTAAAACAACAGGATACAATATAATTTGATTTTGTAAGTTTTAATCAAATCAGGTATTAATAGAGGAATTATCCAAAGCAGTTTGAGTGTTCAAATCTATCACCCCATAGGCGTTTCCCCAGTCCCTGATTTGAAGACAGGTGTTCAAAGTAAAGCTACCGTGACATTTGTGGGATAACACTGGCTGCTGCTCCTAACAGAGACATGCGTCAGAGATGGCGTCATTCTGCGTGGTAGGTGTCCTTGCCATACTAAGCTTCCAGGTAATTGTAATTACCTGAACAGGTAGATGGATAGACAATTCAGGTAATCGGATTAAGGGATTGCTGCAGTCTACAGGCTGTGTCAGGTGCTGATCCTGTGTCCTGGCTTGCTGGGATATATTGACCACCTTCAGCTGTGACATGATAAGGGTACAACACAGCCTGCTGGTTAAGTCATACTAGAATATCACTCATCCTTGCATTTAAACAGGTCTGGGTGCCTTCAGCAAGGTTCATCCTGGATGGGTTTTCTGTGGGCAGAGTTCACCAGTTTAGGTAGTAACTGATAGTTTGAGCTGCAACAGACTCTTCGCAAAATTCCCCAAATAATGTCAAGTTCCTCAGAATTTATCAATTTTATGGGGAAACTACAGAAAATATGTGTTTAAGTCATATGACAAGGGTTTGGTGGTTTACATGGCAAGGAATGGACCATGTGAGAAGCCCTTTGAGTCTTTGTCTTCCCTTTGGATATTAGACAAGTAGAGAAGGTAGTCCTTATTGTGTAAATGTTAGGTAACTCTGGTATAATAACACCATTCTCTCCTGACAAAGCTGCTAATGAACCTATAGATGGCAGAGGGCAGGTTATGTAAGATCTGAAACCATTAAAGAGTGCAGTGTTTTCATATTATATAAATTAGGAAACATACCAGTGCTAGATTCTAAAAAAGTTGATCAGGCTGGACCTCAAATATGCCTTCAAGGTACCTTAATATTAGATAGATTAGTCAGTTGCCAGAATTTTTAATCCTCC
Source organism: Sipunculus nudus (assembly GCA_026874595.1). Taxonomy (NCBI): domain Eukaryota; kingdom Metazoa; phylum Annelida; class Sipuncula; order Golfingiida; family Sipunculidae; genus Sipunculus; species Sipunculus nudus. The sequence goes on along the minus strand of CM049307.1, from coordinate 17,602,528 downwards.
TTATTCTGTCAGGTATATTTAATTGATTTCATGTGGCAACTTGCATTGATCCTTGATAGTGTAATCACCATTTACAGTTATTTAAATTTTTGGCCTTTTACATAAAAAAATTGTGCAGGCAGATTGTGTGCAACAAGGAGGAATTGCTCCTTGGAAACATGGAATTAGGTCTCTGTATCCCATATTCTTCAAGCTATGGATCTCTGAAGTAACCCCCCAAAATAATGAAAAATTTGATGGAAAAGCTCAAGTATCTGAACAACTAATGCATAGATCACCATGATTCTTTGCATGGATATTGGTCATCGAATGTTTCATCAGTTTCTGTAGACTGGTGGCGCCATCCAGATTTTTTACTTTTTACTATTTTTTTCTTTGTTTTTGAGACCTTAAAAGATGTGGTCATCTGTTTACAGGGCACAAATAGTAATGACTTGACCTAGAATCTTGTATCTTGACATGCAGGAACACCCATGAAAAAGTCTCCCTGGAAACCTGAAATTAGGTTAGCACCCCAAAAATAATGCAAAATACACACTAATTGCCAGATTCCTCAGGAAAGGCTGGTTGGATTGTCATCAAATTTGTTGTGCTTACGGGTCTTGATAAACTTAAGCTAAGTTGCCTGTGCAAGGACATATTGTCAACATGTCAGATAGCTGAGTGTCATGACCCATGGGTCACTTGTTAACACTTGAGGGGAAAAAATTTGAAAGTTAATTTTTTTGTTGTATGGAGGCAGGGCTGCCAGCAGATATCCAGGGCCTGCTAAGACTGTGGGTCACGTTGTAAGTCCTCTGTAAGTAGCTCTCTTGCTGTGTGCCATTACACAGTGTATAGACCATTACCGGCAGCCAGGGGTTTTGTCGTTGTTAGTGTTCTCCAGGTTTACCAAGGGTGAGTCATCGCAGCATCTATCACCTGATTATTGATCTGTCAGCCATCTTGTTTACGAGTGCTCATGTCACCGCCTCTATTATCAGAGAGCTCCTTTAATTTGAAGATGCCTCTTGCGTAAACAAATCTGTTTGTAACGAGATTGTCATTTGATGTACAGTGGTTGTAAGTGTTGGTGTCATGGAATGCCCTTTCTTCATTAAGAGTGTTGTCCCATTAATGTAGTATTGTCTTGAAGCAGCTGTTCCTGGAAATTCCTAGGGAAAAAAAAAAGCTGTTCTGTAGCCTTCATGGATAAACAAACTTTACACAACTTATTTATTCTTAGAGCGGGGTTATGATTTCATTCAGTAAATAACATGTCATTACAAGAAGCAACATTGATTTTTTGATCATTGGAAAACATGCTTCAGGGGATTCAGACAAGAAAACATGTTCCTGACAGGTTTACCTTTCTTTTCTTTGTGTTATCATTCACAGATTAGTGGTATATGATAATATTTAAAAGAGTCATATATTTATCCTCCATTTATTGGTATAGGATGTACAATTCTAAAAATCTTGTCTCACTAATAATTATTTTTTTTCCAAGATTGTTAGTCTCACTTATAATTATTTTTTTTCCAAGATTGTTATCTTTCTTTTTATTTAAGACGTATTCAGTTTTCTAAGTTGCTTTTAAAACTGTGTGTATTTAGTTGATAAATGTTAATATCCCTTTCATATCAAATATAGTATGTTTAGTCTCAAATGTTAATATGTTTAGGCTGAGGTGTCACCATCTCTCTCTGGTCTCAGTCCAGTCCCCAAATGCTCCTCTATCTGGTGACCAATGGCACAAATGCCTCATTCTGATATAAGAAAAAAAATAGCATTTCACATCTTTGAAAGACAGAAGGAAAGTATTAAGTGGCATGAGACTGCTATCAGAAGATCTCTTACTATTAACCAAGTACCTTTACCTGTATCTTATACATTGTTCATGGATCATTCTGTAATTTTCCCTCCCAGGAGGTGGAAACAGATCATTTTACAAAACTCCTTATCTTATGTATTCTCTGCTGACTGTATTGCAATCTTCTTACACAGGAGGTGGAAACGGACCAGTTCTATAACTTCTTCCTGCCAGAACTGAAAAGGGATGGTTATGATGGCATTTTTTCACCAAAGTCTCGAGCCCGCACAATGACGGAACAGGAGCGCAAGCATGTGGATGGGTGTGCCATCTTCTACAGAACAACCAAGTGAGTATTGCAATGTCATTATCAGCCAGGAGGATGGCAGTCATGGACTGACCACTGAGAATTTTATGAATTCATTGTACAAAACAGTTCAGAGCCAGTTAATATATTTACAGAGAAACAGTTCAGGGTGAGAAAATTATCACTAATTATTCATTTAGTTTGTTTAGGGTTTAGAAACAGTTCATGGGGAGAAATTCCAATAATTTGTTCTTTTTAAGTTTGTTGAAGGCTCATATTCCTGACTGCATATTTTCTTTTAGTGTACTGAGACAGTTCTGTTCTATTATAGTGCACGAAAGGCCAGAGCCAAATCTGTCTTGTTCAGTATATCATTGAGTGAAAAGTTATTTTTCAGAGTAAGTAAAGTTTGATGTAGCATCTCACTGTGCGTAGAACAAGGTCACACTTGAAAACTTGAAACGTTTTATTTGATTTAACGCCTACTATTATACATATATATTCAGTGGCGTTGTACACAGCACAGTATATAAAAGAACATTTAAAGAGCATAATAAGACCACAGTAAAACCTACATACATATCTGACAAACATATACAAAGTTAAAATAGATTTGTCAGATATTCAAAGTTAACACTGATATTGTGTTCATTATTTTTCTAAATAACACAGTGCCAAGGGATGTAGAGTACTTGTAGAACAAACTTCCTGCTGAGCTGTGATGATGGGGCTTTGTCCATCAGTCCTGTTGGCTGTTAGCAGGGCATGAAGATAGTTCCTGCTGGATATCCAGGCAGGTCTTAGTGAGATCTCATTGGAAACTAAAGTGACCTTTATTTTGTGAGTTATGTTAGAAAAAAATTGCTTTTGGTCACCATGACAGTCAGATTCTTCTTCAGTGTTTGAGGCAGTTAAATATGTACCATTTGATCACAAAAAATGTAAATAATGTTATCGCATAGTTTCAACATATACCCCTGTCAGCATGCAACATTTGAACAAAACTGGTCCACCAAGTGGGTGACTTTACCCCAGCACTCCATCACTACTTAGCAGGAAGCATCCATGATTTAGAGTACTAATCAAATTGGTTCACTTTCTGAATGTGAGCAGATTAGTTTAATAGATTTTGATCCTAAAGCCAGGCCTGGATCATAATAACATCAATTAAGGGTCTATGTGTCCATCCAACTGATCATCCAATCAAACCTGACAGTGCTTCCATGGCAACCAGGTTCTTGGAATATATCAAGTCCCCATTGGGGTATCTAACCAGGTACAACTACTGACATCTTTGTTCTATCCAGGCACTGGGTGAAAAACTGATGGCTGATGTTTCTCTCCCTTGAGTAGTCCTTCCAGTTTTGTGATTTTGGTATTGATCAAGGCATTTCATCTCGCAGACCTTTATTTATTCTTCTCATTCCCTTATCATGTGACTCTTTTATATTCTCTGGAAGAGTGCTTTTTATTGGGTTCACAGACACATTGGTGCTCCTATGATTTCATACAAAATAAGTAATAAGTATTTTTAATTAAGTCCAAATTTAGTGATCTTACTGGGTGATGATTAAACTGTATTATTATTGACCATGGTAAAAAGCTGTTGTCAATCTCTGATGCCATGTCTATGAAATGTCTGCTTTAGGTCTTGAAGTGTCTGAAATGATGCTAATGAAATGTCTGCGTTTGGTCTTGAAGTGTCTGAAATTATGCCAAGCATGTCTGAAGTGTTATTCTTCTCCAAGAGTCTTATATATTAGCACCATCTAACACAAACTGCATGGTGAAACTTGCTCATGTGAACTCAGCCCATGAAAAACCTGACCTGGACAAACAACCCAGTCATGCAGGCCTGCCCCAATGCTTCAACCAGTAATATTCTAATGGTAGAAGGAAAGTATTTTGCACAATTTTCTGGCAGATATGATTGTCATCCAGGGCTGTCTTCCTCTTTCTGTTGACAGTGCCAACTACAGTCTGTGTTTAGAGTCCCTGCCCCTGTAAGCTATATCCTATCAGTGTCTTGCTTTGTGAATCACTTTTTTCCCCAGTTTTTCCTGTGCATTGGTCTCTTTGAAAATGATTTCTAAGGATATCTAGTACATCAGTGTTGTTGCCATGGCACAGGACAGTGAATGCAGATATCAGACTACTAGTCCGCTTGGAGGCTTTATTCGTGTATATCTAGTGATGGATATACACAGTTAGTGCAAGTGATTTTAGGTCACTCAAGATGATGTATAGTCTCTTGTGTATCAGAGACAAACAAGATCTGGGAGCAGAGGAAGTGTTAGGACCACAAATCATGAGATGACAAAACAGAGCTTAATTCCTGTGGTTAGACGTGGCAGATTTCATCAACTGAAACATTCATAAACTTAAACATTCATACCTTAGTGCCTGAGATTGCCTACACTTGGCTTGGTATTACCAATTCATAGCCAGATCTTTTAATCTGATATCAATATTTTCTATGTTCTGCTGTTCCATTACAGCATCTTTGAACTTAATTATATATATTTCTTTAGGAGATATAATCTGATTTGTTTGTTCATTATTTTACATTGTCATATCATGAGTTGCTGTGATAAGGGTTTAACTGATACATTATGCATATGTTTACTCTCTGTGTACATAGACCTATCTCAAACACACCCACTCCTCTTTGTGAGCATGAGCAGTCTCCTGTTTTATTCTAGTTGTGTGATTAAGTTAAGATTACTTGTAAGGTTCCAGAAATATGTCTGTACATTAAGCAATAAAAGTAGAACATGTAACAGAGACATCACATGATGTCAGTAAGATACCTTTACTCAAAGGCGTCAGTTTATCTTCCAGGTTTGTTGGGGGGGGGGGGGGGGGGGTAGCACAAACATATATACATATAGTTTGTTTTATTTACCTTTGATAGTTTTATATATATATATATATATATATATATATATATATATATATATATATATATATTTAGCATCTGTATGACACATTCAAATATATATACTTAATCACTTTCCAAAAATTTTTAAATTAAGTATAAGGTTTTAGAAAATAAGTTTATTTAGAAAATAAGGTATTATATTTCCAGTATAAGTTAGTTCTTAACCAGGTTTAGAAATAATATTTCATAGTAAACTTATACATGGAACTAAAGTCTATAATTCTAATTCATAATATATTTCTTCGGCAATATATAAATATTATTGTCTGAATAACGGGGGGGGGGGGGGGGGGGGGGGGAGAGATGATTACATTGAGCATCTCCCCTGACCCGAAAAGTGGGGGGGGGGGGATATATAAGTTATAACCCCCCCCCCCCCCATCCTATATATTAATGCCCCAGCCTTGACTTACAGGAGCTTAAAAAAAAGAGCACAGTGATTGTGAACATTAGATATAGCATTGATATGGGCATCAGTTGATATACCTTAGAGAAACATGAAGACAGTTATATAAATGTTGAAAGGTACACTTCTTTCTTTTTTACTGGACCTTGAGATAATAAGACACTAGAGATCATTTGATATACATGTAACAGTTAATCTTTTATATATTTAAGTGTATATTAATCTTTTGTATATTAAAGTATATATTATATGTAATTTATACTGAGTAAGTGTATTCAGTTTCATTGATGGAACATCTTAGGTTTAAATTGTAGATGTACCTGACCTTAAGCTTATATCACTATTCAGCCAGATTATTTACATGGAGACAATAGATTGCAGAATTTGAATATAATGAAAATCCATATAAATAATTCACAGAGAGACCAAGAAAACATTGCAGTATTATTGTCTGATACACATTTATGAAACAGTTCACAGGCAGACAAAGAAAACATTGCAGTATTGGTTTATATTATTCATTTATAAAATAATTGACTGGGAGACGAAGAAAACATTGCAGTATTGGTTTATATTATTCATTTATGAAATAGTTTACTGAGAGACAAAGAAAAAATTGCAGTATTGTCACAAACATTTATGTAACAGATATCTTGAATGATTTATCCACATAGTATTTTCCTTTTTCCACCATATTGTTGATGTAGAGAATTGGCTTCTGGTTCATTGTGGGAGGATTGGCACATTTTGGTCCACATGTACAGATAATAATGACAGCTATGGCGTTTGTAGAATTAGTTGGGTATTGATTGTTGGTCTTCTCACGTGTGCTTGCATGATCGACAAAACAAGCTGTGATCTCTCACGTTTTAATCCGTGATGACACCTGATGCTGGTTAACATAACAAAGGACAGCGTGCACATTACTTCATATTATAGGCCCAGTCCTTGTGAAACAATTAAAATAGGGATTGGAGTTACAGACATCTACAGTTCTTTGTATAGCTCTTTTAATAGTGGCTGAAATGCTTTAAAGGGAAAAAAAGGTGTAGAACACTTCAGCATCAGGATTACACCTTTTGTCAAAAAACTGTGAAAGGTTTAGCATGTTCTGTTCTATGGGTGTGAACCCTTGATAATGTCTGAATCCACTAGGACCTTAGGTTTTGGACCTTTACCTTAGTATGGTGAAGTAATGCAGTACTTTAAGACAAAGAAAATATTAGTTTAGAAATGAGGAAAGTTGAAAAAAAGCTCCGCATATGTGTTTATAAAAGGTGAATAGTAAAAAGTGAAAGCTTATATTAAACAAAAGATAACATCTCATGGCACTACTTGAGCTCAAGTTTCACATGTTCTTGATGGTATACAACTCCCTGATTTCAGGCTGATAGGATTTAGTCATGATTTGTCTAAAACACAGGAACAAGAGTTTCTCAGCACCAGTATATGCTTAATCATTGTTCTCTGTTTCCATTTTCAGGGACTCAACAACTTTACTCAATCTCTTTTTGTCACTGCTTTTACCTTTTTCAAGACACTATATATTTTTTCAACATTTCTTAAGAATTTGTCAGTTTTAACTGGGCCTCCTTGATCTCATATTTTAATCTTTAGCAACTCTTGCCTCTTTGGACAATGTGCACCCAGTGTAAGCCACTTGTTATCTCAAGAAGGTTGTTCATTCCTCAGCAGTATCTATTTTAAAGCAGTCCCTATCTGTCAAGAAAAAAACCCTATTGTGATTAAGATCTGGGGCAAGGGTTGTGTGGTGTTGCTTTGGTTTTAACTGTCTGTCACACGGGCGACTGTGAGGCTCCACCAATACATTGAGACAGGGTACCCTGATCCTCTGTAAATTGGTTTGGACTAACATGTAGCCAAACTGAAAGATACTGACAGCAGGCAAGAAAATACTGAGACGATTTAATAAGATCTTTGTATACCAATTTGATGCAATCCTTTTCTGCATTGCATTATAATTCTAATCTCAGGGTAACCAAGAGTAATGATAATATATACTTTTCAATAGTACTGTCTTGACCTGTGACTACTTGCCTTCAGTGTGTATTACATCCTCCCAGACGTTAACACGTAATGTGTTGGCAGCTGAGAATTCAGCAACTGACATAGGTTCATAAAAGATGGTATGTTTAGGTTTATTTACCTGATATGATCTGCTTGTGAGAGTCATGGACTAAGTATGATTAATCCATGATCTTGTCATCATAAAAGGGAGTCACAAAAGTTTTATCTAGTCACTCTTTGCTGTCATATGGCTGTTTCAGAAGCAAACATTGGTGCAAAAACTCGTGGGAAACTGGTACTAGTCTGTCCTAGGGTACTTACGCCAAAATAAAGACTGTCAATCAACTTTTGTGATGTAGTTAAGATACAAACCTCTTTCCTGTGTTTGTAATAATAAATACAGAGAAACTGTGAACATGAAATTTGAAGCTGTTTGAGCATCCCTTGCTAAGTGCACTAATAATGCATTTCAACATGATTATTTGAACAAACATGCAATCTGTGTAATTGTTGCATTTTAAATTTTACATTTGGTAAAGCTGATCCTCTTTAATATATTAGCACTGAATAATTTGTTATTTGTTATACAAAATGAATAACTCATGAATGAGCTTTTTAGATATTTCCAAGGAATGCCTGTATCTGCTTTTTTGAAATTCTGTGTGTAAGGCAATCTTTTGGTTTCATTGATAAGGCGTTAGCTGTTTTTTCAGCTAACATCAGTCCTGACATGTGATGGCTTACATGGGCAACTGGTTTTTATGGCCTTAGTTGCTGGCCTGAGTAAGCAACTATATAACACAGCCACTTGGTGCCTCTGTTGCTTCCTTGTGTGCATCATGGATATACACGTGAATGTCTGTGGCTGATCTGGCTTGGACTTTATTAAAGCTGCTCATTCACCTACCTTTTGAAAAAGAATTTATGTGGTTTCTGGCTTCCTCTCTGTATATATAAATGATCTAAGGGTTATGAAAAGTTCTTATAAGGCCTCTGTGAAGGATGTATGCACTTTTATATCAACAAGATGTTTGTAAATATAGCAATGTGGACAAACGGGTAAAACATGTATCCTAAGGTGGTAGGTTGCATATATACAGAGGTACAGAGTTAGAAACATCACTTGTTGCATAACGCCATTTGCAAAGCTCTGGCTCATCTGACTTTGCCGCCAGTTGCCCTTGTTGTATTTGTTTTGATTATTTTGGCAGGCCCCCACATATTATAAACATGTTGATATATACAAAAAAGCAGCCTGTGTGCAGTGATATAAATGTTTTCTGGCCTATTTTTATAAAAGCTGCAAAGGATTACCTCAAGTTTATAAAGCTCAGATAGGTGATTAGGCCCCTATAACGAGGGTGTGCAGCATGTCCTTGGTAGTTGAATGAGGCTGTCAGACATGTAAGGGAATACGGGTCAGACATAGTCCAGTGATACATTTGACTAGGATCTTGTTTCCAGAACAGTTGTTTATGACCTGGACTATACCTAGCCCTGTGTTTATCAAACCTCCGCTCCATAAAATAATGCATCATTCATTATCCTCTTATCATTTAATTTTGAGGGACAGCCTCTATGTAATTCATCTTTTGTGATCATCCAAGCACATACTACTGTGCATCTCAAACCTAACTGTAATTTTGTGTGCTAAATTAAGTAGGTTAGATCCACACCTTACTGTAGTTTGGTGTGCTGAATTAAGTAGGTTAGATCCAAACCTTCATGTAATTTTGTGTGCTAAACTAAGTATGTTAGATGCAAACCTTACTGTTATTTTGTGTTTTAAACTAAGTAGGTTAGATCCAAACCTTCCTGTAATTTTGTGTGCAAAACTAAGTAGGTTAGATCCAAAGCTTCCTGTAATTTTGTGTGCTTAACTAAGTAGGTTAGATGCAAACCTTACTGTAATGTGGTGTGCTAAACTAAGTAGGTTAGATGCAAACCTTATTGTAATTTTGTGTGCTAAACAAAGTAGGTTAGATCCAAACCTTACTGTAATTTGGTGTGCAAAACTAAGTAGGTTAGATGCAAACCTTACTGTAATTTTGTGTGCAAAACTAAGTAGGTTAGATGCAAACCTTACTGTAATTTTGTGTGCAAAACTAAGTAGGTTAGATGCAAACCTTACTGTAATTTGGTGTGCAAAACTAAGTAGGTTAGATGCAAACCTTATTGTAATTTTGTGTGCTAAACTAAGTAGGTTAGATCCAAACCTTACTGTAATTTGGTGTGCAAAACTAAGTAGGTTAGATGCAAACCTTACTGTAATTTTGTGTGCAAAACTAAGTAGGTAAGATCCAAACCTTACTGTAATTTGGTGTGCAAAACTAAGTAGGTAAGATCCAAACCTTACTGTAATTTGGTGTGCAAAACTACCGTAAAATCTCCACTTAAAACCGCGGTTTAATCAAGAAATTCAAAATCTTTAAATCATGTTTTTTTCCTGAAAGCACTGTGCGGTTTATACTAGAAGGGTTTCCTGATTATCTTCCTGGCATACATCGTTTTGGGCCCGCGAGTGGGCGATCATATGGCGACTTTCAAAGGCCGCCCTTATAGCAGCAGTCTCGCATGCATGGGAGCCGTGTGTAAACGTATTATTTACGATTATTTGTTGTTTGTAAATTAAATATTGCTGATTATCTTTCGTGCGATATATAACTAGTTATAAAAATCTTGGTAATTGTCACCAAATAATACGTTTATAACACCCCCGCTGTAACACATAGCGGCCCACTTCGTTTGGCATGGTCAAGCAAAATTGAAATAAATGTCTACATTAAACCCATTTGCGGCATTATTTAGCAACGATTATTTGTTTAAAACATAAAATGAATAAAAAGCTGACATCGTAAAGAGTCACACAATGGCAGACGATCGTTTTAAAACGAAGTTTGAGTGCCGCTATGTGCTGAAACACCCCGGTATTCTGCTAAGAATATTTTTAACGGCTGTACGCGGCGGGTGGTAAACAGAACAGCCACCTATTCCGTCCCAGTGTACCTTGCGGGAACGCTGCCTTGACAAGATGGTTCCCCGCACGGAAACTTGCTTCAGGAAAAAAAACTTGCTTACCTCGACTGGCCACTTTAATTTTACTTTAAAATCACTCGTTTTCACGTGTCATGTTTCCTATACCTCCTATACGTGCATATCTCGACAAGGCAAATGCAGTTATTTTTTATATTAAGTTAAGTTGACCAGCGATGTTTTCAAACGCATCAACAAACTTTGACATGGAGCGATGTCAACGTATGATGTGACGATGATAATACCGAAGTAACCGGTATGAAAATGATTAGAATCTTCCGAGTAATTCAAGAAAATAGAATTTTCATCATAGATTAAGATTTCAAAATATTACCTTTAGAAATAAAATATACAGTGACTTGAAACTGATCAGCAGAATATTTTTTTCCAAAATATAATGGGAAATCAGTAGCAAACAAGAATACGGCACGGCATATAAAGTCTGTATAAAAACGCAGAGGTTCACCGGCCCTTGCGTCTTCCCAAACTCCATGCATGAGTGACCCTGCAAAAAAGTGTTTGATGTGTTTAAATCAAATGCCCAAGGATTTTTATAGTGGACAGGAATGGCCGTGTCTCAACCTACGCGTGTTGATTTCTAGAGGATAGCTTGATTGTGTCTTGTGTCAAATCATTCCGTAGCGAAAGTTGGTGCGGTTTTAAAGGGGGGTTCTTAGTATTTGAGCCCCTCACGGTGTCTCATCTAGGATTTCGGCAAAGTCTGGGTGCGGTTTTTATCGGACGTGCGGTTTTAAGTGGAGATTTTACGGTAAGTAGGTTAGATCCAAACCTTACTGTAATTTGGTGTGCAAAACTAAGTAGGTAAGATCCAAACCTTACTGTAATTTGGTGTGCAAAAGTAAGTCGGTTAGATCCAAACCTTCCTGTAATTTTTTGTGCTAAACTAAGTAGGTTCTGATCAGATCTGAAGAACTGTTAGTGATTATGACATCACAGCTCCATTTGCTAAAGTGCAGTTACAATTCCGTACAATTTTTTAACCGGCAGAATTAATCAATTTTAAGTGACCTAAACTACAGTGGACTTATTTTGTATTGATCAAGAGAATATTCTAGGTTTCATGGAAGATTTTCAATGGATTATTTTAGAACTTTTCAGAATATTCATTCTGATTTTGTCTTCTCAACCATTCACAGAACGTACTAAGTGCAAATATAAAATGTGTGACTCAATCTTAAATTAAATAAAAAACATAAAAAAAAGGATAGATTTATAGAGTCAGGCTGCTCTGCAGTGATTTCTCACATTATTAAGTATCATATCACCATTTTGATGGATTTGCTGCCGCAGACTAAATGCAAAAAGGCCAGGCTTTATCTATGAGGAAACAGAGCAGTAAACAAGGTACCCTACCCTAACTCAGTGTTGCTCTGATTGGCTAGTTAATGCGTTTCCAAGTTGTTAATGGAACTTTTTGCATATTTACAAGTGGTAAGCATTTGTAATTTCCTTAAAAAATATGAGGAAGTGTCCAGCCATGGAAACAGTTAAGGTGAATGAAACCCCCCCCCCCCCCCTGACTTTACAAGGAGAAACAGTCCCAGTGTTGCAGGCACCAGACCAATAAAAACATGAATACTGTGCCTGCCATTGTGAAATCCAATCTTGTGACTGACTAGGGGATAGGGGGATAAAGTTCTTTTCTTAATACCTGTGCTGATTTGATATGATTGTGTTTAATTAGTTCGAGGAATCGTAACTGGTTGTTAGTATGGTTATGTTAGATATACATTCAGTTGATGAATGCCATCCCATTATATACACAGCATGGGGGAAAACTGAGTAATACTTACAGTAAATCTCTTGCGTGAAGACTGTGTATGAAAGCAATTTGACTATTTGATATATTAATACTGGTTGGCTCTAATGGTTCTCAAACTGTGCAAGTGATTTTCTCTGAATTGGATATTTTCACTATTTCATTTGCAGTATTAACTTTTTATGCTGGGAGTTTGGTGTAATAGGCTGAGGAACTAGTCAGTTTTGAGATTAGTCCTTTTCGTGATTGGCATTCTTTAATAGATAAAGATACGGCTGTTCTGAGAAAGCTTACCTCTCTGCCAAAATTTAAAAAATTTGGCAGCTCTCAGAACACTTACACCTCTGCCAAAAGTAAAAACTGCTGCCCTCAAAAGCACACACCTCTGCCAAAGATTGTAAAAATGGACAGCACTCAGACAGCACACACCTGCAAAATATTGTAAAAATGGGACAGCAATCCAAGGGCACACACCTGTGCCAAAGTTTGTAGGAAATGGACAACACTCTAAGCTTGAGCTCACACCTGTGCCAAAGTTTGTAAGAAATGGAAAGCACTGCTGGAGCGCACACCTTGGACAACTCTGGAGAGGAGCAGAATTTACATGAGTTCTGTGTGGCATAACAGTTTTTAGTTGGCAAATATATACTGTACAGACTGACAAAAAAAGAAACAACAGCAAAATATGACTAATCTTTCATTGTCTCAGTGCAGACCTTTAAACCTTTAATTAACATTAATTGTCAACATTTGAGATCTTGTTGATAAATAAGGAGACATATTTAAAACTGCATCTGCAGGGGTAATTACAGTAATAATTACATTTAACCATCCTTCATTTCAGGTTTAGTCTTGTCAAGGAGCACCTGGTAGAGTTCAACCAGTTAGCAATGGCGAATGCGGAGGGTTCTGACGACATGCTTAACAGAGTCATGACCAAGGATAATATTGGATTGGCAGCTTTACTCGAGACCAAGGAAGCAATATGGCAGAATGGTGAGTATAAATAGCTTATTACAAAGGTGTTTGGATAAGCCGGAGCAGGTGGGGTGTATTTATTATGGTTGACCTGTATCTGTTGCTACACTGCATCTGCTGGATCATATTTAACCTCAGTTATATTAGATGATTATCCTTATTGTGGAGGTTTAAATGGAAGTTTACTTGATCTGTTGAGTCTATTTGTGGATTGTAATTTCTGTGATTTAAAAGAAGCACTCAAGATGTCAAATTACTTTAAAATATGATCATTTAAAAATAAGTCCATAAAAAAAAGAAATGAAATAAGAAAGAAAAGTGGTTAAATGCTCCAGGTATCCTTTGAGAAAAAAATCTTTATTGGAGTGTGCGTTCTTGTTTGAAGTGAATGTTGTATTGTGAGCCCATATTACTGCTCCTAACAGCTCAGAAAGATCACCCAAGAGGAGACACAAGGGTGTCCAGAGATACAGGAGTGTTTAGTGTTGAGAAAAGGCCCTTATGTTAAGGTCTCAGTCTCAGGCATGTGCTGTTGACAGAGTGATATCAGGTGGTCAGTAGTGAGCAACTAAATTCAGTTTGGGATTAAATAAATAGGTTTGTAAAAAATAACCTAAGCACACCTGTAGATGACCCGCTAGAAGCACAGTAAGGATGAAGTATGACTGGATGAAGAGGTGATCAGTCTGTCACCAGGTCTAAAGTTTATTCATAACTAACAATGTATAAGTGATCGACCCTGATTCCCGTACATGGCATTTTAAGCCTCAGTGTGTGAACAAGATGGGTCAGATAATTGTCAGTAAACAGCTGGAGTAGTGTGTCCCTCAGTTGCAAATGCTACAGCCAAGTTATCTAAATATTTGTCCATGCTTGCAGAATAGCTGCAACAAGGCCGATGAACTTTGTGGTAGATACTTGAGTTTGGACAAATTTGTTTTGAGCTGACCAGGTGAATACCATAGTATGACAAGACAGTCATGTTAGGCAATAATAAATCTATTTCATATATAAACTTTGGCCACTTGAATTTAATCTCTTTTGAAAGTCAAAATTATTAAGCTAGAAAAACAGTGTATCAGTATTCCAGGAGACTTCAAAGAAAACCTTTCACTTGTCCAGGGCTCAATACAAGCATGTTTAAAAAAGTGATATTGTAACTATTTCAAAATCTTTAGGTAAAGACATAGAACATGGCCTGACTGAGTTAGACACTGGGGTTTTACTTGAATTATGCAGACATATGTCTTTGGGTGTAATAATGGCTTAACAATAATACTGACCACCTGTATAACATCTGAATAGTTTGTGTGGGGGGTAAATTGATACCTAGCCCTAGAATAAGGATGTCCAGAATCAATCTAAAAATAGTAAGGGCACCTGCCCCCTGTAGTGGATGACATGATCCAGCATCCTGGGGGAAATGGGAAGCAATATCAGGTTAACCAGGGCAGCACAGAGCGATCAGTCTGCTGTGTTCAGACAGAGTTATGATCGGTAGCAGCTTATTATGATCCAGTCCAACACGATGATGTACAGAGCTGGAAGCACAAACACTATTTGTATCATCACATTCCTGCAAGGGCAGCTTCAAGAATAAGTTACAATGAAATGCTCAGGAAAGCAAAGACAGAACCCAGTATATTGTAATGTACTTGAAATTCCCAATTTCTCCAAATTAGGAAAAAAGTTCTTATTGATTGTATCATGTTTCAAATCATTTTGATGAGGCATAAAGATAAATAAGATCTTAAATTACCAATTGAATCTTGGTTCTGAGCTCGGAGTCCAGAATCAGATTGAGTCAAGGCATCTGGTATAATTTACAGCTCTGTTGATAACATTTACCAAGTACACAGAACCAGCTGTCAGTGCAGCCCCTGGAATTAACTGGCTTTATTCAAGGAAAGTATTGATGCTTTTCTTTGGGACTTTTTCGGGCCTTATTTGTCCATCCGCAGTGGCAGGTTTACTCTTTCCTTCATCAGGTTTCAGTGGAATGCGATGGATTTGCAGGTCTACCAACACCCTCAAAAGACTGTAATGTTCTTTATCAAGTTCCAAGAAATCATTACTCTCTGATTTCATTTTATTTAACAAGAAAGATTACTGAATATCCTCAAAGGGGTTAACTATGAAAAATGGTTTTCATGGGAAAATAAATCAAGAACAACAGAATGACAGCAAGTAAATTGGAAACAAACCAGTTAGTTCCTGTGGAGAGATGAAAGTTAGGATTAATTAATTCGTAAGTAGCAGTATAAATAAACTTTTATTCAATTCATGGTGTAGATCATCTTGGGATTTGGTTATACTCAAATAGCAGTATAAAAAATAGAATGTATTCTTAGTAAAAATTATTTTAACAATAAATATAATTTGTTGATTTGATATTTAGTGTAACAAACATATCTGCAAATATGCTGAATAACCGCTGGCCAGCAAGCAACAAAACCAGAATAAATTGCTTTCTAGTACAGTATTATAACCTGAACTAATTTCATACACAAATATAATATACAAGCTAGTAGAGCTTGGGTCTTTTTATCTGTCTGATGACCTGGTGCCAGTACCTGATTCAGTTAGGAACCACTGATTTGAACTGCAAAGATAGAAACATCATCCTCTTCAAATAGCACATGAAACTATGGCTACGGTTTGGCTTCCATTCAAATGTGTGGTTTTGACCAACTGTATAAAACCTATGGCTGTTTGATGCTTAATGTTTTGACAAGTGGTTGTATGATGTCTAAACAAACTGTGTCTGTTGTTATAACCTTTGGTTGTATGATGTTTCTGTACATCATCTTATTTAACCAAAAGGTCATTACGAGTCAGTGATGTAGCTCCACACTTAGAATAAAGCTAATGAATATAGATGAATACTGGACTGATGGATTGCAGTACTTCATATAATTTACCACAGTAGTTTCTTGATTTGCATTGTGTATTTTGTGATATTAAATCTGTTAGTTGTATGGGGTTCTGGATGTGATACTTAGCCTTAGTTGCTTGTTTTTCAGCCCCATAATTGGTATCTTGATTGCTGATTCCTATGATTAATACTAATCACTGGTGTGTTGGTGATCTCTTACCAATTTAATTTAGGCAAGTGAACATTGAGAACATAAACAGATAACAAATTAGTCTTTATATCCATAGACAGGTTTCAATTAATGATCATTTCCTCAGAAAGTAAAATATAATCATTCCTTTGTGTTGGTAAATACCAAGATCAGATTAGATTGAGTGGGCAGTTGTGATATACTACAAGCCACAAACAGATGATGATATAGAAATTAAAGCTCAGCCACAGAAAAATATGGAATTGTCTGTTGAGCAGTAAGGCTGCATATTAGCAGTAAGGCTGAATGTAATATGCTTGGTAGGGAGTTAATTAACAAGAATGTGTGGGAAGGGTCTGTATTTTGAGTATACTGAATGGACAGGCTGTGGGTTTACTTGTGCTGAATACTGAATAAGCTCCAGCCTTCCTGATGGGTGTATGCAGCCTGATCTTTTACTGATGATGCAATTTCTGTAAAAGTAATACTAACCATACCAACTAATTATCAATAAGTTCTTAATATCCTGATGCAGAGACAAGTCTTGTGTGAATCTGGTGACCATATGTTGCAGCATTTTAACATTCAAACTAAAATGATATCGTTCAGTTTAGCACTGTGACCTGTCAGTGGAGATAGAATTGTGTACTTTATCCCTTATAGATAAGAAAGAAAAGAATGTAGGTTATTTCCTGTATAATTGGGTGACAGACACACTGTAGCCAAGTGATTAGATAAACCTCCAGTGTTAATGGTGTACATAGTTTGCCTGTCTTTATTTTGCAAGATACAGATAATATTCTTTAAACCAATATTAAAAAGTGAGTTTTTTATGTGTGAATAAACAGGAAATGAAACATAAAAGATTTGTTCTTATGAAACAAGCACCCATGTTATAACTATTGGAACACATGACCACATGGCCATATTAACTGTTTTGTAGTCAAGCATTGTCTAGCTCACAATTATAGAGATAGTTGACAATATATTAGGGGTTATGTAACCAGTCAGAATGATATATATTTAAAATTTGTCTGGGTAGCCAAAGCACAGAAAAGCTCAATTCAGGTTTTGTATGTTTTCATATAAGGCAGACAGTAAGTCAAGAACCAGATCAGTCTGCTTAGAAGAGCATTATTAATTAGTAGGCAAGAGGAGATTTTTGGTTTACTGTCATTGAAGTATCGTCTCTGGCCAGAGACTTAGCTGTTCTCTCTAAGAAATTTGCTGTTTTAATATTAGTCCAGTAGAAGTTTATGCCTTGGAAGGTAAAAGTATAGACTATTTATTAAAAACACTTGGGGATGCCATTATCACCAGCTAGATATGTGTGAGTTAAGTTAGGCTGATCTAATCAACACAATGCTGGCATGATCAGGTTAAGTTTTCCTTATGCATGCATAAGCTGACTCAAGTCCAGGCTTGTCAAGGCACACAGAGAGCAGGAATCATGTTAATGTGTGTCTGTCCACTGAGAAGATTCGCATAACTATGTTAATTACTTCCCCTTGCATGGGCCTTAACCCTGTAACTGCTGCACTGTGAACGAGGAAATTGTGTTACCATTGATAGACCTTGCATTCTGTGTAAAGATCTGGAGACTTATACTGTGTGTCAGACATGTTCTCCCACATACACATATTTGCTGAGAAATCACCCACATGATTGAGGGCATGCATGCATTCATTTCCTCACACACTGTTACATGTTCCTGCTTCATTATTTATACTCAAGTAAATACCATGTGAAATATAGTGTGTTGGTTCACAGACAATATCCATCATGTTAGGACAAGTAAAAGAAATTTAATTCCATAGTGAAAAGAAATCAGTCAAGGTAATAAATCTTGACATGATTGTTCACATATTATAAAGAAATATGTGAATTTATTTGTGTTAGCATTATCTTCTGTTTTATTATCTGATGACTTTCAGCTTTAAATTCCATCATCAGAACTACCAGGCTATGCCCTACCCTTATAATTTATCCAACATTCATGGACAAACATGATAATTGTTTTATTTATTTGATAGTGTGCAAACTAGCATTACATAAATACTTGACTGATGTACCATCTGTCATTTTTCCTATTCAGCACATTGTTATATGAAGCCACACCTTAGTATGACACCATTTAAATGGGCTGTACCATTGGCTAAAAAGCTTCATATTATAGACAGCTGAAGGACCTTGGTACTTGCTGCATTATGAGGGAGAGCCTAGTGTGACATCTCAGATACAGGAATAAGACGGCAACAAGTGGCCATAACACTTCACCTTCAAGTGCCACTGGAGCTCAGTGAGATGAGTTTCTTTATTACATTCTTACTGGTTGGTCTAGATCCATAGAGAGAGCTCACAGGAAGAGCCTCAGTCAGAACCTCCAAACAGAAATGTTCAGTTTTGTAATTTACTGTTGGTGTGTCACATGTTCCCGGGTGGAAGGTCAGGCTTTGTTCAATAAAGACCTTATGCCACAATCTGTATTTCTTTTCAGGGTCTACAGTGTCTCACATTTCTTCACTTGTCATATATAGGTTGATAAAAACTCTTTCCCGTTGTAAGTGAACAGTTGGTGAGAATGCTGGTCCACTGAAGTGAGGAGCTTGAGGGTTTATGAATTGAGATATAGTTTACAGTTTTACTCCACTAGTGTCTTGGTTAATGAAACCTGTTACATGAAACTCGTTCAAGGTCAAGTAAAAGGTCCAAATAATCTGCCATAGTTGTAAAGACAAAGAGGTGTGTGAAAGATTTGAGCTTGAATGAGCACAATGTAGGTTGTGGGGGGGGGGCTTTATTGCAGCATCAGCAGCTGTTCCTTGGACGATAAGATCAGCCCTAGTTATAAATAAGCAGTGCCAGTCCAGTTTCATATTCTTTTCCTTGTTCCATGTTCAAGGATGGGTCAGAGTCCAGATTATTTTAATAGATCATGTGACCCAGTGTGGTAGTCATGTCATTTTGTGTCATGTAATTCAAGAGGTGTCAGTTGGTCAGTTTCCAGAATGGCAGAAAATTAAGGGACATTTACTCACCAGATTGACAGACCTGTGAGAGTGTGTCTGTCACCAAAATGCCAGAACAAAGGACATTAACATGAATCTGACCCCTTACACCCCAGAGTTAAACATGGAATGAGTCATATATTTATATATTTATATTTATATACATAGCAGGAACTATCTGGACTATCTGGGTTTATTTCCTCATTTAGTGTCAAGAAATTTCCTGTTGATCAGTGCTGGAAACAACCAGTCAAACAGGGAAGATTAGTACAGATTACATTTTACAGGAAATGATATTATTGATCAGCAGGGGTGATTAATAATTGTATGTTGAGTCTACCAGTCCCTTTAACTTGGCAGCGTATTAAATAGCATTTTCAATGCATGAAAGCCCTGGTAATGACATATAACCTACAAAGCTGAGTCACAAAAGTTTAAAGTGCCATAAACACCTAGTGGTGTTAATAAATTTATATTTTCATTCATGCCATACATGCCAGATTTATACTGTAAACCTGGGACATTGAAACAAGATTGGTGTGGCCCCTGTTATACAGTGATGAATAGGTAGCCCCTACCAATTTATGATTTATTAAGTTGAGGTTGATAGGGTCTGAATGTGTGACACATTTGATTTAAAGGTCATGCTTGTCACCTCTTTAACAGTACTGGTGGTATTTGTCGAGCTGGTGTTTGTAATGTGTCAGTCAGGAACAACAGTTAACAGCTCAATTTTATCGGAATTTGGTACATTTGTGATACTGTCCCGTCTCTCAGACAGACATTCCTCTATGAATGCTGAATAAGGAATTGTTTATATGTCAGTGCAAGTAGGGGACAACATTCTGTGGTTGCCTTATTATTCATGAGGGTTTTAATTTTCAAGATTTTTGGGAATGTGAAATTATTGAAAATATGAAATCCTCGAGAATAAGATGCCCCATCAGCTAAGATGACCTCTGAAAACAACCTCATCAGCAACCTAATTTGTACCTGGTTTCGAAACTGACCAATGCATTAGCTGTACTCACAGACTGTGATACATTTAGACTGATACCAGTCCTAATTTAATGACATAACCAGACCTTAGTAAGGTATTGTAGGATTTTTTAAAAAATTTAAAATCAATAAAGATCTTGCTATTCATAGATTTTACAGGTTCTGGTGCAATCTCAAAAATGAAACCCTTGCGAAACGTTCAAAATTAAGAAATTGCGAAATTTCAGCCTCACAAAAATAAAGCCAACCACAGTATATATATATATATAGTAAAAATAAATATGCCAAGTTATGACTTTGATGCACATACTTGAGATTTTTTAAGCAGAGAGCTTAAAGGACAGTGAATTTTAATGATAAATATTTTTTTAAAATTCCTTTCATTTTGTTTGTTATATTTTCTACAGAAAGTAGACTTACTAATCATTTAAGTCAATTCAGTGCTCTTAAACAGCATATTTGTATTTTCAACCATGGAACCAGACACTCCCTGACTTTATGGTTTGCATTCACTCTCTTTCATCAACAAATAAAAGTTAATGGGTAATAAAAGCCAGCTTTTATGGTGTTTGACTGTGATATCTTGATGTGTACAGGCATTAGTATTCTGTCCATGCTGTCATAATTAATCCCAACTTCAGTAGGGCCTCAGTTATGTCTGTCAGTCCATCTGTTAACTTACCTTATGCATCATGATTCAAAAACTGGGATCCATTTTAATAAAAATGAAAGGTGTATATCATGAGTCTCCTCACCTGATTAGATTTTGGTCATGTTTTGTTCATTTTGGGACTTTGTTGGTTGTCTGTTGGGTCAGCCATTAACAGGGTACAAACCAAATCCACTATAGCTCGGGACCTGATATTTGACAACAACATGTTAGTCAGGGGCAAAACTATTACCATACCTGAATATAAGATAATGTAAGATAAGATAAAATGTACTTTATTAATCCCAAGCTGGGATATGACATGTCATTGAGTCATATAGGTCAATATGATCTCGTTCCTTGGAGAAATTCGACAACACCTTTGTGTTTTCAGTTTGAAACCTATTGTTACACTTCACATTTCATTTACCCCTTCCCACAAAAGTGATATCTTTACTGTATTAATTAAATCAATTGATTAATTAAAATTTGCAGATCTACGTTAAGTTCTCCCAAATATTTCCAGTTCCATTTTGTCTGGTACACATTATATACATTCTGGCATGATGGGTGATTTGGTTCTCTGGTTTAACAAGCTGTGATGCATTTTGCCCCACAAGAATAGTCTCCATTTTTTGTAAATTGGTGTAAAACCCTTTTCCTTCCTGCAGCTTGGAAGTGCTAATGGGAAAATAAGAAATTCAAATTGACAGTGCTTGTAAGTGTTGCATTGGAGTGAAAAGGGGGTTTGTTCTCCACTTAAACCCAGTCAGAGGTGAACAGTGTCTGAGAGCACTAGGTTATAGCTGCAGGGTGAAGCTACTGCACCAGTTAGGGAACAGATAAAAAAAACTTGTCGCCCCAGACCAAACAGTTTATGATTGTGCCAGAATACTTAGCAAGTTTGATGACAAGGCATCGAGTACAAACGAGATGATGAGTGGTGACAGACTCACTGTCTGACCCCCACTTAATGGCTGCAGGTGCTGTTCTTATGCTAGTTCTCAAAGCTGCCACCAGGTGGGGCAGTGGAAGTGGTGCCATATGGGTCTGTGCAGTTCTTTTTATATTACTGTGGATAATACTAAGCAGGTTTTATTGGTTGACAATCATGCAACTTTGCAATGGCAAATTGGACTTTAATATTTCATGACAATTATGTTTTAAATAATATAAAGCAGGATGCAACAGGTGAAAGTATGGATTGTGTGATAATTTATTTATATATTGCTTTATCAATAATGTACTCTTCCTATACAGGTATGCCCCCTGAAGGCCAACAAAGGCAGCCCCTGCTGGTAGCGACGTGTCATGTTCACTGGGATCCTGAGTACTGTGACGTCAAGCTCATCCAGACCATAATGCTTATGAACGAACTCAAGAACATCCTGGAGCAAGCCACCACAAGTTTACGGCCCGGCTCCAGTGCTCCAGATTGTAGTTCTGTTCCTCTTATTCTCTGCGGTGATCTCAACTCCCTACCTGAGTCAGGTAACTATACTTAAAACCCAACTATGGTCAAGTAACTATACTTATCAACCAACTTTAGGCAGGCAACTATACTTAACACCTTACTAAGGCAAATTTACTTAACTCTTAGGCATAGTCAGGTGACCCTACGTAACTCCATTAATAGAGTCAGGTGGCTGTACTTATCTCCCTTACTAGAGTCAGGTGGCTGTAGTCAACTCCCTTACCAGAGTAAATAAACATTGTCAATTAAATGTACACACATGTACCTTCCTAATTACCAAAGTAAGGTTACTATACGTAACTCCCTACAGAATTTGAGTATTATTCTTATAAGAACATTGCCTTTGTGCAGGGACAAAACAGAATGATAATGATGAATTCAGGTGTGAATATAAATATAACTTTCCAGTTAGTGTAAGATACATGTAAAATGACTTTTGTCATTGATGAATATCACTATCTTTTCCACATCATGCAAACCTCATACTGGCAACTACATGATAGGAACAGTCATTTTATTGATGTACCCTAATGGGGTACACAGTAACATTAAAACACAGTAACAGTAAAAACAGTAACATCAGCGGGTATGTGGCACATATCTCATTGTATTGCTGTTTATTTATTGATGATATGGGGGTGTTTTCAGTAGAGCCACATGAAGGTCACATAACCCACACAGTACAGTAAAAAGGGAGTACCAGCAGTAATAGATACCCTCATACCATAAGAACAGATGGTGATAAAAGCTGACATCAGACTCTAGCATTCAGTGATGTTGTATGTTTCCATGTACCTGTGCCTCAGTCAACATTTGTGCATGCAGACAACTGTTACACTTAGACAAGTGTCAGCCTGGTTAAGAGGACAGTGACACCTGAGGACTGTTTGTGGTATTATTTTTTAAACTTGGAGGGCTTGATGATAAAATGAAGGTCATCTTTACCGACATTCAGGTCCCCACACTACTTCCAGTGGGTTACTGATTACATAACCAGTTATCATAATTTATCTATCAGTGTTCACATGATACAATGATTCCTCTATGGGTTATATATAAAGGGATTGAAATTACAAAGACCTGTTAGTCCCAGGCTATTGTTTCATAATCACATGTTCAAACCAGATGGCTCCTTATCATATGTTCTACAGAATATATAAATCCTTTTTATTCCTTATAATTCTAAATAATTAATGAAATAGATGCAGACCTTTGTTCTTGGGTGCATCTTTGAATCCAAGGCCCATTCAATTTATATCATATTTTCAAACATCTTTTTTTAGGGACATAAATATTAAATGGTACATTTGTTCACTATGGATTACAGATGTGCTGATTTTAATTTTTTTTCTTGTTTCAGGTGTTGTGGAGTACTTGTCTTCGGGGAAGGTAGCAGTAAAGCACGAGGACTTCAAGGACATTGGCTACGAGTCATGTCTTGAAAAACTCAGTCTCTCAGAAAACAGGGATATTTATACCCATGGTTTCAAGTTGGCATCTGCCTACGCCAAGGACGTAATGCCTTATACAAACTACACGTAAGTATCAGAAACATTCTCAGTTGCAACTGACTGGTATAAATTTTAATTGATTATATTTATCATAATTTTATGTCATTGGTCTTAAACCTGGAATAATCCTGTACTAACCTTTTAACTACATAATAAAACTTGGCAAATAATTGAGACAAAAAAAAACATAGTATACAGTAAGATGGGTGCATAATACACCAGAATCTGCTGTGAGGGGACACCGGGATGAGCGAACACCTTTGATGTCTATGTCAATGTCCCTACCCATTTCCCATTAAAATTGACATCATGAGCGGACACCTGCTAAACGCGGACAGGGACAGTCTTGTTTGGCCCCAAATCCTGTCATGAACAGACACCCATTTATCAGCAGCCACCAGTTACCCTGCGTGGTTGTACCAGCTGAGCAGCTCTGCGGAACGCATTGTGCATGCCGTGAACGGCTCGTATATAGATAAATTCATAGATATGATGTAAATCGCGGGAATTCCGTATCACATGACTGACTCGACCATGAGCATCAACATTTGTTGATCCGAGTCTTTTTCCATCATATAAGCATGGCAGACAAATGGTTTGCGCCGGCAAACTTGATGCACTATTTCAAGGTTGCAAAAATAATAATGATAGCAATATTTGATAATTGTAACTCTAAATGTTGCAAAAGATGTCAAATTGCTGATTAACAAGAACAGTTTGCCCTGCACAATAATCCAAATATGAATGCGGGTGCACCTGCAGGTGACAGCAGCCGAACGCCCCCAAACGTTCCTTAATACCCCGGTGTTTCTGCCATATTGAATGTCGGTCTCATTTGAGGCCCAGTCATGGCAATGTAAATCTGAGAAAATCATCGCTGACTTTGAGGCATTCGGTCATAATCTCAATGTCAAGATAAAAATTTAATGTTGAAAATTATTTCTGTCCCAATATTGAGGTTAAAGACGATGTATTTGTGTCGATTTCAGTGGACAAAATCACCGTACATAGTTCAAATGTCATTACGAGTAGCACTGGCTCGCGACAGCTACCGAAGGCCACCCAACACTCACCCCACCGTTTCCGCCATATTGAATGTTCTCCTGATGTGAAACTGAGTCACGGCAATGTTAATCTGACTAAATCATTACTAAATTTGAGGCATCGTGTCATAATTTTAATGTTGGGATAAAATTCTGATGTGGAAAATTGATATCGATGCAATATTGAGTTTGAGGTGTCTGGATTTGAATGATATCCCGTGGACTGTACATATGGGCTACTTATGTGCAAAATTTTTTTCCTGATTGGTCAAAAGAGTCCGAAGTTATGTGGATTAGTGTTTCAAAACAGATGCACAAATGGATGCACTGGAGAGAGGAAAGGTCAGAGGTCAAAGCAAAATATTTTGGAACAAGTTCACATGTTACCTGATAATCGTGTAAAGTTTGGAAAAATCTGTCCAGTGGTCTCAGAGTTCTATTACGGAAACGAACGCGGCAGCGGCAGAACCCGGTCAAAAACATAGTATCGGCATAACTTCCTTTTGGGGATACAATAATTATCCCCCCCCCCCCCCCAACCCCCAAGCATCTGTTCCTACCTCTCATGAAGGGACACCTGCAATGTAGGGACACTTTGCCGATATCCCACAGGTGTCCCCTCATGTCAGATTCTGTTGTAAATGTAAGTGATTCAAATTGTAATGGTCTTCACAAGATTTGAGTGCTTTCAAATAATTGACAGACAACTTATTGAATGCCTTAGTGGATGCCTATTTTTTGTTCACCTTGGTGTCATGATGTTTTTCTGTCATTGCAGGTTCGACTTTAAAGGAGTCATTGACTATGTGTTCTTTTCCCGTGACTGCATGACACCCTTGGGGGTCCTGGGTCCCATGGACCAAAACTGGTTCTCAGAGAACAAAGTGATGGGCTGCCCACACCCACACGTGCCATCAGACCATTTTCCATTGCTCGTGGAGTTAGAGATGCAGGTGCCAGCGCAAGGACCATCCACCCGAGGTCCCAACAATCTGCACCTGATCAGGAGATAGTAACAGATGTGTTCCCAGCCCATTGCCAAAGTAGCTTCACACTCGGTCTGTCAGTCTCACCCATCCTCCTAAACTTAAGTAATTGCAGACCTACAGGGTGATACGCCTTGCTTCAGAATGTACTACCAGCAGTCATTTCTTGAATTATTTATAACTACAAGACTGGACCATGCAACCAACTTATTTGTGCACACATCCAGTGATACCTAAAAGTATCAAATTTAACTTGACCAGTTATGTCAGATATAAATCATTTCCTTTTTCTTGAATTGCATGCAGAGATGGACCAGTTCACCAGTTGCTAGTAAAACCTCTTTATCACTGAGTGCACATGTACTGTGTATCCCTCTTCATTAATGTCTTGGTCCACTCTGAGCCGAGGACTATTGCTCTGAAGGTTTGCCGTCAGCATTAGACGTTATGAGGATGGTCTGACCTATCCTGCCATTTTTAAAATGCAAATACACTATAACTACCAGAGACTCTTAACTAACTGCAGGGAATGAATCTTTTTGTGTTATGTGACACAAGCTTACCGCCAGCCCAAGTCTCAGTTACCCATACTTTTCGCTTCATTGGCATATCATTCTCCTCACTCATGGTTCAAGCACAATGTCATTAGTTTAGCCAGTTGCCTACCATGACAATTGTATTTTATTCTGCCCAGGTTTTATCCATTACAGTGTATGGTTTACTGTAGACTGTTGCAGTGTCACCACAGGAATGTCACTGTTTCTTACAAAGCAGGTGTACAGGTTTATAGATCAGGAGGATATTAGTCATTTGGGCTTTCATGGTAACTCAGTCATATTTTAAGATAAATCTATTGCTGTACTAGTCTTCAGAAGAGCTATACATGTTCATTGAAGCAGGATAATTGAAACTAGAAGTTTTAACAGGTCCTGACTGATTATAGCGCATTTTAGCTGCATTAAATATCAGCAATTACAGTCCCTAGATTGAAGCAACATGTGCTGTTTATACCGGCAAAAATTGTAAATAATATTGTTTTCTGTGTTCAGATGATCTGGTGTTTCTAAGCAAGAAAAAGGGTAAAATGAAACATGGTTTTATTTTCTCTTTTACAGTCTTTACCTATGACAACAGAAAGAAAATGACCAAAAAAATGTATTGTCAGTTTATGCACTCAGCATCACTGTAGAACATATCACAAAGAATTTGGTCTGCACATATTGTTATATATTTATATTGTTATAAAACTAGGTCAACCTGGGTCAGAGGTCAAAGTGCACCAGGTGCATGAACTAACTCTGGGTTGGTGACAGGAGGTTTTATCTGGACATAATCACAGTCAAGGCAGCAAGCGATAGTGGAACTGAAGCAAGTTTCTGTAACTGCCAAATGTTGGATACATATACACAATTCATCATGACATGTATATATAGTAAATGTACATACAGGGTCCCTGCATCTGAAATAAAATGTCATTGTGAATATTATGTAATGATTCTGTCAGATCATGAGCTACAGCTGGTTTGCATCTTTTTGGAATTTAATTATATATATTTACTCTGAATGAAACCCCAACAAGATTAAGATAACATTTAGTTCCAGTTAATGGGTTCAGATCCTTGCACAGTATGTTTACAAAATTAGCTCAGCCAAACTGCTGCTGCATCCATTTCTGTTGATGGTAATTTAGTTGACTCATTTGATTTACTGATGTTTGGGCTACCAAAAGTATATCATCATCCAAAAAGGTAGAATCCATGTAATTTTTTTAACCATCTATATTATATTGAATTTGAACATCAGTCTGCCCTCATATAAAATCTAGGTCAGCATGACCTGTTTTTGGCTTTAAAGTGATCACCTACCATCAGCCAGCTGGCTGGCTGAACCCCCAGATATACTTATATTCTTTACATCTGAAAGCTTTTTTTTCTGGAAACATGGGGTAGAAACCAATTTGTTTGTTTCATATACAAGTGTTAAAAGCTTAAACTTTTGTAACATACCTTGAAAACTGCTATTCTGGAGGTCAGCTGTGACTGAGAGCTTCAGCTGAGCACCATGACCTGTGTGTCGTGTTTAATCAAGTAATGTTTAAACATTCCATGAATGTTTTCTTTGTTCAAATAATATATAAAACCAACACTGATGTGGGGACCCTATATGTATATCTGTTTCATAAACATAGATACATGTATGCACAGTTTGGTCTCAGATTCTGAGGGCAGAAAGGGGTCAGGGCTTGGCTTTTTTACATGGCTTGTCAGGACAAACGGGTGGTGTCCCCTGGTGGTAAGTCTTGGACTCATTATGAATCAACCACAGTTGTCGTCCTCAGCAATAGGTAATTTTCTGGACAGACCTGATAGGAATTGTCAGGTGATTCCAGATGCAGGGAAATGGTGGGGGTCTTTAACTGTACAGTTGCATGCTTTGGATTATATTAACAACAACCCCCCCCCCCCCCTTCACTTTCCATTCTTATTGTATTATATGATTAGTCAAATGCTCATGCACTGGATGATTTTAGCGTGGAGGCAGGACCAGCTGATGATCAGTGCGTTCAGCCGTAGCTTTTAGAGTACAAGGACTTTTTGTACAGGTTTACATATTGTGTGTAGGTTTAAGTTGATCAGCACAGCAGTAATGATGAGGTCACCTACTGCTCGTACATGTCCAGTCCATCTACAGAAACGACCAACAACAAATGTAATGCAAACTGTTTCATTCAAATGTATTGTTGATTTTGTATGGGCACTGTCCTTCCAGCAGAGTCAGGTATTTTACTGGGGATTTTTTTTTCAGTCCTGATTGGGTCTGGTCTATGAATAAAACTTCTCGTTTTTCATCTCAGTTTAGGGCAGTTTGTAAACTGTATTTTTTCCCAGTACTTTTACTGTGACTTTTGCCATCAGTTTAGTATATACATGGTGACATTTGTGGTTAGCAAAAATAGGATTTTATTGAATGTGTGGATTAACTTTTTTATGCCAATTTCACATTGTGATCTTATGGTTATGATTTAATTTATAGTGTTCCATTTGTGAAATATGTGTAGAGGTTTGTCCAGCCATTAATGCATGTTGGTTTTAATAACTATGGACTCTTTGACCAAATGCACCACCGTATTGATTTTGCTTTGCGACAGCATTATAATTTGTAAAGATTATCATAGACACTCGTGATACAGTGAACGAGGATGAATTGTTCATTAACAGTGACCATGTTTAATATAATGGCCACTAAATTATGCCATATAAGGATGATCTTTATATCCACCAAGTGATGTCGGACCAGGTGTCAATGCCATAAGAATGTGTGTATATAAATAGAACTAGAGGGGTTGAATGTCTTGTCAGAATGAATATTAACACTAAGATGTTGATGTTAGAATGGATGTAAATGTTATAAGATGATGTTGAATATCATGTCATTACTCCATTAGATTATGTTGAAGCTGATGTCAGAATGGAAGCTCCACAAATGATGTTGATATTGGAATGGAAGCTCCACAAATGATTTTGATATAGGAAGTTCCCCAATTTTATGTATCATGTGGACACCTGTGTCAGGTTTGGATTTGAGTATGTTGAAGCACCTTAAACGACTCATGTCAGCACAAAGATACCTGTGTTGCTTGTTGTAAACACATGAAACATACAAGTGTCCCACAACACTTATTGTTTGATGTTTTAAAAGTGTCTGGTGAAGGATTACAGAAAATAATGATGACTCTAATAAACAGCTAATATGCATATTGAATGATAATGATTGTGATGTATAATGCTAAAGCACGAACACGAGTGGATTTCAATTTTAAATGTATGATGATGGTTGTAGGAACAACATTGATGATGATTATGAGTAGCTCTGAAAATATGCGAATCAATTTGCTTTTTTTAATGATAGCTTGTACCACACAAATGGTGATTCTGGGTCTTAGGATTACAAGCACGCATTGGATCCTAGCCTTTATTCTTCGTAGGGAAACTGCAAGATGGCCGATGAGTTTTATGAGGAGAATGTTTGATACATGAAGCAGCACAGATTTAGTATGGCAGTGTTTGACACAGCCCAGGGTTAATTTTATTATTCTTATGGTCAGGTTTTGTATGAGATTATAAAAGGTGTAGAGTCGGAGATTCAAAACAAAAGATTTTGTTATGACAGTGTTCGCTAATGACGTCTTCATTTACATCTCCAGTGGAGTGGAACACAGCAGTAGGGAAGACATTGTCATCTTTTTGATTATCAACAATTTTTGCACAGAGGATTAATTTGTGATGCAGTTAATTTATTATAAATTTGCAGAGAAGAAATTTTTTCTTCTGCATGGATTAATTTGATATATTATTGTGACCACCTGCAGTGTGTAGCCGTTTGTTTATCAGTTAGATACATTCTTGTACATTCCGTACAGTATTTGGTCAACTTAAATAGTGACAATTTGGTATCCATCAGCCTGCCCCTCTGCCCACTTGTTCATCGGTTTGTATACAATGTGTCACTGCAGAGAATAAAACTCAAAGTGACATTTGTGTAGCATACTACAGACTTGCTTCTTTGTGGAGTTGAGATAGTGTGAGTGCTGGATGACTGGTGATCCCCAGAATAATCAAAATATAATACAAACCTCCAATATCTTGATAATTAATGCATGGATTGTCATGAATCTTGCCTTGAAAATTGACCATGACTAGTTTTGTCAGTTCCCGAAAAGTGGTGGCGCCACCTGTATTTTTTGTTATTTTAACCAATAATTTTTAGCTCAGCTGACTAAGTCATCTGAGCTATAGTTGTGGTCCTTTGTCCTTCGGCTGTCCGTCCGTCCATTAAATTGGCATGTTTTGAAACTGTTAGACCTATGAATCCTAAATTCAGCATACAGTTAGATGTCCCAAAAATCTCCTACCATACCGAAAATTTGGTCATTTGGACTTCGTTCCTTCGAGATATTAAGGAAAAACCTCCATTTTCCATAAAAAAAAACATTGTTTCACTATAAGACAACCTAATATCAAAACCACTGATCTGAATTTGATCCTAGTAAAAATGCATATTCTTCAATACATTTTCTATGTACATGCCAAAAATTAGGTCAGTATTGTGTAATTTATTTAAGTTACAGGCCCTAACATAATGCTCCTCATAAAAAAATCAGAAAATATATTTACTCTTTTTACATAAGAATGGCTGAAGCTAGAGACTTTTTTCAGGGATATAACTCAATTTAATCAAGATTCAATTGTATACTGAAAATTAGATCTGAATTTTTTAAATTTTATAAGTTATTCGATTAAATATAAAATCAGTTCCTAAAATGTTGACCAACTTTGGACAGGGCATGTTTTTTCCCTGTAAGCACAGTTGGTTTAATTTTCATTTGCACACATAAGGATTTAAGCTTCTGAATTCTGAAACTTGAAAGGAATTGACCAAAAACTGTAGCTTTTATTACAGTTTTTATGAGACCATGTCACACCTAGCTAGGCCTTACTGAAGCCCCTCTATATGTCCCCATATTCACCTTTCATGCTTGAAGCTAGGCATATACTGCAGCCAGCCAGCTCTTGGGTGGCTTCAGCTGGATATGGCTGTTCAACCCCCTCTTGTAATTGTTTTGGCCGAAAACATAAACAAATTAAAAAAAAAAATATTGGTTTATAATAACAATTTTAAGAAAATTAAATGGAAAAGGAATTTCATTGCTAATGAGTAACAGGGACCTTGCAATTACTGATGTTTTATGGATCTTTTGTGGATTGCTGAAAATATATTTCAAATGACACCATGCAGTCACAATTGGGTATTTTTAGCTCAGCTGACTATAAGTCATCTGAGCTATAGTCGTGGTCCTTTGTCCGTCATCCGGCCATTAACAGGGCACGTTTTGAAAACGTTGGACCTACGATTCCAAAGTTTTGCATACCATTAGATGTCCCCAAAATCTCCTACCATACCAAAAATTGGGTCATTAGGACTTTGTTCCTTCAAGATATTAAGGAAAAACCTCCATTTTCCATTAAAAAGCCATTGTTACACTTTAAGGCTGCCTAATATCAAAACCACTGACCGGTTTTTGATCATATTTAGTATTCATATTCTTCCATACATTTTCTATGAACATACAAAAAATTAGGTCAGTGTTGGGTATTATTTTGAAGTTATGGTCCAAAATATAATGCAATTTTTTTTAAATCAGGAAATATATTTAATCACCTAACATGAGAATTGCTGAAGCTAGAGACTTGATTTCAGGAATATAACTTTATTTAATCAAGATTCAATTGTTTACCCAAAATTACATCTGAATTTTTCAAATTTTTCAAGTTATTAGCATGAATAAAAAAATCAATACCTTAAATTTTGTCCAACTTTGGCAATGGCACGTTTTTTCCCTGTTAGCACTGTTGGTTTAATTTTCATTTGCACACATAAGGATTTAAGCTTCTGAATTCTGAAACTTGAAAGGAACTGACCAAAAACTGTGGCTTTTATTACAGTTTTTATGAGACCATGTCACACCTAGCTAGGCCTTACTGAAGCCCCTCTATATGTCCCCATATTCACCTTTCATGCTTGAAGCTAGGCATATACTGCAGCCAGCCAGCTCTCGGGTGGCTTCAGCTGGATATGGCTGTTCAACCCCCCTATTGTAATTGTTTTGGCCGAAAACATAACAATAAACAAATTAAAAAAAAATTATTGGTTTATAATAACAATTTTAAGAAAATTAAATGGAAAAGGAATTTCATTGCTAATGAGTAACAGGGACCTTGCAATTACTGATGTTTTATGGATCTTTCATGGATTGCTGAAAATATATTTCAAATGACACCATGCAGTCACAATTGGGTATTTTAGCTCAGCTGACTATAAGTCATCTGAGCTATAGTCATGGTCCTTTGTCCGTCGTCCGGCCATTAACAGGGCACGTTTTGAAACCGTTGGACCTACAATTCCAAAATTTTGCATACCATTAGATGTCCCCAAAATCTCCTACCATACCAAAAATTGGGTCATTAGGACTTTGTTCCTTCAAGATATTAAGGAAAAACCTCCATTTTCCATTAAAAAGCCATTGTTACACTTTAAGGCTGCCTAATATCAAAACCACTGACCGGTTTTTGATCATATTTAGTATTCATATTCTTCCATACATTTTCTATGAACATATAAAAAATTAGGTCAGTGTTGGGTATTATTTTGAAGTTATGGGCCAAAATATAATGCAATTTTTTTTAAATCAGGAAATATATTTAATCACCTAACATGAGAATTGCTAATTAGAGACTTTTTTTCAGGAATATAACTTTATTTAATCAAGATTCAATTGTTTACCCAAAATTACATCTGAATTTTGCAAATTTGCAAAATTAGCATGAATAAAAAAATCAATACCTTAAATTTTGTCCAACTTTGGCAATGGCGCGTTTTTACCCTGTAAGCACTGTTGGTTTAATTTTCATTTGCACACATAAGATGTCATTCAAGTTTTCAAGCACCATATCTTGATTGTTTTCATCAAGTCAGTGAAATGTGTGCTCCTGAAGAAGTGTTTCATAACCTGGTTCAACTTCTGACCTAGCTACTGCCTCTGTGATTGTCTGGGTCAGGCAGTAATTACCAGAGAGCCTCTCTCTCTCTCTGGCAGTCTAGCTCTCTCTCTCTCTCTCTCTCTCTCTCTCTCTCTCTCTCTCTCTCTCTCTCTCCAAGACAGTCTAGCTAGCTCTCTCTCCCTCTTTCTCTACCATTCTCTCTCACTCCTAAGCCTAACTGCACCCCATGTTGACAGGTACTTTAAACCAGATTAATTAGCTATGAATGTTGAAGCAATTTAGAAATGTGAATCAACTGAAATATTGATATATATATATGTTATACTGTAAATGTGTAATTACATTTTTTAACATAAAAATGATGTATTGAAAAAAAGGAATTAAGGCAAATATTGTTGATTTTTCCTGGCTCAGTAGAATGGGAATTAAAATGATTTGCTTTGTTTCTGCACCTTTCTGCCTGTGTAAATATTTAATAATTATGAATAAACTTTTTTCCCTGTAAGCACTTGAATTAAATTTCATATCCTGTATGAATATGCAAGAGTGCTGTAACTCCCACCATCCCCTTCCCCCACCCCATAGAGTCCTTGCTCTTTTGCAGTGTACAATAGTTCTATTGGTATTCCATAAAATTTAATAATTAAAGATAATATATACAGAGAGACTGAGGCGTGGTAACTCCCATCACAACCCCCTCCCCCCATCAATCCTTCGACCTTTTATTAGTGGGGACTTTATGACCACTGTATACATGTGATAAAATAAAAAAAAAATAGGTTTATTGTATCCCCAGATGAGGGATACTATGTTTTCATACCGGTCCCGCCGCTGCCGCATATAAATCTTGTTGGCGCGATAACTCAAAAAATATTTCACGGATCTTTACCAAACTTGGTATATGTATAGATATGGGTGAGAGGACAACACCTATTTAAAATGAGGTCATGACCTTGACTAGGAGAGTGTCTTGACCTTGAATAGGTCCAATTTTGAGGAAAATCACACAAATTCATAAACATCTCAAGAAATCTTGCATGGATCGATCCGAAAATCAAGTTGATCGAAGATCATGGATAGGGTTACTGGTGGCGCCACCTATTTTTTTTTACTTGTTTTCCTGCTATTCAATACCCCCAAAATTGCTACTTGACAGTACTGTGAGCATTATAAGTCAAAAACTAATGGACAGTTTTCTTTTATATTATGCATATACATAGATATGGGTTATGGGATGATGTTTATTTAAATTGGGGTCTTGACCTTTCC
Source organism: Sipunculus nudus (assembly GCA_026874595.1). Classification (NCBI taxonomy): domain Eukaryota; kingdom Metazoa; phylum Annelida; class Sipuncula; order Golfingiida; family Sipunculidae; genus Sipunculus; species Sipunculus nudus. Next base: position 17,567,700 of record CM049307.1, on the reverse strand, counting down.
TATGAGAGTGGCCTTGACCTTGAATATTGCCAAATATGGTGAAAATCACACAAAATCATTAATATCTCAATAAGGGATACATGGATTGGTCCAAAAATCAACTTGACCGAAGATCTTGGATAGTAATGTCAGGTACCAGAAACAGGTGGTGCCACCTGTTATTCTTTTACTTGTTTTTGTGCCGTTTAATACCCCCATCATTTCCACTTAACTGTACTGTGAGCATTATAAGTCAAAAACTAATGGACAGATATCTTTCATATTATGCATATACATAGACATGGGTTATGGGATTATGTATATATAAATTGGGGTCATGACCTTTCCTATGAGAGTGGCCTTGACCTTGAATTTTGCCATATACGGTGAAAATTACACAAAATCATTTATATCTCAACAAGGGATGCATGGATTGGTCCAAAAATCAACTTGACCGAAGATCTTGGATAGTATTGTCATGTACCGGAAACTGGTTGCGCCACCTGTTATTCTTTTACTTGTTTTCGTGCCGTTTAATACCCCATCATTGCCACTTAACAGTACTGTGAGCATTATAAGTCAAAAACAAATGGACAGATTTTTTCATATTATGCATATACATAGACATGGGTTAGGGGATGATGTATATTGAAATTTGGGTCATGACCATTTCTATGAGAGTGACCTTTTCTATGAGTGTGGTCTAATATTAATTGTTGCTGAAGATGGGGGGCCTATTCTTAAGAGGGGGGGGGATTAATTGTCTGGGGATACTATGGCACCACATGGCACCTGCGGTGCCAAGAAATATCTAGTTAAAATTATTGGATCTCATTAGACAAATGTGTAAACTGTTGAACTGTCAACAGCTTATCAAAAAGGTAACCAATGGAAACACATGGTCGATCTCATAATATTATTTGAAACAATTTCTTCAATCATATCAACCAACCATGGCCAAGATTACCTTTTCCGATCAGACTTTATCTACTTTTCATAATATTTTAGATTTTAGCCTTCCAAGTGTTTAAGTACTGTTCAATGCTCCATCCTCTCTCTCTCTCTTCTCTCTCTCTCTTCATCCACCTCGTTGCTGCCCTCACTGTTCCCTTCTCCGAACCCCATCCCAATGTCAGCCTCAGTAAACAAGAACAAGATGAATCAGATTTATTCATATTTTAATATTTTGTATAACTATTTGTCCATAGGTACCTATGTACATGCCAGGAATTATGTAAATATTGTGTAATATGTAGACATAGTGGGCATCAAAATAATGTACCTTGTCAAGACTGAAGAGATATTGTGTCATACCGTCAAAAATTCATAAATCCCTTCATCAGCATAGTAAATCATACCATTATATCTGTCAAATTGAAATCTTGCAAACTTCCACACACTATAGATCCTTCAACAAATAGCCTTATCACCATTCTACTACTGCTTATTACTGCTGTCATTTCATTCATATTTGCTCAAATATATCGGAATTTTCAACCCCTCCTTAATAGATAAAAAATAAACCACTATATTTTACTCTATTAATCCATCAGTCAGCTTATTTCATTTATCATTTCTCACATATCACATTACATTCCTTTATAAAAGCCCAACATGTCCATGATATTCATAAGCTTTGTCGACTCGATATAGTATCACAATGGAGGAACATTTATAGTCCAATCATGATCAGCTGAGCGCCGTGACCCATGGGTCCCTTGTTATTTTTTTTACTATAAAATGACAACAATCATGTCTCAGCTGTAATTACATCTAGTGTCCCAAAACCTGGTGTGTTTATTGATCACAAGTGGATGCCATATAGTTATCACCCTGTCTGTCTGTCTGTCCATCTGTCCATCCACACAAATTTGTTTCCAGATGATAACTCCAGGTTGTATTGACACATGGATTTCAAACTTGACTTACATATGGCCCACCACTAAAGAAAGAACCTAAATGATTTTGGGGTTCATGAGGTCAAAGGTCAAGGTCACAAGACCTGCTTATTTAAAAAGATTATGGCTGCATTTTAAGCCAAGCTTTTCATCCCAAATTTCCATTTTGCACATTTAGCTGACTTGCCAGTATGGGGAAAGCATAATGAATTAGGGGTCACATGGTCAAGGTCACAGGGGCCATCTGTTCACAAATTAGCTTCCAGATGATAACTCCAGTTTAGTTTGACATATTGGTTTCAAACTTAACTAATATATGACTCACCACTGAAGTAAGAACCGTTCAGATTTTGGGGTCCAACGGTCAAAGGTCATGGTCACAGGACTCATTTCTCTAAAAAGAATGCATATGCATTTGAAGCCAAACTTTTCATCACAAACCTTCCATCTTCAAGATATTGCTAACCTGCCAATAGGGGAAGATTCTGTTCAGTTTTGGGGTCATGAGGTCAAGATCACAGTACCCACTTATTGTATCCGTCGAAACAGAGTTTTGCGGATACTATGTTTTCAACCCCCCGCCGCCGCCACAGCCACGTAGGTGTCCGGAGAACTCCTCCGTAACCGCTGGGCGGAATTTTACGAAACCTGGGATTATGTTCGGGTCACATGTGAACTGCTGCATCCCGATTTTGTTTTGACCTCTGACCTTTCCTCTGCGCTCTGCGTCCGTTTATGCATCTGTTTCCACACATAAACGCACATATCTCGGGAACCGTTTGACCGATCAGGAAAATTTTTTTGCACAAATGTAGCCCTTGGAGAGCTTTAAAACATACACAACCATGCCACCTGCAACCATGTTTGCACTGTCCATCTGTTTGTCTTCCTTGGGTTTAAATCACTCATATCTCTGCAGTGGTTTGACTAATTCACCTAAAATTCGTCATGCATATACATCCTGGATAGCTTTTCTGATTTTATGACAGGTGGCGCCACCTACATTCACGTTTACACTGCAGACATCCAAGCTCATATCTCGGGAACCGTTTGACCGATTGGGCCAAAATTTTGCATGTGTATAGATCTCACATAGCTCATTATCATATGAAAAACTGGTGGCGCCACCTGCAGCCATTTTTGCACAGCTCCCGTCTATTTGTCTGCCATGGGATAAAATCACTCATATCTCGGCAGTGGTTTGACATATCTGCCTTAAATTTTGCAGGTTTATACATCCCCAACAGCTCTCTTGATTTTATGACAGGTGGCGCCACCTACATTCTAGTTTATGCAGCAGATATCCAAGCTCATATCTTGGGAACCGTTTGACCGATTGGGCCAAAGTTTTGCATGTGTATAGTTCTCACATAGCTCTTTATCATACGCAAAACTGGTGGCGCCACCTGCAACCATTTTTGCACAGCGTCCATCTGTTTGTCTGCCAAGGGCAAAAATCACTCATATACATGTAGTGGTTTGACCTATCTGCCTTAAATTTTGCATATGTATACAACTTGGACGGCTTTCTGGATTTAGTGGTAGGTGGCCCAACCTACATACACAATTTGGCTGCAGACATCCATGCTAATATGCAACACTTCACTCTATTTCCCCTTGCCACTAAATCCATGCCTCACTTCATCCGTTCCACTCTGATTTAGGCGGATACACGTAGTCGCTTGTCGACTACCCGTATTCTAGTTTAGAAAGATTGTGGATGCATTTTAAGCCAAACTTTTTATCCAAAACCTTCCATCTTGCACTTATAGCCGAGCTCACAATAGGGGAAGAAACTGATTGTTTGGAGGTCACAAGGTCATCGTCACAGGGGCCCATCTGTCCACATATTTGTTTCTGGATTATAACTCCAGTTTGGATTGACATATTGGTTTCAATTTTGACTTATATATGACCCACCGAGATGTAAGAACACTTTGGGGTCATAAGGCCAAAGGTCAAGGTCACAGGACCCACTCCTTAAAAAAGATTTTTGATATATTTTTAGCCAAACTTTCTGTCCCAAACATTCTATTTTCCAGATGATGCTCACCTGCCAATAGTGGAAGTAACTTATGGATTTTGGGGTCACAAGGTCAAGGTCATGGGAGCCATCAATCCACATATTAGTTTCAAGATGATAACACCAGTTTGGTTTGAGATATTGGTTTCAAACTTGACTTATATATAGCATGCCACTAAAGTAAGAACTGTTGATTCTGGGGTCTTGAGATCAAAGGTCCAGGTCACGGAACCCACTACCTTAGAAAGATTGTGGATGCATTTTAAGCCAAACTTTTCATCTCAATCCTTCTATCATCAACATGTGGTGCACCTGCCAATAGGGGAAGTGTCCTTTTGATTTTGGAGTCATAAGGTCAAAGGTTAAGGTCACAGGGCCCATCCATTCACAAATTAGTTTAATATGGATGATAACTCCAGTTTGGGTAGACGGGTTGGCTTCAAACTGATCACAGGACCAATATTTTGGAAAACCTCATAAACATATATCCTTAGAGACAAATGCAGCTGAGCGTTGAGACCAATGGGTCCCTAGTTCTAGTATATTACTGTATGACAGTACCAAGTGCTGGATATCCATCCTCCTGTACATGAACCCCATGCCCCATTTTCTAGCTATCAAAGTTTACTGGAAATCTGTGTGGAGATGATTGAGAAGGAGAATATTTGACCTAAATATCCCTACCAGGATCCTAATCATCAAGAATGACCAACACAGGTCACAGGTACACAGTGGCCCCTTATACTGACATATGGCTCTGGAACAAAGTAGGTGCACAGTGGCCCCTTATACTGACATATGGCTCTGGAACAAAGTAGGTGCACAGTGGCCCCTTATACTGACATATGGCTCTGGAACAAAGTAGGTGCACAGTGGCCCCTTATACTGACATATGGCTCTGGAACAAAGTAGGTGCACAGTGGCTCCTTATACTGACATATGGCTCTGGAACAAAGTAGGTGCACAGTGGCCCCTTATACTGACATATGGCTCTGGAACAAAGTAGGTGCACAGTGGCCCCTTATACTGACATATGGCTCTGGAACAAAGTAGGTGCACAGTGGCCCCTTATACTGACATATGGCTCTGGAACAAAGTAGGTGCACAGTGGCCCCTTATACTGACATATGGCTCTGGAATAAAGTAGGTGCACAGTGGCTCCTTATACTGACATATGGCTCTGGAATAAAGTAGGTGCACAGTGGCCCCTTATACTGACATATGGCTCTGGAATAAAGTAGGTGCACAGTGGCCCCTTATACTGACATATGGCTCTGGAACAAAGTAGGTGCACAGTGGCTCCTTATACTGACATATGGCTCTGGAATAAAGTAGGTGCACAGTGGCCCCTTATACTGACATATGGCTCTGGAATAAAGTAGGTGCACAGTGGCCCCTTATACTGACATATGGCTCTGCAACAAAGTAGGTGCACAGTGGCCCCTTATACTGACATATGGCTCTGGAATAAAGTAGGTGCACAGTGGCTCCTTATACTGACATATGGCTCTGGAATAAAGTAGGTGCACAGTGGCCCCTTATACTGACATATGGCTCTGGAATAAAGTAGGTGCACAGTGGCTCCTTATACTGACATATGGCTCTGGAACAAAGTAGGTGCACAGTGGCCCCTTATACTGACATATGGCTCTGGAACAAAGTAGGTGCACAGTGGCCCCTTATACTGACATATGGCTCTGGAATAAAGTAGGTGCACAGTGGCTCCTTATACTGACATATGGCTCTGGAACAAAGTAGGTGCACAGTGGCCCCTTATACTGACATATGGCTCTGGAACAAAGTAGGTGCACAGTGGCACCTTATACTGACATATGGCTCTGGAACAAAGTAGGTGCACAGTGGCCCCTTATACTGACATATGGCTCTGGAACAAAGTAGGTGCACAGTGGCCCCTTATACTGACATATGGCTCTGGAACAAAGTAGGTGCACAGTGGCCCCTTATACTGACATATGGCTCTGGAACAAAGGTGCACAGTGGCCCCTTATACTGACATATGGCTCTGGAACAAAGTAGGTGCACAGTGGCACCTTATACTGACATATGGCTCTGGAACAAAGTAGGTGCACAGTGGCACCTTATACTGACATATGGCTCTGGAACAAAGTAGGTGCACAGTGGCCCCTTATACTGACATATGGCTCTGGAACAAAGTAGGTGCACAGTGGCACCTTATACTGACATATGGCTCTGGAACAAAGTAGGTGCACAGTGGCACCTTATACTGACATATGGCTCTGGAATAAAGTAGGTGCACAGTGGCTCCTTATACTGACATATGGCTCTGGAATAAAGTAGGTGCACAGTGGCCCCTTATACTGACATATGGCTCTGGAATAAAGTAGGTGCACAGTGGCCCCTTATACTGACATATGGCTCTGGAACAAAGTAGGTGCACAGTGGCTCCTTATACTGACATATGGCTCTGGAATAAAGTAGGTGCACAGTGGCCCCTTATACTGACATATGGCTCTGGAATAAAGTAGGTGCACAGTGGCCCCTTATACTGACATATGGCTCTGGAACAAAGTAGGTGCACAGTGGCACCTTATACTGACATATGGCTCTGGAATAAAGTAGGTGCACAGTGGCTCCTTATACTGACATATGGCTCTGGAATAAAGTAGGTGCACAGTGGCCCCTTATACTGACATATGGCTCTGGAATAAAGTAGGTGCACAGTGGCCCCTTATACTGACATATGGCTCTGGAACAAAGTAGGTGCACAGTGGCACCTTATACTGACATATGGCTCTGGAACAAAGTAGGTGCACAGTGGCACCTTATACTGACATATGGCTCTGGAACAAAGTAGGTGCACAGTGGCCCCTTATACTGACATATGGCTCTGGAATAAAGTAGGTGCACAGTGGCACCTTATACTGACATATGGCTCTGGAACAAAGTAGGTGCACAGTGGCACCTTATACTGACATATGGCTCTGGAACAAAGTAGGTGCACAGTGGCCCCTTATACTGACATATGGCTCTGGAACAAAGTAGGTGCACAGTGGCCCCTTATACTGACATATGGCTCTGGAACAAAGGTGCACAGTGGCCCCTTATACTGACAAATGGCTCTGGGACAAAGTATTGACCCATGTTACAAGGGTACATAATTTGATACTTTTTATTTATAGTAATCTAGATTACCATCAAAATTCAATGCATTTTCCATTGAATACCATCATAAATTACACAGTTTCCCCAGAATCTGCCCCATACTTGTGAACAGACAAACCAATGAATGAACCAAATGAAACTCACCATTGCCAGAGGTATATTAAACATATCCTTCTTACATAAATATTCAGACTGTCAGGAGCCATAGAATTTCTCTATGCCTATACATTCAGCCACAATAACCATTGGCAGTCTGTTTACAAATACATGGTTTAATTCATATACAGTAAAACTGTCAAATAGCATGTTGGCACCACAGTAATGTGATAAGAATTGAAGCAAGCTTTAGTCTAATTATTGCCAGATAAAGCCCATTTGTGTCAGACCTTGAGCATGTGTGCTACTGTCAGTTCTTTTTATCTTGAATTAAAAATATATTCTGTATATTTGCAAGTCCCTTGGACTTAAAGACAACAAGATTTTACTGTATATCACGTTTCAATCGAAATGCACACACAGCAGCAGCATAAAACTTACTAACAAAAAACACAATTCACTTCAGCAGTTTAATTTATTCACATTGAAAAATAATCAGATTATCATACATATCAAATACAACACAAACTGATGGATGGATCATAAATAAATCAAAACCAACTCTGCAAACACGGTGCATCTTCCCGGTTCACCTTCATTTGATGATAATTAAATACAGGCAACAGATATTTACATATAACATGATAAAACAGTATTTTCCATTTCTGACAAAAATAGGTATAGCCAGACTTGAGGCTAGACCTGCATAACGAAAGAATATCTTGAATGTAAGCAATATCTTTTTATCATGTGCCAGTGATCATGACTAACAGAAGCGCCTCCTGCTGGAGAACTCAACATTTAGTGGATGGTTACTGATGTATATTGTCTGATGCTAGATTTTCCTAAACTGAAAATATTTGACTAGATTACATAAAACAAATTTAGTTTAAGATCTTCACATATTTATGGAAATGACTGTTGAAATAAACTAAACATACTACAGTTTTACGGATTTCAATTAAAATACATATGGAATAGACTTAAATCTTGCACATTTTAATAATGCTGTATGAACAGACTCTAAATATAACTATTTGAGACCCGGGATTACAAATCTGAGCTGGCAGTATACAACCAGACGAGATGACATTGGAATAAGATCATATAAACTACCATATAAAAATGTGAACACAATACTCTGATCTCTGCAGCAGATAATTAGTCTTGAAAGATTTTTTTCAGAAAAGCTGATGCCAGTGTTTGATTTTCACTGTGAGCACTTCAGTAAAACTTCTATTTTTGTCCTCAATAAATGAAATTTTAATTTATATTTGAGCTTCTTCCTTAACAACTAACAGGCTGAAACACAAATAGTCTCTTGAACTTTTCTTTCCAACATTGTATAGGCCCTTGGATACACAGTAAAATGATAAATTGATAAAAGTGGAAAATAGTGATGAAAAAAGCATATCGGTATATAAAGAGCACAGATTCATGAAAAGATCTCAACATTTATACAAAATAAACAATGGAATGTCAACCAAGTGAACACTAGGTGATATTGTTGTATAATTAGGAGTTACAATTTAAAAAAAAAATATTAATAACATATAGATTTAACATAGATGAATACAGGAAATCAACATCACAAAAGGAAGGTAGAAATACGGGTCAATTAATCATGAACAAGAATCAGGAAGCACTTATAGTTCCTTATCTCACTCCAGGGGGCAGCACAAGTTGGTCCTGAGTTAAGACTGCCTCCCTTTTGAAACTATTCAAACTGATGCTTTGTATTTATAAGGTATTTCTAATCAATAAAAATACCTGACCCACTAAAGACCCGTTCTCCGTTAACTTCCTTACAGTTTACCAGTACGCATACACACAAGTTCATATCTCAATTATTTATTCTTTTTATACTGTGCAGATTACACTGAATATGTTAAACTGTATATTGTGAATAAACAAAGAGCAAATAAGCAATATCAGAGGCTCTACCATAACTAAGGTAATAAAACTTACATTGCAAATGGAATGGAGCAAACGTATTTCTTTATTCAGCAAAAGAAAATGGAAAAATACACTGCCTTCAATAAAAAATACTAACAGAAGATACATAGCAAGCAAACATTAGCAACAACAATACACTGTAAAATTCATTAAAATAAACTGTGGATTACTATCAGTTGTTGCATAACAAAATAAGTATAGAGTAAAAATAAAACAAAAGAAAAAAAAAACAATAACTGATGTTCTATAAGTAATAAAGGGGTCAGCTAGACTATAAAATTTACATCCTCCAAATATACATCCTCCAATATCTATCTGTATACATTTTGTTTTATTACTAGCTAATTATTTTGAGTACATCTATTTATACATACCTTATCTACTGTCTTTGGACATAAGCTGATATTCTGGCTGGCAGTTAACATGTACATCATTAAGAGACAGATCCAATAAAACAGAAAAAAGGAAATTAATATCATAAAAAATACTGAATGATCAATGGAACATGATCAGAATTAGGTGTTTGTATCCATACCAAAACCTACAAGAAAAGTTTCAAAATATCTGATTCACTATGCACTAAATATAAATGTAGAAAGTATTATGTTCAGTGTTTGTGTTCTGCAGCATTAGAGACAACCACAGCAAATAAAGGAAATGTTAAAAGCTCAAAAACTCTCAGTTAAGACAAAAACTTGACAGAATTCAGGAAAGCAGGATATATAAATGAAAAACTTAACATGGAAAGCAGGAGAATTAAGGGGGGGGGGGGCTAACCAAACTTGAACATTTATAAATAAGTAATAAAACATTTGATTGATAAAACTGAGGTGCTAAACTAAAAGAGCTCTTAATTTACAGTTTGACTATATTTACAATTAATCTGATGCACTATAGGTAATTGTAACAAGTGACCCATGGGTCATGACGCTCAGCTGACTAGGAAGAGATTTGCAAAAGGAAATTTTATCATCTGAATGGAAGTATATAACGATTCAACTGAAGCATCAAACAGATTAACCAACAGACTGAGATTGTTTCTGTATTAATATATCTCAAAAATAGAGAAAAAGTGCGTAAACTTTAAAAAAAATACAGTTGGCTCCACCAGTCTGCAGAAACTAATAAAAACACTTAATGGTCAATATCCATGCAAAGAAGCATGGTGGTCTCTGGATAAGTTGTTCAGATACTTCAGCTTTTGTATCAAATTTTCCATTATTCTGAGGGATACTTTGGAGTCCTATAGCTTGAAGGATATGGGTAACAGAGACCTAATTTCAGGTTTTCACAAACACTTTTCATGGGCCTCCTTGCATGACAAGAATGAAGATTCTAGGTCGAGTTGTTACAATTTGTACCCTGTTGACAGATAACCACATCTTTAAAGGTCCCAAAAATAGAGAAAATAATTCGTAAAAATTTGAAAAAAAATAGAGATGGCGCACCCAGTCTGCTGAAACTGATGGAACATGTCATGATCAATATGTATGCCAAAAATCATGAGCATCAGTGTTGTAGTTATTGAGATACTGGAGTTTTTGTATCAAATTTTTCATTATTCTGGGGGGTATTTTGGAGCCACAGAGCTTAATGGATATGGGTAACAGAGACCTAATTTCAGGTTTCCATGGATTTTATGGGCCTCCCTGTGTGTAAAGAATGAAGATTCTAGGTCCAGTTGTTATGATTTGTGCCATGTTAACAGATGTTCATATCTTTAAAGGTCTCAAAAATAGAGAAAAAAATTCGAAAAAAAGCCTAAACAAATACATGTGGTGCCACCAGGCTGCAGAAACTCATGAAACATCTCATGATCAATATCCATACAAACAATTATGGTGATCTCCGCATTAGTTGTTCAGATACTTCAGCTTTTGTATCAAATTTTCCATTATTCTGAGCTGTACTTTGAAGTGCCATAGCTCAAAGGATATTGGTAACAGAGACCTAATTTCAGGTTTCCATGGAGACTTTTCATAGGTCTTCCCATGTGTCAAGAATGAAGATTCTATGTCCAATTTGAACCCTGTTGACAGATAACTACATCCTTAAAAGTCTCAAAAATAGAGAAAAACAAATTGTAAAAATTTGAAAAATACAGGTGGCGCCACCAGTCTGCAGACACTGATGAAACATCTCATGATCAATATGTATGCCAAAAATCATGACCATCAGTGATGTAGTTAATCAGATATTAAAGTTTTTTTTTATGAAATTTTTTATTATTCTGGGGGTACTTTTGGGCCCCATAGCTCCAAGGATATGGGTAACAGAGACCTAATTTCTAGTTTCCATGGAGACTTTTTCATAGGTCTCTCAGAATGTCAAGAATGAAGATTCTAGGTCCAGTCTTTACGATTTGTGCCCTGTTAACAGATGTTCACATTTTTAAAGGTCTCAAAAATAGAGAAAACAATTCATAAAAAATCGAAAAATACAGGTGGCGCCATCAGCCTGCAAAAAACTGATAAAACATCTCATGATCAATATCCATGCAAACAATTATGGTGATCTCTGCATCAGTTGTTCAGATACTTCAGCTTTTGTATCAAATTTTCCTTTATTATCAGCTGTACTTTGGAGTGCCACAGCTCAAAGGATATGGGTAACAGAGACCTAATTTCAGGTTTCCATGGAGACTTTTCATAGGTCTCTCTGAATGTTAAGAATGAAGATTTTAGGTCCAGTCTTTATGATTTGTGCCCTGTTAACAGATGTCCACATTTTAAAAGGTCTCAAAAATAGAGAAAAATATTCGTAAAAATAAAAAAATACAGGTGGCGCCACCAATCTGCAGAAACTGGTGAAACATCTCATGATCAATACGTATGCCAAAAATCATGACTATCAGTGATGTAGTTAATCAGATATTGAAGTTTTTGTATGAAATTTATTCACTATTCTGGGGGGTACTTTGGGGCCCCATAGCTCGAAGGATATGGGTAACAGAGACCTAATTCCAGGTTTCCAAGGAGATTTTTCATGGACCTCTCTGGATGTAAAGTAAGAAGATTCCAGGTCCAGCGGTTATGATTTGTGCCTTGTTAACGCACAGACGGCCGGACAGACGGCGGACAAAGAGTGATCGCTATAGCTCAGATGACTTACAGTCAGCTGAGCTAAAAACAAATGCAAACCTGACTCTGCCATAATATATACATCCAGCTTAGAAAATGAATCAATCAATATACAAAATTTATATAAATTTGGGAATGGATACTTATGTCACATTTAAATAATCTGAATAAATTTCAAGAAAATCTGATTAAATTCCAATGTTTATACATGATTACATGGGATCACTCCCAGATGACATTATGCCTGGAAGGTTTCATGTTATATACATTAATTCTCTTACGCAATAATCACTGGCCTCCACAGGGTGGAGATGACATGAGATTGAGAATGTACAATGATCATTATGAGCAATTTGCAATACAAACAGTATAAAATGCACCACTGTATCATACAAGGTTCATGTAATCTGTCCTTGCTGACCCCCCTTGAGACATTTCTTCCAGGGTCATGCTGAGCATTATATTCAACAAATGATCCCTAAATAATTAATATACTTCTCTAAATAATCCCAAAATGTGGTTATCAGGATAAATATCTGAAATAATAAATATCAGAACCAAGCTGCAACGACATAAGGGTCATCAATATTGTATTGTGACCCTTGACCCCCTAAAAACATGTATGGTTAAAGCTCTATGTGTACCAATATAAGCTCCTGCATGAGCTGTAACATCTCAGAACTGTCTCTGAAGTCTGTCTTCAAATTGTTTAAGTTTTTCCTTAATATTACTTCAACTACTCCAGGACTACTTTCCCAGTGATTCATGTTTCATGCATTTTATTTTCACAATGTCGAGTTATGAACATCTGTTCTGAAATGTATTTTCAATTTTTGCCTTAAATGGGAAGCATTTTTAGGTGAAAATTTAATATATATATATATATATATATATATATATATATATATATATATATATATATATATATATATATATTTGTGTATTTGAAACTTAAATACGCTATAAAATCTTAATTATGAATGTTATCACCCCATTAAAAAAAATCTGGAAGAAGATGGGGGTGGGGGGAGGGGGAAGAGATACTTTGTAACTGTTACAGTTATGATGGAATAAATGATTTTAGTCAAATATGTGAAATAAAACATGGATTTAATCCAAACCTTAACTTTTTATACCCCAAAATGAGGAGCACATTCTCAGCTTTTAGAACATGTTAACATCAGGGGGTCCCTAACCAGTAACTGTAAAACATCAAGGATTAACTGAAACAGTTGTCACACATGTGACAGTTCTGTTACCTTGTAACAGGTGTTACACATGATTTAATTTGTTATTCATGGTACTGACAAAATTATGAAGATGTACAATTTTTAAATTTAATTTCTCGAATTTTACATACTCAGGTTTTTTTAGGTATTCTGCAAGTCAAGTTCTCCTTTTTCACCTGACTGCTGTCTCACTCTTGCAGCAGGCATGGCTGATCACAAGGCTGATACAGCAGCAACCAGCCAAACCTGACCCCATTCCTCCTTATAAAACTCTCCTAGAAAGCTACACTGTTCTTTTAAACTGAAATGGGAATAATTTTAAGCCTAAAAACCTAACAACAGTGATAACATTACCGTGTGGATGAAGTCTGATGAATTACTTTGGCTTGGAGTGTGGCTGTTGTCACTCAAATGAACACGCTGGAATTCTCAATCAAAATGGATTCCCTTTTTGTGGTAAACAGCTCTGCCATCAGGGGTCTACAACATTTACTCCATCTAGTGGCAAACTAATGAACTGAATCATGTTTGGGATTTTGATCTGTAACAGGCTTTGCTAAATCCTGATTTCAGCCCCTGCTATACATCCAGCATGTCATCCTGGTCTGCTACACTCTCATACCCGTCCTCACTGTGAGTGTTAAATCCGAGCCTGCTTCCAGGGTTTGTAACACTGCCTATATTGTCTTCTATTTCATACTGAACCTCATCGAACCTGAAAATACATAACAGCATTCCTGTGTCAACTTCAAAATTTACTTATTTCAAACAGGGATAAAGCAAAACCTGTTTTAGGTAAATTAGCAAACTTTGGTTTGTAAGGTTCAAGCCTGACAATCAAGTATGTGCTGACATCTATTGGGGAATAACAATACCAAAAATTTTGTCTGCATGTAGTATTAAACATGCAGTTAGCTGGAAAATAAGACTTTGTAGGGCACTGATGTAAAAGTAAAACAAATTATCATGTTAAATTGTATATATGTTATAATATCATTCCTAATCTAAAGTAAACTCAAACTGGAATTAAGCACTGCAGGCTGGCAAAGAGAATCAAGATTCTAGCTTAATTGACATAAATAGGATGAACATTCTCACCTGTCATAGGTTGCATGATGTGTGTGTGATGTTTAAATGTAAGTAATAATGATGAACATTCTCACCTGTCATAGGTTTCATGTTCTGTGTGTGATGTTTAATGTCAGTAATAATGATGAACATTCTCACCTGTTATAGGTTTCATGTTCTGTGTGTGATGTTTAATGTCAGTAATAATGATGGTCATTCTCACCTGTCATAGGTTTCATGTTCTGTGTGCCATGTTTAATGTCAGTAATAATGACGAACATTCTCACCTGTCATAGGTTTCATGTTTTGTGTGTGATGTTTAATGTCCGTAGTATTATGAACATTCTCACCTGTCATAGGTTTCATGTTCCGCCAGTTCTTTGGCAATCCTTCTGTCTCGAAGCACCTTGAAAGTTTTTAAAATATAAAACACACCACTCAGAACCACCATCACACCTGTGGAAAAACACAGAAACACAATTATTAAAAATCTGCTTAATGTTTATGTACAGGTTTTCTTACCAACACCCATATAACCACATATTGTACTTGATTGTGTTCCATGGAAAATGAGTCACTATTTCAGCCTTAAATGTTTTCTATCATATAAGCTAGAAAACATGAAGACAAATTGACCAATTAATTCATATTGTTATGTACCGGTAATATTTCATTCTTGTTTTACCTTTATTCTAAAACTTAACATGTTTGCATTTTAATATTTTTTTCAAGGGTCCTAAAATTAAAAAATAAAGTGAAAAGACCAGTTAAATGTATATCTTCCTTAAATATTGTTAAATATCTTTAAATTAAAATATATTATTCAATCTATATACCTGCTATGATACCCATCCACATGCGATGAAAATCTACAAAACATCCCGCAGACAACAATATATAGAGCACCCCTTTTTTCCAGTTGTCCAACCAAAGCATCAGGTCCCAGCACCGACATGATCTGCATAAATTAACATAAATTTACATATCCATAGCAGTTTAAACTGAGTGTCAATGGTATAATTATACAACCAGCATATACTGGTTATTAAAACACTAAGAAATTATATGACCAATGAGTGAATATTAATCAATTATTTTATGTACCTTCTATAAAACCAGGAAATCTGTTGCATAGAATTATATCTGGTATATTGACCAAAAGACTCAGTCTGACTTGTACATCACACTGCCAAGTAAATGTAACAGGCGGCTTGTTGACTTGTACATCACACTGACAAGTAAAGGAAACAGGTGGGTTGGTGACTTGTACATCACACTAACAAGTAAAGGTAACAGGTGGGTTGTTGACTTGTACATCACCCTGACAAGTAAAGGTAACAGATGGGTTGTTGACTTGTACATCACACTGACAAGTAAAGGTAACAGGCGGGTGGTTGACTTGTACATCACACTGACAAGTAAAGGTAACAGGTGGGTTGTTGACTTGTACATCACACTGACAAGTATGATAACAGGCGGGTTGTTGATTTGTACATCACACTGACAAGTAAAGGTAACAGGCGGCTTGTTGACTTGTACATCACACTGACAAGTAAAGGTAACAGGTGGGTTGTTGACATGTACATCACACTGACAAGTTAAGGTAACTGGCGGGTTGTTGACTTGTACATCACACTGACAAGTAAAGGTAACTGGCGGGTTGTTTACTTGTACATCACATTGACAAGTAAAGGTCACAGGTGGGTTGTTGACTTGTACATCACACTGACAAGTAAAGGTGACAGGTGGGTTGTTGACTTGTTCATCACACTGACAAGTAAAGGTGACAGGTGGGTTGTTGACTTGTACATCACACAGACAAGTAAAGGTGACAGGTGGGTTGTTGACTTGTACATCACACTGACAAGTAAAGGTAACAGATGGGTTGTTGACTTGTTCATCACACTGACAAGTAAAGGTAACAGATGGGTTGTTGACTTGTACATCACACTGACAAGCAAATGTAACAGATGGGTTGTTGGCTTGTACATCACACTGACAAGTAAAGGCCACAGGTTTGTTTACTTGTACATCACACTGATAAGTAAAAGTCACAGGCAGTTTGTTGACTTCAGCTATTATGCTGTTCAGTTCTTTGTGTTCCAACTTTTATACATCTCTGATAGAATTAAAATATTTTTTTGGACATTTTTTGCAAGTGCATTCAGTGATCATTTATGATTGATTATGCTCAAGTGTAACCAATTAAATATATCAAGTAAGAGAACAACCAATAATCGATAAACTGACTCATGATTGATATATATATATATATGTAATATATACATTTAAAGTAATAAATAATATTTATCCAGAAAGTGCCAGGTGGTGTTACTTACTTGTGAAAAGCATCCACCAAATAATTAAGGAAATAAACAGCTTCAAAGAATGACATCACAGCTGCAGCTGCTCTGAAACAAACAAAAACAAAACAGATTAATTAGAGAGCCAGGGGTCTAAAAGCTCATGTGGCAGGCAATGTCACAGGTATGTCATCAACACCATTCTCAACAGGGAACTTCAACAGATCAAATGCATTGTGAACTGTAAAGGGTATCACCATTCAAAGCTCCCCAAAAAGTTAATGCCCAGTTCAATGCACGGAAGGGTATTTATATTTATGATTCAATCCAAACTCTGAATTTTGTGTACTAATGTGTACAAGCAAGTTTTCATAATCATTCCTCATTCCTGTATTATAAAAAGAGTCAAACCTCAATCTAAGTTCTCTGGGAGAACTAATTATAATATAATTAAATTCATTGTACAATGATGCCTTCCTATATCTCAACTAATATATTTAAACCATACTTTATCACTGCACTCCAACCAACAACACAGGATATTAAAGAAAATAATTTTTTTTCAGAAACATTAAATTTTTTTTACTGAGAATTATATAGATTGTTTTATATTAGATTGTTTAATATGGTTGGTGATATTCTTATATGCTAACAATATTTACATCAATTGACAAGTTCCATACTGTCTGGATCGGACACATTTAAACCTCAAGTTTGTTTGCCTCCTTATTTTGTGTTGTGTCTTACTGCAAATGGTTTTCTCTTCCTTTATTAACTTCAGTTCTAATATAAGACTGAATGCAGTCACCCATGTAAATATTAAATTTTATACAAAAATGACACATTACCATGGATATTTATAGATACCAGTACTACATTTTATAATAAGAACTCACTGGACTGAAAGAGGCAGCGTGTCATTTTTTTTCATATTTGCAACATATAGGCTTATTTTAATGGCAATTTATTATGTGATTTAGAACATGTAAGGCTTATTGATGCATAGAAAACCCAACATTTTCCCCGAAATTGATGCCAGAAAAAGGAGATAAATGCAGACAGACCATTTATCACAATATATTTAGCTCATTACTGCCATGTGTTGAAACCCCCAAGAGGCCAATTACAGCCTGTCATTTCAGAAGTCATTTATTACTAACGGTTCCTTCACTAAGAAATAAGCCTGAAGGTTTCCACATTTAATTCTATGACTGATGACATCATCTATCATTGAGCATGTGACCTCACTATCCATCAGCAAGTCATCAGGGCACCGTGCTCATGTTAACAGGTTTGTACTAAAGTCTATCATTTTTAACACAGGGGCTCTCCAAGGATACACCAAATACAACATTCTATGACTCAGGATCATAACACAGTCCTGAAGTATGTATATCTTAGTGGCAGGAAATGGTTGTAAAGTCACGTTTAATGATTGAAAGAAATCCAAAGGTGATCCAGTTTACCATAAATCACACTGAATTTCACAGTTTGTTCCTTGGATGTAACCCTAGCCCACAACAAAATTTTTAGAAAATTTGTTCATACCTTTTGGGGTGAAGCTTCTAACAGTCAATGTAGCCAAACAACCTAGTACCCATTCAGAAAATGTATAAAAACAGTCTATATGAAACTGTATAACAAAATGTTATTTTAAGGCTCATGATTTATTTTTCTTGATCATATTTTGTCAAAGACACAAATTTGCCATATCAGACAGCATTTTATCAGCAGTCACAAAATATGGCTGACATCAATACAAGCCACTGAATCAAGCTAATGAAGTCCATACAGAGGACTAGGACCAGACCTCCAAGCCAACACTAGCCTGCTGACCGGGGTACTCAAATACACATAGATAACTTCTGCATGTCAGCACATAAATTGTCCCAATTTCAGAAATAAATAGCCATAACAATCTCCAGTGACAGCATCCGGAGGGAGGAATCAGTGAAAGCCGGAGACAAATCTAATACAGCACCTTGTGCCACAATGAGGATGTCTCCAGCAGTACCTGCCCGTTAGATGGGACAGAAGATCCCCACTGCCACAATGTTGATTGTCCAATAATCAAAATTAATGACAAGCACAGAACGCCTTATAAATGACAATGTCACCTGACAAGAATTTTCTCCTCATACTTATTCTATTTATCTCCATGTGTGAATTTTTTTTTTTTTTTTAACACAGCACAGATGAAATGGGTCTTCTCACTACAGTTAAGATGATAGCCAATATCTGTGATTTTCATATCTGCAAGATATTATTGTGATATAATGATATATGCATTTTTGGCCATTGTTGTGTACACAAACATACCGTTTTAAGATTATTATATTAGATGATGGCATCATCAGGGTATTTCTGTGTTCAGAAAAACTAGTTATTTTCATGGATATTCTCAATTTTAATCAATCACATGAAATTCTGTATAAAAGTAATAATTATAATAATTAGGAATATATATTGGTACTGTATTCAAAATGAAGGTGTGTGGACACTTCTGGGGATTTTCCAGCATATATGTAGTCTCCCAAAATATGACAGAAAGTACATACAGTTGACAGAGTTGCTGGAGTTCCTGTGCCAGAAAAAGATACTGCAATATAATTTTTTTATATTATTATCCTGATATAAACAACTGATATTGTCCCACCCTACTTATCACCCATCTCTGGCACTAAGAAGCTTATTCAATAGAGAAAGCATGACAAAATTATATACTTCAGAGTAAGTAATTATTTCAGGGTAGATTACAAGAGCAAGTAGTCATTGAATCTCACTTAGACTACAAAAGTCATATATTTATTTTATTACCCTGAGTGCATGACAAGGAGAAATTTCAAGTCGGCCAAAGATACTTGTTCTTATTTCTTATTAACAGCAATGACTTGCGAGTTCAACAGCTTGATAACCCAACCTTTGGTAATAGATGAGGATTAATGTGTAAGCCCATGGAAGCCTGTCGTTACCCTATTGAATAATCTTAGAGCCAACAGGGCCCCTGCAGTAGCCATACTGAATGACATTAGAGCGAACATATGGTCCCTGACTTAACCCTTCTGAAGAATGAGCTTACAAGTTATAGCCAAGAGGGCCCTAGTATTACCCCTGATGGGTAAACTTGCAGCTAAAAAGGCCTCTGAGTTTACACTAGTGAATAAACTAACAGCCAGGAAGGGCCCTGGGTTAACCCTACTGAATAACGTAAAGTAAAACTTAAAGCCAACAGGGCCTTTGCCTTAACCCTGAATGAACTGACTACCAACAAGCCCCCTGAGTTAACCCTACTGAATAAACTTACAGTCAATAAGGTCAAATAAAATATGGGCAGCCATACTGGGCCGTCTGAAAAGGATAATTCAGACAGCTATCAAGTGTTATCTGCCTTGTCCACTAGACTAACTGGTTTCTGTAGCAACGTATCCAGTATATCTGCTTTGTGAAGATAATATAACAAGAAAACAATCCTTACAGAAAAATCATCTTGTATCCAAAGACAGATCAATCATCATAATCAATTATGAAAAAAATTAAAGAAATTTAATGATACAATCCATATCATTTCATGAAAATCTGTGACCCCTCCTGTAATATACTTTTAATCATTCTTACTGCATGCAAGCTTTCATGTAACATTTCTTGTAATCCTTTCTGTAATCCTACATGTGATCTTTCCTGCAATTCTCTTATTAATTCTACATGTAATCCCTTATGTAATCTGACATGTGATCCTTCCTGAAATCCTGTAGTGTTTCATGTAATCTTTCTTCTAATCCTACGTGTTATCTTTCTAGAAATCTTTCCTGTTATCCAACATGTGATTTCTTAATGGAATCCTTCCTATATTCTGCATATGTCCTTTTCTGTAATCTTTGTGTAATCCTACATATAATTCTTCCGATAATCCTTCTTATAATTCAACATAAAGCATATGTGACCTTTTCTGCTATTCTTCCTGTCAGCCAACAATAATCCTTCCAATAATCCTTTCTATATTTCTACATGACCTTATTCTGTCATTCTTTCTGCAATCCTAAATGTGATCCATCATTTAATTTTTCATTTACCAGTATTCCAAGTGACCTTTTTCTTTATTCCTCTCTGTATTCCTAGATGTGATCCTGCCTAAATTTCTTCATGTGATTCTTCCAAAGTAATTCTAAATGAGACATTTTTTGTAACCTTTCTGGTACTTCCCCTTTAATCCAACATTAAGTCATCCTTCCTGTAATCCCTCCTACAATTCTACATGTGACCTTTTCCTGCAATCTTTCCTGTAATCATTCCTATAATCCTACATTTCATCCTTTGTGTTTTCCTTCTTATAATTCTCTATATAGTATGTGACCATTTTTCTGTGATCCATTCTGTAATCCTATATATAAATCTTCTTATATCCTTCTTATATTTCTATATATAGTATATGTGGCCTTTTCTGTAATCCTTCCTGTAATCTTTCCTGTAATCCTACACATGATCATTCCTGTAACAGACACTGTAGAGTTTCATGTGATCCTTCAGGACTGTGATTCTTCCTGTAATCCTACATCTGATCCATCTTGTAACTCTTCCTGTCCTGTAGTGTTTCATGTGATCCTTCCTGTAATCCTTCCTGTAACCCTTCCTGTCCTCTAGTGTTTTATGTGATCCCTCCTGTGATCCCTCCTGTAATCCTACAAGTAATCCTTCCTGTAATCCTCCCTGTCCTGTAGTGTCCCATGTGATCCTTTACTGTGATCCTTCCTGTAATCCTATATGTGATCCTTCTTGTCCTGTAGTGTTTTATGTGATCCTTCCTGTAATCCTACATGTGATCCTTCCTGTAATCCTTCTTGTCCTGTAGTGTCTCATGTAGTATTCCTGTAACCCTTCCTGTCCTGTAGTATTTCATGTGATCCTTCTTGTGATCCTTCCTGTAATCCTCCATGTTATCCTTCCTGTAACCCTTCCTGTCCTGTAGTGAGTGTCTCATTTAATCCTTTCTGTAATCCTGTAACCCTCCTGGTCCTATTGTGTTTCATGTGATCCTCCCTGTAATCCTACATGTAATTTTTCCTGTAACCCTTTCTGTAATCTTTCCTATAATCCTTGTGGAGCATTCCTTATATCATTATGAATTATGTCATGAAATGAGATGATCAGTACATTCAGTTTTCATTTAAACAAAGAAAAATATTTTACCACAATTGATAGATGTTCTTTAACTTTAGCAAATAAAAGTTCAAAGCAGCTCTCCCCCTGTTTATAACCACCATTTTTGTGTAGTTGAAGGGTCTACCAGTCAGTGTCACATACACATTAAACAGCATCAAATTTGAGAGGTTATAGAGGACTTTGGTGTGGTACATGTAAAACAAAAACGTCAAATATTAAAACAAATCACTTTGGAGGTTAAGAATGTATTACAATTTAATCCTGGAGTTGCAATTCAATGCAAAGATTCTTATTAATGCATTGTTATATTTCTAAAACCTGAAAAATACATATTATCACTGGCCTCTTCTCCTGATGGAACAGGAAGAAGCCATCAGTATAGATTTATTATAGCAGGCACTCTTACAAATGGAATATTTGCATTTGTGCTAAAACACTTGTATCAGTGGCACCACACCCAACTGAGAGACGTGATAAGCCTGTGTGTCAGATTTATCAAATGTCATTCAAGTAGTGGGTAATGGGTATGAAGAAATAAAGGAAAGTGTAAACAAGCCAGGTAATTGTCAGGTGACCAAACTTAATCAAAACAGTAACAGATGGAACAAGCAATCTTAAGGCCAGCAAACTCATAAATATTTAAAAAAAAACAAGGGCACACAAAGCAAAGCATCCCCTTGCACAGGACCATAATCATTTGGGGTGTATTTCACAAGTGTGAAAATGATGAAGGGACCTTGACCTTTGACCTTGCCCTTAGATCCTCTGACCTTGAACTTGATAGGGTTCTTCAATTATGTGTTGGTGAGCCATATGTGAAAGATGAAAGGTTAAAAAGGCTTAAAATCAATCCACAAGCTTTTCCAAAAAGTGGGTACAGTGGCCTTGTCCTTTGACCCAGTGACCTTAAATCTTTTTAAAGAATATTCTTTAAAAATGCCTATAGTAGATATACAGATATTCTGTGATTTTGTGTAAAGTAGCAATATATCATGTAAAATATATTTACTTTGCAACTCTTTTGCGTTATTTATGCTGATGGACCATGGATGGTGTCTTCCCGGTACTGCTGGACAGTACATTCCTCCATGGTACACTTTCCATATCTATAGCTGCGTGTGGTGTTTGTTAGACAACAGTGATGTCACAATGACGTCACCATGAACAGATGGGCATCACCTTCAATTGATTGACGTCATGAGTTTGCCTGGCTTGTTTATCATCAGATCTTTTGCTATGAAAAGTCGTAAATGCTATAAGTTATAACCTGGTTTGTCATATTTTGGATTATTAGCAAGCTGGTAAGGCATTATTTTTATGCAGGCAGTGAGCAGAATAGCTCCTGCAACCTTGGGACCATAGAGGTTTATCCAGGAAAAATTATCCATGAAAAACATGAGGACATGGGTACTGGGACAGACTTGAGGTGTAATTTATGTTTATTTGAAATAAATTGACTTTGAATATTTCTTGTTGACTAGTCTATGAGAATATCTAAAACAAAATTACAATACAATCATATTGATGTATAGAGATAAGGTGAATAAACCCATTTTATTATCAAAACAAAAGGGTGAATTATCAGAAATCTGAAGTTAAAGGGTCTCTAGGTTAGGATTCATTGTAATATTTGTCATGAATATTCAACCAGTGTCACCCTTTGACCTCATGATTATTCATACATGATCCAATGAGAACTACAAAGAAATGGCAGGTGTTAGGGTAAGTTAGCCTGGGGAGATATGCTTACCCAGTCCCTTAATATATCCATAATTTGATGAACTATGTTTATGGCATATACTTGCTTTAAACGGCTGAATGATGTAACTATAGCAGCACAATGTACCACCAGATAATGGTACTTATTTCAAATGAAGAGAAAATAATGTAAGAGGAACTTGCATAAAATCCGCCCACATGTAAAATGATCATTCCCTACTGCTGGTTGCATGCTGACTCATTCTTAATGACTCTAGGATATAATAAACAATTTCATATAATGCTGGGCATGTCAGTGATAGAAAAAAAACCAATGGGCCAAGTACAGGGAAGACCAAGTTTAGTAAACCTACCATGAACAATCACCATGTACCAATCAGTTCAATACAGATTACAGAGATAAAAGCTATACCTAATATATGTCATAATCTTCTGCTATACGCACAAATAACCTTACAGATTAAGCTGAATCATCCTCTTTTCCAGTGAATGATCAAGAATGATAAAAAATATGAATCATACCATTTTAGCTCATAAGAAATAGGTCAACCTCAGTGGTGTCACATGTAGTTTTCATTCCACACAAGCCATATGATCAATATTTGGTAAAGGACAATACATCTTATAATTAAAGAAATCAAACCATGCAATAAGGGGAGAAGTGGAAAAGGAAGTTCTCACTAAAAAAACATGCACTGGAAATCATTAAAGTTTATGATATTTTTTATTTAAGATTTTTTTGTCAAGTAACTATCTCCCTTTTGTAAAACTTGTTTAACAAAGTCCTGTGTACATATGCATGCAGAGTTCAGTTAAGTTTCAGAATACATGGCTGTGGCTTACATGCGATAATCCTGGTGACAACCAAGCTCAGTGTACCACTCCTGAGCTTCCTGGCTGTGTATTATCCCCATTATTGGGCCATAACACTAAGGAACCATTTAAAGGCACACTCATTTGTGAGTGAAACACACTTGTTGGGCACAGTCTCACCCTGGATGGGGGCCAACCATGAAAATATCATAGCTCCATATCTGAGATTAGTCGAGCCCTGCGCTGTACCCCAGACCACAGAATTAAGCTGGATAATTCAACTATATTCCCACGGATTCATCTAGAATTGCTTTAAAATGATGTCCCCCCCTGCCCCCCACCCCCACCCCATCCCACCGCAAACATGGGCCCAATTACAATACAATTAAAAAAAATACATAGAAACAGGAAGTCTCCTGTAGTAATTACAGTAAATTTGCACTCCAAATTTCAATACAATCCATCCAAAAGTTCCTGAGCAATTCAGCTTTTTGTATGAATTTTTACAAACGCATATATTATACATGTATGACTGATATACAATACATACATATATATATATATATATATATATATATATATATATATGTATACATATATTATATACCTCAGTTTCTGTGTTTCTGGAAAAATTAAAGTTTGAAGTACCTGGGTCTTTCAGTTATGATTTGTGTCCTGTTAACAGACTGTCAAGTTTTCACTGCATAACTCAGAGAACATAGGCCACAGTGATCTATATTCTGGTTTCACCACAGGACCAATCAGGACCTGTCACCATGAGAAGTTTGAGCTTACTAGGTTTGCAGTTATGATTTATGCCCTGTTAATGCTGGACAAAGGCTTATGAGTTTTTACTCCATTACTCAAGAAAAATATGTAACAGTAACCTATTTCTTGCTTTTCAGAGAGGACCTATCTGGTCCAGTTCGTGTATGAAGTTTGAAGTCCCTGGGTCTTTCAGTCACAATTTATGCCCTGTTGACTGATGAAAAGATTCTGATGTTTTTGGTTCAAAATTAGAATAATACACTTCACAGTGACCTACTTTTTAGTTTCCCCAGAGAACTATCAGGACCCGTCAGCATGTGAAGTTTGAACTTCCTGGGCCTATCGTTCAGATGTGTGGCCTGTTAAGGACAATCAGACGGCCAACAGACAAAGAGTGATTGCTGTAGCTCAGATGATTATGTCAGCTGAGCTAAAAATATAAAGAAATATTTGCAGTAGACCATGCATACCTTATGGTTATTCAAATATGTTCACCATATATGCATATTTAAGAATTCCATGTACTTTAATTTTTGTGGGGGTTCATAATAAGTCTGCTGACTATGCCCTCTGGTGTCTTTTTTATATTCTACCAATATATTCTTTCCATTATCAGACTGATGCCTTTATTATCAGTGTTTATATGACTTTAGAACATGCCTGATCAATCAGTGACCAAGTCCTAATTTCCAGCGCGGCTGCTTATCATCTCTGCATACATTTCAACATCCATAGCAACAATACATAACAAAGCTATAAAAAAGTATGTTAGTTCATTCTAGATGTGATATACTGTAATATTTCATATACACTTGACTGGTCGGTACATGGACAGAAAAATACAGGAATTGTAGAAAAAAATCTATCACATCGGATAACAAGTGACCCAGGGGTCATGACGCTCAGCTGACCAGGAAGACATTGACAAAAATAATTTTATCATCTGAATGTCAAATTTGAATGAAATACTTTTTCCAAACTTGACCTTTTGTATAAAATCATCCAATATTCATTGGGGTACTATGGAGCTCTGTAGCATGAAGGATATGGGTAACAGACACCTATTTTCAAGGTTTAAAAGATGACTTTTCAGGGGTCTCCCAGCATGTCAAAAAATAAAATTCTAGGTCCAGTTATTATGATTTGTGCCCTGTTAACAAATCCAAATGTTTATTCTGGGGGGTATTTCAAAGCCGCATAGGATGAAGGATATGGGTAACAGAGATGTAATTTCAGGTGCAAAAGGGGACTTTTCAGGGGCCTCCCAGCATATCAAGAAAGGATATTCTAGGTCAAGTCATTATAATTTGTGCTCTGTTAACAGATGACCAAATCTTTATTCTGGGGAGTACTTCGGAGCCCCAGAGCATGAAGGATATGGGTAACAGGGACCTTATTTTGGGTTTCCATGTAGACCTTTTATGGGCTTCCCTGGAGGTGAGGACAGAAGATTCTAGGTCCAGTCATTATGATTTGTGCCCTGTTTACAGATGACCAAATGTTTAAAGATCACAAAAGTAGAGAAAAAAAATCATTAAAAATAAAAAAAATATAGGTGGCGCCACCAATCTCCAGAAATTGATGAAACACTCCATGATCAATATCCATGCAAAGAATCATGGTGATTAATGCATTAGTTGTTCAGATACTTGAGCTTTTGTATTAAATTTTGCATTATTCTGGGGGGTACTTCAGAACCCCATAGCTCAAAGAATATAGGTCACAGTGACCTAATTTCAGGTTTACAAGGAGAATTTCCATAGACCTCCCAGGATTTCAAGTAAGAAGATTCCTGGTCTAGCGATTACGATTTGTGCCCTGTTAACAGACAGATGCCTGGATGGCCGGACGGACAAAAGGTGATCCCTACAGCTCAGATGACTTTCAGTCAGCTGAGCTAAAAATTGAAAAAATACAGGTGGCGCCACCAGAATGCAGAAACTGATGAAACATTTCATGATCAATATCCATGCAAAGAATCATGGTGATCAATATAATAATTGTTCAGATACTTGAGCTTTTGTATCATTTTCCATTATTCTGGGGGGTACTTCGGAGCCCCATAGCTCAGAGGTTATGGGTAACAGAGACCTAATTTCAAGTTTTTAAGGAAACTTTTCATGGGCCTCTCAGCATGTCAAGAGAGAAGATTCTAGGTCCATTTGTTATGATTTGTGCCATGTTAACAGATGACCGCATCTTATGAGGTCACAAAAATAGAGAAAAAAATTCGTAAAAATAAAAAAAATAAAGGTGGCGCCACCATACTGCAGAAACTGATGACACATTCCATGATCAATATCCATGCAAAGAATCATGGTGATCACCGTCTTATTTGTTCAGATACTTCAGCTTTTGTATCAAATTGTCCATTATTCTGAGGGATTCTTCAGAGTCCTATAGCTTGAAGGATATGGGTAACAGAGACCTAATTTCAAGTTTCCACAGGCACTCTTCATGGGCCTCCTTGCATGACAAGAATGAAGTTTCTAGGTCCAGTTGTTGCAATTTGTACCCTCTTGATAGATAACATAGGTGGTGCCACCAGTCTGCAGGAACTGATGGAACATCTCATAATCAATATGTATGCCAAAAATCATGACCATCAGTGATGTAGTTATTGAGATATTGAAGTTTTTGAATGAAATTTTTGACTACTCTGGGTGGGTACTTTGGGGCCCAATAGCTCGAAGGATATGGGTAACAGAGACCTAATTTCTGGTTTCCATGGAGACTTTTCATAGGTCTTCTAGTGTGTTGAGAATGAAGATTCTAGGTCCAGTCGTTACGATTTGTGCCATGCTAACAGATGACAGCATCCTTAAAGGTCTCAAAAATAGAGGAAAAAATCGTAAAAAATTGAACAATAAAGGTGGCACCACCAGTCTGCAGGAAGTGATGACACATCTCATGATCAATAGTTATGCCACAAATCATGACCATCAGTCAAGTAGTTAATGAGATATTGAAGTTTTTGTATGAAATTTTTTACTTTTCTTGGGGGTACTTTGGGGCTCCATAGCTCGAAGAATATGGGTAACAGAGACCTAATTTCTGGTTTCCATGGAGACTTTTCATAGGTTTCTCAGTGTGTCAAGAATGAAGATTCTAGGTCCAGTCTTTACGATTTGTGCCTTGTTAACAGATGTTTACATTTTAAAGGTCTAAAAAATAGAGAAAAAAATTCGTAAAAAATTGAACGATACAGGTGGCGCCACCAGTCTGCAGGAAGTGATGGAACATCTCATGATCAATAAGTATGACAAAAATCATGACCATCAGTCAAGTATTTAATGAGATATTGAAGTTTTTGTTTGAAATTTTTTACTTTTCTGGGGGGTAGTTTGGGGCCCCATAGCTGGAAGGATATGGGTAACAGGGATCTAATTTCTGGTTTCCATGGAGACTTTTCATAGGTCTCTCAGTGTGTGAAGAATGAAGATTCTAAGTCCAGTCATTACGATTTGTGCCTTGTTAACAGATGTTCACATTTTTAAAGGTCTCAAAAATAGAGAAAAAAATTCGTAAAAAATCTAAATATACAGGTGGCGCCACCAGTCTTCAGGAACTGATGGAACCTCTCATGATCAATATGTATGCCAAAAATCATGACCATCAGTCAAGTAGTTAATGAGATATTGAAGTTTTTGTATGAAATTTTGGACTTTTCTGGGGGGTACTTTGGGGCCCCATAGCTCGAAGGATATGGGTAACAGAGACCTAATTTCTGGTTTCCAAGGAGATTTTTCATGGACCTCCCAGGATGTCAAGTAAGAAGATTCCAGTTCTAGCGGTTAGGATTTGTGCCTGGTTAACGGACAGACGGACAGACAGACAGACGGACAGACAGACAGACAGACGGACGACGGACAAAGAGTGATCGCTATAGCTCAGATGACTTTCAGTCAGCTGAGCTAAAAATTGTTTCTGGTACCTGCCTGGTATGATAACATCAGAGACTGACTCCCAAGGTCACAAAGGGTTTAAAAAGTGAACCTCACCTGATCTTGGTGCAAAAAGACTAGTTTTTCATTAGACTGTCAAAAACCTTTCCGTGCCAGACTTGCTTGGTTTATGAATAAATAACTGCCATGTCTACCTAAAGAACTAATCATTCTTCAGTAAGTTTTTCAGATTACCCCATAAACTGGAGGTCACATAAAAAACACAGAATATTGACAGAAAGCAGAATATCCTTGCAGCTTGTTTTTGATGACCTCCTGACACCAGTCTGGTCTGATTATGTTACATGCAAACAGGTTTGAACAAATTTGGCCCCAACAGAATAGCACTCTCTGTATACCATTATGAAAATCCCACATGTATTATTTATTCATTTAATGGTCTCAGCACATGATTTAATTGAATCTGTTAATCTGATGAATCAATGAAACTGAATTATTTAGTGAATTCTGATCACAACACCATTAGAAACATCAAGATAAAAAAAGTGAATAAAAAATTATCATACAAAAAAAAAATACTTTTAAAAAGTTGTCATTGATTCAGTATTTTGTTACACAATCATAGCCGCCTCAACTGAGGTGTAATTGAAACAGTGAGTTTTCTGTTAATTACTTCTGAGGAAAAGGTCCTCAGCTCAAACACTTCCACCTAAAATATGGTGACATATCATAATAAACTCAGAAATTTGCTCCAATATCTTAACAGGTTATGGCTTTTGAATAATTCCTTACCTCACACATAAAATCTGAACTGAAGAAGAAATACAAAATTAACATGGCATTCTTATTTTATGAGTTAACATCATCCTCTGAGTCCATCTTTAGACAGGGTCATGGACCTATCCCTCACAATAATTGCTGGACATGAAAGCCTGACATTTCTATTACAAGGGAGAATTCTGTACTGAATTATAAATCTGAGTGATATAATACTGATATATTTATGATGCACTAGTCACACTATGATTTTTCCAGTTTTGTGAGTTTTTCTTTTCATTTCAGCCTGGTTCAGTTGTGTACCTCAGGTCTCCCAGCATATGACAGGTATGACATCATCAGTGTCAGACGAGCCATAATTTTTATAATTAATACCTGTTTAATATTCAGCTCATCAATCAGAGACTTTATTTTATGCTGATCAATAATGAAAGGTTTTATAAATAACCAAGTGGCTCTTTCTTGCCCTTTGACGGGAATGGCTATAATTAATCCCCTTGAAATGCCTTGGGCAGTCAGGAAATAAGGACCTGAATTTTTCCATCAATAGGAACAGGATGATATGATAAATGAGCAGGCTGTGAAATGATGGGAAGTACTGCCCTGAGATAAAAGTGAGATGGTATACAAAGATATTTACTTTTTTTTTCATATATAAAATGGAATCTCAAAAATTTATACCTGTAAAATTCTGGCTGTAGAACTGAGCTGATCAAAGCTGGCTCTTGAAGCAGGCACTGAAATTTGCGGACTACCTTAGAAACCAGTTAATTGTGTGAACAATGAACCGACTACTGTCTCTTACGTTTAATTATAATCAAACAATTACTAATGACACAATATCCAATCATTATAATGATAATAAAATGACAAAAATACAAGAAAATTTCAATTTTACAAAACCCTTCAAATTTTGACATTTCAGTAATGCCATTCCAAGCATTGTCCTGATGACTTTCATAAACTGGAAATGTCTAACTGTTAGGGTGCTTTTCCATGTACGCGTTTTTCAAGCGTTTCCCGCGCCGCTGCCGCGCGGCGAAAATCCAACCAGTTAAAAACTCATGTACTATTTCCATGTATGCAATTGCCGCGTGGCAAACGCACGCGTCAGTTTTGGAATCCAGCAGTGCTGGCTCTTGCGTTTTCCGCATGGCAAACGCATGGGAATTCCACCTTAATGACGACACAAGTGGGATTTCCCCATACACGTATGATTAAGTCCATTCAGCTGTGCCAGGAAGGCATGCGACTGCCATGCGGCAAACGCATACAAAAACGCTCACATGGAAAAGGACTGGCCGCGCAGCAAACGCATGCCTATATGCCGCGTGCTGTTTCTGCTGCGCACATGGAAAAGCACCCTAAAGGGATAGACAAGGACAAAGCCTTGCTGTGAAATAAACAAGCTTATCAATTTCACTTGGTGTTCATTCCAGCTTGGTCTGTTTCACGTGGAGACCAGAAAGCTGATCATTTTCCAGAATCAATCAGTTTCACAGTCAGGGGCAGGCTGTGGCAGGTTTGTCTCAGGCCGGGGTCTACACAAACTATCTAAACTGCATCTGAAGATTCTGAGCTGGTAATATACATCACCACGGAGGAAACCAATTCCATTATTACAAATTCCTAAGACCAAGAGAACTTAATAAATCTAGCCCAGTGCCTGTCTCTCTGACTAATTGTAAGCTTCTCCTTTTGGTCTCAGGTCTGATAACTGTAAAATAATCCCCTCCCACATAAACACACATGATTCCAAAATTCCTGAAAAAAGAGATTCTAACAAGACTATGACATCAATCTTTGCTGGGCCAGGGTGGAGGATAGAAATGTCACGGTTGAAAAATACCTGCAACCTCAATTTGAATTCTTTAACTTTGACCTGTAATTCTATCTAATTGGTTCCACTGAAGATTTTGAGTCTGAGCTTCCCTCGAAGCCAGCATAGAGCTGCGGTGTTTTATAGTTAGGCTGGCCCCCTCCATCAGTCTGCCGTGTAGTTATAAATGTGATCTGCTTGGAGTTGTATCAGCAAATGCTGTTTACCAAAAGAAAGGTTTCAGGCTGGAAATAATTTTATAACAGGTAACCCATAGGTCATGATGCTCAGCTTACACTGGGTGAATATGTTAATATTTATTTATACAAATTAACCACAGACAAGCACAGGGACAAGAGCCAAGAAAATAAAGAAATTATGAAAACACAGAGACCACCAAACTTCTAACTGCAGTTCTCAAATATGATAAGAAATTGATCAATTATTTTATTTTCAAATAACATCTTGGCCACCAGTCTATATGTGCTAAATCAATATTTCTTGGCATGTGTCCTTCTGTTGTTCTATTTTTACCTATTTATTGCTAGTTAATAAGGTGATGGAAACCTTAATTAATACCAAATTGAAGGTACAACAAGTTTAAGTTTGGTGGGAGACCATACTTAAAATTACTTGAATTTCAAAGGGAAATTAAAATCTCTAACAACTTTGATAAGGTTTGGCTGGAACTTTTTTGCCTTTATGAAAGTTCTCCACCTTACAATAGAAAAATGAGGTAACCTACATTTTGAGACCTGCATTTTGCAATGTATTCTGCCTTTTCTATTGTCACTGATTCTTAACTGAATACACTGGCCAATACCCAGACATTTACCTGCAGAATGTAACACATAGATGCATGAAAAGCATTCTATAACTTGAAAATTCAAGAGAACCCCATTTTAACATATTAAATTTAATTAAAACCCATATTAACAAACACAAGACATAAGTCTATGTAACAGACTAAGGAAAAATGCGCCAAAATTTATATTTTGTGTTCAACCAGAAACAATAAGATCAATAAAGATTAGGTTCTGGTCAACATATTCTGAGACATCTGCCCAGTACAACAGTCATTTTCAGCTGACCTATTATTCCACAGATGACATCGTCTTCTTCCTGTCAAGTTCATGTTCAGTCGTTTCTCAACCTCTTCATCTCCTGGGAGGAGATTTGGTTGTCATCTTATACACCGCTAACTTTACCACCATCCATCACCCACCCTGGTTTGTGTGTGGCTGCCAGGCAGGCAGACATACTGCCCTGACAAAAACATATTCCAGCATTAAACTGAGCCAGCCTTGGAGCTACGGGATTCAATACGAATCCCAGATCTTCTTATCAGGTGACTGAATCTCAGCTTATGGACCACCAAGCTTTCCCTCAACTGGCCTTAAAGATAGCCTGGCATTACTTTAGACAATGTTAGCATTTTCAGCAGAGAGTTAAGATTCATATATTCTACATACACTAGTTTAGTGTGACTATTTACCATACACATGTATAAAAGAACAGGTTTTGTCTGGCTTCACAGGTTTTCTCAGTCTTTTGCCTACAAATATTAATTTCTCACCCTCTAAAAAATGATAGCAGAGATTTTGGTTGTTTTAAGAGAACCAGTAAAAGATATAGTTTTACCATTCTCTGCATTTATTAAATTGAGACTCATATTATTAAAGCTGTTTGGATAAGGTGTGATATGGTTAATATAAACATAAGATCTTGTCTTGCACAATGCAGCAAAACAAATATACGACATAATACCCAAGGAGGACCTCAAAGATTCTGCAAAGGAGCGTTTCTCATAGAGCAGCACTGGCACTTAGTCAGTACGTGTGATACTGCAGCACTCATGATAGATTAGTTTATAGGGTTCACATGGCACAAACACAACACGATTTAACATAATCTACAAGAGAGCATTTAGAGACCATCCCTTGGAAAACAATACTCAAAGCCTTTTTCCCAAATGTGAAATGAAATCACTTTATACTACTCTAGGGATGTTCCATTAAAAAAAAATAGTTTCAAAGGTCTGAAACAAAGACCAACTTTAAATTAAATGTGCCTTAGACAGCAGGATTCAATACAAACTGCCTTATCAGTTTAATGAATCAGACCACAGGGCCTCCTGTTTCTGCCAGATCAAAGACAGGCTGGCCAGCATTCCTTGTATAACACAGGCCATGTTTAACTTAGTTCTAGCATTTCACCCAGATAAACCTAGCAGTCAGACTGAACCTGTTGGGTTCCATTTTGTTTACATGTATAACAGATAAAATATGTCTAACTTGCTTTATTTTGTTACATGTACATTAGATATAGTGGTATATCATTCTTACATACACTGTACTTTATATGCTGTGCTGGGAGTCATTTATTTATGGGTTTACATAAATTGATAACATTTGTTTTTCTTAAATTACCTGTACATTAAAGATATATATATATATATATATATATATATATATATATATATGAATGTTGCCAAAGAAATATACTAACATATCCAACAACATCTTCTGGCAGATCAGATGAACCAGAGTCTGCAAAATGACATAAAATTGTGTTGCTTTAAATATTCTAACCACCATCAACTAGTGACCTTCCAAATTCTGCACACGTACTCACGTACCAGCCATTACATGCTTTTACTGGGCATGGGTCCATGTACCATGTACTAATAGTCTGTATATTAACAAGCTCTTGTCTTCATCACAGGGTGATTTTGGGAACCCTTATCAGCAGAAACAACCTAGAGTTTATTAAAATGTATATAGAGTAAGTCAGATTTCATCATATATTCTTCAAAAAAAGGCAGATGAATAGATGGCACTAATGAATGGCATGACATATATGCAGTATATACATCTGAAGAAGCACTATCAATGATAGCAAAACAGAGCTTTAATCAAAGAATGCTGTGTTATCTATGTATAAACAACCAAAAAGATTTTTTTAAATTCTATCTTTTACTGGAATCAGGTCAATAAACAAATCCACAAATACACATAAATGAAAGAGATAATTTTTTCTATCTTTCAGCAAATGTTAACTCTTGAGTCATCTGAATCAATATGGGTTCCTTATTAAGCAAGTAAGCACTCAACAACTTTAAGGCAGTCAGTCTTTATATCTCAAGGGAAATCATTACAAGTAGGGGTTGAACAGAATGGAGATTTGCTATTAATTAAAGACTGATATTTTCATTCATCTTTTGGAAATACCTTTCACTGCAGTAATTACTCTTGGTCTGAAACTAAGCATTTTAGGTGAATACTCTCAGATGACGAACCTGGCATTCACACTCTAGACAGAAAAAAGAGAAGATTTCCTCCTTTCCCTTTCATCCTTGTTGTGCACTCCTTTTTCACTTTTCCTACTATTCCATGCCCATCCTTCCCTAGTTTAAGTTTGCACATGCTGAAAAGCCACCTGGTTCATTTATGTATGTCCAGCAAGGCCTATCACACACACTGTTAATATCATGTTAAACACAGATCTTTTTTATGCCCCCGCCACAAAGTGGCCGGGGCATATAGTTTTACCCATGTCCGTCCTTCCGTCATTCCGTCATTCCGAAATCAAACAGTTGTACGGACTTTTTTTCGCAATGCCTGCAGATATTGGCCTGATTTTTTGTGTGTGGGCAGATAATGACCAGTTACAGATCGAGTTCACGTTTCATCACGGTTGACCTACTTTTGACCATTTTACGGCTCCTTAACTTAGAAAATTTCATAAAAAACATAAATTTTCATGACAAATACACATGTACGGACTTTTTTTTGCAATGGCTGCAGATATTGGCCTGATTTTTGGTGTGTGGGCAGATATTGACCAGTTACAGATCCAGTTTGCATTTCATCCCAGTTGACCTACTTTTGACTGTTTTACGGCTCCTGAACATAGAAAATTTCATGAAAAATAGAAATTTTCATGACAAATACACATGTACGGACTTTTTTTCGCAATGCCTGCAGATATTGGCCTGATTTTTGGTGTGTAGGCAGATATTGACCAGTTACAGATTGTGTTCACGTTTTGTCCCAGTTGACCTACTTTTGACTGTTTTACGGCTCTTGAACATAGAAAATTTCATGAAAAATAGAAATTTTCATGAGAAATACACATGTACAGACTTTTTTTCGCAATGCCTGCAGATATTGGCCTGATTTTTGGTGCGTGGGCAGATAATGACCAGTTACAGATCGTGTTCATGTTTTGTCCCAGTTGACCTACTTTTGACTGTTTGACGGTGCCCTAACATAGAAAATTTCATAGAAAATATAAATTTTCATGACAAGTGCACATGTACAGACTTTTTTTTCACAATGACTGCAGATGCGGGCCTGATTTTTGGTGTGAGGGCAGATAATGACCATCTACAGATCAAGTTCTTGTTTTGTCCCAGTTGACCTACTTTTGACCTTGACTGCTCCTGAATATAGAACGTTTCATGAAAAATAGAAATTTTCATAACAAATGCATATGTACAGACTTTTTTTCCGCAATGCCTGCAGATACCACCCTGATTTTTTTATGTGTGGGCAGATAATGACCAGTTACAGATCGAGTTTGAGTTTCGTCCCCGTTGACCTACTTTTGACCATACGACACCTCCTGAACTTAAAAATTTTACTAAATTTAACAAATGTTTCTAATTTGCCCCAGGCGGGGGTTTTCATGTCGTTCTGACACATCTAGTTTTTTATTATTATTATTATTGAAACAATAACATTACATCTTGTTAACAGTTACAAACATAAACACATACAATTACATACACAGGGTGCTTGTAACACATACAAGTTTCACAGACAGAAATACAGGAACACAAAAACGTTAATTACAAGCCTAATAAACATAACATGCTTAAATTACATATCTACACACAGGTGAAATTTCATTAAAGATAATCTTTGATCATCAACAAAGTGTCATCACCAATATCTATCAGACCCCAAGCCTTATATTTCCTAAAGTATAAAAATTATAATATTCACAAGTTATATGGACACACGAGTACAAAAGGAAGATTACTTTAGATCTTAGAAGGTTTTTAGCTTTTAACTCCTGCTGATTTTTACAGAAAAATGTCCAGAATTTGGTAGTAGTGGATGCCATGACCTAAGGGTCTCTTGTCAGATATCTTAGAATCACATAAATTATACTTAAAAGCACTAACCCTACTTTGTTTTGCACATGGTTTTAGGTATTTTAAATTATGACGAACCCTACGACTGTGGAATGTGAATCCTCCAAGTGACACTAACCTTTAGGCAGCAATACAAGATAAAAGGACTACTGTATACTTGTTGTCAAGGGAGTAATTAAGCTCTCAGGTGACTTACTCAGACAATCAGAGAAGCCTGTAAGCTGATAAGCTTGGTCTTGAAGTGACCATACCTCACTGAATCTCAGCCAAGCATTCACGCTAGATTAACATGTATGGATCTAGAAACCAAAATCACACAGGGATTGCATTTTCCTATAACCAGTCTCACAAAGAGTAGCCTCACTAATAACCAGCATCATGGTCACAAACAGCAGTCTAACTAGTACCTGGCCCCAAAAATAATAGATCTTCAGGTTAAACTAATGTGTGATTATCTCAGAATCAGCCTCAATAACACCAGAGCTTCAGGTTTTACTGCTGAGTGATTATCTCAGAACCAGCGTCACAAATACCAGAGCTTCAGGTTAAGCTGCTGTGTGATTATCTCAGAACCAGCCTCACTAATACCAGAGCTTCAGGTTTAATTGCTGTGTGATTATCTCAAAACAAGCCTCACAAATATAGAGCTTCAGGTTTAATTGCTGTTTGATTATCTCAGAACTAGCCTCACTAATACTAGAGCTTCAGGTTAAACTGGTGTGTGAGTAACTCAGAACCAACCTAAAAAATACCAGACCTTCAGGTTCAACTGCTGTGTATTATCTCAGAACCAGTGTCACAAATACCAGAGCTTAAGATTTAACTGCTGAGTGATTATCTCAGAACCATCATCACAAATACCAGAGCTTCAGATTTAACTGCTGAGTGATTATCTCAGAACAAGCCTCACAAATATAGAGCTTCAGGTTTAAATGCTGTGTGATTATCTCAAAACAAGCCTCACAAATATAGAGCTTCAGGTTTAACTGCTGTGTGATTATCTCAGAAAAAGCCTCACAAATACCAGAGCTTCAGGTTTAATTGCTGTGTGATTATCTCAGAACCATCATCACAAATACCAGAGCTTCAGATTTAACTGCTGAGTGATTATCTCAGAACAAGCCTCACAAATATAGAGCTTCAGGTTTAAATGCTGTGTGATTATCTCAAAACAAGCCTCACAAATATAGAGCTTCAGGTTTAACTGCTGTGTGATTATCTCAGAAAAAGCCTCACAAATATAGAGCTTCAGGTTTAATTGCTGTGTGATTATCTCAAAACAAGCCTCACAAATATAGAGCTTCAGGTTTAACTGTTGTGATATTATCTCAGAACAAGCCTCACAAATTCAGAGCTTCAGATTTAACTGTTGTGTGATTATCTCAGAACAAGCCTTAAAAATAAAGAGCTTCAGGTTTAATTGCTGTGTGATTATCTCAGAACAAGCCTCACAAATATAGAGCTTCAGGTTTAACTGCTGTGTGATTATCTCAGAACAAGCCTTACAAATATAGAGCTTCAGGTTTAAATGCTGTGTGATTATCTCAAAACAAGCCTCACAAATATAGAGCTTCAGGTTTAACTGCTGTGTGATTATCTCAAAACAAGCCTCACAAATATAGAGCTTCAGGTTTAATTGCTGTGTGATTATCTCAAAACAAGCCTTACAAATATAGAGCTTCAGGTTTAACTGCTGTGTGATTATCTCAGAACAATTAAGCCTCACAAATATAGAGCTTAAGATTTAACTGCTAAGTGATTATCTCAGAACAAGCCTCACAAATATAGAGCTTCAGATTTAACTGCTGAGTGATTATCTCAGAACAAGCCTCACAATATAGAGCTTCAGGTTTAACTGCTGTGTGATTATCTCAAAACAAGCCTCACAAATATAGAGCTTCAGGTTTAACTGCTGTGTGATTATCTCAGAACAAGCCTCACAAATATAGAGCTTCAGGTTTAACTGCTGTGTGATTATCTCAAAACAAGCCTCACAAATATAGAGCTTCAGGTTTAACTGCTGTGTGATTATCTCAGAACAATTAAGCCTCACAAATATAGAGCTTCAGGTTTAACTGCTGTGTGATTATCTCAAAACAAGCCTCACAAATATAGAGCTTCAGGTTTAACTGCTGTGTGATTATCTCAAAACAAGCCTCACAAATATAGAGCTTCAGGTTTAACTGCTGTGTGATTATCTGAAAACAAGCCTCACAAACACCAGAGCTTCATATTTAACTGCTGAGTGATTATCTGAGAACCAGCCTCACAAATACCAGAGCTTCATATTTAACTGCTGTGTGATTATCTCAGAACCAGCCTCACAAATACCAGAGCTTCAGGTTTAACTGCAGAGTGATTATCTCTGATTCTGCTAAGACCTTTAGGTTTGATTGATGTTTGATCACTGTCACACATTGCCTTAGTTTAGGCTTGTGCATGTCTACCTGTCAAGAATTTAAAATCAAATGAGTTAAACCTGATCAGAGGTAACTGAAACATTTTGTTGCACATCAGATTTGAATTTAACCTCAGATGATTAACTTAAAGGCTTTAATTTATACTTTCCATGCACTTGCTTGGTATTTTTTGAAAATCATGTAGGATATTCAAACAGCAGAGAGTTATTCATTGACCACTTGAATTTCACAATGATCCCTTGCAGCAACTCCAATAGCTGATCCAAAAGACAGATTGGTATTCCAACACATCACTGATTAAAAAAATCCATGCAGAGGATGCATACAAAGTCAGTTAAACCAAAATAAATTAAATAAAGACTTGATGTACCGGACCTCGCACTGAGCCTGTGAATGCCCTCACTAACCCAGCCATTGACCCTGAGAATAAACCTAAGCTGATGTCATCGTAAACACATAAAAATGCCAGATAGGTTGTCATGGTTCATACCCTGGCAAATAACGCTCTCTATTGTCTTCCAGCAAAGTGCAGTTTGTGTAACATGGCCGTCGTAAGAGGTTATTTACTGCCGCCAAGGAGCATTGTAATAAACATGTCACTTACATCTCATGACCAACTTGGCCAAAAAAACTCCAGTGCACTGAGGGCTGAAGTTAAGAATTTATCACCAACATCATCATTACCATGGCGATAATCACCCACCTATGCGGCACCATAATCCTTCTTTAGCAATTTCATAGAAAACAATTGGCTGTTTGAGTCAATCTTCTCTTGGGTCAGTGAGGCCAGCCTTTCCTGATAACATGATCACTGAATATTAAGAACTGCTGGGCTAAGGACTGAAAAAGACAAGCAGACACATCGGTTATGATGTGACAGTGACATGCTTCCATATTCTCTTAATTAATGTTCAACAAATAAATTAAATAGAAATCTCAATTCTAATGAATGCAAGCCTCAGCCATTCACTTATTTGGCCCATATTCCTAGGTACGGTCGTGCATAAGAGACTGTACATTTGTGAACATTCCTCGATGATATTCCTGTATCTGGACCAGGACAATATGCCAGATCCATGCCAAAATCTAATCCTTTTTCACAGGCCCATTCCCAAAATTTCACATGAATCCATTCATAATCACGAGTTATGCTGTGAACAACCACAAACACACACACACAAACAGGAATGAACACATACCCTCCTTGCCAAGGTCCAGCCTGATATCACAGAGAAATACATAATAAATAGTAGTTAAAAATATATGGAATAAGACTGAAACCTAAACCTGAACAGGCCTCAGGTGCAATATGTGATTTCCTAGCCTGTGTAATGCTACAGTCAAAAGGCAGTTGTATCAGATGAAATCATGGCATATCACACCATTGGCAAAACTTAATATGCCATTCACTGTCTAAGAAAATTACATTTTCCAAAATTATCCACAAGCATTCCCACAAAAGTGTCAAAATACACTTAAATAGGACATGATGCATAAAACTTTAAAAAATATTTAGAAATCTTTCATTTTCTACAATATACTGAAACTTTAGGACATGTTGACATTATGTCCTTGCACAGGCAACTAATTAAGGTAATGTAGGTGGCATCAAAGTTCATGCATATTAGCTCAAGTTTATCAAGATCCATAAGCACATGTACCAAATTTGATGACAATCCATCCAGTCGTTCCTGAGGAATCTGGCAAATAGTGTGCATTTTGCATTTTTTTCTGGGGTGCTCAAACATGCCCCATAACTCAGAGAATATATGTAACAGTGACCTAATTTAAGGTTTCTGAGGAGAACTTTTGAGGAAATGTCAGGATGTCAAGTTAGAAGATTCTAGGTCCAATGGTTATGATTTGTGCCTTGCTTTGGTATCAAATTTTCATTTATTCTGGAGAGAGCTTATAAGCCCCAAAGCTTTGAGAATATGGGTAACAGAGACCTAATTTCAGGTTTCCAAGAAGGCTTTTCATGGACCTCCCTGGATGTTAGGTACAAAGATTCTACGTACAGTGGTTATGATTTTTGCCCTGTTAACAGACTACTGAATCTTTAAAGGTTTCAAAAGTACAGAAAAATATCTTTTCAATTTTTTAAAAGTCCAGATGGCACCACAAGTCTGCAAAAAAATGAATATACACCCCATGATCAATATGCATGCAAAGAATGATGGTGATCAATGCATTAGTTGTTCAGATAATTTAGCTTTTATATCAAATTCTTAATTTTTGGCCACAAATTTTGAGCCCAATAGCTTTGAGGATATGGGTAACAGAGACCTAGTTTCTGGTTTCTTTGGAGACTTTTCATGGACCTCCCTTGATGTCAAGCTGGAAGATCCGAGGTCAAGTGATTACAATCTGTGCCCTGTCAAAAGAAGACCACATCATTGAAGGTCTCAAGAATAAAGGAATAAATCTGTAAAAAAAAAAATTAAAAATCCAGGTGGTGCCACCAGTCTCCAGGAACTGATAAAACACTCCATGATCAATATGCATGCAAAGAATCATGGTGATCAATGCATTAGTTGTTCAGTTAATTGAGCTTTTGTATTTAATTTTGCATCATTCTGGGGGCTTCTTTGGAGCACCAGAGCTCAGAGGATATGGGTAACAGAGACTTAATTTCCGGTTTCCTTGGAGACTTTTCTTTGACCTTCCAGGATATAAAGTTTAAAGATTCTAGGTCCAGTGATAATGATTTGTGCCCTGTTAACAAATGACCACATCTTTAAAGGTCTTAAAAACAGAAAAAACAAAATCGTAAAAAATCGAATAAATACAGATGGCACCACCAGTAGGCAGAAACTGATGAAACATTCCATGACCAATATCCATGCAAAACTCATGGTGATCAATGCATTAGTTGTTCAGATACCTGAGCTTCTGTATAAAATTTTCCATTATTCTGAACTTTGAAGCCCCAATTTGAGGGCTTTTGGTAACAGTGACCTAATTTTAGGTTTCCAAGAAGACTTTCCATGGGCCTCCCTGCATGTCAAGATAGAAGATTCTAGGTCCAGTTGTTACGATTTGTGTCCTGTTAACAGATTACCACATCTTTAAGTCTCAAAAACAGAAAAAAAAATCATAAAAAATCGAAAAAAAAATCAGGTGGCGCAACCAGTCTGCAGAAACTGATGAAATATTCCATGACCAATATCCATGCAAAAAAATCATGGTGATCAAAGCATTAGTTGTTCAGATACTTGAGCTTTTGTGTCAAATTTTCCATTATTCTGAGGGGTACACAAAGCCCCATAGCTCAAAGGTTTTGGGTAACAGAGACCTAATTTTAGGTTTCCAAGGAGACTTTTCTTGGGCCTCCCTGTATGTCAAGTTAGAAGATTCTTTGTCCTGTTGTTACTATTTGTGCCCTGTTAACAGGTGAAGGCATCTTTTAAGGTCTCAAAAATAGAGGAAAAAAAATGGTAAAAAAATACAGGTGGTGCCACCAATCTGCAGAAACTGATGTAACATTCCATGACCAATATCCATGCATATAATCATGGTGATCAATGCATTAGTTGTTCAAATATTTGAGCTTATGTATC
This sequence comes from Sipunculus nudus, assembly GCA_026874595.1. NCBI lineage: Eukaryota > Metazoa > Annelida > Sipuncula > Golfingiida > Sipunculidae > Sipunculus > Sipunculus nudus. Next base: position 17,524,825 of record CM049307.1, on the reverse strand, counting down.
AAATTTTTCATTATTCTGGAGGGTATTTTGGAGCCCCATAGCTTAAAGAATATGGGTAACAGAGACCTAATTTTAGGTTTCCAAGGAGATTTTTCATGGACTTCTCTGGATGTTAAGTGAATAGATTCCAGGACCAGCGGTTATGATTTGTGCCTGGATAACAGATGGACGGACGGACAGACAGATGCCAGACAAAGGGTGATTGCTTTAGCTCAGATGACTTTCAGTCAGCTTAGCTAAAAAACTGTTTAGCACTGCATGTTCAACCTTGACGTCAATAGTGTGGGCCTTTAATTTTCATGATTTACAAAGGTACAGGCTTTCACAAGTAATGCAGAATTAATCAGCTTTGATCATTCCTTGAGTCTCTGACTACCTGAGAGCAATAACACAAGTCCAGCCTTTCATGAATGATGAATTATCATAAACCTCCCAGGCTGAACATGCATGAATTCTCAGCAGATGAGAGCAAATCATTGATTTGAATCTTGATGGTGTCCATGCCAGAATAAAACAAGGGACCCATGGGTCACGGCGCTCAGCTGATCGTGATTTGACTATAAATGTTTCTCCACTGTGATACTATATCGAGTCGATAAAGCTTATGAATATCATGTACATGTTGGGCTATTATAAAGGAATGTAATGTAATATGTGAGTAAATGAGTAAAGTGGTTTATTTTTTATTTATTTAGGAGGGGTTGAAAATTGTGATATATTTGAGCAAATATGAATGCAATGACAGCAGTAATAAGCAGTAGTAGAATGATGATAAGGCTATTTGTTGAAGGATCTAAAGTGTATGGTAGTCTGCAAGCTTTCAATTTGACAGATATGATGTTATGATTAACTATGCTGATGAAGTGATTTATGAATATGTGACTGTATGACACAATATCTGTTTAGTCGTGACAAGGTACATTATTGTGATGCCCACTATGTCTACATATTACACAATATTGACATAATTTCTGGCATGTACATAGGTACCTATGGATGAATAGTTATACAAAATATTAAAGTATGAATATATCTGATTCATCTTGTTCTTGCTTACTGAGGCTGACTTTGGGATGGGGTTCGGAGAAGGGAAAAGTGAGAGCAGCACGTAGGTGGATGTAGAAATATTCTATTGTAATGTTTTTCATTTATATAAGAATATGAAAAGCTAAGATGAAAGGGGCCCTCCTACTTGGTTATAGTAAAGTTCTAAATATATGATTGCAAACTAATACTCTGACAAGACTGTCATGAAGAAAAGCAGTAAAAGTTTTGAGATACTGTGTTGCATACGGAAATTTACAGATGGACAGGTAAGTGGACAGAATGGACTAATACCTTTATTTCACTTTCAAGAGAATAATGCATTTAAGTTTATATATAATCCTATTTTTTTAAGCAGATCCACTTTTTCCATTAAGAAGTTTTTATCTGAATCATTTTTTTATTTACAGGTTTATAAATTTTTAATTAAAAAACCTGAAAATATAAGTTAAAATATTAGAATATTATTGTTGCAAAAGTTGCAATCATTATATATACAGAGTAAAAAACATTGGGTCATATTATGCATACACATATATTTTATTATTTTTAAATCATAAATGTTTAAACTGATTTTAAAAGAAAATAATGCCACAACATGGCATCTACAAGAGTATTCCTTGAATCACTATTAAAAAGTGTTGCATATTGGAGTTTTCAGGACATGCTTAATTTTATTCACCAAAATAAAATAAAAGTAAATTTGATAAAATAAAACATCTTTTCAAATAAAGTATACACACTGTTGGTTTGATGAGGGGCAAACAATATCATTGTGCGAATTACTATCCCAGTTTTAATTAATTACTGGAATTAATAGTCAATTTCACACCTGGTGAATTTTTACTCTTCTGAAGTAAGGAATTACTTGTCTCATGAACATCCACACTTTCACAGCAATACACCACTTTGTGGACACAATTAAATGTACATTTTAATCATTGTAACCCTGGTGGTTCAATACAAAATCTAAAATGTAGCATGTCCAAGAATAAAATAAAATACAGAAAAATTATAACATTCATCTAGTTTATGCACCAGCTGGGGGGGGGGGATGAGTGCAGGGCGAGGGGAAGCCTGTTAGTAGTGGCCAAGCTGGGCCAAGGTAAGCTGACTGGGGTGGGTTACATAATGCAAGTGAAGGCTGTACTACTAGGTGGGCTAGATGTAAACAACACTTGACATGGTGTATGAAAACATGAATAAAAGCTATTCATTCCAATCAATTTCTTTTGAAAGTTCAGATTTTAAAAGATTAAATCCTTATGCATATATGCTGGGAAAATTAAATCAACAGTGCCAAAGTTGGACAAAATTTAAGGTATTGATTTTTTATTTATGCTAATAACTTGAAAATTTGCAAAATTCAGATCTAATTTTGGGTAAACAATTGAATCTTGATTAAATAAAGTTATATTCCTGAAAAAAGGTCTCTAGGTTCAGCAATTCTCAAGTGAGTAAATATATTTCCTGATTTTTAAAAAAATTGCATTATGTTTTGGCCCATAACTTCAAAATAATACCCAATACTGACCTAATTTTTGGTATGTTCATAGAAAATGTATAAAAGAATGTGAATACTAAATACAATCAAAAACAGATCAGTGGTTTTGATATTAGGCAGCCTTGAAGTGTAACAATGGCTTTTTTTTATGGAAAACAGAGTTTTTTTCCTTAATATCTCGAAGGAACCAAGTCCTAATGACTCAATTTTCGGTATGGTAGGAAATTTTGGGGACATCTAAAATTATGTCAACAGCCTGGGGAGCATAGAGATGTGCACTGAATGACCTACAGTCATCAATGTGGACTGCTTGACAATGTAAGGGAATACAACAAGAGCCTACAAAAAAAATCAATAACTAGCTTAATTTTGCAGCTTTTATTTTCTTATTTCAGATTTTAACAGATTAAATCCTTATGTATACATGGTGTGAAAATTAAATCCACAGTACTTACAGGAAAAAAACGTGCCATGGCCAAAGTTGGGCAAAATTTAAGGTACCAATTTTATATTTTTGCCAATATTTAAAAAAATTTAACAAATTTTGATCTAATTTTTGGTATACAATTAAATTTTGATTAATTAAAGTTGTATGACTGGAAAAAAAGTCCCTACCTTTAACACTTTTGGTCTTAAGTGACCAAATATCTTCCTGATTTTTTTACAAAGTCCATTATGTTTGGGCCCATAACTTTTTTAAATTATATAATACTGACTTAATATCTGGCATGTACATGGGAACTATATAGAGGAATATTTATGGTAAATATGAAGAAAACCAGATGAGTGGTTTTGATATTAGGCAGTCCTGAAGTGTGAAAATAGATTTCTAATAAAAAATTAAGGTTTTTCCTTAATATCTCAAAGGAACGAAGTCCTATTGACCCAATTTTTGGCATGGTAGGAGATTATGGGGACATCTAACTATATGTCGAAATTCAGATTCGTAGGTCCAACGGTGTCGAAACGTGCCAGTCTTACGGACGGATATCCAGACGGACGGACGGACGGACAGACGGACGGACGACGGACAATGGACCATGACTTTAGCTCAGATGACTTATAGTCAGCTGAGCTAAAAACTGAGACAAAAAGTGGCATAATACTGACAAGGACCATGAATAAATACTGTGTTCTCAGTGCTCAATATCTGCTCATTTTCACTTTGTGTCAACATAAGGACCATCACCAAAACAAGGCAGTCAATGTAGCATTCAAATTTTAGTCTTAACATTGTTATTTTTTTCACAGGCTTTCTCTGATAAACTCTTGGAAATCATGTGCACCTGGCATTGTTAGAGTAAATTATAGTATTGAACTGATTATGCCATTTTAATTTTAATCAGAGTACTTGCTTCAGGACCATCCATCTTATATATGAAGAGTTGAAACACAGCAGTTCTGCTTCAAATACATCTGGCATTGGGTTTTTACTAGTGGTAGAAAAAGGTTTTAAAATCATAATCCATGACTGAACAAATAAAAACTACTGGAGATCAATTGTAAATCCATTATTTTATGTACTTTCATTATTTTATGTACTTTCTATATTACCTTGAAATCTGCTATATATTACATATTAGTACCTAAAATATTGACCCCAGTAAAAGGTCTGTGATATGTCTGTATGTACACTGGTATTCATATTGAAACCATCAATCCACCCACATCTATTGTAGACTTGCCGTCGGATGATGGTTGGCTGCGCAAGGTTCTATTTTGATGCTGTTCGTTTCTTTGTTCCTATATCCCTGACAGGCTTAGATTCTTTGCATGCAAATTGGAAACAACCAATCATCAATTAATTGGCACACCACCAGTTTTTACTATTATTATATTAAGTATTATGTTTGTAATAAACTACTTTCTTTCACATTGACAACTACTTAAGGGATTACAGTAATTGATGACAGTAATTGTTAGAGTGACTCTATCAGATATATATGTGTTGAGAGCTCTCAACTTCAGGCATGATTAACTTCAGTATTTTAAAATCAACTGTATTCAAACAACTACAGGTTATCAACTTAATACTAGTTTTGAATATTTAGCCCATATTAAATGTTGCCAGAATCCTAGTTTGTATCACAATTGGTCAATATTGGTTATATTGCACATGCATATCAGCCCTTTGAGTGCCTCAGGGTCAAGGGCACCAAGGCTGGAGTGAATCTGTTTCCTTCATGTTCAGGCTCAAACTGCATGACATAAGTTTTACTGTGACTTCATCAATATATTACCTGAAGACCACATTACCAGGTGACACCCCTGACATATTTCCATATGTACATCATAATTATAAAAAAAAACATGGACTGGTGTGCAAGTTAGAAAAAGAGTGACTGAAATCTAGTTGATAACATGTGTAGTTGTTCAATTAATGTACTAGTTTTATGAACTGTCAGAACATGCACATTGAGTATAACATATAATAAACACACCTTTCTGGTTTTATCTTTGCAAGAGTTACTGTGTAATATCCATTATCATAATTTTATTATTCAAGTTGTGTTCACAGACAGGGATTGACACAACAATCAGTAATAGGAGTGCTCTGCTTCACATCTACTCTAGGGATGTAATATGTTAATATGATTATATATGTATAATGAATATGATTATCTTTATCATTCAATGTACAATTTAGGAATGTTACTCACAGAGTCAAGAAAACTGCAATTATTCTCAATATGACAGAGCTAAGGGATTTCTGACCAAAACATTGTGGATTAGACAGTAATTTAGTTATCTTTTGATGACATTTCAAAATGTTTTGTTCAAATCCACCTTCCATGATTGATTGACAAAACATTCTGCACTGACTGACCCCATCATGTATCCATTAACATGCACTATGATCAATTAACACAATACTGTCACCAGAACTGCACGAACACAGTCATTAGTGACATTCACGCAGCAATATCATGATTCTAAAGACTGGTGGGTGGGGCAGCACGATTCTTTTGAAACGACCAATTTACATAATGTAAATGCTGTGGTAAGCTCCGTTCTGACCTTTTGTACAAATTAGTGCACCTTTATCACAGAATGGAGGTATAAAAGCATGCAAAGCACAAAGATAAATTTACTTATCAAGATAATGGGTGTACACTTAACTGAGCAATTTAGGTCCACTTACCAGTATTACTTATGTTCTAGTAATGATTTGCTCATATACATATCTAAATAATTGTTGGTACTTATCTTTTATCATATCTCAAGTAGGTGTAATAAAATTTAAATGTTTCTAAACACTGACACAAATTAATTAAACCCATCTTGGACATTTTACATAATTATATATACAGTGCAAACCTTGAAATTATGACCACCAATGGGACCCTGATAAAGCGGTCACATTTTCAAGGTGGTCGTCTAAGCGTTTTTGGTATAAAGGGCAAATAAGAATTGAAACCAAGAAAAAGTGGTTATTATTTGAGGTGGTCACTAAACTGAGGTGGTCGAAAGGTGAGATTTTCTTGCATTTGATATAAAAGAGTACCACACTAAGCCTGCCTTATACCAGGAAGGCCCCAGAGCTTTAACTCTACCCCGCGCATGAAGGTCACGAAGCTGTCATTACATGAGCAGAATACTCACATGAGGTAAAAACCCAGGAGATGCCCAAAATACACCGTCTCGACCCCAAGTCCCCAGAGTCCTGAAAGCAACAAATAAACCACTTAATAATGCAATACCAGCTAACCACCACACACAAATTGCCAGCATGTCTTGGCTAATAAAGACAACTGGAAATACATGCCAGGGTTGAATGGGAATGATGCTTCCAGCCAAGAGCGTATAGAAAGTTCTTCAGGAATAGACTCATCCCTTTGTAAGTCCAGATAGACTTGAAGACGCTAGTCACAGCTGTAACTATATATGTAAATGAAAGAATAATGGCCTGGTAGGCTTCTGACAAAATAATTTTAAAAAATATTATGCACTCTTTAGAATTAGGTAATATGTATAAAAAAAATTTTTCATAAAGCTGTCTCTCATCAATGAGCTTACCAACATTTCAGGAACAATTGTATAATGCAACTAATTAAAATTATTACCTGTCATAAAACTTTTAACAAAATAAAACAAAATGTTTTTTTTTAAGAACTGGTTGCCCTGATTTTCTTTAAAATTTTTTATTTGAATGAAAAACAACATTTTAGTCTTTTGACTCATGAAAAATCTTTATTGCAGTTTCTTGAACTTCAACACCAAGTAGAATGGACTAACAGTGCCGCCCCATGGTCAAATTTAGGCTAAGCTGAGGCAAGGGAGATGCCTGGATAGAAGCAGTTACATAGCATCTATAGGTGAAGGCTGCACAGATCTCACTGTAGACCACTGGGCTAGGTTGGCTTCATGTAAATAACAGGTGACATGGTGTATGAAAACTTAAATAAAGGCTGCCCTTTTTCAACAATTCCTTACAAATTTCAGATTTTATTAGCTTTAAACCTTTATCCTTTAATCATGTGAAAATAAAAGTAAATGTACAAAAAAAAAACAAAAAAAATGTGCCATAGTTAAAGTTGGGCAAAATTTAAGTTAATGATTTTACATTAATGCTAAAGACTTAAAAAATTTACAAAATTTTATCTAATTTCTGGTTTACATTTAAAACTAAATTAAATAAATATATACTTGAAATAAGAGCTCTAACTAAAGAAACAATCATGTTAAGCGAGTATATATTTCCTGATTTTTTAACAAAGTGCATTATGTTTTGGTCCATAAGTTCAACAATTTATGCAATATTGGCCTAATTTCTGGCATGTACATGTAGGAAATATATGCAGGAATGGTTGTTTCAAATATCAATAGATTAACAACAGCGGTTTTCATAATGGGCAGTTTTTGAAGTATAACAATAGGTTTTACTGGAAAATGGAGATTTTTACGTAATTTCTCAAAGGAACGAAGGTCTTCAGAGTGACCCAGTTTCAGGTCTGGTAGGTCTTATCCATGGTTCAAATTTGAATCCGTAGGTCTAACAGTTTCAAAATGTGCCATGTTAACAGACAGAGGACCAGATGGATGGACAGACAACTGACATAGGACCATCACTTTAGCTCAGATGCTTAAAGTCAGCTGAGCTAATAACAGCTGAAACTTAATCAAGCATTCATGACCTGATTTGAGGATTCCAGGACTTGTCTGAGAATTAATCTTGATCTTTCTAAGCCTTATGCTGTGTTTCCATCTGTGCATGTGTGCATATGTCAAGGCCCAGATCCCTATCTGGACCAATCGCTGATTGGTCCAGACCAAATCCAGATCGGGTTTTAGGCTGGACTAAATCCCAATTGGGATCTGGTCTGGACAAATGGGCAATTGGTCCAGACCTGATCCCGATCAGGATTTGGTCCAGCCTAAACCCCAATCATTAACTTTTAGGAAAGAGACTGAGTTCCTGTCTGAACTTATAATTATCAAGGTTCAGATCAGCCCAGACCTAGATTCTGAGCATGCCTTTATATCCCTGACAGGATGTCTGAAATTATTACTTAATAAGTAATGACAAATCTTCATTTAGTTTGTTGTCAGTGTTAATTATTCTACCTTTAGAACTTAACTAATATTTAAGTTTGAAGTAACTGAGTGATTATATTTATTTGAAATATTTTTCAAGTCCTTGTATTATTGTTCAGGTTTAATTATTATTTTCAGTATTTTCATCAATTTGTATATTCAATTTTTTATATATCAACTGAACTAGTTTAAGTTGACTCACTGTGTAAATAAGTGTATATATAGTTATGCGTTTTATAGAAAGATGGATGACATATAATAGAAGTTAAGTATCATATGAACTTAGATAAATATGTTTTTAACAAGTTTTCAGTCCCCGGTTTTCAAATATGGATATTCTTAACATTTATCAATCTAAATCTTTTATATTGATCACTTTCTGATGGATCAAATTTTTTACAATTGAACAGCCTACATTCAAGTGAAAAATCTTTATTTCTTGAAAACCAACCAATTATAACTTCTCTTATAAACATTTTCAACTATATATAAATATAGCTTGTATTTTAATTACCTATATTAATATATAAAATAAATTTTTTCACACAACTTGGTTTATTATTTACATGCCTAAACATTATGGAATAAAATGTTTACACCAAAAGCCTGCCCTAGTCTGCCACACAATCTCAATCAGGAGTTGTTCCAGACCAGATCCAGATCGGGTTTAAGCCAGACTGAATCCAGATCGGGAAAACTGCCACAAGATCGATTTTCACACAAAGTGTCTGGGTGAACTCAGGGAAGTAGAGTGAAAATGAAATGGCGTCACTTCATCTTTTTGTGGAAGATTCGGAAGACCCACTTTACAAATATGCATGTCTGCCAGTTCGGGCATTTCAGTGTACATGGAAACATACCTATTTTTTCATGCACATATGCCTATATTAGTATATATATGTGCATATGGAAACACAGCTTCACACTTAAGATTTGTACCAAATTATTTGTGTTAACATATGGCCCGACCACAGGCAGTTCAGATGTACAACTAAACAGATAGACCAATGAAAAGAAAAAGATCCATCAACAAAGTTTAAATGAATTTCATTGAGCTGAGCTAAAATTAGGGAAACCAAGGTCTAATTCTAAATTCTCTAACACTACCAGAGATCTTTTCCTATGGATCTTTAAGATGTATTAAATTCAGGATGAGGACAACTAAAAACAAGTGACCCATGGGTCATGACGCTCAGCTGACTGGGAAGAGATTTGCAAAAGGAAATTTTATCATCTGAATGGTAGTATATACCCATTCAACTGAAGCATCAAACAGATTAACCAACAGGCTGAGATTGTGTCTGTATTAATATATCTAAAAAAATAGAGAAAAAAATTTAAAAAAAAAATACAGGTGGCTCCACCAGTCTGCAGAAACTAATAAAAACACTTAATGGTCAATACCCATGCAAAGAATCATGGTGATCTCCCCATTAGTTGTTCAGATACTTCAGCTTTTATATCAAATTTGCCATTATTCTGAGGGATACTTTGGATCCTATAGCTTGGAGGATATGGGTAACAGAGACCTTATTTCAGGTTTCCACAGACACTTTTCATGGGCCTCCTTGCATGACAAAAAATGAAGATTCTAGGTCCAGATGTTACAATTTGTACCCTGTTGACAGATAACCACATCTTTAAAGGTCTCAAAAATAGTGAAAAAAATTTGTAAAAATTTTTTAAAAAATACAGGTGGCGCACCCAGTCTGCAGAAACTGATGAAACATCTCATGATCAATATGTATACCAAAAATCATGACCATCAGTGATGTAGTTAATGAGATATTGAAGTTTTTGTATGAAATTTTTCACTATTCGGGTGGGGGGGGGTACTTTGGGGCCCCATGCATAGCTCGAAGGATATGGGTAACAGAGACCTAATTACTGGTTTCCAAGGAGACTTTTCATAGGCCTCTCAGAATGTCAAGAATGAAGATTCTAGGTCCAGTCTTTACGATTTGTGTCCTGTTATAAAGGTCTAAAAAATAGAGAAAAAAATTCGTAAAAAATAAAAAAAAAATAGAGGTGGTGCACCCAGGCTGCAGAAACTGATGAAACATCTCATGATCAATATGTATGCCAAAAATCATGACCATCAGTGATGTAGTTAATCAGATATTTTATGAAATTTTTTACTTTCCTGGGGGGTTCTTTGGGGCCCCATAGCTCAAAGGATATGGGTGACAGAGACCTAATTTCTGGTTTCCATGGAGACTTTTCATAGGTCTCTCAGAAAGTCAAGTTACAAGATTCTAAGTCCAGTCTTTATGATTTGTGCCCTGTTAACAGATGTTCACATTTTTAAAGGTCTCAAAAATAGAGAAAACAGGTTACAAGTCAAGTTACAAGATTCTAAGTCCAGTCTTTACGATTTGTGCCCTGTTAACAGATGTTCACATTTTTAAAGGTCTCAAAAATAGAGAAAACAGGTAGGGTAGGGCCCATGAGAACAAGTGTATGTTTATTACAGCAGGGGTTTCTGCCAGTGCTGCATCACTAATAAGGTTACCTAGGCAAGGCTGTAGTGAGCAAGAGTGGGGTCTGTACGAAATGCAAATACATTAGAGCATCTGAAAAACTTCAATAATTAGAATGATTTTTAAGCTTTTACTTTCAAATTTCAGAATTTATATTAAATCCACTGTGAAAGTAAATTAAACAAACTTACAAGAAAAAAAGTGCCATGGTCAAATTTGGGCAAAATTTAAGGTACCAATTTTATATTTTTGCTAATAATTAAATAAAATTAAAAAATTTTGATCTAATTTTGGGTATACAATTAAATTTTGATTAATAAAAGTTATATTTCTGAAAAAAAGTCCTTAGCTTTAACATTTTTTTGTGTAAAGTGACCAAATATTTTTCCTGATTTTTTACAAAGCGCAATATGTTTGAGCCCATAACCTCTTTAAAATTATATTTAACAGACCTCTTTTTTAGCATGTACATAAGAACTATATAGAGGTATATTTATGGAAAATATGAGGAAACACAGATAAGTGGTTTTGATATAAGGCAGTCCTGAAGTGTGAAAAAAGGTTTTTTATAAAAAATTGAGGTTTTTCCTTAATTTCTCAAAGGAACGAAGTCACAAAGACCCAATTTTCGGCTTGGTATGAGATCTTAGGGACATCTAACATTATGCTGAATTTTGGATTCCTAGGTTTTACGGTTTCAAAACATGCTACGTGTACGGACGGACAGACAGACGACGGACAATGGACCACCACTATATCTCAGATGACTTATAGTCAGCGGAGCTACAAAACAGATGTAGCCACAATGCCTGGTTGTCTTTGTAAGTCAAGTCAGAACCTCATGAACTCCAGGAGCCATCTTTTTCGGTAGATAGCCATCACAGCAGCCTGAGGACTTGCTGGAGCCAGTGTGGTGTGATTCATACAAGGGTCGTCTTAAATGAAGCGTTTCTGATGAATTAAAATGCATCACTCATAGCACTGATAAGTGGCAAACAAATTAGCATGCTTATCAAATTGGTCTGCAGGAACATTGTGTCCCGGGTGGTAGGGGAGTGAAATATCACCCCTATTCACAGAGGAATAGAAAATCAACTAGGAACTAGTTGAATCAATAAAGTAACACCGTCCCAGTCGGGATTTCACGGCTGGTGTCCAGACCCTGCAGCCTGTAGAAACTGGGTTGTAAACATTTTATTCATAGTGTCTGCTGGCCTGCTGGAACTGAGTCTGAGCTGTGACTGAAATACAAGAACTAATACACTAGACAAATCGTCATGACCAAGCCACTAAGCTCTATGTCCCTGACACACTGAATGAAATTCAAAGCAAGGGACCCATGGGTCATGGTGCTCAGCTGACTTTGACTATGATTGTAATTTTGTAAAATTTAAACAAATGGAAGAGGGCTATACAGCTATTTAGTCTAGTATATTAGCATTTGAAAATCTCAGACTAAACCCCTCTGGAATTTAGCTGTGGTTAAATAAAAATATAGACTGCTGAACTAAAACTGTGACATTATTAGTATTTATAACTCTAAATATATTCATAAATCATAGCTACTTATCTCACAAAATGAATATGGCTATCAAAGTTAAACATGCATAGCAAATATCCATGCGTGCGTTTAGTTTTATGTTATATGTGTAGAGAGATTTCATGCAGTTCATTAATACAAATGTTATCCTTGAAAATCCTTTCTAAACACAGATCGACTACAATCACTGATTAGCTGTTTGGAGCATAACACTCTGATCACTGGTTACATGATTTAATATTGTACTTAACTTATTCTATAAATGAACAAGTGTATTTTTTTCATTTAATTCTTAGAAGCAAAGTCTGTGTTTAATGATAAAGTCATACCTATAGTTACTACGCAAATATAAGGAATATGAATTACTGATTATGTGAGCAAAGATGTAAGCCTTTTTTTCCTGTTGAGATGATGTACAACTGAATAATTCTAATTATTAGTCAATAGAGGTCAATCAATTTTGATGGATCATGAAGCTCAAACCAATTCCAAACATTAGTGAAGAATACTGAAAAATGTGATATGAACTGACAAGTGCTAAACCTCTCAAAACAAACATATCACTGTAAATTTTACATCATTTACATCATGATACAAACAACTGGCACTATCTGGACAATTGCCATGGCTCATGTAGCAGTGATGATAATTGGTTTATTCAGAAATGCTCTCTAGATGTCAAAACAGAAACATCTGACATGTATATGCTGGTTTTAGTTTCAAAGACATCTTGGTTAAATCAGTCTTACAATGATATAAAACATGCATGAACATATATGCAATGCTGTCTGGAGATTCCTAGCACAGGTGTATATACAATGATCTGGGGTCAGTCGTAATGAGCGCGGTCAGAATGGGCGTGCTGGTTTATACAACGCGAGATTGGTGCTGCTGGGCATGGACGCGGTGGCTCTTATGAAACTAAATTTTACTTTTTCCCTCAAATTAGTAATATTTTAACAATTGGTTGACCATAAGTGCTTTTTCATGAGCCGCATGCACGTGAATACATTTCAATGTACAGTATATATATATATATACAAATTAACAACATTCTCAGGTTCAGACAACTAAAAAAACAACCTTGAACGCTATTTTTACACATCTTATTCTAGTTGCTTGATATATATCATACAATTTAACACAATTTAACAATATTTTGTTCAATATTAGTACCAAACAACACTTGTTGATGTAAGCAACCAAGTTACTGGTAGAAGTACTTCACAGGAAGGAAACCTGCTCACTCGGAAGCCAACACTGATTAATAAGTTAATTAGCGGCACAGAGGTTCCCTTCGACGCTGTTTAAACAGCTGCAAAAATCTCGTCTCTGACATATATATACAATATGTAGCATTTTAATGGTATATATGAAAATATCGAATCATTTGCAATGCCATGAACGGACTATTTACGTAGACCACCCGGCTGACTGGTGACATAAAATGCAATCATTAAAACGTCATATTTATGTTCAGAACATGTATTTGGCATCGTTGAAGTCTATAATGAATCTATTTATTGGAACAATTATTTATGAGATGTTATCATCCAAGAAATGCAGTTCATAATTTTCTGTGGAATGTGTACAGAGTTAAAATATGCACTGGTTGCTTGTGATATCAATAAAATCAGAACTGCCCTTTTTTGATTGAATGCCAGTTATGTGGTCAATCTATAAAATATGAGTTATTCATTTCAAATGTTACATATTTTTCTTTCACAAATATCCTTTGGTTATTAAATTCAATGCTTCTTTAAGGACATGCGTGTCCTACACTGCCTATTATTTTAGTGGATAGATAGATCGACAGATAGATTCCACATAGATTTATTAACTCCATAAATAAACTTATGTAAAAATCACTGTCTTCAAGGACCTTAACAGGAATGAGAAACTGTACATCCCATATTACCACGTTTCAAAGGGAAACCACATTAGTGTATCTTCTTATTAATAAACCAGTTACTGTGATTAGGTTTCGTGGTCTTTGATAAAAATATTCCATTGATTAACATGAACCACCTAACATTAAAGTCTCCTGTTGAATAAAATGAATGTGTATTATAAGTAATTTTATTTTTCAAACCATTCGATTTTATGAAAATAACTTCTTTCTCCTTTCTTTCTATGATATCTCTCTCAAGCATCATCTCCCCCCTCCTCTCTCTCTCTCTCTCTCTCTCTCTCTCTCCTCATGTTCACTTTATTGTCTTTTCGTCTCTCCTTCCTCTCGTATACAAGTATTCCCTTCTCTCTCTCTCTTTGTTCATTGTCTCTTTCTGTCTCCCATTTTTTCGGTTATTGTGTACAAGTATTTTTTTCTCTCTCTCACTCTCTATCTCTCTTTGTTTAATTTTCTCTTTCTGTCTCTCCTTCTTTCTCTAGCGTTATTGTATGCGAGTATTCTCTCTTTTCTCTCTCTGTTTATTTTCTCTCTTTATCTCTCCTTCTTTCTCTCAGGTTATCATATACAAGTATTCCCTCTTCTCTCTCTCTCTATCTCTCTCTTTCTTTGTTCATTTTCTCTTTCTGTCTCTCCTTCTTTCTCTCAGGTTATTGTGTAAAGTATTTTTTTTCTCATTCTCTCACGTGAATTTTTATTTTGAAAATATTAAATAAACTATATTATTTTGTTTTATATGCAAGAGACAACTAATGACAGAAAAAAAACAAAAGAGAATAGAAAAAGTAAAAATGATGTATGTAAAACAGTAATAAATACTTAATAAACAAATGTTATATATGATTTTACACATGAGAGCGATAACATGAAAATTATGAGAGTTTGTGGGTTTGTGTCTTATTGATTAATCAAAAACATATCAAAGGGTAATCAGTTGTTTTTACTACATTTATAAAATGCCGTACCGTAACAATCATTGTGAAACGCAACTTAATTAGTCCCGTTATTCAAACAATTAGTTAATTATTAAGCAACCTCGCTTCCTTTGAAGTGCAGTAATCTTGTCATAGGTGCAGGTTTCTCTGTCATATATCCCTGATATGGTACGAGGTTTCCAAACTGACTTCCTACTCTTGTTACTTGGAAATGTGCATAGTTTTTGACTGCATGACAATATGACAGCACATGGATTATGTGATATATCGGAATAAAAAATAAGAATTCACCGAAAACCTAGCTTATATATCTTGTATATTTACATTAGCTGGCAGAGCATGTTGATCTGTAAATCTGACGAAACAGATAATATTGGGATACAATTATATCAGTTTTTACAAAAGATACCTCAGGGAAGAAAACAATATATCGGTAAAAACCTATAGCTCTTTGAATAGTAATTCACGTACACAAGTATCATGGCTTGCATTAAATTTCATACCTATACCGTGTTTGATCAACATATATAAAGTTTTATTATTTTAGTTTGGCTTCCTCATAAAGCTTCAATCCTACTAGATATAAAGTCACGTAAATACAAAATAGCGTCTAAATGGGACCCGTCCAACTAGGACCAATCTAAATGGAACCCGTCCAAATGGGACCGTCTAAATGGGACCGGTCCATCTGGAGCCCATCCAACTGACACGTAATCATGCGTACTGGTTACTAAACCAGGCAGTCGGCAGTCAGTATCTGGACTTCATCAGATACAAGTTATTTTAATAAATAAGTAAACTGCAACAGAATTCTTGTGGATTCAATTAAACCACATGATACAGCATCAGGAGTTACAACTAGGGACCCATGGGTCACAGGGCTCAGCTGATCGTGATTGGAATATAAATGTTTCTCCACTGTGATACTTTATCGAGTCGATAAAGCTTATGAATATCATGGACATGTTGGGCTATTATAAAGGAATGTAATGTAATATGTGAGTAAATGATAAATGAAATTACCTGACTGATGGATTAATAGAGTCAAATATAGTGGTTTATTTTTTATTTATTTAGGAGGGGTTGAAAATTGTGATATATTTGAGCAAATATGAATGCAATGACAGCAGTAATAAGCAGTAGTAGAATGATGATAAGGCTATTTGTTGAAGGATCTAAAGTGTATGGTAGTCTGCAAGCTTTCAATTTGACAGATATGATGTTATGATTAACTATGCTGATGAAGTGATTTATGAATTTGTGACTGTATGACACAATATCTCTTTAGTCCTGGCAAGGTACATTATTGTGATGCCCACTATGTCTACATATTACACAATATTGACATAATTTCTGGCATGTACATAGGTTCCTATGGACGAATAGTTATACAAAATATTAAAGTATGAATATATCTGATTCATCTAGTTCTTGCTTACTGAGGCTGACTTTGGGATGGGGTACGGAGAAGGGAAAAGTGAGGGCAGCACGAAGGTGGATGTAGAAATATTCTATTGTAATGTTTTTCATTTATATAAGAATATGAAAAGCTAAGAGGAAAGGGGCCCTCCTACTTCATTGTAGTAAAGTTCTAAATATATGATTGCAAACTAATACTCTGACAAGACTGTCATGAAGAAAAACAGTAAAAGTTTTGAGATACTGTGATGCATATGAAAATTTACAGATGGACAGGCAAGTGGACAGAATGGACTAATACCTTTATTTCACTTTCAAGGGAATAATGCATTTAAGTTTATATATAAGCCTATTTTTTAGCATATCCACTTTTTCCATTAAGAAGTTTTTATCTGAATCATTTTTTTTATTTACGGCCAAGGCCAAAAGAAGTATACGCTCATCGAGCAGCTACAGGTTGCTGCTGTCAAGACCTCAGCCCTGTGCGCTCCTTAAGCACGTTCTCTGAGCCAACAGTCGCAGTGCCACGCCAAGCCAAGCAAGGAGCCATAGGGGGCGCCCTCTTTTCTCCAGGGTTGAAGTCCTTGTTAGAAAGCTACAGCACCCACAGCCACAAAGCCCGGAGCAACCCGCATTCCCTCCACCGATCCCAGCAGCGGAGACCCAGCCATGCCATTCGAGAGCCGAACTCGATCCTTGTGAAAGACTTTACTTCAAGGACGCAGAGCCCTTTTACTTGCGATTTCGGTCATTTGGACCGTTTTAACCAGTTTCCCAGTTATGCGAGTTTACAAGATTTTTCGTCACTGGCATTTATTTTGGCATTTATTTACGGGTTTTATAAATTTTTAATAAAAAAAACTGAAAATATAAGTTAAAATATTAGAATTGTTTCAAAAGTTGCAATCATTATATATACAGAGTAAAAAAACTGAAAATATAAGTTAAAATATTAGAATTGTTGCAAAAATTGCAATCATTATATATCCAGAGTGTAGCTCATATTGGGTCATATCATGCATACACATATATTTTATTATTTTTAAATCATAAATGTTTAAACTGAATTTAAAAGAAAATAATGCCACAACATGGCATCTACAAGAATATTCCTTGAATCACTATTAAAAAGTTTTGCACACTGGAGTTTTCAGTACATGCTTAATTTTATTCACCAAAATAAAATAAAAGATTCAGTAAATTTGATAAAATAAAACATCTTTTCAAATAAAGTATACACACTGTTGGTTGAATGAGGGACAAACAATATCATTGTGCTAATTACTATCACAGTTTTAATTTATTACTGGAATTAATAGTCAATTTCACACCTGGTGAAGTTTTTACTCTTTTGAAGTAAGGAATTACTTATCTGATGAACATCCACACTTTCATAGCAATACACCACTTTGTGGACACAATTAAATGTACACTTTAATCATTGTAACCCTGGTGGTACAATACAAAATCTAAAATGTAGCATAGCCTAGAATAAGAATGAATCAAATACAGAAAACAATAACATTCATCTAGTTTATGCACCATCGGGGGGGGGGGGGGGAGTGCAGGGCAGAGGGGAAGCCTGCTGGTAGTGGCCAAGCTGTGCCAAGGCAAGCTGCCTGGGGTGGGTTACATAATGCAAGTGAAGGCTGTACTACTAGGTGGGCTAGATGTAAACAACACTTGACATGGTGTATGAAAACGTGAATAAAAGCTATTCTTTCCAATCAATTTCTTTTAAAAAATGATTTTAAAAGATTAATTCCTTATGTATATATGCTGTGAAAATTAAATCAACAGTGCTTACAGGGAAAAAACGTGCCATTGCCAAAGTTGGACAAAATTTAAGGTACTGATTTTTTATTTATGCTAATAACTTGAAAAATTTGCAAAATTCAGATCTAATTTTGGGTAAACAATTGAATCTTGATTAAATAAAGTTATATTCCTGAAAAAAAGTCTATAGGTTCAGCAATTCTCATGTTAGGTGAGTAAATATATTTCCTGATTTTTTTTGGTATGTTCATAGAAAATATATGAAAGAATGTGAATACTAAATATGATCAAAAACAGATCAGTGGTTTTGATATTAGGCAGCCTTGGAGTGTAACAATGGCTTTTTTTATGGAAAACAGAGGTTTTTCCTTTATATCTCAAAGGAACGAAGTCCTAATGACCCAATTTTGGGTATGGTAGGAGATTATGGGGACATCTAACATTATGCCAACAGTCTGGGGAGCATAGAGATGTGCACTGAAAGACCTATAGTCATCAAAGTGGACTGCTTGACAATGTAAGGGAATACAACAAGAGCCTCCAAAAAAATTTAATAACTAGCCTAATTTTACAGCTTTTATTTTCAAATTTCAGATTTTAACCTTTTACACTTTTGGTCTTAAGTGACCAAATATCTTTCCTGATTTTTTTACAAAGTCCATTATGTTTGGGCCCATAACTTTTTTAAATTAAATAATACTGACATATGGCATGTACATAGGAACTATATAGAGAAATATTTATGGTAAATATGAAGAAAACCAGATGAGTGGTTCTGATATTAGGCAGTCCTGAAGTGTAAAAATAGATTTCTAATAAAAAATTGAGGTTTTTCCTTAATATCTCGATGGAACAAAGTCCTATTGACCCAATTTTTGGCAGGAGATTTTGGGAACATCTAACTGTATGCTGAATTTCAGATTCGTAGGTCCAATGGTGTCGAAACGTGCCAGTCTTACGGACGGACAGACAGACAGACGGACGGAAAGACAGACAATGGACCACGACTATAGCTCAGATGACTTATAGTCAGCTGAGCTAAAAATCTACATGGCATAATATACCATTTATGTTGGAAATATATTCACTATCGAGTGTACCATATACAATGTGAGTGTGGCAAAGGTTATCATCTCAAAATCGTTGAAGTGCTGGGTGATAACAGGCAGTTAATTCTATACCCAACAATAAAACAGGACTTTCAGTAATTAAAGTCTTCCACAGGATCATCTAGTATGAGTTTATATTTTAGGATTCCTATCACAGATAAAACAAAACAGAAATTTGGTTTTAAATCACCTATATGGCTGAAAGCTCTGTCTGAATTGAGAGTGAGAGCTTTTATTAAGTGGAAACATTCTATACTACCAGTACTTGGGCTAAACATGATAATTTAGAAGCGGGTACTTCCAAAAGGTTTCCCCCTTTTGCTGGGTACTGTTTAGCTCCTTAGCACATCATGATGACTTGACTAACTGCCATCTTAAGAGAAGCAGGCATAGCCACTATGTTACTATTCCTTTACTTATGGCTGGATAGCAGGTACACTCATCTCACTCAGGCACCAGAGACCATGTAAAGTACATTTTCATTCTACCCAAGCGTCTTGGAGCTTGAAATGAATCTCATTGGCTGAATCTTGGAGCATCCTATTCTATATATGGAAGAACAGTTGGTTAGTCCACTATAGTGAAAGTGAGGTGGGAGGCGGCTTAAATGTTTTGCAGGTGAAAAATTTATAATATTACCCAGTCAAATATAAATTTCCACAAAAGAAATACATTCAATTCTTAATATCTCTAACTAAATTAACTATGCAAGTGTCTATTAGTAACCAATCCCAGGAATCAGTGGTCTAGTGGTTATCGTCTGTCTCAGACTGTCTGACCACACTGGGAGTTGTGGGTTAAAATCTCATGTGCAGTGGCAGGTGTCCCCCCATGGTGGACTTTCTCGAAGAGTTTTAAAATGAAAGGGAGATTGTTAGAGCTAGGGCTTTGCTTTCTGGTATTTAGCTAACCCCTTACTCAAGCAATTACATGGGAGGTAACTAACTACATCTAAATAAATTTGGCTTTGACAAGTCTGAAGTGTATGTGCTTTCAAGTAAAAAATGGCAGTGTTTACCAGGACTATGAAACATTTTATTTTAAGGACAATCAAAGGAAACAGTTTAAATTAGCATGAAGCAGTCTGACATGACAAAACCCTCAAATAAATCAATAAATCTGTTGATGTCCCATATTGTATGAACTACAATATTATCATTCCTGATCAAACTGACAGACCTTGACTTTAGTAAAAACATACTGTGTCCAAATGTTATCTAGGTGAAATCCTTTGGTAAGGAACAGCTGAGTTTGAGTGCAATTCTCATGACTATCATGGTATTTTGTTCTATTATGTACATTTTGAAGTTACAAATTAGGTCAGACATGATAGATTACTGCTATACATGACCAAAGTAAAATTGACTACCGGTAATGTAACAAAATTTACCAAGATAAATAATAATCTACATATCACCTTACTGACACGCCTTTACATAAAGAATGAAAGTTTACACCATCAAAATTTCTCCAAATATTATCATTTCTTCCTTCATCATTTCAACATTCAGTCACAAAAATCTTTTTCAGCCTTTGGCTTGTAAAATGGTTTTAAATCTCTAATTTTCTGGGTTGCAACTTTAATTTTGCAGTCCTTGAGCCTGGTACTTAGCTTGAGAATAGAGATTTGACTAAATAAAACACCTTTGTTCTCAGATTTCATCAGTTAAAAGTAATGCTGTCCATAAATGCTTCATAAAGCTAGTATTATGTTCTTGACATAAAGTAAAAAGAACTAAACTATAAGTCTCTGCATTTAATATTACTTATCAGTCATACATGTGTTTACCACTACAACTGTGACATTTAAATGTGGGTTTACATGAAAATTTGAAAGGACTTAACAAGTAGCCAAGATATGAAGAACATGGTTTAATAAGTATAGTAAGCAATTCTTGATAACAAGATTCCACTAGCAAGCGTCATTAGATAAATTTCACATCACCAGTCTCTCCAGGCTAGATATACCAGACCAGTCTCTCCAGGCTAGATATACTAGACCAGTCTCTCCAGGCTAGATATACTAGATCAGTCTCTCTAGGCTAGATATACTAGACCAGTCTCTCTAGGTTAGATATAACAGACCAGTCTCTCCACGCTAGATATACTAGACCAGTCTCTCCAGGCTAGATAAACTAGACCAGTCTCTCCAGGCTAGATATACTAGATCAGTCTCTCTAGGCTAGATATACTAGACCAGTCTCTCTAGGTTAGATATAATAGACCAGTCTCTCTAGGCTAGATATAACAGACCAGTCTCTCCAGGCTAGATATAACAGACCAGTCTCTCTAGGTTAGATATACTAGACCAGTCTCTCCAGGCTAGATATACTAGACCAGTCTCTCTAGACTAGATATACTAGACTAGTCTCTCTAGGCTAGATATACTAGACCAGTCTCTCTAGGCTAGATATACTAGACCAGTCTCTCTAGGCTAGATATACTAGACCAGTCTCTCTAGGCTAGATATACTAGACCAGTCTCTCCAGGCTAGATATACTAGACCAGTCTCTCTAGGCTAGATATACTAGACCAGTCTCTCTAGGTTAGATATAAGACCAGTCTCTCTAGGCTAGATATTATAACAGACCAGTCTCTCTAGGTTAGATATACTAGACCAGTCTTTCCAGGCTAGATATACTAGACCAATCTCTCTAGGCTAGATATACTAGACCAGTCTCTCTAGGCTAGATATACTAGACCAGTATCTCTAGGCTAGATATACTAGACCAATATCTCTAGGCTAGATATACTAGACCAGTCTCTCCAGGCTAGATATACTAGACCAGTCTCTCTAGGCTAGATATACTAGACCAGTCTCTCTAGGTTAGATATAAGACCAGTCTCTCTAGGCTAGATATTATAACAGACCAGTCTCTCTAGGTTAGATATACTAGACCAGTCTTTCCAGGCTAGATATACTAGACCAGTCTCTCTAGGCTAGATATACTAGACCAGTCTCTCTAGGCTAGATATACTAGACCAGTATCTCTAGGCTAGATATACTAGACCAGTATCTCTAGGCTAGATATACTAGACCAGTCTCTCTAGGCTAGATATACTAAACCAGTCTCTCCAGGCAAGATATACTAGACCAGTCTCTCTAGGCTAGATATAAGACCAGTCTCTCTAGGATAGATATAACAGACCAGTCTCTCTAGGATAGATATAACAGACCAGTCTCTCTAGGAAAGTTATAACAGACCAGTCTCTCTAGGCTAGATATAACAGACCAGTCTCTACAGGCTAGATATACCAGACCAGTCTCTCCAGGCTAGATATACCAGACCAGTCTCTCCAGGCTAGATATACTAGACCAGTCTTTCCAGGCTAGATATACAAGACCAGTCTCTCCAGGCTAGATATACTAGACCAGTCTCTCCAGGCTAGATATACTAGACCAGTCTCTCCAGGCTAGATATACTAGACCAGTCTCTCCAGGCTAGATATACTAGACCAGTCTCTCCAGGCTACATATACTACACCAGTCTCTCCAGGCTAGATATAACAGACCGGTCTCTCTAGGCTAGATATACTAGACTGATCTCTCCAGGCTAGATATACTAGACTGGTCTCTCCAGGCTAGATATACTAGACCGGTCTCTCCAGGCTAGATATGCTAGACCAGTCTCTCTAGGCTAGATATACTAGACCAGTGTCTCTAGGCTAGATATAACAGACCAGTCTCTAGGCTAGATATAACAGACTAGTCTCTCTAGGCTAGATATAACAGACCAGTCTCTCTAGGCTAGATATAACAGACCAGTCTCTCTAGGCTAGATATACAGCAATAGATAAAACTCAGAAGTTGGAAGTCGGAAGCCTTCAGAAGTCAGAAGCTGTTTTATTTTTTAATATAATTTTTAAAATAAGGAACAAATAGAGAATTTTTTGTGTTAAAACGGAAGATATATACCTTCTTTATCAGACAAGAAGGTTTCAAACATATTTATTAACAAATATGAAAAATAAAGCATAATTAATCCGTCTGAAGCCTCTCGGAAGTCATCCGAGAGTGACAGATGACGCTCAAAATGCATAAAACTCGGAAGTCAAACCCATAGCACCAACCAGCAATGACACAGATAGGGTCTTGCATACATGAACCCAAATTTCAATAAAGGTAATATTAGTGTATTTGAATAAAATCATAATGTATATAACTAACAAAATAATATATCAATTAATATTAAAATACAAAACATATGATATGAATGTAAAATACTATAATAACAAATAACATACAAGTATAATACAAAACATATATTTTGGTATTCTCTATTCTTTTTCATTGAACACATATAAAAATGATGCAAAATATAATTACATAATAACAGGTATAACAAAATGTATACACAATGTGTTAAATATCATTATGTGATGATAAAATTATATATTCATTCAACACTGATATAATTATATCATATAAAATCATATATTATAAAATTATATTATAATCAATATTCCTAAAATAATATATACACCATGAAAAGTGATTAAATATAGAATGTAACATTGTGCAGCATATTTTGCAGTATATGTTAAGTATGACAAAGAGATATATGTTAATATAAATTAATATATGAAATGATTAAATGTATATAATATGATAATTTATATATCCATTCATGTATGTGATTATTTATCTCATCCACCAAACGAGTAATTCTTACAAATAAAATGGGTAACAGCTGGCAGAACAGATTTTAGGTGGCGATTCCTCCCTTTACCACTTGTTATTTAATTAGTTGTAACTGATTACAATCTAAAGATATTTTATTTACCTTAAAAGCACACGCGTTTCTAAGCCTGATCCCCATTTAGCATTGTAACATTTTAAGAAACTGTTCTTAAAATGTTTACAAAAACGGTATGTGGCTTCGAATTGTTTAAAAAAAATAATTAAAAAATGTTCTCTGGAATCTTACCTGCTATAAATGTCAGAAGATATATTAAGATATATCTATTTCATTTAACTTTTACTTTTTTTAATATAAAACATTTTCTACTTATAATGTAATAGAAATATTTACTTCAACATAAATTATTTTGATTGAGCTAAAATTAAGATTTAAAGAAACTGTTATAATTTATTTGAATGATTTTGCAAATGTCTTTTTTTTAATCTTTCACAGTTTTACATTTATTTTTAAATTTAAGAAATATAATGGAAGTGTTTTTTAATGTATTAGAAAAAAATTGTTTGTGCAATGTTCTAAAATTGTTTCCTGATACGTTCTGTGATCAGTATTTAGCAAGCCTTAGAGAGTTATGCGTGTCATGTACACCACCCTAATTCTTGGATAAAAACAACTATTTCATTAATATTGTATATATGGCATCCTAATGGATAAAAAATAGTTTTATTAATTCAAAAATTGAATGGACTTTTCTAACGGTTTTACCAGTTCCTGCAAGGATGCGACAGTTTGATACTTTGTGTTTGCATTAATATACAAATTTATGTATTTCATAAAATATTCGAATAGTATTATGTAAAATTATCATAATACACATGAATGTTGTTTAATTAAGTTATAATTAATTTTTTATATGATATAATATTCTATTTTTTTTGTTAAATAAAGAAAAAAGTTATTACACTATAACTACGAAATTTTAAACGCTTTTATATTTTATTTCAACAATAACATTCCTTTTTAAAATATTACATTGCGATATGACATATATTGTAATACATTTGGATATGTATTTCCACATTTTTTTAGTTTGTTTTATTATTTTATATTTTATTATGTTAGTAATATCCATTCTGATATTATTTTAATAGATAAAAAATATTCAAATTAAAATAAGGAATGATGCGAGACCTTTTCTGTGTCATTGTTGGTTGGTGCTAAGGGCCTGACTTCCGAGTTTTATGCATTTTGAGCGTCATCTGTCACTCTCGGATGACTTCCAAGAGGCTTCCGACGGATTAATTATGCTTTAATTTTCATATATGTTAATATATATGTTTGAAACTTTCTTGTATGATAAAGAGGGTATATATCTTCCGTTTTAACACAACTAGTTCTTGATTTGTCCGTTATTTTAAAAATTATATTAAAAATAGAACGGCTTCCGACTTCCGAAGGCTTCCGACTTCCGAGTTTTATTCATTGCCTCGATATACTACTAGTAGACCAGTCCCTCTTAACCAGAACTACTGCTGCTAAATCCCTGGACCAATCCTTCCAGACCAGAGTCAACAGACTAGTACACCTGTCCCTAGATCAACTCTCCAGCCCAATTTACTGGACCAGAAAGAGAAGGCCATTTACTTTGGACCCGATTGTCTGTACCAGAGTCCATAGAAAAAAACCTGTAAACCAAAGACTCTGGATCAGTGTTTCTCTTGAGGCCAGTTCCATTCAGTCAGAATCACAGGAGCAGTTTCGCTAGAACAATTCAATTAGGCCTGGCCTTAGAATTAGTATGAATGTGAAGTATGGACTGTAATATACGGAACAAATTTCCCCCAGTATTTAGGTTTGAAGTGATAAAACAAATGAAACAGGTTTAGACTCCCAGCGGATCTGACCCAGCCAAGGCATAAATTATTGGCAAGTACAGAGAGTTAAGGCTAACCCTCCCTGGCTGATCAGTGTTAAGATAAATGTGACAACCCTGACTCTTCCTTATTTATGCCATCTGAGCTCCGGCACACTGGAAACAGAAAGTCAATGACACGGCAGGGGCCAATACAGCCAGTTAATTGCTGCATCAGGCAAGGCGGGAAGTATAGTTATAATATAATAACAATAATTTTTATTCTATATACAAGAAAATATTATCATATTATTATTTTACGCTTACAATTTTATTAAATTAATATTGCAGAGCCAGATTATATGCAATTTTTAAAGTAGAAACATTATTTTGAAATAGAGACACAAATTCACTAAGGCCAAGAATGGAGAAAAAGACATTGCATGTAGTCTGTACTGGAAGCCAATATCTAAGGATGGCCTGGCAGGCACCTGCACTGTCCTTTCTGTCTGCTGATTTCATGACCTTAAGTGCATTGTGAAGTGATTCAAACAACCAGAGAATTCTATTTGTAGGGGAACAATATATCCTCAACTCTATCTTCAGATCACCACCAACATTTTATATATATATATATATATATATATATATATATATATATATATATATATATATATATATATATATATATATATATATATATATATATATATATATATAATTCTTCCAGACACAACTGCTAGCACCCAATTTAATGAAAAACTGTTCAAACACTTGAGGATTAATCATGTTAATTAAAACAAACACTTGGGTAAACATTAACTTGAAGAGTGGAATTGACTGACATCAAGACACACACTAAGAAACAGGTAAAGTTGTAGGTCTTAAGTCCCCTTCCTATGTTCCAAAGACATTTAGTATAACTTACTCCCGGTGGTAGCTCCCCGGGGAAGGTACAGCTCCTATGCATTACTAGGGCTAGCAATATATAGATGGCACTTAATCCAGTACCTATTTGTAGTTTTGCATGGACAGATGAGCACTTGTAGCTGAGCCTTACTTCAGGGTCTCATCACGGATGTGATAGGCTACAGGATTTGAACCAATGACCAGTAAGACTAAGACAATATTCTTTTCCATGAGATTATGAGCCTGATGAAAAGTTTACAACATTATAATTCTGTCTGATCATCCCCAGAGGAGGCACGTCTGGAGGCAGTCCTGGGCAAGTAATTAACCCCAAAGTGCATCCATCAGCCAGAAGTGAAAAAGAAAGTTCACAGGTTCAGGGCCCATGTGGGACCTTTATGCTGGCAATCTTCAATATGGCATTCACTGAAAAAATGTATTCACAGAATCCCCAAATGAACTGGCATTGGTCGGGAAGGAACTGTTTGACTGAGTCCCCTACAGAGTTAAGTTGTGTGCTCAGGGAAAAGAAGGGGAGGAACTCCTAAATGGAATATGTACAAAATTCTGGTGTATCCGTGAGAGTTATGTCATATGATCTTGACTTGGTCAAAGATAACTGACTATAATCAAACAGCTGAGCACTTCCTAAACCTTGAACAATAACAAGAAGATGCTAAATTTACAAGGAAATGTTTACTGAACTTCACTTTTCTTGACATGAAACCTGGTGAATTTGCTCAAGGTTAGGCTCATTTTTGACCCTCAACAGTTATATTTTTTGTCAATCACTGTTCTTGTCATAAACATGCACAATAAATAGAGTGGTACTCATGAAAGAACACACATGATAAACCTGAATGCTCAATATGACTGCCCTGGCCTAGCAGCATAGTGGTGGGCGAGTTGTGAATATGTGACAATTCTGCTGTTATGGGAACCGGCTCCAATCAGACTGCAGAGGAACATGGAAGTGAACCCATCTCATCAATCGCTGAAGTAATATGAATCACACAGGGGAATACGAACCAGTCAAACTGCTGGACTGTGTGAAGTCCGCATCACCGGGGGCTCCTCAAGTGATCGTCATCTCAGTTCATTTAAGTTCATTAAGAGACTCACACAAGTCTGCTCACTTTAAGACCTGACTCTATTACCCAAATCTGAATTCCAAGTCTTTTCTGGGGAGGAAACATTGCAGACCTTCCTTGGTGGTGGGTTTTAAACCTGAGAGTCTGAAGGCTCGTTTCATATTCAAAAGCTGTGCAATGCTGAATATTTATTTATTTTCAAGATGACAGGAATATATATATATATATATATATATATATATATATATATATATATATATATATATATATAATGGAAGTGTTTTATTTCAATTAATTTATTCCAATGCAAAACATTTGACTGCAAAGCAAATTCTATGACATCACTTCTCTTTGTTATTGAAACTATAATTGCCATTAAGCTTGTGTAAACATGAAGGAATTGTAGGTGGATCACTAGTCTTGTATAAATCATAAAGCTAATCAAGAAAAACAGGCATGGCAAATATAATGGCAATCTATGGCATTAATAACTGAACAAGGCCTACAAGTCTAATGTGAACCTGGGCAACGGGATATACATCAGGTATAATGCTTTCATGATAACATTCTTGACCATTAACTGAAAAGCACTTGATTAATTTTCAAGAACAAATGTGACATGCACATGTACAATGCAATTACTAAACATTTTAAACTTAAGTACAAGCACCAATTATACTAACATCACACCTGAAATACTGGCATGGATGTACACAACACAAAATGATTGTAGGGAAGGCCACCAGTCTTGTGTACATGAAAAAGCCATCAAAGATGTATGTACATGTAAAATTTCTGGAAGATACTTCAAACCACTCATGAGTTTTGTGCACAGACGTATGAAACACAAAACAATTGTAGGTGCCACCATAAGTCTGGAATATGACAAAGCTTTCCAAGATGTATAAAATGCCCAACTTCAGGATAATTTATATCAAATCCCTCATGAAAAATAAGTAGAGGAAGCCATCAAAGACGCATTTTAGGCCAATACATCAAACTTCTCTTGAGTCAGGTGCACTGGGCTGACCAAGCTAAGCTGAGGCAGGCAGTTGCCCTGAACTGGAACAAACTGCAAGCTGCGTCCACTGCACTGAATGAACTCCTGACCTGCACTTGGCTGTACTGACTGAACTCCTGACCTGTTCCCTAATCTTATACAGTTGACAATCTGCTAAAGCTATCAAATGATACAGCCTGAAACTTGGCTTGTTGCCAAATCTGAAATAGTTGGCAGTCTGCCAAGCTATTTAAAGATACAGACAAAATCTTGCCTTGTGGGTAAATTTGTTTACACATACTGACAGACTTTGGCAGCAATGCTTTTTTCAAGCTACATATATTCATAAGATTTTTTATTCAAAATGTTTGGAATAATAGAAGATGCCTACTGAAAGCAAAATCAGAATACAGATGTATATTTTTTTCATGGATTTTTCTTGCACATAAGCTGGATATGGAACCTGTTATTTATGTTGCCCGTACAGCTCTTCTTATTTACCCAAATTGCTCAGTTTATTAACACTATAAATCTACAAGCTTTGTTTACTAATGTAGCTCAAAATCCTTTTACTGTTAAAGATCCAAAAGGTTTCCTAGATGACTGATTTTTTAACGAACCTGTGAGCTAATGCGATGGTGCGGCGGCATCCATCGTGTGTCGTGCGTCGTCTGTAAGTTAACCATAGCTATCTCAAAAACGGCAGAAGCTAGCATCACTAATTTTTTTTGCAAATAATCAGTCATCTGAAAAACTCTTTCGGATTTTGTTTATTTTTTTTCTAGCTGCATTTTCCTAGATTTAATAGGGAAAAAGCTAAAAAAGCTTAAAAAATCTTCTTCTCCGAAACTGTCCAGCCAAATTGTCCATTATTTTACAGAAATGATCCCTGGAACAATCTCTCTCAAGTTTGTTCGAATGGTTCCAGTTTGGAGATTTTTGGCCAAGTTACAGGAGGTTGAACTTAGTGATCTGTCTAAAAAAGCAGACTAAAATTAAAATCTCAAAAACAGCTAGAGCTATCATCACCAAATTTTATACCAATGTTTGTCACATATGTCATATCTGAAATTGAGGTATTGGTGGTGCCACCTACATTGATGTGTTTTTTACAAGCGAAAATGTAATTTTAAACTCTTCTAGCTTATACCCTGATTTATGATGAAACTGTTAAGCTGACTGGTTTAAACTTTAAAAGAATTATTCTATGGTAGGGTTCTGCCAGTTTTATAAGAATAGATTGGGTAAATACAGTTTTAAAAAAAGCATTGTAGCCAATTGAAAAAGGCTTTCTGTGTTTGAATACAGATTTGACCACATGCTGAGTTTCAGCAGCCAAGTCAAGAGGTCACTCAGTACAAACAGGTGGGGTCCAGACATCACCATGGCAACTGACCTGGCTCTGGTGGGTGTCTAGACAATGTGTCTAGACGTCTAGACAAAGCGTCTAGACGTCTAGAAACAATGTATAGATGCAGAATACCCAGATTATTGGAACTAAATCTTTCAGAAAAAACTTGGTTTGCATTTTAAGCGAATCAGTTTATCATCAGGTCACATGTGAACTGCTGCGCCCTCATTTTTTGTTGACCTCTGACCTTTCCTTGCTGACCAGCGTCCATTTGTGTGTCTGTTTCCACACATAAACCCATATTTCTCAGGAACCGTTTGAACGATCAGGCTAAAAATTTTACACAAATGTAGCCCTTTGATAGCCTTATAACATACACTAAAAATGGTGGCGCCACCTGCAACCATTTTTGCACAGCGTCCATCTGTTCATCTACCATGGGATAATATCACTCATATCTCAGCAGAGGTTTGATTTTTCCACCTGAAATTTTGCAGGTTAATACATCCTGGACAGCTTTCTCCATTTTATGACAGGTGGCGCCACCTACATTCAGGTTCACTCTGCAGACATCCAAGCTCATATCTTGGGAACTGTTTGACCGATTGGGCCAAAATTTTGCATGTGTATTGATCTCACATAGCTCTTCATCATAGGCAAATCTGGTGGCGCCACCTGCAACCATTTATGCACAGCGTCCATTTGTTCAGCTGCCTTGGGATAAAATCACTCATATCTCAGCAGTGGTTTGACTTATCCACCTGAAATTTTGCAGGTTTATACATTCTGGACAGCTTTCTCGATTTTATGACAGGTGGCACCACCGACATTCACATTTACTCTGCAGACATCCAAGCTCATATCTCAGGAACCATTTGACCAATTGGGCCGAAATTCTGCATGTGTATAGTTCTCACATAGCTTTTCATCATAGGCAACTGGTGGCGCCAACTGCAACCATTTATGCACAGCATCCATCTGGTCATCTGCCTTGGGAAAAAATCACTCATATCTCAGAAGTGGTTTGACTTTTCCACCTGAAATTTTGCAGGTTTATACATCCTGGACAGCTTTCTTGATTTTATGACAAGTGGCGCCACCTACATTCAGGTTTACTCTGCAGATATCCAAGCTCATATCTCGGGAACCGTTTGACCGATTGGGCCCAAATTTTGCATGTGTATAGTTCTCACATAGCTCTTCATCATAGGCAAAACTGGTGATGCCACCTGCAACCATTTATGCACAGCATCCATCTGGTCATCTGCCTTGGGATAAAATCACTCATATCTCAGAACTGGTTTAACTTTTCCACCTGAAATTTTGCAGGTGTATACATCCTGGACAGCTTTCTCTATTTTATGACAGGTGGCGCCACCTACATTTAGGTTGACTCTGCAGACATCCAAGCTCATATCTTGGGAACCCTTTGACCAATTAGGCCGAAATTTTGCATGTGTATAGATCTCACATAGCTCTTAATCATAGGCAAAACTGGTGGCGCCACCTGCAAACATTTATGCACAGCGTCCATCTGTTATCTGCCTTGGGATAAAATCACTCATATCTCAGCAGTGGTTTGACTTATCCACCTGAAATTTTGCAGGTTTATACATCCTGGACAGCTTTCTCGATTTTATGACAGGTGGCACCACCGACATTCACATTTACTCTGCAGACATCCAAGCTCATATCTCAGGAACCATTTGACCGATTGGGCCGAAATTTTGCATGTGTATAGTTCTCACATAGCTTTTCATCATAGGCAAAACTGGTGGCGCCAACTGCAACCATTTATGCACAGCATCCATCTGGTCATCTGCCTTGGGAAAAAATCACTCATATCTCAGAAGTGGTTTGACTTTTCCACCTGAAATTTTGCAGGTTTATACATCCTGGACAGCTTTCTTGATTTTATGACAAGTGGCGCCACCTACATTCAGGTTTACTCTGCAGATATCCAAGCTCATATCTCGGGAACCGTTTGACCGATTGGGCCCAAATTTTGCATGTGTATAGTTCTCACATAGCTCTTCATCATAGGCAAAACTGGTGATGCCACCTGCAACCATTTATGCACAGCATCCATCTGGTCATCTGCCTTGGGATAAAATCACTCATATCTCAGAACTGGTTTGACTTTTCCACCTGAAATTTTGCAGGTTTATACATCCTGGACAGCTTTCTCTATTTTATGACAGGTGGCGCCACCTACATTTAGGTTGACTCTGCAGAAATCCAAGCTCATATCTTGGGAACCCTTTGACCAATTAGGCCGAAATTTTGCATGTGTATAGATCTCACATAGCTCTTAATCATAGGCAAAACTGGTGGCGCCACCTGCAAACATTTATGCACAGCGTCCATCTGTTTATCTGCCTTGGGATAAAATCACTCATATCTCAGCAGTGGTTTGTCTTATCCTGAAATTTTGCAGGTTTATACATCCTGGACAATTTTCTCAATTTTATGACAGGTGGCACCACCTACATTCAGGTTTAGTCTGCAGACATCTAAGCTCATATCTCGGGAACCTTTTGACTGATTTGGCCGAAATTTTGCATGTTTATAGGTCTCACATAGCTCTTCATCATAGGCAAAACTGGTTGTGCCACCTGCAACCAATGATGCACAGCGTCCATCTGTTCATCTGCACTCATATCTCAGCAGTTGTTTGACTTATCCACCTGAAATTTTGCAGGTTTATACATCCTGGACAATTTTCTAGATTTTATGACACCACCTACATTCACGTTGATGCTGCAGACATCCATGCTTTAATGCAACACACCTCACTCTATTCCCCTTGCCACTTAATCCATGCCTCACTTCACTTGTCCCACTCTGATTTCCTCGGATACATATAGTTGACTATCCATATTCCAGTTTTAAAATGTCCTAGTCTGAAACTTGCAGGTCCGAAACGTCCATTTTGCTGAAATCATAATGACTAAGGTAGATATGCAGGACTTAAAAGGATCAATATTAAATTTAAAAAATAAACCTCCATTAATACTTCCAAACTTTGCACAGGTTCGCATTAGACCTGTAGGCCTTGTTGCATAAAATTTGGTGATGCTAGCTCATGCCATTTTTGGCTCAGCTGACTATAAGTCATCTGAGCTATAGTCGTGGTCCACTGTCCGTCGTCCGTCTGTCTGTCCGTCCGGCTGTCCGTCCGTAAGACGGGCACGTTTCAACACCATTGGACCTACGAATCTGAAATTCGCCATACAGTTAGATGTCCCCAAAATCTCCTTCCATGCTGAAAATTGGGTCAATAGGACTTTGTTCCTTTGAGATATTAAGGAAAACCCTCAATTTTTTATTAGAAATCTATTTTCACACTTCAGGACTGCCTAATATCAAAACCACTCATCTGGTTTTCTTCATATTTACCATAAATATTCCTCTATATAGTTCCTATGTACATGCCAGAAATTAAGTCAGTATTATTTAATTTAAAAAAGTTATAGGCCCAAACATAATGGACTTTGTAAAAAAATCAGGAATGATATTTGGTCACTTAAGACCAAAAGTGTTAAAGGTAGGGACTTTTTTTCAGTAATACAACTTTAATTGATCAAAATTTACTTGTATACCAAAAATTAGATCAAGTTCTGTTAAATTTTTTTAAATATTGGCAAAAATATAAAATTGGTACCTTAAATTTTGCCCAAGTTTGACCATGGCACATTTTTTTATCAAAAACTGTAGATTTTATTCAAGTTTTCAAGCACCATGTCACTTCAAGTTAACATCAAGCTAGTGTTATGCGTTTGCTAGAGCTCAGCTCCCAAGCTTCAGCTCTAAGTTCCTTAAATTTAGCATACAATTAGATGTCTCCAAAATCCCCTACCATGCCAAGAATTTGATCACTAGGACTTAATTCCTTTGAAATATTAATGAAAAACTTCATTTTTTCATTAAAAATCCATTGTTACACTGTAAGACTGCCTAATATCAAAACCACGGATCTGATTTTATTTTAAAAAATCATATAGTTTTCTTATTATTTTTATTTAATCACAATTATATTGGCACAACATTTGTTATTAAATTTTAATAAATAGTTAAACTCTTTTATTATATGTGCTGCTTATAAGTTATATGGCCAAGTCAAAATCTGTGTGACAATAGCACTCCATTTGTTAATAAAATAAATGAAATCAATCCTCTTCCCTGTCTCCAAAGATACTATCAAAATCATACACCAACAACTTATAATAAAGCTTATATTTAATACCACACAAAACCAGCATGTGCCTCTTTCCCAAATCATATTTTTTATCATATATAACAGCTGAGCGCCGTGACCCATGGGTCCCTTGTTTAGATAGTATGGAAAATGCCACACCATTACATAAGCTAACAGGTTCATAAACAAGTGACCCATGGGTCATGACACTCAGTCGACTGACATGTTGACAATATGTCCTTGCACAGGCAACTAATTAAGATAATGTCCAGCCTTTTCTGAGGAATCTGGCAATTTGTGTGTATTTTGCATAATTTCTGGGGTGCTCAAACATATCCCAAAACTCTGGAAATATAGGTCACAGTGACCAAATTTCAGTTTCTGGAGAGAACTTTTGAGGAACTCTCAGAATATCAAGTTAGAAGTTTCTGGGCCAAATGGTTATGATTTGTGCCCTACTTTGGTATCAAATTTTCAATCATTCTTAGGAGTGCTTATAAGCCCCATGGGTAACAGAGACCTAATTTCATGTTACCAAGGAGACTTCTCATGGACCTCCCTGGATTTAAAGTAAGAAGATTCCAGGTCCAATGGTTATGATTTGTGCCCTTCTTTGGCTCAAAAACAAAAAAAATATAGCAAAAAATAAAAAAAATACAGGTGGTGCCATCAGTCTGCAGAAACTAATGAAACATTCCATGACAATTATCCATGCAAAGAATCATGTTGCAATGCATTAGTTGTTAAGAAACCTGAGCTTTTGTATGAAATTTTTCATTATTCTTGGGGGGGAGACTTTTCATGGAACTCTCTGGATGTGAAGTAAGAAGATTCCAGGTCCAGTGGTAACGATTTGTGCCCTGTTAACAGATGACCACATCTTAAAAGGTTTTAAAAACAGAGAAAAAAATAGTAAACAAGGCCTACAGGCCTAATGCAAACCTGTTCAATGAGATTACACCAGGTATAATGCTTCAATGCTGGATCATTACTTTTCAAGAACATGTGTAACATGTATATGAACAATGCAAGTACTAAACACTTAGAACAAGAAACAATTAAACAAACATCACTGCTGCAATTCTGGCATGGGTGCACACAACACAAAAACTAGAATATGGGTAGTCAACAAGCGACTATGTGTATCTGCCAAAATCAGAGTGGGAAAGGTGGTGTGAGGCATAGATTGAGTGGCAAGGGGAAAGAGTGAGGTGTGTTGCATAATAGCCTGGATGTTTGCAGCCGAAATGTGTATGTAGGTGGCGCCACCTGTCATAAAATCAAGAAAGCTGTCCAGGATGTATACACATGCAAAATTTCAGGTGGATAAGTCCAACCAATGCAGAGATATGAGTGTTTTTATCCCAAGGCAGATAAACAGACGGACACTGTGCAAAAATGGTGGCAGGTGGCGCCACCAATTTTGTGTATGATTAAAAGATATATGAGATCTATACACATGAAAAATTTCAGGGGAATCAGTCAAACCAGTCCTGAGATATAAGCCTGAATGTCTGCAGCATATACATAAATGTAGGTGGCACCACCTGCCAAAAAATCCAGAAAGCTATCCAAGATGTATAAACATGCAAAATTTCAGGTGGATATGTCAAACCACTACTGAGATATGAGTGATTTTAGCCCACGGCAGACAAACAGACAGATTCTGTGCAAAAATTGTGGCAGGTGGCACCACCAATTTTGTGTATGATTAAGAGCTATGTGAGATCTATACACATGCAAAATTTCAGGGGGATATGTCAAACCACTGCCAAGATATGAGTAATTTTATCCCATAGCAGATGAACAGATGGACGCTGTGCAGAAATGGTGGCAGGTGGCACCACCAGTTTGCATATGATAAAGAGCTATGGAAGATCTATACACATACAAAATTTTGGCCCAACTGGTCAAACGGTTCCCGAGATATGAGCTTGGATGTCTGCAGCTTAAACGTGAATGTAGGTGGCGCCACCTGTCATAAAATCAAGAAAGCTGTCCAGAATGTATACACATGCAAAATTTCAGGTGGATTAGTCCAACCATGCTGAGATATGATTTTTTATCCCAAGGCAGATGAACAGATGGACGCTGTGCAAAAAATGGTTGCAGGTGGCGCCACCATTTTAATGTATGTTATAAAGCTTTCCAAGGGCTACATTTGTGCAAAATCTTTAGCCTTATCGGTCAAACGGTTCCCGAGATATGTGGGTTTATGTGTGGAAACAGACACACAAATGGATGCTGGGCAGAGAGGAAAGGTCAGAGGTCAACCAAAAATGAGGGCGCAGCAGTTCACATGTGACCGATCATAATTCCAAATTTTAAAAAATTCTGCCCAGTGGATATGGAGGAGTTCTCTGGAAACCTATGCGGCGATGGCGGCAGCATCGGCATCCTACTGAAAACATAGTATCCACAAAACTCTGTTTTTTTGCGGATACAATGATTGTAGCTGGCACCACCAGTATGTCCTATGAAATAAGGAGGGACATACACTGTGCAAAAATTATTGTAGGTGGCGCCACCAGTTTTGTACACTATAAAGCTACCTGATATGTATAAACATGCCCAATTTTAGGCTGATGTATAAAAATCCTCTGTAGAAATAAGCAGGTGCATACACTGCAAAAGTCAATGTAGGTGGCACCACCTGTCTTGTAAATGAGAATACCATCAAAGATGCATAGACAGGTCAAAATATCAGTCCAATACAGCAAACTTCCCAGAGTTTGATGCATTCGGCTGACAAGGCTTAGGTGAGTAAGGCAGTTGCCCCCGAGTGACCTGTGACAAATTGCTGCCTCAAGCTACTGCACTGAGTGAACCCTTGACCTGCACATGGCTAGACTGAGTGAACTTTTGACCTGTACCTAGCTGCACTGAGTGAACTCTTGACCTGTTGCATAATCTGACACAGTTGGCAGTCTGCCAAAGCTATAAATAGATTCAGGCTGCACTTTGGTGCCTAATATGATGCAGTGAGCAGTCTGCCAAAGCTATAAATAGAATGCAGCTACTGCACTGAGTGAAGGCAATTGCCCCCGAGTGACCTGTGACAAATTGCTGCCTCAAGCTACTGCACTGAGTGAACCCTTGACCTGCACATGGCTAGACTGAGTGAACTCTTGACCTATACCTGGCTGCCCTTCTTCCAATCCTGGCACTGTGCCAAAACTATTTATAGAGCTGACATCATCTTGGCTAATGGCCAACATCAAGGCACTGGCAATCTGCCAATGGTAAACCATGTGCTGCCATCTGTACACAAAAGTGGTCCCTCCTTGTAATAACTTTGAAATTTATTTTCCCAATACGAAATGCTTTTCAGCTGACTTTTTATAAGAAAGAAATCAGGAATATATGTAAAATTATTATGGATACATACTGAATGCAAAATTAAAATACAGATATATCTCATTGATGGCAAATTCTTGAATTAAGTTGAGTAGGGATACCAATAATTTATAATCCACATACAGTTGTCTTTATATAGCCACAGAGAGCTGAATATCCATGATTGTAACATTGCCTGGTATGATGAATAACTTCAATCATAAATCTAAATTTTTTAAAAGCTTTTAAAAAAACTTTCTTGTCAATATAAACCAAAGACAACCTGAAATCTAAATGTCTAGTGGCATGATGTAATAGATGCTGATAAACTGGTGCCAGGCTAGATGTAACAGCATCACACAGCTAACATATATGGTAAAATGACTCAATTCAAGCTCCATTATTCAGCCAAAAATCATTCATGTGGAACCATTAATGACAATAATTATAAGAATAATTGTAGGGTTTATTCTTGTAAAATATTTAACAAACTGGCTTCAGTGGCATCAGTCGAAAAACGTTTTGCAGGTTTATAACTCATATAGGAAGATACAGCAAACTGGCTAAGTTCAGCTTCCCGTAACTCAGGCAAAAAGCACTGAACCAAAACCATTTGAACAAACTTGATTATCAACATCTGAGGATAATTAATGATTAAAGAGGTCAGGCAGTTACGATTTGTGCCCTGTTAAAAAATACAGGTGGCGTCACCAGCCTGCAGAAACTGATGAAACACTCCATGATCAATATCCATGTAAAAAGAATCATGGTGATCAATGCATTAGTTGTTAAGATACTTGAGCTTTTGCATCAAATTTTTCATTATTCTGGGGGGCACGTCGGAACCCCATAACTTGAAGAATGTGGATAACAGAGACCTAATTCCAGGTTTCCAAGGCGACTTTTCATGGACCTCTCAGGATGTAAAGTAAGAAGATTTTTTGTCCGGAGGTTACGATTTGTGCCCTGCTAACAGATGACCGCATCTTTTAAGGTCTTGAAAATAGAGGAAAAAAATCTAAAAAAATTAAAAGAATACAGGTGGAGCCACCAGTCTGCAGAAACTGATGAAAAACTCCATGATCAATATCCATGCAAAAAATCACTGAATCAATGCATTAATTGTTCAGATACATGAGCTTTTGTATGAATCTTTTCATTATTCTGGGGGGTATTTCGGAGCCCCATAGCCTGAAGAATATGGGTAACAGAGACCTAATTCCAGGTTTCCAAGGAGATTTTTCATGAACCTCTCTGGATGTAAAGTTAGAAGATCCAGGTCCAGTGGTTACAATTTGTGCCTGGTTAACAGACGGACGGACAGATGGACAGATGGAGAGCTAGACAGATGATGGACAAAGAGTGATTGCTAAAGCTCAGATGACTTACAGTCAGCTAAGCTAAAAAACAGCACTTTTGAATTTCAAGCTGAACTCTAACTGAATCCAAAGACTGTGGTGAATTTTTTTTAAAAGTCAACACATTCAGAATTAATTTGTTTAAATTTAGCATATTGTGTAGGTTTGACTGATGTTCTTAGCCCACTGCAATATATATATAAAAATTAATTATATTATTAGATATCATCAAACATCCCAACTTAGAAGACAATCATTAACCTAAGTACTGAGATATTGGAGTGTTGCATACATTTTTACGGAAACTGGACATATTGTCTTTATATCACACTTTCTCTGCTGGCATGGATAAGTGTGTAATTGAGGTACACCAAGTAAGGTAATTATGTGCCTGGGTACAAAACTATGTTGCATCAGACCCAAAGCAAAACAAACTAGACATTTCTTGGCACCGCTGGTGCCATAGTATCGCCAGACAAATGAGGTTTTGTGGTATTTTGTTGATATAATGTGATGTATTAGTATTTTAGCAATGAATGTGAGAAACATTTGTACAAAATATAGGAATATTTTGGATTGGGAAGGACAATTGATCAAAGGGTTTTTGACTTATAATGCTCACAGTGCTGTCAAGTGGCCCTTTTTAAGATATTCATGATTTTATGTTTTTCACCAAATATGGGAATATTCAAGGTCAAGGTCACTCTCATAGTCACGGTCATGACCCCAAATCAATAAACTGCATTCCAAAATATCCAACATTTGAAAAAAAAATTTAAATTAAAAAAAAATAATTTAAATTAAATTAAATTTTAAAATTAAATTTAAAATTAAATATACCTCATTCCATAAACCATATCTATATACATGCATAACATGAAAGAAATCTGTCCATTACTGTTTGACTTATAATGCTCACAGTATATACTGTCAAGTGGCAATGATGGGTATTCAAAGGCGCAAAAAACAAAAAAAAGGACAACAGGTGGCGCCACCTATCTTCTGCAAAAGACAAAACTATCCAAGATCTTCCGTCAACTTGATTTTTGGACCAATCAATGCATCCCTTTTTAAGATATTCATGATTTTATGTGATTTTCACAATATATGGTAATATTCAAGGTCAAAGCCACTCTCAAAGGAAAGGTCATGACCCAAATTTTAATATACATCATCCCATAACCTATACCTATGTACATGCATAATATTAAAGAAATCTGTCAATCAGTTTTTGACTTGTGATGCTAAAAGTACTGTCAAGTGGCAATGATGGGGGTATTAAACGGCACAAAAACAAGAAAAGGATACTAGGTGGCACCACCAGTTTCCGGTATATGACATCACTTTCCAAGATCTTTGTCCAACTTGATTTTTGGATAAATCCATGAAAGATTTCTTGAGATATTTAAGAATTTGTGTGATTTTCCCCAAAAATGGATATATTCAAGGTCAAGGTCACTCTCCTAGCTGAGGTCATGACCCCATTTTAAATAAGCTTTGTCCTCTCACCTATATCTATAAATGTGTCAAGTTTGAAAAAGATCCTTGAAATATTTTTTGAGTTATTGTGTCCAAAAGAAATCTCTGCGGCGGCGGCGGCGGCGGCGGCGGCGCAACCGTGCCTAAACCATAGTATCTCCAGACTATGTCTGGCGATACAATAATTTAGATAATCTGAATGAACCCATGCATAACCAGTTGTTTACATATGGGAAGATTATGGGCTGACCTGTTTTGCATGCTGGCAATCGTCAAATGCTTTCCCAAAGTGCACCCATAGCTCTAAATATATTGACAGAATAGTCTCAATTTTTTTAAATATTTCTCATTTTGCATTTGGATGTATAACATACTGGGAAAAAGAATAT
Source organism: Sipunculus nudus (assembly GCA_026874595.1). NCBI lineage: Eukaryota > Metazoa > Annelida > Sipuncula > Golfingiida > Sipunculidae > Sipunculus > Sipunculus nudus. The sequence goes on along the minus strand of CM049307.1, from coordinate 17,483,971 downwards.
ACATGTTCAGACAAATGTTTTGTTATTTCTGTTTATATACATCCCAATCATGTTGTATCAAACTGTGTGCTATGAACTGTAGATTTACTGGTCATGACAAACTATGTTAAAATCTGATGAACTTATTTTTAATGATTACAGGTCAGATAAAATAAAAGTGCACCAGATCTTAAAATTGCACAAAAGAACTCACACATAATTAAATGAATTTTCAATTTTATTTCACACTCATAATTTGGGAATTATTTTATATTTCAAGATCAGGGCCTTTCTTACGGAATGGGGAACTATTTCTGTACTGTTAATAGGTGAACAGGGAATTATATGTAAAAACAAGAGATTTTAGGGAGAAAGGGACAGATATAATGCCCCTGAATAGGCCTCAAATAATTTATGATAATGATAATTCTTTCACAGATGAACACTAATACTTGCAATTCAGAAATTTGTGCCCATTCACTAAAAATAGTCTGTTCAGAGAAAGATTACATACTAGTATAACATTATTTTGTTTTTGTATGGTGCGGAATAACTGCTATGGTTGTGTGTACTGTTATGATACCTGGTCATTTCTCCTCTTGTCATAGGGCAAGGCTGTATAAATAACTAACTGTTGTGGCAAGAAGTTCCATTCTGAACAACAGTCCAAAACTACAAGTCCAGGGCTGGATAGTCACCTGTCTGCCTGTATTAGAGACACAACATCATTAGGACGGGTTTAAAATTTACGAAAAGTGTCTGTGCAGACAGCTAAAATGATCAATGTATGCTGCCTCCAAGTCAACACAATGCAAGGTTCAAGGAATGTCTGCAGCTGTAATATGAATTTTTCAAATTCTGTTCACTTGTCTGGGTGAAATTTAGCTTAATTTTATTGCATCACAAGAATGGGATCCAGCTAGTTATCACCTGAAATGAGGGGACTTAATGCCACATTGTTAAATTAATTTAAATATTTGTGATGAAGTGATTATCATGGTTACAAAAAAGTCACTCTTATTTAAGATATAAGTGTTTAGTAACCAAGGACAACTACTGATTACATCACAGTAAGCCTTGAATAATGAATAACTGTAAAATATAACCCCCAAGATCCATGGGTTTTTTTGGTGATATTATCCTGAAAACTCAAGACTGAATAACTTAAGAATAAGCTCAAGAGTTGAGTTCAATCCAGTTTCAGAGGAAATTGAAATTTGGTTGAACTGTGAATTAACAGATTATGATCATAGATCTTAAAAACAATTTCCAGTTCCAGAGGAAATGGAAAATTTGGCTAAACAATTGATTATTAGATCATTGATCCGTTTGCTGAACCATGAGTGATCATGTAATAGGAACCAACTTCCACTCCTACTGAATGTATGTGTCAAAAGGTCAGAAGTTCCTATGACTGCAGCTTTGAAGTTCAGGAATAGGCATCCAATCTTTCACTGACTGGCAACTAAATGTCAATGACATTCTAGTTGTTAACAATTCTTCAGGCAATTGGTAATACCACTCATACAACTGGGGAAAAAATAAATTTCTGAACTGGCAGAACTTTAAATTCTGAGGGTGAGGACTTTTCAATAAGATGTAATTAATGAAATTATTATACGCCATAAAACCTTACATAATTAACAATGACAAGAGTAACATTAATAAAAATATTCAGACATTTCTTCAGATAATTAACATGCCCATCTGGATTTCTTTATTTTATTTGGAGCTGGGAATAATCCAAGTGAAGGCTGCAGTAATTGTGTCAGCGCAATGTTTACTTTGCAGTTGCACTTGATGATCAACACCAATCACTGGTCATTCGCATGCATTCTGTGTCACATTCACTGTTACTGTCAACTTATAAAATGTCAACCCCAGACTAAAATATAAAGGTGTACCTGTTCACAGATTCTTAGGTGTGGCTAATGTCTTACAAGTTTGTATCTAGAACAGTATGGTATATCTTAGGATGCATTGGGTAACTTTGAGATGCATCAATTGGGTAAATGAAAAAGTTAGAACAATTTAAATAACAGGATCAATGCTCGTAGATTAGGCTCATTGATATATGTTATAACACACACACACACATATATATTTATAAAGAATTATAATTTTTAATTCATAACCTTTATGTTTAAAACAGGAAGAATGTACATGTATGCATCAAGTTAATGAAGTATTCTTAAAACTGGAGCAACTATAGTAATGTTTCAAAGTAGATGGTAGCACTGAATGTGGCAGCTATTACCTCCAGATAGTGGGCACTTCTATAAAGTGGGCAGTTTGCCCCAGTCCCATGGGTGCCCACATTATAGAGGTTCGACTGTACTTTACAGTAAATGTATCAGATTTGGAATACAAGCCTTGTCATTCAAATAACCAACTGGAATCTTGCCCTCTGTCAACCTTCCTACGACATGAAGCAGTCACTGGTGGAGACTGAAGCTTTTAAATATTTAGAGATGTATGGGGTGAATTGTGTAAGACCTGAAGCAGTCAGAGGTTTTAGGATTGAGATGTTTGAGGTGATCAAGTGTAAGAAATGAAACAGTCACTGAGGGAATCCTTGAAGAAGATTGAGGTGAAAGGATTGAGATGTTTGGGCTGAGCAAGTGTAAGGAAAGAACCAATCACTGAGGAAATCCATGAAGAAGACTGAGGTTTAAGGATTGAGGTGTTTGGGCTGAGCAAGTGTAAGGAAAGAACCAATCACTTAGGAAATCCATGAAGAAGACTGAGGTTTAAGGATTGAGGTGTTTGGGCTGAGCAAGTGAAAGGAAAGAACCAATCGCTGAGGGAATCCATGAAGAAGACTGAGGTTTAAGGATTGAGATGTTTGAGGTGATCAAGTGTAAGAAATAAAACAGTCCCTTAGGAGATCCATGAAGAAGACTGAGGTTTTAGGATTGAGATGTTTGGTGTGAGCAAGTGTAAGAAATGAAACAGTCCCTGAGGAAATCCATGAAGAAGACTTAGGTTTTAGGATTGAGATGTTTGGTGTGAGCAAGTGTAAAAAAAGAACCAATCACTGAGGGAATCCATGAAGAAGACTGAGGTTTAAGGATTGAGATGTTTCGTGTCAGCAAGTGTAAGAAATGAACCAATCACTGAGGTAATCCATGAAGAAGACTGAGGTTTTAGGATTGAGATGTTTGGGGGGAGCAAGTGTAAGAAATGAACCAATCACTGAGGGAATCCATGAAGAAGACTGAGGTTTAAGGGTTGAGATGTTTGGGCTGAGCAAGTGTAAGAAATGAACCAATCGCTGAGGGAATCAATGAAGAAGACTGAGGTTTAAGGATTGAGATGTTTGGGCTGAGCAAGTGTAAGAAATGAACCAATTACTGAGGGGTATCCATGAAGAAGACTGAGGTTTAAGGATTGAGATGTTTGGGCTGAGCAAGTGTAAGAAATAACCAATTACTGAGGGGTATCCATGAAGAAGACTTAGGTTTAAGGATTGAGATGTTTGGGCTGAGCAAGTGTAAGAAATGAACCAATTACTGAGGGGTATCCATGAAGAAGACTGAGGTTTAAGGATTGAGATGTTTGGGTGATCAAGTGTAAGAAATGAAACAGTCACTGAGGGAATCCATGAAGAAGACTTAGGTTTAAGGATTGAGATGTTTGGGGGGAGCAAGTGTAAGAAATGAACCAATCACTGAGGGAATTCATGAAGAAGACTGAGGTTTAAGGATTGAGATGTTTGGTGTGAGAAAGTGTAAGAAATGAACAAATCGCTGAGGGAATCCATGAAGAAGACTGAAGTTTAAGGATTGAGATGTTTGGGTTGAGCAATTTTAAGAAATGAAACAAACACTGAGGGAATCCAAGAAGAAGAATGAGGTTTTTAGGGGTTTTAACATGTGTGTATAAGCGTGACAATCACTCATATGATTTTTCAACTATGGTATTCCCATGTGTCCATCAGCGTATATGCGTGAAATTTGCCTCAAGTGTGATTTCCATGCATAGGGTCTGCCATAACACAGAGTTTCAGAGTAAAATGAGATCACTTCACCATCTTTGTGGAAGGCCTGCTTGATCCACTGAACATATATATGTCTGCTAGTTCAAGCATATATGCGAAATGGAAACACACCTATTTTTTTATGCATATACCCATATACACGCACATAGAAATACCACTTGAGTTAATGGAGTGAGTCAGTGTAAGAAGAGAAGCTGTCACAGATTGGGTTCAGGAAGTGCTGTAGTTTATCCAATCAGTCAGGCCTTCATTATAAACTCTAACAAGCAGGCATTATATACATCAAAGGGGATGCCTGCTTCCTGTGAAGTATCCTGGGCTCAGCCACAGTGCTGATCAATACAGGTAAGAAGGCCATTCACCTTCACTGTCTAGGTGTTGAACGAAGCACACCTGATCAAAAATGATAATAATACCAAAGCTATACCTGACATTTTATATCATTATACATGTACAGTATACTAATAGTGTCATAGATTTAAACTTTTATTTCATGAATTATATAAATTTATAGGTTTCAATGATGGGGAGCCATTGCTGCAGGCAATATACAGTCACAATACACAGTCACACCATCTGTGCCCTAGATAGTTGACTACAGTGATTACTATTCACATTAATTATAATATTAATGTAAATATAGTCATAAAAAGACATGTTGTCCCTTTTTTATCAACGCAAAATAAATCAGATCACTTGTTACATAATATATCAGCTAAGAAAATTAACAATTACTGACATGCTAATAAACATGCAAGTAATTGGACAGTACATCTGGTTTTAATACTTAGTTTGAGGTGACAGAGATGTAAGCATATAAAATCACAAAACATCAGTCTGGATCAAAGGAATAAAAATCTCTTGCTGAGTGGTCAATTTATAAAATCAAGTTAGGGGAATAATTAGTCAGGTTTATTAAGTCTGCCTTATTAGTCAGGTTTATTAAGTCTGCCTTATTAGTCAGTTTTATTAAGGCCAGCATTTACACCCATGGAAATATTGTATGATATAAAAATAGTCTTAACAATTCCTATATGAAAAAATAAATGTTACATTTATAGATAAATCAACTAAATGTGTGAAGGTGTATCATAATAAGGCCATTATATGCTAAGGATAGTATTTTAGTAAGGTTGCTGATATTTATTAAAAATACTTTCTAATATATACACACTACACATATATCCTGGCTATAGTGTGTCTGTATACATGCAGTAATCTACAGCACAGATCAAGATGCCGCATGTCTCGCTGATCTAATAATTTTTTCACAAGCCCAGGTGTAAATAATCGTCAGTGATTTGACTGTTCACTAATTCAGTGCTTGCGTCACCAGATGGGCTGACCCGGGGAGACCATTGTTGTTAGTTTGTAAACATGGTGGCGTGACCGGCGTGGTTCGTCATTCACTGCAAAACCAAACGCCCCTTCAACTGTTGTTCATCGCGTGAGGCTCGAATTGTTGTGAGATTGTCAATTTAAATTGAATAAAAATTGTCCGTTCGGATCCCGTGTATTATATCTTTATATATTCACATTTAGCTTATTACTAAATTAAGCTGTTACTGACGCTAAAACTAATACAAATATGAGAGTATCAATGTCTGGTGTAATGTGTTTTACTTGTTGTTGTGTGACTGTCTGTAATGCCGGCAGATCTAAAGCCAATGCAAGGCCGCATTGTGTTTTAATAATGCTGGCGGAAGCCCAGACATAACATGTCTTACCTATTGCTGTAATAATTCCCCATAGACGACAGACCCATTCAAAGAAGTCTGCCAGACAGCTGACGGTAATCCGCCTGCACGCCATGCCATGTGCAAATCGTAGGTAAAGATAAGCCGCGGCCACTCCCGTTATTTGACAGTTCGCGCCATGTGCGATACTCCACTGTGTTGTGCCCTGGCAACACGACCTCTCACCCGGAAATAAACAGTGCGCCAATACAGCGACATCTGTTAAAGAATTAATGAACTAACTGGAGAAGAAAATTAATAGTGATCTCCTGTCTAGACGCAAGGTGACGCCACCAGTTTAACGAGTCCCTGCACGAAAGGCGGTTTGCATCTGTAAGAGAAACAGTTGACAGTTAAACCACTTCGGCTTCTGCTATGCAAGATTGGTGGCGGCATTTACAATAATTGTGAACCATTTTTTGATTTCTATAGAATGACAGATGATGCCAGTGGGCATTGCTGCACCTTTTCGCAGGACACAAACCGTTAACTTTTAAAATAAACTTTACTGTTTAGAATAAAGACTAATTTATTGTGGAATATGTATGTTCCTCAGACTTGAAATAAGACCCCATAACCTATACATGTATATTTTTTATTTTATGGAACAAAAACACAAGTTTGAGCATCCAACATTCCAACACCTTGTTCTTTCTTTCTTTTCTTTTAAAGCTGGATTGCTCAGGAAAAACGAGACAGATTGGCATGAAACTTGATGCGCTGTTTCATCGAGATGTATTTTCATTTGCAATTTTCTATAAGTCAGTGGCGTCAATTTATCTTCTAGGGTGGGTGGGGGGGGGGGGAGACTCGGAGTAGGAGAATAATCAAAATAGGGACCCGCTTTTTATAAACACACACACACACACGCACATATATATTTTTATTGTCATATTCAATACTAATTTTTTAAAATTAAGCATATAAGATTTGTTAACTCAGAAATGGAACCAAAGTCCGTAATAGTAATTATTAATATATTTAATTGCCAATTTATATTTAAATATTGTTCTCTGAAAAATCAGGGGGGAGGTTAAATTGGCCATCCCCTCCCCCCCCCCCCCCCCCTGTATTGGCGCCAATGGTAAAACGCCATTCGCGTTTAAGTTTAAAGTATACATGAACATGTTCACGTCAACAGAAGTGCTTTTGTTTGCCTCAGAAAACAAGATTCCGCTCTGTAAGTGTATAAATGACATGAACATGTTCCCGTCAACAGAAGTGCTTTTGTTTGCCTCAGAAAACAAGATTCCGCTCTGTAAGTGTATAAATGACATGAACATGTTCCCGTCAACAGAAGTGCTTTTGTTTGCCTCAGAAAACAAGATTCCGCTCTGTAAGTGTATAAATGATGATGATGATGATGATTATTATTATTATTACCACCCCTTTGCTTCGTCCATGATCTGTTTCAATTTATTCATCAAACAAGCCCGTCACCTTATGTTTGTTCACCTCTTTCAACACCTTTTTTATATGCCCCGTCCTGCGATTTAAGGCTGTACGTTTTGCTGTATAGGCCTATCATGCCCACCCATCTATTCCTGCTAATAATACTATTACTGTTGAATCTAACAGATGGCGCAACCAACATGATCATATATTTTACGCATTAGTGATTGTATTTTTATTCATCCATCCTGATTCCAAAACCCAATGTCCGCTTCAAATATCCCCCCAAACCACTGTAATTGTTATCATGAGACTGATCCAACAAATTCATGCTGTTAACATTGAGCTTAAAAGGTGTACAGGTGTTGAACTACTTCTGCCAGTCAAAATAATCTTTTAAAATAATGTCCGACACCAGTCAGAATATTAACTCAATTAGTTTATATATATATATATATATATATATATATATATATATATTGTGGCCAAATATTCCCTAGTCCATAGGGAATTGAAATAGATTATTTAGAAGTGTTTGAACAAAATCTGAATGGTTAATGTGTTTGAACACTTGTGTAACAGTGACACCTGTTACTACTTCAGGACTGGTAGCTAACTGCACTCAATTTTACAGGCACATTGATGGTGCGAGTACGCGGGATGTACTCTGAGTCAAAAGTGTCGCAACATATATGTTGTACTTCAGTTGAAATGATATATCAGATTTATTTTATTTAATTATTATCCACTCTCATGCAGAATGCTGCATTTAATGAATGAAAGAAAACTGGGTTTGTGGTTGAGAACAACAGTCAAACCCTTAGCCGGTCAGCTGGATATGTCAGCTGGAGGTCATGGCAATGGGTCACTGGTCAATTTTAGCTGGGGATATAATAAACCTGGCAAAAAATTTATCCAAGTACTGATATATTAAAATAAATTATCGCAACTACAGAAAGGCTTTATGATTATAGATTACCGCTTAAAATCTCCATTGTGCAGTCGTTGATAAAATCGGATTTCTAACAATATTTTCAGCACGGGTTTGTGTAATGGAACATGTCCTATATTAGTGTTTATTGAAGGTACTATCCACACGGAGATCGGTAAAATTATATCATTGAGAATTGTATCTTTACGTTTTACGCTGATTCTTAGATAAAAGTGTAGTTACAAATTGTGAGTCAGAGCTTTCTTCAGTTTCCTTATTTCTCCATAAATCCATGCACAAATATTTCAAATTATCCCCCGGGTTATCGCAGCCCCACCTTTTGTGTGATTGTGTGTCTATCCAGAAAGTAGTTTTTCAACTCTGAATCAGGGCCTCAGGCCCTCCGGCCCCGTGTTCCGGTCGGTACACGTGACGCGGATATTTTGTTTCACTGAAAGCAGGGCAAGCAGAGGGCAAACAGTCCCAGATGAATATTCCCAAGTGCTATGGCGTAAATTTATCTTCTAGGGTGGGGTGATTCGCGGAAGGGTAGTCTAATCAAAGTTGAAACCTCTCTCTCTCTCTCGCTCTCTCTCTCTCTCTCTCTCTCTCTCTCTCTCTCTCTCTCTATATATATATATATATATATATATATATATATGTTGTCTGTGTGACACATTGCAAATATATTACAATTATGTATAAGATTTTAAATATTATGGTATTATTTTTCCAGTATTTGTTAATTCCAAACCAGGGTTAGATACATAATATTTCATAGTAAACTAAGAACTGGAGCCAAAGTCCATGATTTTAATTATTAATATATTTAATTTTAAAAGTGAAAATGGTATTCTCTGAATACCAGGGGGAGATTATTTAATCAACCCCCCCCCCCGCCCTGCTTAAAAGAAGGGGGATACATACCCCACCCCCTCTATTGATGCCCCTGCCAATTTGTGACAGTAAAGATAACGCAAAATTCAAAGCCGAAACAAAACATATACCAGTTTATTGCTGCTTTACGTCGAATTACCTGACTTACAAATATAATCTAAAAAAATGTTAGTTTTTAGTCAATGATAGCTTCCAATCTTCTGAGACACATAGTCATAGATTACCAAATGTCTGGACCGGACCATCAGGGGCTTGGTCAGGTCAAGTCTACACCTCTAGGAAAAAGAACCATGAAGATGATAAAACTTTTTCACAAATCAACCATCATGTTTAAGTTTTCAAGAAGTATGATGACAGAGACATTTACATAACAAGGGACCCATGGGTCACGTCGCTCAGCTGAATTTTGGAAAAATATTAGTAACTGCAAAATATTTTTATTTCTTATGGTTTTTCCATGTATATTGCCATTTGAAAAGCTAAGATAAAATAGCCCAGCTTAAATGAAACTCTGTAAATTATGGAATAATGGACATGAGCTAAAGCATATGGACTGTGTAATAAATGAAACCTTTGGCCTGAAACCATTTAGTGTTGCACCAAGGGAAAAATGGGTCTACGGTAAGTGTCATATAAAAATTCCATTTCATAAACAAATAATGTGTGAAGGTAATTAAGTTTTCAAAAGTTAAATATATGGCCATATGAGTTAAATATTTATCCCACAAAGTTTGACCAATATTCCTAATTTTAAAAACTAGGTTTAACAGTGTTATTCACACCTAGGCCCGCCAACTTTAAGAGATATGAATGAAATGCTACCAAGTATTTATATCTTCTTAAATCATGTCAATTAGCACTTACCTTAGGTCCTAATATTTTACCATATTTGAATATCAGGATTCAATTCCTGAACATTTTTAAGCCCCCGCCACAAAGTGGCCGGGGCATATAGTTTTACCCATGTCCGTCCTTCCGTTCTTCCGTCATTCCGAAATCAAACAGTTGTACGGACTTTTTTTCGCAATGCCTGCAGATATTGGCCTGATTTTTGGTGTGTGGGCAGATAATGACCAGTTACAGATCGAGTTCGCGTTTCGTCCCGGTTGACCTACTTTTGACCGTTTTACGGCTCCTAACTTAGAAAATTTCATGAAAAATAGAAATTTTCATGACAAATACACATGTACAGCCGTTTTTAGCCCTCAGCTCATAGGCTGATGGGCTATTGTTGTCACCCAAGCTGTCCGTCTGTCCATCTGTCTGTCCGGTGTCTGTCCGTCCGTCCGTCCGTTCCGTGTTTGTTAACTTTTACCTTGTGAGCGGGATATCTCTAAAAGGATTCACCGTTGGAATTTTATTTCATCAGTGAAGATGTATATCGATAAAATCTCGGTCAAGTTCGAAGATGGGTGACCTTGACCCATTTTTCTACATTTTAGAGCTGATTATAGAAAAACACTCAGAAGTTTATATCTCAGGAACCATTGTGTGGATTTTCACAAAACTTACTATGATCATTGGGACTGATGGTCTGTATGTGCTGCACAATTTTGGTGGCGCCACCTGCAATTTCTGATTTTTTAATGAAATTTTATCGGATTTTTTCAATTTTGGCCTTTTGTGCAGGATATCTCCAAAGGTATTCAACACAGGAACTTCATTTCTTCAGTGCTTTTGCATTATATTTACAAAATCTTGGTCAAGTTCAAAGATGGGTGATCTTGACCTACTTTTCAAGGTCACAGAGCTTAGTATATAGAAAAAAATTAGGAGCTTATTTCTCAGGAAGCATTTGGTGGATTGTTATGAAACATGGTATATACCTCTCCAATTTAAATTTATAAATGATTATCAACTTTTGCTAATATTCTAGTTTCGCAATACAATGCTTACAGATACTGGCCTAATGTTTGGACTGTGGGCGCATAATGACCACTTACAGATCGAGTTCGCGTTTCGTCCCAGTTAACCTATTTTTCACCATATGACAGATCCTGAACATAGAAAATTTCATGAAAGACAGAAATTTTCATGAAAAATGCACATATATGGACTTTTTTTCACAATGCCTGCAGATACTGGCCTGATTTTGGTGTGTTGCTTGATAGTGACCCTTTACAGATCGAGTTTGCATTTTGCCCTTGTTGACTTACTTTTGACCATACAACACTTCCTGAACTTAAAAAAAATTACAAAATTTAACAAATGTTTCTAATTTGCCCCAGGCGGGGGCATTCGTGTCGTTCCGACACATCTAGTTTTCTTTTAAAAAAATCAAAATTGTCCAAGTCACAACAAAAAGAATTTTTAACATTAAAATTATAAGCTTTGTCTTGTATATTAGTCCTGTGTATCGAAGCGGTGGGTCAGGGAAGAGTCTCTGTTGTTACTGTTCATCGCTGAAAAAATTATGAGATTCATCTTATTTAGAGTACAGGTCTGTCAACAGAATGGGAAGGTGTGGGGGGGGGGGGGGGGGGGGAGAGAGAGAAAGGCTCCCTGTGGTATTTTTGCTGGCAGCCTGATCAAGCTCAACAAGAGAAACGGTTTGCCCCAGTGATGGGATTACATAACAGCCTGGGGAGCATAGAGAGTTACACTGAATGACCTACAGTGACCTAAGTGGACTGCTTGACAATGTAAGGGAACACAACAAGAGCCTCCAAACAAATTCAATAACTAGCCTAATTTTGCAGCTTTTATTTTTCAAATTTCAGATTTTAACAGATTAAATCTTTATGTGTACATGCTGTGAAAATAACATCCACAGTACTTACAGGTAAAAATCGTGCCGTGGCCAAAGTTGGGCAAAATTTAAGGTACTGATTTTATATTTATGCTAATTACTTAAAAAAATTGCAAATTTCAGATCTAATTTTCGTTATACAATTGAATCTTGATTAAATGATGTTATATTCCTGAAAAAAAAGTCTCAGCCATTCTTATGATGAGTGAGTAAATATATATCCTGATTTTTTACAAAGTGCATTATGTTTGGGCCTATAACTTCAACAAATTATGCAATACTGACCTAAATTTCGGTATGTACATAGGAAATGTATGGAAGAATATGAATATTTACAATTACATCTAACATTATGCCAATTTTTGGATTACCAGGTAAACAAAAGTAGGGTCATGATGCTAGAAAATACAAATACATTAAGGCTTCTAAAAAACTTCAATATAGCTAGACTTTTTTAAGCTTATACTTTCAAATTCAAAATTAATCAGATTAAATCTATATGTAAACTGGCTGTGAAAATTAAATCAAATGTACTTATAAGAAAACAAGGGACCCATGGGTCACGGCGCTCAGCTGATCGTGATTGGACTATAAATGTTTCTCCACTGTGATACTATATCGAGTCGATAAAGCTTATGAATATCATGGACATGTTGGGCTATTATAAGGAATGTAATGTAATATGTGAGTAAATGATAAATGAAATTACCTGACTGATGGATTAATAGAGTCAAATATAGTGGTTTATTTTTTATTTATTTAGGAAGGGTTGAAAATTGTGATATATTTGAGCAAATATGAATGCAATGACAGCAGGAATAAGCAGTAGTAGAATAATGATAAGGCTATGTGTTGAAGGATCTAAAGTGTATGTTAGCCTGCAAGCTTCAATTTGACAGATACGATGTTATGATTAACTATGCTGATGAAGTGATTTATGAATTTGTGACTGTATGACACAATATCTCTTTAGTCTTGACAAGGTACATTATTGTGATGCCCACTATGTCTACATATTACACAATATTGACATAATTTCTGGCATGTACATAGGTACCTATGGACGAATAGTTATAAAAAATATTAAAGTATGAATATATCTGATTCATCTTGTTCTTGCTTACTGAGGCTGACTTTGGGATGGGGTTCGGAGAAGGGAAGAGTGAAGGCAGCACGAAGGTGGATGTAGAAATATTCTATTGTAATGTTTTTTTTATATAAGAATATGAAAAGATAAGAGGAAAGGGGCCCTCCTACTTGGTTATAGTAAAGTTCTAAATATATGATGGCAAACTAATACTCTGACAAGACTGTCATGAAGAAAAACAGTAAAAGTTTAGAGATACTGTGATGCATATGAAAATTTACAGATGGAAAGGTAAGTGGACAGAATGGACTTATACCTTTATTTCACTTTCAAGGGAATAATGCATTTAAGTTTATATATAATCCTATTTTTTTTAAGCATATCCACTTTTTCCATTAAGAAGTTTTTATCTGAATCATTTTTTTATTTACAGGTTTTATAAATTTTTAATAGAAAAACCTAAAAATATAAGTTAAAATATTAGAATTGTTGCAAAAGTTGCAATCATTATATATACAGAGTAAAAAACTGAAACTATATAAAGTTAAAATATTAGAATTGTTGCAAAAGTTGCAATCATCATATAACCAGAGTGTAGCTCATATTGGGTCATATTATGTATACACATATATTTTATTATTTTTAAATCATAAATGTTTAAACTGAATTTAAAAGAAAATAATGCCACAGCATGGCATCTACAAGAATATTCCTTGAATCACTATTAAAAAGTTTTGCACATTGGAGTTTTCAGTACATGCTTAATTTTATCCACCAAAATAAAATAAAAGATTCAGTAAATTTGATAAAATAAAACATATTTTCAAACGATACACACTGTTGGTTGAATGAGGGACAAACAATATCATTGTGCTAATTACTATCCCAGTTTTAATTTATTACTGGAATTAATAGTCAATTTTACACCTGATGAAGTTTTTACTCCTCTGAAGTAAGGAATTACTTATCTCATGAACATCCACACTTTCATAGCAATACACCACTTTGTGGACACAATTAAATGTACACTTTAATCATTGTAACCCTGGTGGTACAATACAAAATCTAAAATGTAGCATAGCCTAGAATAAGAATGAATCAAATACAGAAAATAATAACATTCATCTAGTTTATGCACCATCGGGTGGGGGGGGGGGGGGGGAGTACAGGGCAGAGGGGAAGCCTGCTGGTAGTGGCCAAGCTGACCCATGGCAAGCTGCCTAGTGTGGGTTACATAATGCAAGTGAAGGCTGTACTACTAGGTGGGCTAGGTGTTAACAACACTTGACATGGTGTATGAAAACATGAATAAAAGCTATTCTTTCCAATCAATTTCTTTGAAATTTCAGATTTTAAAAGGTTAAATCCTTATGTATATATGCTGTGAAAATTAAATCAACAGTGCCAAAATTGGACAAAATTTAAGGTATTGATTTTTTATTTATGCTAATAAATTGACAATTTTGCAAAAATCAGATCTAATTTTGGGTAAAAAATTGAATCTTGATTAAATAAAGTTATATTCCTGAAAAAAGTCTCTAGGTTCAGCAATTCTCATGTTAGGTGAGTTAATATATTTCCTGATTTTTTAAAAAATTGCATTATGTTTTGGCCCATAACTTCAAAATAATACCCAATGCTGACCTAATTTTTGGTATGTTCATAGAAAATGTATGAAAGAATGTGAATACTAAATACGATCAAAAACAGGTCAGTGGTTTTGATACTGGGCAGGCTTGAAGTGTAACAATGGCTTTTTTTTTATGGAAAAGTTTTTTTTCCTTAATATCTCGAAGAAACGAAGTCCTAATGACCCAATTTTCGGTATGGTAGGAGATTTTTGGGAGATCTTAAATTATGCCAACAGCCTGGGGAGCATAGAGATGTGCACTGAATGACCTACAGTCATCAAAGTGGACTGCTTGACAATGTAAGGGAATACAACAAGAGCCTCCAAAAAAAATTCAATAACTAGCCTAATTTTGCAGCTTTTATTTTCAAATTTCAGATTTGAACAGATTAAATCCTTATGTATACATGCTGTGAAAATTAAATCCACTGTACTTACAGGAAAAAAAACGTGCTGTGGCCAAAGTTGGGCAAAATTTAAGGTACCAATTTTATATTTTTGCCAATATTTAAAAAAATTAATAGATTTTGATCTTATTTTTGGTATACAATTAAATTTTGATTAATTAAAGTTGTATTACTGGAAAAAAGTCCCTACCTTTAACACTTTTGGTCTTAAGTGACCAAATATCTTCCTGATTTTTTTACAAAGTCCATTATGTTTGGGCCCATAACTTTTTTAAATTATATAATACTGACTTAATATCTGGCATGTACATAGAAACTATATAGAGGAATATTTATGGTAAATATGAAGAAAACCAGATGAGTGGTTTTGATATTAGGCAGTCCTGAAGTGTGAAAATAGATTTCTTATAAAATATTGAGGTTTTTCCTTAATATCTCGAAGGAAATTGACCCAATTTTCGGCATGGTTGGAGATTTTGGGCACATCTAACTGTATGCCGAATTTCAGATTCGTAGGTCCAACGGTGTCAAAACGTGCCGGTCTTCCGGACGGACATCCGGACAGACAGACAGACGAACGGACGACGGACAATGGACCACGACTATAGCTCAGATGACTTATAGTCAGCTGAGCTAAAAACGTGCCATGGTCAAATTTAGGCAAAATTTAAGGTACAATTTTTTTTATTTTTGCTAATATTTTATATAATTTAACAGATTTTGATCTAATTTTGGGTATACAATTTAATTTTGATTAATTAAAGATATATTACTGGAAAAAAGTCCATAGCTTTAAAATGTTTTGTGTTAAGTGATCAAATATCTTTCCTGATTTTTTACAAAATGCATTATGTTTGAGCCCATAACTTTTTTTTAAATCATATAATACAGACCTAATTTCTGGCATGTACATAGGAACTATATAAAGGAATATTTATGGTAAATATGTGGAAAAACAGGTGAGTGGTTTCGTAGTTAGGCTGTCCTGAAATGTGAAAATAGTTTTTTAATAAAAAATTGAGGTTTTTCCTTAATTTCTCAAAGGAATGAAGTCACAAAGACTTAGTTTTCGGCTTGGTAGGAGATCCTGGGGACATCTAACATTATGCCAACAACCTTGGGAGCATAGAGAGCTGCACTGAATGACCAACAGTGACCACAGTGGACTGCTTGAAAGTGTAAGGGAATACAACAAGAGCCTCCAAAAAAATTCAATAACTAGCCTAATTTTGCAGCTTTTATTTTCAAATTTCAGATATTAACAGATAAAATCTTTATTTGTACATGCTGTGAAAATTAGATCAACAGTACCTACAGGAAAAAAACGTGCCATGGTCAAATTTGGGCAAAATTTAAGGTACCAATTTTTTTATTTTTGTTAATATTTTAAAAAAATTAAAAGATTGTGATCTAATTTTGGGTATACAATTTAATTTTTATTAATTAAAGTTATATTACTGGAAAAAAAGTCCATAGCTTTAACATGTTTTGTGTTAAGTGATCAAATATCTGTCCTGATTTTTTACAAAATGCATTATGTTTTGGCCCATAACTTTTTAAAATTATATAATACAAACCTAATTTCTGGCATATACATAGGAACTATATAGAGGAATATTTATGGTAAATATGACGAAAAACAGATGAGTGGTTTTGATATTAGGCAGTCCTGAAGTGTGAAAATAGGTTTTTAATAAAAAATTGAGGTTTTTCCTTAATTTCTCAAAGGAACGAAGTCGCAAAGACCCAGTTTTTGGCTTGGTAGGAGATCTTGGGGACATCTAACATTATGCCGAATTTTGGATTCCTAGGTCTTACGGTTTCAAAACGTGCCACATCTACGGACGGACGGACGGACGACGGACAATGGACCACGGTTATAGCTCAGATGACTTATAGCCAGCTGAGCTAAAAATTCAAACGATTCAGGGAGCCAATATAAAAGTGTGTGCGTTTTTGTGAAAAGGTTATATATTTCATTGTCTTTTGTGACGATATGAATTTTTATATCAAATATACTAATACTGAATTGACATATTTATCTTACTATGTTTGTACGTTTGTTGGGTTACCCATTTTGCTAGATTCCACTTAATACAGACGGATATGTACATATATAGGATGTGATTTAGGAATTACTTTTTGTCCGTTTGTTCATGTTTTTTTGTTTTTAATAAGGTATAAAAAGATTACGATGAATGGATATCACCATCGACGAATGAAAAAAAAAAGTCTAAGGTCATTTTTTACAGATAACTAGAATACGGGTAGTTGACAAGCGACGACGTGTATTCGCCGACATCAGAGTGGGACGGGTGAAGTGAGGCATGGATTGGATGGCAAGGGGAAATAGAGTAAAGTGCGTGCATATTAGCATGGATATCTGCAGCCGAAATGTGTCTGTAGGTGGCACCACCTGCCACAAAATCCAGAAAGCTATCCAAGTTCTATAGATATGCAAAGATTTTATGCAGACAACACAAACCACTGCTTGTATACGAGTAATTTTATCCCACGGCAGACAAACAGAATGACGCGGTGCAAAAATGGTTGCCGGTGGGCAACCAATTTTGTGTATGATCAAGAGCTATGTGAGATCTATACACATGCAAAATTTCAGGGGACATGTCTAACCAGTCCTCAGGTATTAGCATGGATGTCTGCAGCGTAAACATAGATATAGGTTGCACCACCTGCCACAAAATCGAGAAAGCTATCCAAGATGTATATACATGCAAAATTTAAGGCAGATAAGTCAGATAAGTCAAACAACTGCCGAGATAGGATAAATTTTAGATAAGGCAGATAAGACAAACAACTGCCGAGATAGGAGTGATTTGATCCCACGGCAGACAAACAAACGGACACTGTGCAAAAATGGTTGCAGGTGGGGCCACCAGTTTTGCGTATGATAAAGAGCTATGCAAAATCTAGAGACATGAAAAATTTCAGGAGGAAACATCAAACCAGTCCTCAGATATTAGCATGGATGTCTGAAGCGTAAACATAAATGTAGGTGGCGCCACCTGCCACAAAATCGAGAAAGCTATCCAAGATGAATATACATGCAAAATTTAAGAAAGATAAGTTAAACCACTGCCGAGATAGGAGTGATTTAATCACACGGCAGACAAACAGACGGACGCTGTGCAAAAAGGGTTCCAGGTGGTGCCACCAGTTTTGCGTATGATAAAAAGCTATGCGAGATCTATTCACAGGCAAAATTTCAGGAGGATATGTCAAACCAGTCCTGAGATATAAGCCTGGATGTCTGAAGCTTGAACGTAAATGTAGGTGGCGCCACTTGTCATAAAATCAAGAAAGCTTTCCAGGATGTATACACAATACACATGCAAAATTTCAGGTGGATAAGTCTAACCACTGCAGAGATACGAGTGATTTTATCCCAAGGCAGATGGACAGATGGACGCCGTTAAAAAATGGTTGCAGGCGGCGCCACCATTTTTGTGTATGCTATAAAGCTATCCAAGGGCTACATTTGTGCAATTTCTAGCCTCTTTGTTCAAACGAGTCCGAAGATTTGTGGGTTAATGTGTTAAAACAGACGCACAGATGGATGGACTGGAGAGAGGAAAGGTCAGAGGTCAACGCAAAATATTTTTGCACCAGTTCAGATGTGACCCAACAATGGTGTAAAGATTCGGAAAAATCTGTCCAGTGGACTCTAGAGTTCTATTCTGGAAACGAATGCCGCGGCGGAATCCGATCAAAAATACATAGTATTCGCTAAACTTTGTTTTGGCGGATACAATTAAAATTACGTTTTTACATCTCAATGAAAAAAAAAATAAAATTCTTTTATAGTAGAATTTCTGTTGGAGGCTCTGGGCGTAGTCTGGCATTTGTCGTATTTCACTGGACAAAACACGCGTTGTCGGGTCCCATTGTAATATAGGCCATCCATTATGCACAAGCTCTTTAAAAAGTTATTATAATGAACTGTTGTTAAGGAAGTGAAGAAATCATTTAGGCGTTTATCCTTATTAGGATACGGATAATTATTGCCCGTTTACATGTATGCCCGTTGTGTGTGTGCTGCTTGTCTGGTACTAGAGTCCGTGATGCATGGATTTCAATTAATTTGATAAAACACAGCTGATGAATGTTAATTTGTGAGACTAACCAAAAGAATGCCCATTATTTGTTTTTTTTTTAATGCAATGGTTAAGGAAAGAAAGGTCTCCAAAGGCGATCCACGGCCGCCAATATCTGATCAATTTTACTTAAACTGAAAGCACTCTGGAACATAACGGGTTTTCAACGGCATACATAATGATTGCAGAAGACCCTTAACAGTGGTTAATCCACTGATAAATCTACAATGTCGTGGACGGTGGGTCATAACGGTGCCTGACGGCATACTGATGGCGAAAACGTAGCAGGTTTTTGTTCATAATTAATACGAGATGAATGTTTGTTTTAAAATCCAAGACATTTGTTATTTTGTTAATCACATACACGCAACTTCGGGGGCCATTCACAAAGGACTAGCCTCAGAAATTTATGCAGATGAAGCGGAATTATGTTGGGCAATTTGATAAGTTTAGGAAAATACATATTGCCAAAAGCTGAAATATATAAAATAATTCAAGAGCTGAATATTTAAATAATTCATTTCCTTCACTAAAAATTTGCTCATAGTGTTTTTGCACGGTCATTCTAAACTGCAGTCCAACACTCTCAGAAAACCAGCTATATAGGTTCTTCCCGGATTTCATGGGACAAAAAATGTAAATCTTTCAAGAGTCCACAAAGGGTGGCTAATCAGTATATTTAGGGACTTAATATATAATATAACGGCCCACCTACCATTGCCAAGAAAATGACTCCCCGCAATCAAAAGGACAAACCACCTTCATACTGGTATGCATGCATCAAATCAACAGTTTTTGTTTCATGGTTTCCTCTAAAATTAAGAAGTTTCCTGGAGGTATGTGAATATCTGATACAGTCCTGTGATAACAAGCCATCTTACTTTGGAACAAGTGGTCAATGGGCAATGACCCTCAGCTGAATTCAAGGAACCTTGAACAAAGGCCCGATAACACGACTCTCAGAGTGCTAAAATTCATGCATTTTGCCAATAAAACTAAGATTTGGGTTACAGTGACCTTATTCTACATCTATTTGCTACCATTTGTGCTCATCTGACTAATAGTGTTAAAATCATGTTCTTTCACACGGCTTGCAGAATATAGGTCACAGTGACCAAGATCTTTTTACATGAACCTACCTGGATCTTAATCAAATTAGAAGTTTCTAGGTCCAACTGTAACCAATCAGGCAAATCTGTCCTATAGGGTGCTCAAATCATGTTCTTTCACATGTTTCGCTGAATATAGGTCACTTTGACATAATTTTAGGTTTCACAGATGATTTTTGTCAAGTTAAAAGGTTCTAAGTCTAACGGTTACGATTTGTGGCCTGTTAACAGACAACCGCATCTTTAAAGGTCTCAAAAATAGAGATAAAAAATGTGGAAAAAATACAGATGGCGCCACCAGTCTGCAGGAACTAATGAAACTCCCTGATCAATGTGCATGCAAAGAATCATGGCGATCAATGCATTTATTATTCAGATACTGGTGCTTTTGTATCAAATTTTTAATTATTCTCGGGGGGGGGGGTTACTTAAAAGCCCCATAGCTCAGAGGATATGAGAACAGAGCCCTGATTTCAGGTTTCCAAAAAGATTTATCACGGACCTCCAAGGAAGTGAAGTAAGCAGATTCTAGGTCAAACAGTCAACGGACAGACCGACAGAGGACAAACAGACAGATGGATGGACAAAGAGTGATCACTATAGCTCAGATTTTTTCAGTCAGCTGAGCAAAAAATAATATAAGACCATTTAAAAGTAAAACAAGGGCACCACAAAGCCAAGCATCCCCTCGCATGGGAGCATAATAATTTGGGGTGTATTCCGCAAGTGTAAAAATGAGGAGGGGAGGTGTGTGAGCTTTGACGTCAAACTCAATAAGTTGTACGTGTATTGGTGGGTAAGCCATTTGTGCGAGATGAAAGGTTTAGGTCAAAAGGTTTTGCTTAAAATGGGTCCACAAGTTTTTCAAGAAGTGGGTGCTTTGGCTGTGACCTTTGACCCCGTGCCCTCAAAATGGATAGGTTTTTTTCATCCAAGGGTGGGTGAGCCATATGTGCAGATGAAAGGTTTAGGTCAAACGGTTTTGATTAAATTGGGTCCACAAGCTTTTTCAAGAAATGGGTGCTGTGGCTGTGACCCCGTGACCTCAAAATCGAAAGGTTTCTTCATCTATGGGTGGGTGAGCAATAAGTGCTAGATGAAAGGTTGTGGTCGAACGCTTTAGCTTGAAATCAATCCACAAGCTTTTTCAAGAAGTGGGTGCTGTGGCCATGACCTTTGACCCCGTGACCTCAAAATCGACAAGTTTCTTCATCAATGGGTGGGTAAGCTATATGTGCGAGATGAAAGGTTTATGTCTAAAGGTTTTGCTTAAAATGGGTCCACAAGCTTTTTCAAGAAGTGGGT
Source organism: Sipunculus nudus (assembly GCA_026874595.1). NCBI lineage: Eukaryota > Metazoa > Annelida > Sipuncula > Golfingiida > Sipunculidae > Sipunculus > Sipunculus nudus. The sequence continues at coordinate 17,462,634 of CM049307.1, read as the reverse complement.
GCTGTGGCCGTGACCTTTGACCCAGTGACCTCAAAATCGACAGGTTTCTTCATCCATGGGTGGGCAAGCCATATGTGCAAGATGAAAGGTTTAGGTCAAACGGTTTTGCTTAAAATGGGTCCAAAAGCTTTTTCAAGAAGTGGGTGCTGTGGCCGTGACCTTTGACCTCAAAATCAATAGGTTTCTTCATCCATGGGTGGGTAAGCCATATGTGCGAGATGAAAGGTTTTGGGCAAACGGTTCGGCTTGAAATTGATCCATTCGGACGGACAGACGGACGGACGCACTAACAGAGGCGTTACTATATCCCTTTCGCAACTTCGATGCGAGGGGATAAAAAGAATCAAGAGGATTTTACCACACAACTTTGAGGGCAGACACCATCATCATGTAACAAGAACACTCAATTCTCTCAACAATAAACAATAACACGTGGGTATCATTAGACTATTATTATATGTATGAAACAATCTGCTGCAGGTAGAGCACCTTTATATATATATATATATATATATATATATATATATATATATATATATATATATATATATATAAATATATATATTATTTATTTATTTATTTATTAATATCAGAGTGGATGCCCATGAGGCACCCCAGACATACACAATCCTCAACAGTTGTGGGATGCAATAAAATCTATACCAACTATACAGAAAACCAGAATATTGTTTGTCTCCTGTTGAGCAACTCACTGAATCAACAGAAAGACAAAAGTGTTCATGACATATTCTTGTCAATTTACCCATCTGTAAACTGAGTTGTGTAAGAAATGAGTTCCTCAATAACCTGCATGGTTTAGCCATGTTGTTATGGTGGTTAAGCAGTGGTAAAGAGTTATTATGTTAAATGTATCGTTTATATGAATTAACCATGTTTGGCTGCTGCTGAACTGCAGTGAGGTCAAGGCATGTTTCCTGTATATCAAGCAATGATAAAACATTTGTTTTAACAAGAGAGGATGTTAAAAATAAGTTACTTTGTCATGGTCAGTGCCTCATCATTAACAGGATTGTCATAAAAACCTTATAATATTCATAATAAGAAAAATACCAGGAAATGCTCACTCAATGATGTTCATTTTTTAAATAAAAGGACATTTCCTGTACGCAATTTTTTTTAAATTTCTCAAATAATGGTTTAAAGAATGTCTTGGTTATTACAGCCAATGCCAGTCACTTTTTAACCATTTATAACATTTTTTCAATAAAAATAAATTAAGTATATGCTATGCTACAATTTAAAGTATATGCTATACTACTATTTAAAGTTTTGATAACGCATGCAACAAATATTGAATAAAAATAGGTCATATTATATTTTGTAGGAGACTGACAGAGAAGCATGAATAATTTATTGCAATCCACTGAATATCCAATAATTTACCATAATGTCATGTCACATTGTAAGCATGCTATGCGTTGTGGGCACATACTATAAGACACATACAGTCAACACGACTGTCATGTATGTCATTATTAACATGTATTCTTCAGATTTCATCACAAGAACTCAGCACCAATATTCAATGCCTCAGCATGCTGAGTATATGCTGCGCAAGCAGAAATATACATTTTCACAAGTCAAGAATGCATAGCCTCATCTGTCACATTGCAGGAGATATAAGTATATGCTTCACAAGTTAACAAATGTTTGAAATAAACATAAAGTCATTTCTTGATCTGTTGAGATGGCATATTCTGATTTACCATAAATTAGCTTCAAATTTCTAATTCAGCACTTTTTAGTATATACTGTTCATGTGCTGAGAATAGGTTATCACATTCTCTACAAGATGAAGGACGTGCTCTGTAAATTACCCATCATATGATGAGGATATGCATTTTTTAGTTGTTGTCCATTAATAAAAAATGCACCTCCTAAATTCATCACAGTGAAAGACCCTAGTAAGAGCACTACTGAGCACCAAAATACCCTTGAACATATCAGAATTCCCTAGAATACCCTAAACACTGCTTTTTAAAACCATAAATCTCATACACTAATAAAATATAACATGATCTTTATACCAAAGAAAATAATTTGCTATCACTGTGGGGTCACAGAAAAACAAATACTAGTATTGGGTACAAATTCAATATTCCAAGGAGCAGTTTACAAGCAGGCTATTAAAACTGCAGGAATCATTATGTGAACTTGTGAAAATAAAACTGCAATACTCTATTTGCTCTAAAATATTATTCCCCTCAATCAACTGATAACTGGGGGTATGCTGGGGTGGGGGGGTATTATGGGAAGCTGGGCATCAAGAGACTGAAATACCCGACTCGTTACTAAGTAACACAGAAAAGATATTCTAAGGTATCAAGGGTATTTTGTTGTTCAGTGTGACTTATAGGTTTGTTCATTGTTTGATAAATGTAAGGCAGCGATCCACTGTCAATAGTATTAGTAAAGGCTGCATGGACAGGGATCCAAACAGCATGCATTGATCATATAGTCTGTATGCCTACCTACAGGCAACTGAACATTTTGTCCATTTGTTACACTGAAAATCATATGGCATCATTCATCTGCTTAGCCTAATTCTGCAATACTTTCATTCAAAGACCCATGTTTTTGTTTTCCCTGCAGCCTTTCTTGAGTTCAGATTCTTATGACGAGTTTATTGTATCACTGTAGTATTAGCTAACAGTGTATCATGTCGTTTATAAGATTAAAGGGCTCTGCAGGTTAGGTACTCTGTTCACAAGAGACATTACAACAAAACTTGTAATGGCACCACAGAAGGTCACGTGACATCTCTGTCTGTTAATCTGTCAGAACAATGCTGCCCAGCACAGTCTTATGCTGTTTACTATCACATTATTTGTCTATGTACACATACCTCTTGCTGTCCCCCTTATCACAATAACAACAGTGCACTCATTACATGTATCTGTTCAATATACAATGTGTCCACTCTCCTTGGAATTCAACTGTACACTCGATGTATCCATTTACATTGTGTACAGGCTTAATCTCTCTGATTGCTGTATCATGCAACATCTCAACTAATAATGCTCATGTGTCACACGTCACCATCAAACTCAAATTCCTCTATCTATCGCAAGCATGGCTGCTCATTTCTGTGAATGAAGGATAACTTTATATATTCTCTGCAGACATTACATTCAGGCTGAGACAAGGGTGACAATGTCCGTCACTCCTTGTGTAAGAGATAAGTACAAACTAAACAAGCTGCCGCAGTGAGATATCTGTTTTAGGACCTGGTAACACCCAATGTTGATATTACGATGCTTGTTCTGATCTGACTGACAAAATCACACTCTTCTGCACTTGAAGTAGTTTATGTAAGAACACTTTGTGTTTTTATGGAAACCTGGTATGCTTTAATGCTAAGCATGGCTGCTATCACCTGGAACGTGGCATGCTGTAACTGTAAGCTCAGCATGTTGTCACCCTGGTCATAGTTCCTTTTACCAAGCATGTGCATTCGGAAGGCAGCAAAACTGCCATCCAATCAATGAATTCAGTAATAACTGATAACAATTCTGAATGCTCATACACCTTGCTGACATGCTGGAAATTAAACAAGCATGAGCACTGTTGTAATTATCACAAACGTGAGGAAATGTCATGTCGGATCAACAGAATACATCTTCTGCAGCCAGAGTTGAACAGTTCCTAACACAGAGTAACGCTATCTGATGCAAACTATGGTACGGTTACACTGTAGATGTTCATAATGGTAAGTTCTTTGTGACTGTCTTTAATGGCACTGCATATAGGCAGCCTTGTCTCCCCGAATGCGTGGTAGTGTTGTCTGATTTACTAACAAGTTTCCCAACATCTACATCACAATGGGTGGGTCAGTTGCGAGGAGGGGGCTCAATACTCCTGTCATCACCTTACTGACATGTTTAGGGTGTGCTTCGGTCGTCGTAATCCTGTCAATGGGACTGAAAATACAAAATATATTCAATAATACATTACTATTGACTGCCTGATTTAAGAGAATGTCACCTGCCAAAATGGTGGAACTATTTAAAAAGATAATTTCATATTTATCATGGTGTAATACAGTAACATACTGTCCTGAGTTACTTCACAATTACGTTTATGAGGGCAACAATTTCCTTCTTGCAATTGCTTTTGTTTAATACAAAGAAGTGAAAAAGTTTGTTTTATATTTCAGTAAACATAATATTGAGTACAAATGAATAGATTGGTAATTTTATTATTTTATAAATATAGTAAATTGAGACTGTTAAAAGTCTTGGTAAATAAAGAAACATCAAGGTTATGTTATGTATGTATGAAGTATATTATCAAAATCAAATTATTATTATAACCTTGGGTTAAAATAGTTATCCTGGTCTGTTATTCCTAATTATGCCCAAAAATATTAAGATTTTATCGGGATTACTAGCAGTAAGTATGGGAGGCAAGCACACTTGATCTTCAGCTGAGGATTTTGACTGGTCCCTTTATAAATTTAGAGGTAACATGGTAAAGTATCAGTCCACAATCTAATTAATATACCAGTAAAATAGTATGCAGATACACATTTTCATGATACTATATTGAATTTTTCTGAAGTATACAGTCAGAATACCCCAGCACTAAGATAAGTTAAAGCCAGTATGCAAATTAAGAGGAAATGATACAATTTTTTTAATAAATTGTATTTTAATGACACTTACAGGTAATGGGCTTAAAATCAGAGCATATGAGATAAAAGGGCTCAAGGAAGGCTGATGTAAACATAGTTAAAATAACAAACAGTGGAAATGTGAAATGGTATATTACCAACAAACATATAAAACTGTGACAAAACATGTTTCATAACTCCAAACCAACCACTCAAAAGTGAAAATCTCAATGAGAGTGTGGATATAGTGCAACAAACACACCAGCCTACATTGCACGAAGGTTCCCCAATCACTGCACACCACATCAGAATCCCCCTGCTAAAAAAAATGTAATACTTCACACTTGTGTTGTTTACTTTTTCAAAGGGCTACCCCCTTTAATCAATGTTGTTTATATGTACAAACAGATCTCTATACAGATAAATAAAAGTACCATATTTCATTTTTACTTTGGAGATATAAGTGACCTACAGGCCATGATGGTCAGCTGATGGACAAACAAACTGTGGCATGATGACATGGACGGAGACTGATTTTACTGAAGGGGAATTTATAAACATTCATAACCTGCCGAACTGATCATAAATTTTTGCCAGAACTGTGGGAAGACTTCTAAAATTTTTCAGGAAAAAAAATGAAAACCATGTGGCAACTGAGAAATTTATCAATGAAGCAATTTTCCTAAATCATTGTAAACTATCACAGTTATGAGAAAGTTGCAAAGAAGTCTGAATCCTTGTAAAATCAGGTCAATTGTTCCCCAGACCTAAGACCAATTCCGCAAAGTAATTCTTCCTAAAAGTGCTTAAGATTTTCAACAAAGTTCAGAGACAGCTAGAAGGCTGGTTGTATCAACAATAGTAGACTGAACATCAGCTGAGCTCATATAAATCAGTTATAACATATAATAAGTAACACAGTGTGTGTGTGATAAAATAACTGTGATCACACCAAAGTGCACTTGTGAAGGATTTGAGGAACAACAACATAAAGTTTCTGAAACCCACAGCACTCTGTTTAGGTCTTTCCTACCCAGTGCTTAAGGGATTGTTGACCCTGTGTGCTGCACTGTCGTATTGAGAGAACTGAGGAGAGACTTCAAGTCACTGGTGGACTTGTGTTCACTGGGAGGGTAGTGTTGTGCTGTCATAAAACAATAATGCATGCATACAAATATTAAATTTTATACCAAGTCAGAAAACACATGCTTGTATGCAAATGAATCAGAAATTGTGAATTCCCCCCCCCCCCCCCAGATGGCATTGTAATAATACCTGTTTTGGAAATGCTGTGAACCTAATGATTTTGATGTTAACTTTTTAATCAAGTTATGAACATTTCATTATCCTGTTTGTTTTTCTTATGAATTGTATACATTTTGGTCTTGCTTTATGCAAATCTTAACTAATGAAATAAAAGACATATAGCAACCTCACTGTAACCTTAAAGTGAAAATGATACATTAACAAACTTGATATGTTTTCTTGAAAGGCTATGACATGCTACTTTTATTGCCAACTGAATCAATCTGTTAAATAAAAGATATTCTGTCAGCACCTCTGGTACATCATACAACTAATGAGTCATTAACAGACTGAAGCTATCTGATGATCAAAAGATTGTGCTATAGGCCCATATGGGGAACTCATACGGCTTGATGTGGGTAGATTATTTAACCCCATGCAGGGAAATAATTTAGCCCCACATGTGAAGAATAAACAGCCCCATGCCAGGAGATTATTTAGCCCCATGTGGGGAGAATACACAGCCCCTTGTGGAGAGATAAGTTAGCTGCACATGAAGAAAATATACAGACCCATGTGGAGAGATAATTTTGGCCATCATTGGGGAAAATATACAGTTCCATGTTGGGAGTTAATTTAGCCCCACATGGAAAGAAAACACAGCCCCATGGAGAAAAATAATTAAGCCCCACGTATGTGTGGAGATATTAATGTAAGCTTACCCCACTGGGTAGGTAGCATGTCATCGTAGGGGACAGAGTCTTCGACATCTTGAGCGTGGGTGTGAGGGGACTCGTTATGAGGCATGATACCACTGCCAGTGATGTTCAGCTGGAGTATGTTTGATGGAGCAGGGGTAGCTGTAATGCACAGAAATACACCATATCAATATATACACATGTTATTAGGGTGAAAATATGGAATTTATTCATATAAATCCGTTTATAACAAACTAAAAACATTAATGCATATGATATTACATAGAAGAAAAAAAAATAATACATAATGAACATATCATTAAATCTTAACCCCTAATAGAAGTTTGTATTGTGTGTGTACTTAACATAAGAATATGCATTCATATAAATGTGTACTGTGCTTGTCACACAAGACTTATTTAAAACTATCATAAACCAACAGACTCCTTCTCACAGCTGGTGACTGATATCTCTCCCTCTAGATTAGATGTTGTCAATACATACTACTCATGAGTCAAACTACATCAGTGTGATGATATACCCAATCTCACCAGTTTTTAATGTATATATATATATATATATATATATATATATATCAACTTTATTTATTTTACATGGATTGTGTATCTTGTTATAATAACTAATGTGAGACTGCTCTATTTGCAGTCACCTGAGGTTAAAACAAAGATAATAGATGGAAAGTCCAGGAAAAACAAATATAAGACCAGGCCGTTAATCCTGGTTAGACATACATATCTAAACTTCACTAAACCATATCACAGGTACAGCTGTGGACAAATGAGAAATTAAGATTAACTAATGGACAGAGATATACACTGAGTTTTCTGTACAGAAACACACTAAAATACACATTATAGCAGATAATGCATAACAATCATAATTCCTGACAAAATCACAATAATAAAAATATAATGCATAACAATTTCAGACTTTACCATACTAACTGGAGAGCACTGAGACCATTTTAGTTTTAATTATTGTAGTTTAAGATAAACAGACAACAAAACATATAATTTTACACTTCCATTGTTTATCATAGTGCAACAATACAGTTCATTATGTAAACAAGTGCTGGGATTTAGGCCAAAATAAAACAAGGGACCTATGGGTCACGGCGCTCAGCTGTTATATATGATTAAAAAATATGATTTAGGAATGAGGCATATGCTGGTTTGGTGTGGTAATAAATATAAGCTTTATTATGAGTTGTTGGTGTTTAGCTTATGTATGATTATGATATTATCTTTGGAGACAGGGAAGAGGATTGATTTCATTTATTTTATTAACAAATGGAGTACTATTATCACACAGATTTTGACTTGGCCATATAACTTATAAGCAGAACATATGATATAAGTTTAACTATTTATTAAAAAAAAATTACAAATATTGTCCCAAATATAATTTTTATTAAAAATAATAAGAGAATCTTATGAGTTTTTAAAATGAAATATAACTGAAATGATTATTAAAATAATATTAAAGAATATATTCATGAATGCATTCATGAATACATTTTGAAAGTATTTGCACTGGTATTCATATACTTTCATTTTTACCTGAATTCCAATTCTTTATGCAAGACATTTTATAATGGAGTACATATTCATATTCGTATTTAAATACAATTGCAAAGTTTTCCCACCATTACTGGCATTTATTAAGTTTTCGCCAAACAATTATGTTGAGAATCCAGAATATACAAAATTCACACATTTAAATTATGATCAAAAGTACCTGGTTTTATGGCTTTTATTTATATTAAAAAAAAAATGAAATATATTCATTTTGGACTAATTTCACATCAATGTACACACTAGACACAGTAGGAATCTAGATTAATAATATCAACTGCATCTTTGTCTATCATTAATTTCCTTCATATGATCCCTAATGATTAGTAATGAATAATATGATTTACTTTTTTATCATTAAAATTGAACTGAAAAATACCATAGGTGACTGCATGGTGTTATTTGGAGTACGTGACATTCTATCCATCGATACAAGATTCTTTTATCATCAGTAACTGCAAGTTGATTTCCTGTTATTATAAACTAACAAATTCTTTTTTATTTTTCTTTAATTTGTTATTAAAAAACAATAAAAATTTATTAATTTATTGTTAATTGTTATGTTGTTGGTTAAAACTACTAGATGAGTTGGGTTGGACACCTGGATCAACTGTGGCTGGCCATAAGCTGCCTACCTGCAACAGTGTATGGCTCGCCTCAAGCATGCATAATTTGCTGAAAGTTCAACAAGGTCAACATACAGGTGACTCAAGAGGGGCTGGAGAGAGTTAAGGTCTGACATGGTCTCATAAAAACATTAATAAAAGCTACAATTTTTGGCCAATTTCTTTCAGCTTTCTAAACTAAAAAGCTGAAATCCTTGTGTGCATGATATGAAAATTATATCAACCGTGCTCACAGGAAACAAATGTGCCATGGTCAAAGTTGGGCAAAATTTAGGTACTAATTTTATATTTATACTAATAACATATAAAATTTGAAAAATTCAGGACTAATTTGGGGTATTCAATTGAATCTTGATTAAATAATGTTACATCCCTGGCAAAAAAACTCTAGCTTCAGCAATCCCCTTGTTAAGGGAGTAAATATATTTCTTGATTTTTTACATAGTGCATTATGTTTGGGCCCATAACTTAAAACAATTACGCAATACTGACATCATTTCTGGCATATGCATAGAGAATGTATTGAAAAATATGTATATTATATATGATTAAAAGTCACATCAGTGGTTTTGATATTAGGCAGTCTTGAAGTGTAACAATGGGTTTTTAATGGAAAAATGAAGTTTTTCATTAATATCTCGAAGGTTTTAAGTCCTAGTGACTAAATTCTTGGCATAGTAGGGAATTTTGGAGACATCTAATTGTATGCCAAATTTTAGGAACTGAGAGCTGAAGCTGGGGAGCTGAGCTCTTGCAAACTGCATAACACTAGCTTGATGTAAACAATTTGTTACATGGTGCTTGAAAACTTGAATAAAATCTACAGATCAACTGGTTTCAAATTTTTGGTGTTAATAGACAAAATGCTAACAAAAACATGCTGCGAAAATTAAATCCACAGTACTTACAGTAAAAAAACGTGCCATGGTCAAAGTTGGGCAAATTTCAGGTACCAATTTTTTATTTTTGTTAATATTTTAAAAAATTTAAAAGATTTTGATCTAATTTTGGGTATACAATTTAATTTTGATAAATTAAAGTTATATTACTGGAAAAAAAGTCCATAGCTTTAACAAGTTTTGTGTTAAGTGATCAAATATCTTTCCTGATTTTTTACAAAATGCATTATGTTTGGGCCCATAACTTTTTTAAATTATATAATACAGACATAATTTCTGGCATGTACATAGGAACTATATAAAAGAATATTTATGGTAAATATGAGGGAAAACAGATGAGTGGTTTTGATATTAGGCAGTCCTGAAGTGTGAAAATAGGTTTTTAATAAAAAATTGAGGTTTTTCCTTAATTTCTCAAAGGAATGAAGTCGCAAAGACCCAGTTTTCGGCTTGGTAGGAGATCTTGGGGACATCTAACATTATGCTGAATTTTGGATTCCTAGGTCTTACGGTTTCAAAACGTGCCACATCTACGGACGGACGGACGGACGGACGGACGGACGGACGGACGGACAGACGGACGGACGACGGACAATGGACCACGACTATAGCTCAGATGACTTATAGTCAGCTGAGCTAAAAAGGGTATGGTTCTCAGGCACTTTTTTTCGGAAATCAATGCGGGCGGGCGCTTTTTTTATTTTAAATTTTTTGGTATGTTTCGATTGAAATGTCAAATGATAAGGGAAAAGCATGAAAATAACAGTTTTATTTTGTTAAATAAGTAAAAGCACTACAAAACAAAGGAAATTGTATGGTTTTATCTTCTTGAAAGAAATGTCGGAGCGGTAGCAGCTCAAAATTGGAAAGTTTTTATTGAAAATCAAAATAAAAATTTTTGATGCGGGGGTTCAAAATTGATGCGGGCGGTGCCTGAGAACCATACCTTTAATTTTTTTTGGCCTTAAAGTAGTAATTTCAGGATATAATTAAAACATTTATACAAGGAGAGTAGGGGGAAGCAGCCATGACAATGGAATAAGATAATAATAATTTGCAATGAATTAGAAGTACGGAATAGGGCTTAAAATCATAATTTTGATAAAATGTGTTAGGTATCAAAATTAATTTGCTCTAGAGTAACATATTTTACTCAGAAGAAAACCATTAGAATTTTAATGTGTTGTGGCTCTACTGAAGCTGTTATTACTGAGAGTTGAGAGGAAATTAAAGCGAACCTGAGAAAGCACCATGCATGGTTCGATTGCGCATGCTTCCTGGCAACTGATACATAACTGACTCAGACCGAGATCGCGTCTCCTGTATGATACCAACCATGCTGGCCGTGTCACCAGTCCGGGGAGAGGTATTACTTGTTACCAATGCAAATCCTACAACAACCGCAGAATGGCAACATGCAGCCAAACGCAATTAGCACAACAAAACTGCTTCAACGGGACACGCTGGTTACAAAAGCTTCAGTCAGCTGAGCACAAAACACCTGAATCTTGTCTTTGTATCATCTGTAGAACTCCAGATTTGAATATGTACTGAGTTTCTTGATGGCAATAGAGAGGCTACTCACAGCTGTGTGTATGCCAATGAAAAAAACTTTCCAAAGGTAAATTCACCACAATTTCCCCTGTATTAATCAAGAGAATATTACACTTATGTTATATAAATCATGATATGTATCATTATAGTCTGGTGCCATATATGAGCCATATATTCATATATTAAGTATGAATGATTAGAAGTTAATTGATTTCATTAAAAAATCATCTGATATAATTTTGTCAAATTTTAACGTTTATTGACTTCCATTGTGTTTTGATCTAGTGAAACATTCTTTGACACTGAGAGGTGAAAAACAAAAATAAGTGCATGTTGCAGAAAATGTTCAGGTGTTTCTAGCTCAGCAAAAGCAATCAACAAACAATTGTATTCAATGAAACAAGATATAATAAATTGAACAAGAATGATTTCTAATATTCAACAGGATAGAAAACCAGCCAGTAGGAATAAAGATGATGAGAAAATGAGGATCTTCATTATTCATACAGCAGAACTGTGCAGAGCACAATATTAAAACAGACATGAATCAACATCAAAGATAAAATCATGTTAACAATCACTCTCAGAGTATTGAAGTGTTGTCATCTGTGTAAAAAAAGTATGCAATGTGGCAGGTTAATGAGCAGGGATAAGTCGAAGCTTGTGTAATGTATCATTAAGTTAAACAAGATCCAAGAACCACTCAAGTAATCTTTTCCTTGAGAGCATTTTTTTCTGATAGTTCCAGGCTTAGAAGTTTTGACCGTTTTTGAAAAGGTTACATTTCATGAGACCATCAAATACTTGTATTTAATTGGCACTGTGTTTCCTGGAGTAGGTATGGTATGCTTATATTATCAGAAAAACAACTTTCAAACAGAACTTCACTTTGGCCTTTTGCAATACACAAGGAACACAGCTGTATCTAGATGTAATAACTCCAAACTGTTAAATAGTAAGATTTTAATCATCAAATGTTCACTTTGATGCAAATAGCAGAGACAGAACTTCTCAAAGTCACAGGGAGAGTATGTCCATGACATCAAAACTTAATCAGAGATGTGTTGTGTATAAAAAGGCTTCATAAAACTATGTATGATGGACAGAACTTGATTTTTACATAAAGGAAAAAGAACTTTTAAGTGCACTGGAACATGTTGAATGGATATATTGTGTTACCCTGGATGGGATGTCTGTCCTCTAATTGAGAAAGCATGTGAGTATAGGCTAAGGTTAAGTCAATCCCTGCAAGGTTAAAAATAACATAAAGCACACTCTTTGTATAATATTAATATCTGCTACAGCAAACCTGAAACACACCTGCAGCACCACATGACAAACAAAATACCTGGCACTGCTGAAACCTATAGCTGTATAAATGAATCTAAGACAAATACAAGACAGAGCAGTGCCAAAACTTACCTAATCCTCCAACTGCTCGACTGAATCCCATTGGAGTTGACGACCGTCTGCTAGCACCACCCATGGGAGTATCAGACTGAAATATGGCAAACAATATTATCACCATCCCGGCACTTATGTATTATATACCACAGATACCACACTGCGCACCAGGATTCTCCACCAAATATTACTGTCAAATACTGTTTCAAAAAATTTCAATTTAAGATAATAACCAGATGTGACTTTTTGTTTATAAATGTACTAAACCCCCTTCTGGTTATTTTTAGATTTTTGGTACTATATTCTGATAAATTCCTGCTTGTAAGTATAGTTTCTATAGTAACAGGCAAAAACAAGAGGTGGTTGTAAATATTTATGGTGAAACCCAACCTACTCTAACAAAGATGGATCTGGGAACATTGCATAGCTGTGATAAATTCAACAAAACACATATATTGACAGTGAAGTGAGTGACAACAGTATCACCAAAGCCAAAGGCAAGGCAACTCTTAATTAACATCACAAGCAATGCTAGCTCTTCAAAAGGTGGAAAAATTCTTTGTTGTCCATTGTGACATCACAAATGGCAATGAAACCCAACTGTGAACAACTGAGTCAGTTTCAGCCTAATTGGTTGTGAAACTGCACACGGTCAATTAAAATGACCACAGGATTCATCCTGAAAAATGATGCTAATTTATAGCTGGTTCTCACTATGCATTATATTACCTCTCATGCAAGGATAACATTTTTCACCTGTCATCATCATTTGGTGATTGTACTGTTTTTTTTTTTTTCGGAAAGTTAACCGATTTTGGCCAGAGAAGGATTTTATAAAGGTTAAATTAGAGAAGTATGATTCTTCACTGGTACCACATGAACCATTTAACAGTAACATACTCTGAATGTGTGCGTTGTACTTGGCCTCATATTTAGCTGTAGCGCGGCCTGCTCGCGTTCTTGGTACGGGACCCGCGTCTCTTCCGTTATGGCACTGCTGGCTCGTGCTCGCATTCCGTTTTTTCTCAGATGCTGTGAGGCCAACAAAACTACGTTAGGCACGAAGCATGCAAACGAAACATCACAAGAACGATAAGAATGATGCAAAGATTAAGATGCAAAAGTGAGAGTAAGCTGCCTTTTCCATATACAAAATTACAGTTTCCATTAAGTAATTAAAACATAAATCTACAAGCCTCTGTTTGGAGGTTTATTTTATGGCAGCAGCAAATTTTGCTGAGATATATACATCCAATCACAGTATAGGGTTTTGTTAACAGCAAAAGCTCCCCAGACCAGACTCATTTAAATGGAAAGGCATTTTGTAGGTGAAACAGAACAGAAAATGAAGACAAGTTTTTTCTCTAGCTAAATCAGAACAATATGTGAATGGCACAAAGGATATACAAATACTGAAGTGTAACACCAGTCTCAGTGTATACTAACCTGCTTTTTTTAGTTTATGTAAACTTAAACATTTCTAGACTGTGACATATCAATGCAGACAATAGTCTGAAAGTTCCTAGACATTTATTATTATATGTGTGTGTGACTAGTGTGTAAGTTTAATCCTTTTCTTCTTCATCCTTTTGATTTACTAAAGAGACTTTTCTACAGTCAGACAACCAAAAGAACAGCATGTTGAAAAGACGAAAATAAAAAATAAATAAATAAAACATAGAAAACTATTCAAACACACTTCTACTAGTCATTTCTGCATGCAATATTTACTTACATTGACAAACTAATATTATCACAATAACATCATTCACTTCCTGAAAACTGGACACAGACAAAAACTCATCATCCGGCTAAAAAATGCATAGTTCCATGCTGCATCTAATGCAATGCTTTGCAAGTCCTTGATATCATGCTAATAATATGAACTACAAACCTGTCAGTACAAAAGGTTATACTGACCAATGACTATGTCTCAATAATTTCTAATATTGTATCCTATCATGAGAAATGTTTGATTTAAATATTTGAAATTATAATATTTAAACATATACTGTGAATGTAACCAATATGATATCACAAAAGACATACTTAAAGCAGTATTAAGATTGATCCTTCACTGAGACAAAAATTACCTTCCCTCAAAAACCATGACAGTATCGTGTAAGAAACTAAGATTTCAGGTATCAAACTAAAGAGAAACTAAACATGCAGTTTAATTGAGACTTCAGGTTAAAAACAGAAGGTTATGTGTCTGTATAATTAATAATCACTAATAAATGCAGTTGTGTGTATAAGATTTAATTCCATCATATCTTCCCATTTGTAGCATTGAGCAGACTCTCATGAAGGCCCCCCCCCCCCCCCCCCCCCCACAATATGGCCATTTCTCACCCAGACATACTTCATACACATGTTTTTGGCTGTTACTTCTAAATCAATGGCAGCTGAACCCAGTCTTTCATATTGCCGTGAACTGTATACTTTGCAGTTATTAAAGATACAGAGTTTAGTAAGGCTTTGGTCATTATTTAATCATGCATGATGACCAAATGAGAAAACATGCATTATCCCTGACTACTGTCATGAAGTTGTGTTGTAAAAACTATCATATAAGTAAAAGCTACGTGTCATGCTTACATTTACTCTGTCAAAGCTTACAAAACTCTTATAATACTCTTAAAATAATCATGCAAAAAAAACTGCTGGTAAGAGCATGAAGGAGTCCAGCTCTGGCCCAGATTCACAAATGAACTTGGTAAAACACCTTTAACCTTAAGAGGTATATTCTGTTCCTGGTGTGTTTCACAGAATTTAGACACCAGACCACAATATGCAATTAACCAATATAAATGTGGTTAGGAACCAACAGGAATGAAAGTACAGGTCAAGTTTATGAACAAGTTCAGCATAACTTCATGCTTTTTTTTCCTGTTCAAAGTTTACAGTACTGAAGATCATCAAAGGGAAACTACCAGTCACTGAAACACATGCCAGCCATGCATGACATACTTATACATGAAGTTTGCGTCTTACTGCTTGGTTGGCCCAGTGTTTTCCGTTCCCTGCTCCGAGAGAGCCTCCTCTGTACTGGAGGTACACTTTGTAACCTCCCTCTCCTGTCATCCTCTCTCGTTCCTGTCCCTGTGTCACCGTACCTCTCTGCCTGGTATTGCTTCCTGTATACCTGAGCTGACCTGCTGGGACTGTCATTTCCTGGGACACTTCTCTTCCTTTGTAAGGTAACATCTCTTTTTCTCAGCCGCTCTGTTTGACTGGAGACTGGTTTCTTTAGTTTTGTATTGTTTACTGAGAGGATCTCCATCTGCTCGTTTGTGTTCTTCCTGGGTTCACTGTAAGATCGGTGATAAATACGACACGGTATCCTGCTGCCAGACCTGCTGCGCCTACTGTTTTCACCCTGATCATCAACATTCTGCTGAACATGGCCAGTTTTGTGATGAGAGTGCTTAATCTCAGGTGAGTAATAATGAACTGTCATTTTTCCAGGCTGCTGCATCCAACTTTCAACATTCATCACTTTGGGACTATTTGCCAGGTTTTTAGCTTGGTCTCTTTGTGTTCCTCTTGTCCCTGTACATATTGCACAATTACAACCTGGGATCGCTGTTTTTTGCTGAATGTTGTTTTGGGATTTGGTTCTTTGGTAGATGTTTCTGGAAACCCCTGGTTTATTCATAATACTATCATTGCTACCACTCCTTTCTGCCCGTGGGGTTGTGTATTTTGTATGATCATACGGCAACCTTGAGACAGAGTCTTCGAACAGTGAGCAGTCAGACTTTGAGCTCATGTCTGATTTCATGTTTGATGGCTCTGGCATTAATTTATTGTACATATACTTAACCTTTGCAGCCTTTTTTAGTTTTCCTAAATTTGTTTTACCCTGTGCATGACCAGCTGCCCTCTCAGTAACTTCCTTAATGTTTGAGCTATTTTTATTCTGAATGGGTTTATATTCATGGATTGGCATTGCTTTACCAATGATAATTAAATTCCTTTGGTTTCCTGGTTCCCACTTGGCATTTGCTTTCTTATCAATATAAACACCTGGTTTAGCTTTGACTGGCAGTTTTCTCCACTTCTCTAAGACAGGTTGTGCAACAACTGGTTTCTGTCTGACTGGTCTTGGACGCAGTACCATTTTGTTACATGTTGGCTCCATGGCAATATAGCGATATTTGTGAGGTATTGTTGGCTGGCACAAAGTACAACAAACATACAAACACATGGCATCACAAACTTAATACATGTATGACTACATACAGTGAAAACGAGGAGGCACAAACTCTGCACAATACTGGCAAAACAACATCTGCTACCAAAGTTCATAAAAGAATATTCATAAATAAAATATATAGAACACAGTATATATTTACACTTAAAACTATATCAAATAGGTACATATATAAAAAAATCAAAATGAAAATTTAAACAAACGGATCCTCAAAGACAAAAATACTCATGTGTAGATTTATAATTATCCCAAAGAACAATAAACGAGCTGACAATTGATTTTGGCATGTTTCATCAGTGGTTCACAAGTGGCTAATTCAGCAAACATGGTGTGAATAGCTGCCACCAGGTGGCCCTGGTATTTAGGACAGGAAATTGTTGTCCTATACAACAAACTGCTCATATCAAGTAATACACCCAGATGTTGGACTGGTGTTGATATATCTTACTCACAACTGTTAAACTTACCGTTGTACCCTTAGCCACCATTGACTGCTCAATGGGGTCAAGAGCGAGGGGTGGGAGAGGACCGTTACGATAAGGTAGGGGTGGAGATCCAATCCTCTCGCCAACCTGAAGTCCCTTCCCTCGTACAACCTCTCCCATCATTTTTTGCTGCCTTTCATCATCCTTAAGAGGAAATGAATGAATGAATGAATGGAGGTTTCATTCAGAAAATTTAAGGCTACAGGCCCATAGGTGCATGCAAAATACAATAACGATAATAAAGTACATACAGTATGTTCTTACTTTTTAAGAATAAACACAGATTAACCAAACATATTACATTTTTTTTAGACATGCATTCAAAAATGTCATCAAAAATAACTCATCTTGAAAATTCCTGTAGAGGAAAATAAAATAATCATGTCGGTGACACAGTGTGTCAACTAAAAATGATAAACATGAACAAGGGACCTATGGGTCACGGCGCTCAGCTGATCATGATTGGACTATAAATGTATCACCATTGTTATACTATATTGAGTAGAAAAAGCTTATGAATATCATGGTCATGTTGGGCTTTTATAAAGGAATATAATGTAATATGTGAGTAAATGATATATGAAATAATCTGACTGATGGATTAATATGGAGTAAAATATAGTGGTTTATTTTTTATTTATTTGGGAGGGGTCGAAAAAACAATTTATTTGAGCAAATATGAATGCAATGACAGTATACTAAGCAGTGGTATAATGATGATAAGGCTATTTGTTAAAGGATCTATAGTGTATGGAAAACTGCAAGATTTCAATTTGACAGATACAAGGTTATGATTAACTATGCTGATGAGGGGATTTATGAATTTGTGACTGTATGACATGATATCTTTGTAAGATCGGTCTTGACAAGGTACATTATTTTGATGACCCTCACGTCTACATATAACACAATATTGACATAATTTCTGGCATGTACATAGGTACCTATGGACAAATGGTCAACAGTACTGGACCACCTAGAAGGTTAAAATCATAAAAATATGATGAAATGTAAATAAAGTTTGAGAGCAAGAGGTTATTTGGGCCATGGTTGGTTTATATGATTGAAGAAAATGTTGCAAATAATATTTTAGATCTGACCATACCTTTCCATTTGTTACATTTTTGATAAGTTGTTGACAGTTCAACAGTTTACACATTTGTCTGATGAGATCCAATTTATTTGGTAAACCTTTTTTATCAATTTTATTATATGTATACAGTTGACATAACGTCCCCACTCCACAGGTGCAATGACTTGATGGGGGGGGGGGGTTGTTATGATCAGAGTTACAACGCCTCTGTCTCTCTGTAGATATTTTCTTTAATTATTAATTTTATGCTATAGCCATAGAACTATTGTTCACAGTGCCAAGGAGCAAAGCCTCAGTGGGATGAAGAAGGGGATGGTGAGAGTTACAACACCCTTTCATATACATACAGGACATGAAATTTAATGCAACAGTGCTTATAAAAAAAATTTATTCATGAACATTAAATATTTAAAACAGGCAGAAAAATGGAGAAACAAAGCAAATAACTTTTTCCCCATTCTACTGAGCCAATAAAAAGTTAACAATATTTGCATTTATTCCTTTTTTTCATTACATAATTTTTATCCAGGTTTACAAATGTTACTATAAATTTACAGTATAACATACATGTGATTGTGAATATAACAGTTGATTACATTTCTAAATTGCATCAACATTTATAGCTAATGCATCTAGTTTATAGTACCTGCCAACAGAATGGGATGGAGGGAGGAAGGGAGGCAATAAGGGAGAGAGAGAGAGAGAGAGAAAGATGAAGAGAGAAAGAGAAAAAGCAGAGGAGAGAGAGAGAAAGAGAGAGAGAGAGAGAAAGAGAAAGCTGGACTGCCAGAGAGAGAGAGAAAGAGAGAGAAAGAGAGGCTCTCTGGTAACTACTGCCTGACCCAGCCTTACCCAGACACTCACAGTGGCAGTAGGTCACACCTGAAGGTGTTATGTAACTGCCCAGTACACTGCATTTTAACTGATCTTATGTAAACAATGAAGACTTGGTACCTGGAAACTTAAATAAAATCTACATTTTTGATCAATTAGTTTTAAATTTCAGATTTTACCAGATGAAATGCTAATGTGTACATGCTGTGAAAATTAAATCCACAGCACTAACAGGTAAAATTTGAATATTTATATTTTTTTAAATGGTATCAGGAAAAAAAGGAAAAGTATTCTCAGCTATGAAACTAATACATGTGTTAAAATCAATCCAAGGATCAAACACCCACTATATTATACCAGGAGCAAACTGGAGTTGGGAATGTTTAATTTTATGAACTGAAATAAAGGATCAGCAAAATAAATTTTGATTATTTAGCCAGTATCATGTAACAACTGATACAACCATGAGTTATAAGTCAAACAAATTAAAATCTTTAATGAGCACTCTGATGAACATCCACACTTTCATGGCAATACATCACTTTGTGGACACAATTAAATGTGCCCTCTAATCATTGTAACCCTGGTGGTACAATACAAAATCTAAAATGTAGCATAGCCAAGAATAAAATAAAATACAGAAAATTATAACATTCATCTAGTTTATGCACCAGCTGGGGAGGAGGGGGAGTGGAGGGCAGAGGGGAAGCTTGCTAGTAGTGGCTAAGCTGAGCCAAGGCAAGTTGCCTGGGGCAGGTTACATAATGCAAGTGAAGACTGTATTACTAGGTGGGCCAGATGTAAACAACACTTGACATGGTATATGAAAACTTGAATTAAAGCTACTCTTTTCAAACAATTCCTTTGAAATTTCAGATTTTAAAAGATTAAATCCTTATGTATATATGCTGTGAAAATAAAATCAACAGTGCTTACAGGGAAAAAACGTGCCATTGCCAAAGTTGGACAAAATTTAAGGTATTGATTTTTTATTTATGCTAATAACTTGAAAAATTTGCAAAATTCAGATTTAATTTTGAGTGAACAATTGAATCTTGATTAAATAAAATTATATATTCCTGAAAAAAAGTCTCCAGCTTCAGCAATTCTCATGTTAAGTGAGCAAATATATTTCCTGATTTTTAAACAGGGGACCTATGGGTCACGGCGCTCAGCTGATATATATGATAAAAAAATATGATTTAGAAATGAGGCACATGCTGATTTTATATGGTAATAAAAATAAGCTGTATTATGAGTTGTTGTTGTTTAGCTTATGTATGATTTTGATAGTACCTTTGGAGACAGGAAAGAGGATTAATTTCATTTATTTCATTAAAAAATGGTGTGGGATTGTCACACAGATTTTGACTTGGCCATATAACTAATATAAGCAAAACATATAATATAAGAGTTTAACTATTTATTAGAAAAATTACAAATATTGTCCTAAATATAATTTTTATTAAAAATAATAAGAGAATAGTATGATTTTTTCATATAAAATATGACTGAAATGATTATTAAAATAATATTAAAGAATATATTCATGAATGCATTCATTAATACATTTTAAAAATATTTGCACTGGTATTCATATACTTTCATTTTTACCTGAATTCCCATTCTTATGAAAGAAATTTTATAATGGAGTACATATTCATATTCGTGTTTAAATACAATTGCAAAGTATTCGCACCATGTCTGGTATTTATTCAGTTTTCACCAAACAATGATGTTGAGAATCCAGAATATACAAAATTCACACATTTAAATAATGATCATAAGTACCTGGTTTTATGGCTTTTATTTATATTAAAAAAAAATGTAATATATTTATTTTGGACTAATTTCACATCAATGTACACACTTGACACAGTAGGAATCTAGATTAATATTATCAACTGCATCTTTGTCTATCATTAATTTCCTTCATATGATCCCTAATGATTAGTAATGAATAATATGATTTACTTTTTTATCATTAAAATTGAACTGAAAAATACCATAGGTGACTGCATGGTGTTATTTGGAATACATGACATTCTATCCATCGATACAAGATTCTTATATCATCGGTAACTGCAAGTTAATTTCCTGTTATTATCAACTAACAAATTCCTTTTCTATTTTTCTTTAATTTGTTATTAAAAACCAATAAAAATTTATTAATTTATTGTTTATTGTTATGTTGTTGGTTAAAACTACTAGATGAGTTGGGTTGGACACCTAGATCAACTGTGGCTGGCTATTATATAATAAGCTGCCTGGACGCCCCAGTTTATGTCTCGCCTCAAGCATGCATAATTTGCTGAAAGTTCAACCAGGTCAACATACAGGTGACTCAAGAGGTGCTACAGAGAGCCAAGGTCTGACATGGTCTCATAAAAACATTAATAAAAGCTACAATTTTTGGCCAATTTCTTTCAGCTTTTCAAACTAAAAAGCTGAAATCTTTATGTGTGCATGATATGAAAATTATACCAACAGTACTCACAGGAAACAAACATGCCATGGTCAAAGTTGGGCAAAATTTAAGGTACTAATTTTATATTTATACTAATAACTTATACAATTTGAAAAATTCAGAACTAATTTTGGGTATTCAATTGAATCCTGATTAAATAATGTTACATCCCTGACAAAAAATCTCTAGCTTCAGCAATCCTCTTGTTAAGGGAGTAAATATATTTCTTGATTTTTTACAAAGTGCATTATGTTTGGGCCCATAACTTAAAACAATTACGCAATACTGACATCATTTCTGGCATGTGCATAGAGAATATATAGAAAAATATGTATATTATATATGATTAAAGTCAGATCAGTGGTTTTGATATTAGGCTGTCTTAAAGTGTAACAATGGGTTTTTAATGGAAAAATGAAGTTTTTCATTAATATCTCGAAGGTATTAAGTCCTAGTGATCAAATTCTTGGCATGGTAGGGGATTTTTGAGACATCTAATTGTATGCCAAATTTTAGGAACTGAGAGCTGAAGTTGGGAAGCTGAGCACTTGCAAACTGCATGACACTAGTTTGATGTAAACAATATGTTACATGGTGCTTGAAAGCTTGAATAAAATCTACAGTTTTTGATCAACTGGTTTCAAATTTTTGGTGTTTACAGACAAAATGCTAAAAAAAAACATGCTGTGAAAATTAAATCCACAGTACTTACAGGAAAAAAACGTGCCATGGTCAAAGTTGGGCAAAATTTAAGGTACCAATTTTTTATTTTTGTTAATATTTTAAAAAATTTAAAAGATTTTGATCTAATTTTGGGTATACAATTTAATTTTGATTAATTAAAGTTATATTACTGGAAAAAAAGTTTATAGCTTTAACATATTTTGTGTTAAGTGATCAAATATCTTTCCTGATTTTTTACACAATGCATTATGTTTGGGCCCATAACTTTTTAAATTTTTATAATACAGACATAATTTCTGGCATGTACATAGGAACTATATAGAGGAATAACTATGGTAAATATGAGGAAAAACAGATGAGTGGTTTTGATATTAGGCAGTCCTGAAGTGTAAAAATAGGTTTTTAATAAAAAATTGAGGTTTTTCTTTAATTTCTCAAAGGAACAAAGTCGCAAAGACCCAGTTTTCGGCTTGGTAGGAGATCTTGGGGACATCTAACATTATGTCGAATTTTGGATTCCTAGGTCTTACGGTTTCAAAACGTGCCACATCTACGGACGGACGGACGGACGGACGGACGGACAGACGGACGGACGACGGACAATGGACCACGACTATAGCTCAGATGACTTATAGTCAGCTGAGCTAATAAAAATTTATTCTTGCATTAAAGCTACTATAAAATATGCAAAATGTATGTCAACTATACATATGTCATTATTAGCCATTTTAGATCAACATATACTGATACCCACAGTCATATAAAACATTCCCTGCCACATTTACTAGATATACATAAATGTTGTATATTTTCATTCCTGAGTAATCCCACTGGCGGTTTTACTAATTTTTGCGGGTTTCATTTGTCAGCAAAACACAGCATCTGCATCCCTCAGTAATATTTTGGCAATCAGGGAATACTCAGCTGTGTAAAACTGTTGTCATCATTCTTTAAAGCATTTTATCATTTTTGCCAATCTACAGACTGGCCCAGTCAATGAAATGGCTCTTAATTGTTGCCTCTGACAGAGAAATCAAACGTTCCATCACTGTATTGCACTTAGTGTCAGTACTGTCACCTCACGGCAACTTATACCACTCTTTGACCCTCTTATTTCATCGACTGGTAAACTTGGGCTGTTCTGGACAGTCAACGCCACACATCACCGCCTCGCTGAACCAAGGTTTTTTCCCAGTGATGTAAGAAGTAATTATAGTGGTCTTTCCTAGAATATTTTTTCAAAACCAACATGGTAAATTCAGTAACTGCCTATTGTGGGCTTCCAGCTTGCTATTTATATTCCAATTTAATCAGTCTTTATATGTTTTGGTCCTTGGCTATTTTGAGTACGGCAAGACTTACAACACTATATATAACCCTCAGCCTCAGTGAGTCAGTTGTCACAGTTTATCAGACCCTCGCCTTTCAAAGCAAGCTGGTTTAAAAATGTATCTCTAGCTCAGCCAATCTGCGTCCACACAGGACGAATGCAGTCAAACTGTAATTCATGTACCTGCTAGCTGAAAGGATCCAGGGGATCTGCGTGTTGGCAACTTAACAATGCAGTGGCAAGACTTTAAAGTGTAACCTGAACACTAACAAATACACAGTACAAATTGATGGGACAGTGTCTACAATGGAATTACATTTGGCCTTTGGACCATAATGTTTGAACAGCAGAGTTATATCACAGGACACAAATTTCCAGATATAGACATTCTGAATACATGAATTCAGTGCCAATGTTACCGAGCGGGCTGAGCTGTCTGTTGCCAGTTGGACCGCTGTATGGGTCCTCATGGCAATGATTCCATTCACAGGAGGCATGACTGCCTGATATGCAAATGCGAGGGAATCATCAGGAGCCTTGTGATGCCCTAATATGCAAATATCAGGGATTCACCGTACTGACTTTACAGGGCTTTAGTGATAAGAGCTAGTACTGAGTTACGTCTATCGGTACATGGAGTCACGTTTTATTTTAAGCATTTTAGTAGTCAACATAAAAACATTGATCCCCAGGCAGGGCTAGCAAATCTATTGTGAAAGGACTTACAAGGTTTGGTGTCTTTGCTCTGTCCAGTGGTGCTAATCGCTTCCAGCGCCATCTAGCAGAATTAAGTCTCATGCTCATGTCATTCGTTCTGACACTCCCCGGCCGTCCAAACTTTGTGACGCTGGAGCCAGGTCGTGCCATGGAACTATTTAAGGGAGAATCTGCAGTCTCCCTGTATAAAGATGACAATCATCATCAGTGTGTGTATATATATATATATATATATTATATATTCATATCATACAGATCAGCATCAAATCTGTATAAGAATTAAGATAAAGACCTGTTTACAAAGCTCAGTTAGGCCTTACTTATTTAATAAAAAGTTTCTCGGATGAAGAAATGAAAAGTGGTGGGGAGGAGGAGGGAAAATAAAAATAAATATAATTCAAAATTTAAAAAATGAAAAGTGCCATTTTTTTCCATATAAATTTTACAAATGACGAAATGAATATATAGGAACTATATGTGCCCTTCTACAATGTCAAGTGAACTAAAGTATTTTCTGTATCTGCATGATATCCTCAATACTTTCTGGAAGGGCTGGAAAAAAATTACTTTTCTAAAAAAATCATGATTTTTCTACTGTTTAAATAAACTTTTATCAATTTAAATTAACAATTAATAAATTAATAATTTCCACTAAATTAACATTTTTGAAAAACCAATCAGTCCACTTTCTTACTAAAACAGCTTGAAAGTTTAAAATGACCTGTACAGGAGACTGTAGTATATTATATGGTCAGTGGAAATACAAAGCTTACAACAAATAAAGGAAAGTTCAGGCAAATGAAAATAGCCATGAAATATGCAATTCAAACACAAACGCACATTTAAGCAATATCACGGTTCATCAGGGTCACCCAGTAGAAAATAAGCAAAGTTCTTTTTATTTAAAATATCACTGAAATCGGCTTTATGATAGGATCGATCTGTTGTCAATCATTGAAAAAAACCCTCAGAAACACAAATAAAAGTTACTATATAAAAAAATCTGGTAAAAATATACCTATCAGAAATTTAATCAAATATATCAAATGATCGAGGTAAAACTTTACACCTCAGAAATGTAAACAATTGCAAGGTGGGAAAAAATCAAGCTAATATAAACAAATATATCAGACGTAAGTTTATATTGATGAACATCATTTCAGAATGTTTTGCAACAAGGTTCGTACATCGTACATCTGTCACTTGATAAACGCTTCGGAGCCCTTAAAATAGTGGTATAACATGGTAGCGGTATATAACGCGGTATTTGCCACCCTGTAAACAACACACAGGTGCTCAGTGCTATTTTAGCATTTCCATCGCGCGAGTATTTGATTGAGAGTTCAGAGTTTATTTGCATATGACGACCTGTCAGGGCTTCAACGCGATTGGCGGAAAGAGACTCCGCCCAGTAGCCCTAGAAAGAGAGCCAATCAGAGATTCATAGTATACTACACGCATGCGCGTTAAGTTTCATTCATGTGATTTCATGGCTGGAAATTGTCCTTGTGCAACAATTCATGTGCTCTCAAATGCGATGCCACCAGCATACACACAGCGATCGGTTACAAATTATCGAAAGTAGCTGATTTCATCCAGAATTTCCATAATCACAACCTCGTAGTCACATGTTCGCAGCCATTTTAACGAAGAAATTTAAATAAGTCTACTTTTTCCGCCTACGGCCTAATGATTCCTTGTCTACAGCGGATTTTCCACGCGATGTCAAGAATGCAACAATAGTTCGATCGTGACCCTGCGCCGAGGTGGCAACCGAAACCGAGCTCGGCAGAACAATACAAAAGCCAGACTTTTTCGGACATCTTGTGGAAAATATTACAATCCCTGCCGTTATAATATATTACACTCAGCACCTTTAATGTTTTCGAACGTAAGCGGTCCATCATTACAAGAAGAACAAAACTGAAATCGGGCAAGACCGTGATGAAACATAAAAGTATGAAGGAGAACATTTGAACGGTTTGACTTGAGGAAGATCTCCGACGAAAATTTTTTTTATCTCCGCAGATCCTCGGATTTTAGATGATCATGAGAAAGACGAGGGAAATGTTTCACTAACCATGGGCACGGCAAATGAGGTGACTTAAAAAACGACCGACTCTGTCGTGCGGGTCGCATTTTGTAGGAGGTGACTGCGAGTTTACTTTTTAGGGGATTTATATCACGACTCATGGACACATTTTACAACGGCGGCAAAAAAATAACGACAGGGACACTGTTATATTTTTTTTTCAAATTGTCTCAACTTAGGGTCGGCGGGTCTGAGAAACGAAAAATTATATAAGTATGGCCTTATTTGCAATAATTGAAATGAACAAGTAATCAGCTGCATTCATAAAGTAATTAAACAGTATTCAAAAGGAAACTGACTTAAAAACTGTTTTAAAAGCACAAAACACTGTATATCAGACTAGATTTTTAGAATTGTCATCAATTTGGTCGTTTTTCTTAATAAGATTTAACACTAAGTAAATCTGCATAATATCCTTTTCTAACAACCTGACAATTTAATGAATTTATTTTTTTAAAGAAGTGACACATATCTGTGGTTGAGTCATTAAGCTATAATACACTTAGAAAACCAACTTACGCTAAATTTGAGCGTTCCTTTGTAATGTGGAGTGGTTTACTATGTATTTTCAAAATGTCCCGGAATATTTCTTCATTTTTTGGGGTACTATGCAAACGTGATAATATCTGAAAGAAAAAAAAAAGAGAGTTATAAATGTAAACAACAGAACCTGAATATTACAGATCATAACTAAATAAGCACAAAAGTTTCACATAACTTTTTCACACTTTTACCATCTATGCTATCATTAAATATAGTGAACATTACAGATCATAGCAATATAACCACAAAAATTTCACAAAGCTTTTCCATACTTTTACCATCTATGCTATCATGACATGGATTCAGTGCCATAAAACGTTCAAGCTTACCCTCGTTCCTTCCTATCTATCAACTTTCTTTATAATGTTGTCAGAACATGAACACAGCTATTTGTTCTCATTAAACAGAAATACAAAGGCATTCTTACAAAGGAGAGACTAATTATGTCTTGAGGAATCTTACTTTTCCTGAGGAATCTCTGCCACTGGTCAGGGACATTTCCCTGGATGGTGGGAGGGGGCCGGGAAAGATTGTGGGACTCTGAGGCAGGTCTTTTAACGGTCTCTCCTCCTCCTCGTCCTCTTCTGTCTGGTCTGTCTGCTCGTTGTACTGCTTCAGCACACACTTCAACCAGTTTATAGACTACAAAAAAACCAAAGTCAGTGAATAACTAGAATATCAGCAGAAGCTGACAAAAGCCCTCAGCCAAAAGAACAGTGTTTAGAGGTGGTAACAGTAACAAGTACTAAATATCTGTTCTCACATGGATGTATATCTGTACATGTCTCAGTTATAAATTTAAAATGGAGAGGTATGTACCATGATTCATAACAATCCACCAAATGCTTCCTGAAAAATAAGCTTCTAAGTTTTATTCTATTATAAGCTCTGTGACCTTGAAAAGTAGGTCAAGGTCACCCATCTTCAAACATGAACGAGATTTTTGTCGATAAACATCTTCACCAAAGAAATGAAATTCCTACTGTGAATCCTTTTAGAGATATCCCGCTCACAAGGCAAAAGTTGAAAAATCCAAGAAAAATTCAATAAAAAATCAGAAATTGCAGGTGGCGCCCCCAAACTTGTGCAGCAGTTACAGACCATCAGTCCCTATGATCATAGTAAGTATTGTGAAAATCCATCCAATGATTCCTGAGAAATAAGCTTCTAAATGTTTTTTCTATAATCAGCTCTAAAACGTAGAAAAATAGGTCAAGGTCACCCATCTTCGAACTTGACCGAGATTTTGTCAATATACATCTTCACCGAAAAAATAAAATTCTCACGGTGAATCCTTTTCGAGATATCCCGCTCACAAGCCCAAAGTTGAAAAATCCAATAAAAATTCATTAAAAATCAGAAATTGTAGGTGGCACCACCAAACTTGTATAGCAGGTACAGACTATCAGTCCCAATAATCATAGTAAGTTTTGTGAAAATCCACCAAATGGTTCCTGAGTAATAAGCATCTAAGTGTTTTTCTATAATCAGCTCTAAAATGTAGAAAAATAGGTCAAGGTCACCCATCTTCGAACTTGACCGAGATTTTGTCGATATACATCTTTACCGAGGAAATAAAATTCTGACGGTGAATCCTTTTCAAGATATCCTGCTCACAAGGTAAAAGTTAACGGACGCCAGACGGACGGACGGACGGACAGCTTGGGTGACGACAATAGCCCATCAGCCTAAGGGCTGAGGGCTAATAAAGTTAGTGAAAAAAAGTTCAGCAGCATATTTCTAGATGTTTATCTTCCAACTTACAGGGATAGGTACTGATAAGGATGGGATACAGATAATGATGGGATAAGGATAAAGGTAGCTTACTATTCAGTACTCTGGATTTCAGGTATTTGTATGTACAGGACCAGGAATCATCCAGAAGTCACAACCTGTCATTAGGAGATTAAAAGAGAATATCTCGAGACTGAGGCACTGGCATGGTTCAATCTAAGAACTCCTGGTCCATAATAAAACATTCCAACCACAAGGATACCCCATTAATCATAAATTTAAGAAAACCAAAATTCTTAAAATTATGAAAATGGCCTAGTTGTGATATAAGGCATCATAAAAGACATAACTCTTTCTTAAATGCAAATATACATGATATATCCTTCATAACAGGTTTTAGAATTTTATCTGTGTATATATTTATATTTGTGTAAGTGAATTAAAATTAAAAGTTCATTAAACAAGAGGATTATCCTGCTACCTTTGCCATCAATAGGGGTATATCACTGTATTTATATTACATACCTCTGACCAGACAAAGTCAAACACTGACGCACTAACATTATCCTTGACACAGGCATGAGGCGTGACAGGCGGTAATACACCTTTACCCTTACGTCGTGGAAATAACATATTTTTGTCAGTGCCATATTCATCCTCCCTGAAATTATAAAGAAAGTAAATTTTATAATTTTATTTTTAACTTTGTTAGCTGATCCTGTATGTTTTTTTAGGTTAACAGTAACATTCAGAGGCAAATGTACTGTAAATAAAATAAACTGGCATTTTTTTGTATTTCTATCAATACTTATATATAATATGCAGTATTATACCTTTTTCCATGAATAATTGTATTGGCTGAAACTTATAACTAAAATGAAGCATACTAGAAAAACATGCAATACATATAAAAACCATTCTCTTAATTGATGATATGTAAACTGTGGTAAAA
The DNA here is from genome assembly GCA_026874595.1 of Sipunculus nudus. NCBI lineage: Eukaryota > Metazoa > Annelida > Sipuncula > Golfingiida > Sipunculidae > Sipunculus > Sipunculus nudus. The sequence goes on along the minus strand of CM049307.1, from coordinate 17,432,833 downwards.
AATGCAATTTCTGTATCAAAATAATTGCTTTTGTTAACATCATAATGTTCTCAAGTGTACGTGCATATGACCAGATGAGACTGAAGTGTACTGACGTGGACTTATCTATGGCGATGATCTCCTCATAGAGACCATCTTGAGCAAATATTTCCTCCTCTACGTGCTGTTCTGACTCCCCCCTGCCTGTGTGAAGAGATAACCTGTTGTGTGGGGGGTCTTCAGCATGGACAAAATGACCCATAATCGACAAACTGCAAAAATGTTAAAACAACAACACTGTATGTTATATTTAGCTGATGAATTAAAACTGTAAGATTAAGAATGAAATATTAAAGGTAGGTATACATTTTGTTCATTCTTTTAGTATACAACCATTCTTGTCACTGCATTTAATTAAATAAAAATTTGTCACAAGGTCACAACAAACAAATTGTCAAATATACTGTAAACATTACATATATTCAAATAAATATGGTGCACATATGGAGAGATAATACAACACAATATAATCAACTACAATACTGATTGTGTACCCACATGTCTTCATGTGACCTGTGACAACTGGGTTTTCGTGTGTTGGCAAAATGGCAAGCCCCATGAGCAGTTGTGAGTAACTGGGAGAAATAAACCTGTCAAAGTACTCTGAAGACAGTCCAACAATCTATTTGTGGAGAGTTTGGAAGCAAAGTTTAGGGTGGAATCCTCAATTTACAGTAAGGTGAACAGTTACTTGAGAAATACTTTCTTTCTTCCTTGAGAGATAACTTACTGATCTTCCAAGTTCATTTTAAAAACTGAATCATACACACAATTTCTAAAGTCTGTTCACATCAAATTATCAAATGCATTGGAGCACCTTCACATTTTTTATTTTACAATCCTATCAATAGAGCATTTTCAGTAGCTTGAATAATTATTGACAAAGAAGAGTTCAAGACCTTACAGAGAAGTATTGTGAAGGTTAAGTAAACCTATTTCATGTTCCTTTGTTGTGTGATGGGAGGATTTCATCCAGATCCCAGACCTTGCCCGGATTTGATTGGCTGGTACACACGTGACATCATGGACGGAATTTTATCAACAACTCAGCTCTAGTAATGCATGTTGTTTTTATTCTCTGCTGAAATTTTGGAACTGACAGAGGCAGAAATACTGTTCTTTTACTGAGATCTAGAATTTTTAGTCACAGGGGGTTTCCCAGTGTGTGACGTCACTGCCGAGTTGAAAGTGCTCATAGATGTGCCAATAGTTTTTGAACAATTCACACAACACCATGTTTTTAATGGAAAAATAGATAGAAAAAATGTTTTTCCTCCAGGATTTTGGCTCATTTTATGTAAAATCTATATTAATATTTTTTTCATAGGCAATTATATTATATGATAATATAATGAGATTTGGAATATGTTTGCTTGACCTCAAAAGCTCTTAATGCACACAATGTAGTACACATACTAAACAGGAGATTCCTGATGAGGCCTCTGTGACTTTATCATGAATCACAGCAGGTGACTGTAAAAGACTTTACAGCAACCTGATTTATATGACCATTCAAATGTGATATTAGATGTTTAATTCATTCACCAGGTAGTTTACAGTTAGTGACTACATACTTGTTCATGCCCTGTGATAGGTTGTTCATGTCCATGTCATGATCAGAAACATCTTCTAATAAATTATGACCTTCTGGATTCTGTCGGGGATACATACGGAAACCCAGGTCCTGGGGCTCCATCAACTGTTCACCCAGGATCCTGAAAAAAAGGCAGCCATTGAAGTCTGATTAATATGGAAAGCCAGTACTGTGTACCAAGAATCCTGAAAATAACGACAGCTGGTTTAACATCTGATATAATTTACATTTTGCCTTCATTATCTTCAGGCCTGTGTAGTTTTGTGATGCTTCTAACTAAAACAGCATTCTGAGGTACAAATTTAAATGCTTATGCATTCTGAAGTTGCAAGATGTACAAGCCCTCTCTCACTCATTTGACAAGGATTCTTGTAAGGAATCCTGGCAAAATAAAAATCTGAGTTAAAAGATCAATCTTGCTGTACACAATACCAAACACTGCATCATGCAGCTCCAATTTAAGCAGACACAACAGAACAATTCATGTTATATTTTACTAAAATGTGACTTTCATATTTAACATCTGAATCAATGTTTCATGTGATTGTCATAGATTAAACTAATGTATAATTCATTATTTTGAAAGATCCACATTAAAGCCAAATTGTCAATCGCTTTACATAACAAACGCTTAGTTCCAATTTCTCTATCAATAGTTAGTTCAATATATGCCCACCAGATGTCACCATATATGTCCAACAAGCATCAGTCTGAGCACAATAATCAGCATGGTAAGGTACAAACCTACTAGATATATGAAATCTTGTAAGCTTCAAGATATTTAAATAAATGAACAGCATGATACTTGTAGTTTACCTGAGATGAGGGAATGCAGATGTCCAGCTTTCACATTCATTTGACAGATGCCGAGGTTTACAATTTTCCTCAAATAACATTGTGTCAATCTCCTCAAACAGCTGCTGCACTTTCTGTGAATTCTGTTTATCAAATTCCTGAAATAATAAAAATCAGCACATGAAGAATGTGTTATAATTCAATGTTACATAATTAAATTACTGCTTAACACCAGGAAATGTAACTGATTTGTCAAGCACCAGATACACAGCTCCATTTTTGTTCAAACATAATACTCTTTAATTCTCATTGACCACATCTTGATAATTCATTTTCAAGTGTTGAAAGAAAAATTGAGCATTACATTGAAATAAGCTGGAGATTTAGGCATCATACACTTTCTCCTAATTTCCCAAAAGTTCTGCTGTAATATACAGTACAGAATGTAATCAAGGACACATTTTGTTAACTCACATCATCAAATGAATAGATACTGCTCCTCTCCGTGGTGTACCCGGTGGTGAAGCCGTTAGACATGGACATGAGACTGTGGGTCACGTCGGACTCCGTGGTGGGGGACGATCGCCCACTGCCACCAAACAACGGGCCTTCTGATGCTGCCATCTGACCTGCATAGCTGTAAACAAAAACAATCATGTTAAATGTTCAGTCTCAATCAGTCAAAATGTATGTAAAACACAGTATATGATCAAGTGTTCAGACAGCCTTGTTATAATATACAAAGGCCCAGGGATGCAACACAGAAGTAGTCCAAGGGCAACATCCAGGTGAGAATCTATCTGCAGAGAAAGTTGGTGGCAAAGGGGTTATGCATCAGGAAAGTGTGGAATAATGCTTTTTCTAACCATGCCCAAATCCTAAAATATAGTTGGATAACTACTGACATGAGATTATTTTCATTGGCAGAAAGTACAAACCTACAAAATCTAGTTATTAATTAAATAAAAAGATCTAGTTTTGTCATTTTCTTTTATATACAACTTTACTTCCTGCCTTATCTGGGATTTAATGTACGGATAATAAAAATCATGTACGGGTAATAAATGTGACCTTCATACAGTGTAACTGTTGATACATGTATAGTATAAAATAAAACTTAAAACTCAATTTAAATCTTCTGATCTCTGATTACTGGATGTCTTAAGCACAAAATGAAATCATTCTCTTTATCAATAGCATTAACACACTAACACAGGTACCTAAATAAAACTTGTTAAAATCCTTCCATAAATTTTTTACAAACAAAATAATAGACTGTCATGGGTGAAAGCATTACAACTGTCCAATATCACAGGCAAAGGTTGTAAACAAACTATTGCACAAATTCCTGTGCATACTTCATTTGTTCCATACTAATAAATATAAAATATGCATCACAGTAAAAATAACACAGGCACCAGTAGCAAAACTGAATGATCAACTGTCTATTGGGAAGGGTTGCCATGACAACACAGGTGTGTCGGCAAGTGTACAATACTGCAGTATGATAATAAATTATTAACATGGGCTCATATGAATGATTTTATTATGTGCTTATATTTCCTACACATCATGTCTATATGACATTCCAGAGTTTGCTGGTGCTTGGAGTCATTAAATGGGGTCTTGACACGCCTCCTCACGTGTTGCTATTTATGCCTTACCCACAACAAACTGCCCATGTGGATGGCCAAATTGCCACAAGGCATACCATGCACCAACAAAATATAACCAGGATATAATACTGATATGCTAGAGTTGTAACATTATTAATACATAAGTGTTTTAATTTCAGTTTTTGCATTCTATCAATATTTCAGCTGAAACACTGGTTTGAATGTTGTCATGTCTTGACCCCCCCCCCCCCCCCCCCCCCCACACACACACAACAAATCACTCAAGGCTGAGCTTCACACAACTACATTTACTAAATCAAAACAAGGAACCTAGTGAATAACATAATGCAAGATAAAATCTACAAAGAACCTAATGAAGAACCTGAGAATTAGATCATGTAAAGGTAAATCTAAAAATAACCTGAAGGAAAACACTGCAATAAGATCATAAAAAGTTAAATCTACAAGGAAACTGATGATGGACTTCATGATACACACTGTATCTCTATTTATAGACAGCTTTACGTCACAGTGTTGACTTACATTAATACATAGGTGTACAGTCACCCAAGGGTAAGCCAAAAACAGTCTACACTTGTTTCTCATCTTCATGTTCAATCAAGGAGTCTGACACTTGTGAATTTAAGTGGAACAGGACCCACAATAGTAATAGATAAACCATACTGTAATTAAGAAAACACCATCCAAAGTGGCACTGGCAGTTATTATTATAGTTATAAGATGGTACTCACATAATATATAAAAAATGTATATCATATATAAGAACTGAACATCTGTGTTACCTAGGCACCCAGGGATGCTCTTGAACAGATCATAACTTACTTGTCTTGACCTGAGTGATAAGGGTTGAAGTGCCTATCACATTACACCAGGGGGTTACTACACGAGGGGAGATTAAAGGAACTGCTGACCCCTATATATGTTGATTAATGAGTTCAACACGCCATATGTGTATCTAGGTCTCAGGTCAACAATCAGTAAACAAGGGGCAGAAAAAAAGAACAGGGCTTGTCAGTTATTCGGAAATTTTCTTTTGAAACATAGTGGTGAGACAACAGTTCATGAACCACCATTACACATTCTGTGGTAATGTTTGAATTATCTTCTTTGATTTACAAAAATAATTTTGATACATAAATATGCAGTTTACCTTTTGACATATTCAAAGAGAGGTTTATAATTCTGATTTACAAACAGTCAAACTTTTTTTATTTATAAACAGGCAAATCATAACTGATCACTTCCTTTTACTTACATATTTTTTTTTTGTTCCATTAAACATTTCCCCAATAAATTTGTATCAGAAATTAAAAATAACTGAAAGATCTGATGATAGGATCAGATTGAGAACATTATGGCTTTAAATCAAGATATTATTCATAAAGTTTGAATTTCATGCACTGCACATTTCTCCATGCTGTTCTGTAATATTACAACCAAGTTGGGAAGGCATCATTAATTAATTGATTAACAAACTTAAGTAAACCTAAAGTTGTGAGAAATGTTTCTGCATAATGTTAACTAATAAAATATAATTCAATTTGTGAAAAGTATAATGTTATTTAGCCAGTGACAGTACTAAGTAGCTTAGGGCAGCCTTCATGATATAATTTACAGTGTGAGAGGCATGACATGAGCTAAATTCTAATAAATTACCACAGGGTCTTAATTACCATACAACAAATATTTAATTAAGAAATCCTAATCTTACAAACATCTGAAAAAAAACATCAGGCAACCAGAGGTAGACCAAACATTAGCAAGAATGAAACTAGACATTGTGCCATAGTATCCCCAGACAATTAAACCCCCCCCCCCCCTTTAAGAATAGGCCCCCCTCTTCAGCAACAATTAATATCAGACCACACTCATAGAAAAGGTCATGACCCCAATTTCAATATACATCATCCCCTAACCCATGTATATGTATATGCATAATATGAAAGAAATCTGTCCATTAGTTTTTGACTTATAATGCTCACAGTACTGTTAAGTGGCAATGATGGGGTATTAATCGGCACGAAAAAAAGTAAAAGAATAACAGGTGGTGCTATCAGTTTCCGGTACATGACAACACTATCCAAGATCTTTGGTCAAGTTGATTTTTGGACCAATCAATGCATCCCTTATTGAGAAATTAATGATTTTGTGTGATTTTCACCATAAATGGCAATATTCAAGGTCAAGGCCACTCTCATAGGAAAGGTCATGACCCCAATTTAAATAAACATCATCCAATAACCCATATCTATGTATATGCATAATATGGAAGAAATCTGTCCATTAGTTTTTGACTTATAATGCTCAAGGTACTGTTAAGTGGCAATGATAGGGTATTAAACGGCACAAAAACAAGTTAAAGAATAATAGGTGGCACCAGCTGTTTCTGGTACATGACAATACTATCAAAGATCTTTGTTCAAGTTGAGTTTTGGACCAATCCATATTTAACTTATTGAGATATTAATGATTTTGTGTAATTTTCACCATATATGGCAATATTCAAGGTCAAGGCCACTCTAATAGGAAAGGTCATGACCCAAATTTATATATACATCATCCAATAACCCATGTCTATGTATATGCATAATATGAAAGAAATCTGTCTGATAGTTTTTGACTTATAATGCTCACAGTACTGTTAAGTGGCAATGATGGGGGTATCAAACGGCATGAAAACAAGTGAAAGAATAACAGGTGGCACCACCTGTTTCCTGAACATGACATTACTATCCAAGACATTCGGTCAAGTTGATTTTTGGACCAATCCATGCATCCCTTATTGAGAAATTAATGATTTTGTGTGATTTTCACCATATATGGCAATATTCAAGGTCAAGGCCACTCTCATAGGAAAGGTCATGACCCCAATTTTAATATACATCATCCCATAACCCATATCTATGTATATGCATAATATGAAAGAAATCTGTCCATTAGTTTTTGACTTATAATGCTCACAGTACTGTCAAGTAGCAATTTTGGGGGTATTAAACAGCATGAAAACAAGTAAAGAATAATAGGTGGCGCCACCAGTTTCTGGAACATGACAACCCTATTCATGACCTTCCATCAACTTGATTTTGGGATCAATCCATGTAAGATTTCTTGAGATATTTAAGAATTTGTGTGATTTTCCCCAAAATTGGACCTATTCAAGGTCAAGGACTCTCCTAGTCAAGGTCATGACCTCATTTTGGATAGGCGTCGTCCTCTCACCCATATCTATACATATAGCAAGTTTGGTAAAGATCCGTGAAATATTTTTTGAGTTTTGGCGCCAACAAGATTTATATGCGGCGGCGGCAGTGGGAGGACCGGTATGAAAACACAGTATCCCCCGACTTTGTCTGGGGATACAATTAATTTATGCAAATATCTCTATAAAGTTTACAATTGCAGTGAGTAAATGAGAACACAATGTAGTGTGACAGTTGACAGAGCGAATAAGGCTAGCTCAGTAACTATGTACAGATCCAACCAAAAAACTCCAAACAAACAAAGCAATAACACTTGAATAAATAGACAGTGAGCTCACATAAAGACACTCATTATCTATTAACAATTTAATGGCCACCGTTTATCAACATTCACCAAATCCCTCTGTCACAATGAATCTGATAAGAGTAATAAATTATCACCTCCTCCTGGCCTCACCACTTGATACACGCTGATAAGGGGAATGACGTATGGTTATTGGTATGAAAGGGACCAGTTGTTCAGGACAGTCTACTTCACTGCTACCTCATTTTTGACTCTGGTTTTTCCTCAGGTATTAAATGGTACCTTTTAATTTGTCATGTCCCTAAACACAACCGTACCTTGAGGTAAGTGAGCTATTTTAGGCCAGAGACTGATGTACTCAAGAAGGTGTAAATTTATCATCTAACAAAAAAATCTTCTTATTGCGGAGGGAGTGATATACCTATACCATTATGAAGGTGACAGGTCTCTCTCTCTCTCTTTCTATCTATCTCTCTCATATTTTTTATGATCCATTCCTCTTTTTTTTCTCTCCACCCATCCTTTTTATTTCATCTTAGATCTTCTATATCTATCTGTCTTTCTCAATCATATCCGACATGATGAAATAAACAGGAAGTCTGTGGATAATACCTTCAGAACACACCTATTATGAAATCAGATGGGATTCTGTGGCTAATACATTAAAATGAACATTTGTAAATCCTAACAAAAATGACAGCATAAGAAACTGTCTCAGAGTAAACCAAAGGTTGACCGGCTATACTATAATTTATATGTATATGTTTCTAGAGAAAATGCCACAATGTAGAAGGAACACTAACAAGGATTACCAAAGAAAAATTATACAAGGTCTACAGGCCTAATGCAAACCTGTGCAATGGGATATACACCAGATATAATGCTTTAATGCTGGACCATTACTTTTCAAGTTCATTTGTTACATGTATATGAATAATGCAAGTATTTAATATTTTGATCAAGAAACAATTACACAAACCTCACTGCTGAAATTCGGGCATGGGTGCATACATAACAAAAAATGATTGTAGCTAGCACCACCAGTCTTGTATACAACGAAGCTATCAGAGATATACAGTAGAACGCCTGTATTACAGTCACCATCGGGACTGGAAGAAAGTGGCCTTAATACAGGAGTGGCCGTTATACAGGACTTTACCAGGATAAGGGGGGTTAAAATGTAACACGAAACCAAGTTCAAATCTTTTTTTTACGTTCAACAAAATAAATGTTTATACACAGTATAAGTATAACTACTGTTATCAATAAAAAAAAATAAAATATTTTCTGCTAGCTGTCGGCTGCTTTTCCCGTCACTCTTCCTGATCAGATCTACCTTTTCTTTGAGAGCAAGTTCATGTTCTTTCTTGGTGATTGGGACAAAGTATGCGTAACATTTTATACATGTAACAATATTTATTTTGCATTCATAATTATTCATGTGTAAGTAAACTTGTGATGTTTGCCGCACTGTTTTCTTTTGATGTACGTGTTCACAAGGATATTAAAGAAAGTTTAAAGATGCACAGTTAGCCTAACGTTTTTTTTTCTGATGACATAATCTGCGGGACCCGCTGGTTGTCATTCATTAATTAAATGACAAACACTATGATTAAGATCCGGCTCGCACGACTGATTCCCATACATACAGGCAGGTTGGAACATATGCCTTACTATTGTGCATACTAATGAGGCTGAGTGGGGTATTACGACGCTGGCTACGTTTCAAACAACTCAGTCACGGTCGAGTGGTTACCTTATTCAACGCACTCATTGACAGACAGGAATGTGTGAGGGCGGACACTTGTGTAATGATATTGAGGTCAGAAGTGACCGCTCGATTAGTTGAGCCCATGTCACGGAGTCACTGACCGTAATTGAGGTATTTCCCGGCCTGCGGGACCGAGAGACCTGGCCGTAACACGGAATAGAGGAGTGACCGTAATAGACAACAAAATGATTATGAAATATAACAGTAAAAAATTCCGGACCGGAAAATCTGACCGTTATAGACGTATTGACCGTTATTGAGGCGTGGCCGTTAGCAGGCGTTCTACTGTATACACATGCCCTATTTCAGACTGATATGTCAAACCCTCCTGGGAAATGTCCAGGGACACACACTGTGCAAAAAATTTTTGTAGGTGACACCACCAGTCTTGTACACGATAAAGCTATCCAATATGTATAAATATGTATAATATGCCCAAATTAAGGTTGATGTATCAAATTCTTCCATAGAAATAAGCAGGCACATACACTGTGCAAAAGTCAGTGTAGGTGGTGACACCTGTCTTGTGAACGAAAAAGCCATCAAAGACGCATAGACAGGTCAAAATATTAGGCCAATACATCAAACCTCCCTTGAGTTTGATGCACCCGGCTGACCAGGCTTAGGTGAGAAAGGCAGTTTACCCGAGTTAACTGTGATAAACTGCTGGCTCAAGCTACTGGATTGAGTGAAATCTTGACATACACCTGGCTAGACTAAGTGAACTTTTGACCTGTACCTGGCTTCACTAAGTGAACTCTTGATCTGTTGCATAATCTGATGCATTGGGCAGTCCGCTATAAAAAAAGCTATAAATAGATCCAGGCTGACCTTTGGCCTGCTGCCCAAACTGAAATAGTTGGCAGTCTGTCAAGCTATATATAGATACAGACACAATCTTGGCCTGTTGATAAATCTTTTAAAACTTACTGAAAGACTTTGGCTAAAATGCTTTTTTTTTAAGCTGATACATTCATAATATATAAAATGTTAAGGATAATAAAAGATGCAGTCCAGTCATTTTTAAAAATTGTGCCAAAAATAATTTTAGTAAACTTGATCGAAGGCCATCTAAGAATCATTTTTGTGCAATGTTACATAAATTGAAACAAAAGTTTTGTAGAAGGACGCTTTTCCAGCCCTCAATTTGAAATAGGTTTACTAATGGCCTAAAGACTCACTTAAGCTTTCTATGACTAGACCAAAATTAAATGAATCTACCAACCATATATAATTAAAAAAAAACAATCCTAAAACCTTTCAGCTGGACAGTTTCATCATAGATATTTTAAAGCTGAAATGGCTAACATTAAAAGGTTTCTGACAGAAAAAACAGTTTGATGTAGGTGGCGGCACAAAAACTGAAATTTCAAATATGAGTCACATGATCAACATTTGCACAAAATTAAGTGATCTTAGCTCCTGTTGTTTCTGAGATTGTTATGTTAGTATCCCACCATTACCTCAATTTCAAATATGACTCATGTGACCAACATTTGCATAATATTTGGTTAGATAGCTCCAGCCGTTTCTGAGATTGTAATTTTAGTATGCTTTTTTGGACAGATGACTATGTTCAACTTCCTGTAACTCGGCCAAAATTCATTGAAATTGTACCATTCAAACAAACTCGAGAGAGATTGTTCCAGGAATCATTTCTGTGAAATATTGGACAATTTGGCTAAACAATTTTGGAGAAGAAGATTTTTAAAGGTTTTTAAGCTTTTTCTCTATAAAAATCTAAGAAAATGCAGTAAGCCAAAAAATAAGCAAAATGCGATCAAGTTTTTTAAATGACTAATTTTTTGCAAAAAACTTGGTGATGCTAGCTCCTGCAGTTTTCAAGATAGCATGGGTAAACGTACAGATGATGGATGACGGAAGTTGCCACACCATTTTAGCTCAAAGGTTGGCTAAAAATGTCTAAAATAACCCACAGCTTGGCCAGACACAGCACAAGTAATGTAGATAAGCCCAAAACACAGTTATAGCTTAAGCAAATAAATTCTCTATCAGAACACTGATCTGAATGTTGGTGCTGCTCACAGCTAATTATTACTAAAGCTACTCAGAATAACATCATGTTACATGTTACATGTACCTATGCTTCTCACTAACAATCAAGAGTATTAATTACTGAAGCAGTTATGATCAATCTTTACAGAACATTACCAACAAATGGACCAAAAAGTCTGGCATTAGCAATCATTCAGAGCAAATTAACAAGAATTAAGAGTTTATTGAATACTAATCAGGGGCAAATAAGGGCCCCCAGCAGGTAATATATTTCCCCTTCTCCCCTATATTGTTTGGGATTGTACATGGTGTCGGGTTGCGTGTTGACTTGCCCTGCAGCTAAGGGGACAAACATAACCACTCCTGTAACTGCCACATATGATCAATAATGGAGTGAGCAACCTTCAACCCTTATTAAAAGTATGCTGTATTGGGCTGTACTATATTCACTCCTAGTCACAGATCAAGTGCTGGAACTGTTTATCATAGTCATTCATTCAAATCTATAATAGGATTTTAATATCAAGTATTTATATCATATATAAAATATACCATATATCTTCTACTGATGGGGAATATTATTCAGCTAAATGCTATATTTTTGTCACAAAATATTAAAACAAATTTTTTTAACTCATTGCTTATATAAAATGTACAAAGGCTGTTATATATAGCATTGCATTTAATAAGTTACTGTTTTTTCTTTTGAATTATAAAATATTATGACTTTGGGATAATTTTAGCTCTAAAACCCAACATTTCATATTGAATGTATTCTTCAGACACAACATCAACCAATATATTCTATAATTTAGCTCCATTATTATTTAGGATAAACACTACAAGAATGTGCCCATGGCACCATCCTGCTATGACAACACTCAGCAAGTGAGATCATATCTGAATGTGACCCAAAATTTGACTTGGATATTAGGATCCTGACAAGTAGCTGCCCGGCTGTATGCATGTTTTGGTGGGCTGGTCTTGGTGGCTGACCATGCATACAAATGTATTGATCTCCAGCAGGAACAGAAAACAAACACACAGGACATACCATGATAAGGGTCTCGTAAAACAGGCATTTAATAAAGGCCACAATGGCACAGTGTTTAATGTTGCTTAAGAGGCAATGACCATGGGTCAAGGTTGCATGCCGCAATGAGTTTATTGCTGTGGGTTTCCCAGTATTTACTGGTGCGCAAACTTCTTGCATTTTCTGAGACTCTGTGACACACACATTTGTTGTCCACAGAAAAATAAAACATATCCAGTTTGCCAAACAGTGAAAATTTGGTACTTGTTCCTTTGAAAAATTAAAACAAAATTGACAAACTTCAGACCATGAAAATCATGTATATTAACAAGCTCTGTGGCTGATGTTTCTAACTTTTAATTAACAAGCTCTGTGTTGATGTTCCTACTGTTTATTGACAAGCTGTGTGGTTGATTTTTTCTTGATATTTATTAACAAGCTCTGTGGTTGATGTTTCTTACTGTTTATTGAGAAGCTCTGTGGTTGATTTTTTCTTTATTTTTATTAACAAGCTCTGTGGTTGATGTTTCTTACTGTTTATTAACAAGCTCTGTGGTTGATGTGTCTTACTGTTTATTAACAAGCTCTGTGGGTGATGCATCTTACTGTTTTTTAAGAAGCTCTGTGGTTGATTTTTTTCTTGATGTTTATTAAGAAGCTCTGTGGTTGATGTTTCTTACTGTTTATCAACAAGCTCTGTGGTTGATGTATCTTACTGTTTATTAACAAGCTCTGTGGATGATGTTACTTGCTGTTTAGTACAAGCTCTGTGGTTGATATTTCTTACTGTTTTTTTTAACAAGCTCTGTGGATGATGTTGTATTTACTTTAAATTAGCAAACTGTGTAGCTGATGTGAGCTACTTACTTTTTATTAACAAACTCTGTAGCTGATGTGAGCTACTTACTTTTTATTAACATACTCTGTGGGTGAAGCAAATCCATGCCCTGAGCTGGGGGTGTGAGACGATCTAGATGCAAAGTGCCTGTAACATATAAACATCAACATTATAATGACTACTTAATTCTGGCTTAAGTATTAAAATTGGACTGCACAACTGATCAGTTAACAACTGTATTTATAACAACAAATCAACACACATATATTATGTCATCCAAACAAGCTTGAAACTGGTTATTTGTTTTTGTTAAAATAACATAAGCTGTTAAATGTTAGTGTTTTAATAATAAATTGAGGTTTTTCTTTTTGAAGTATTAATCTGGGTTGGAAGCAAAGTTCTATGAAGAGGAAATCATACTGATCGATCATGTGTTCTTTCTGTTTCTATATACATAAAAGCAATATATTTATACATCATTTACTAGTAGTGAATATCTGTGGTTAATGGTTATTGTACGAGTTCCTTTTCTCAACCACAATGCTGTTCCATTAACTACACTTGTAAGTGAAATTTATCTGTGACATGTCATCTGAAAAAATGCATTGTTGACACAACATGGGTACAATTTATCTGTGCAAATGTAAATGTTCTTGGTTTCAAGTCTAAAACCATCATGATATAACAGTCTAACTGGCCTTTAACACCTGATAACTATGTTGGGGTTTCTTTCAGATTCATGCACAGTAGCTGGTTCAAGCAGTTACTTGGATATCTCATCTGTGACTGCCAACCAGCCCTCAACAAATCTGCTTTCATTTCTGGATGAACATAGCACAGTATGTGACAAGCATTTTGGCCAGGGTTGTGAACCAACAATTATACTCGGTCCTTTTACAAGATAAATGCAAAACAGTCTGTAACCATTTAGAAGCCTTTTTGATCTGTTTTGGCCAAACCGTTTTTAATCCAGCAGAGGAGATAGTTTCAAACTGTGTCTGATGCGCATCGAATTATCCACTGCGCAAAAGGGTAGTGTGAACACTCAATTCACTTTCAAAAGGTTTAGGCCTGGTTTTGAAGCAGCAACTTGGTCACAGTGCCAGTGAGAATGCTTATGTCAGCATGTTAATTGTTTTACTGTTTCACATATGAAATGTAAATCTCATGCGTGCATGTCAGATGCCTCTGTGAACGCACAACAGTTTTAATAATTCACATTGCCAAAAACATTTTAAAACTACTTTGTGTGTGAAAGGGGTGTAATATAATAAATGCAACAACTGAATTAACTAATATACAAGCTTTTTTCTTACATCCAGAAGACTAATATAAACATGTTATTCCCAATTACAGTGTTATTTTCATCATCAACAAATACAAAGTCCCATACCCATGTACTGGTTATGGTCTTAAGTTCAGAATACTGACCTGACGGCATCCAGGTAGCCATGAAGTGGCTGGTCAGCTGGCTCAGGCTTTTCATGGGATATACCTCGTCTGTAAAAACAAATACACACACCATACACATCATAAAATACTACAGGTGTATAGACAAATATATTCACGCATGTACACATAATAAAATACTACAGGTGTAAAGACAAATATACACACACATGTACACATCATACAATACTGTGTAAATTATAGCAACATCTCTGGATAAAAAAAAAACCAAATAAGCGAGAGACATAATGTCAATGTGAAAGTGATTATTTGAATGAACTAATATATAAATACAATATATTCCACAAAATGAAATTTCCAATCTCAGTGATGTATGAACAATGTTGCAATTATATGTAAGATAATTCATCATGTATACTGGATTTGACAGGAAGCTTCAACTTGCTGTACGTTTACAGAAGCCAGATTTAAAATACAGAAAACCTTTTTATATCTGTGGAGGAGAATATTTAAAGACTATGTAAACCATTCTTGTTTCATTATTACAATGCAGGTTTGTTGAGTGACAAGGACATATATTAACATGTATTATAGTTATAACCATATTCACGGAAGAAGCACCTGGTAAGTTAAATTATAAGCAGTCCAGTCTGCAATTTCTATATTATCAGCAGGTCCCCAAATACAGTACCACACTGTAATATTACCACAAAGCATCACCAAGCAGCGTTTTTCAATCCAAAATATAGCAACCAAAGCATTACAGGTCAAGTATCCTATGTTCCGCTTATTCTTTACCAGACACATCCACAGATAACTGTACACCTGTTAAAATGGGGCAGTCAGGATGTGCACAGAACAATACTCAATAGACATTTCTGAAATATTTACCACATATATTTGTTTGTCAAGTTATGCTTTTCATGATATAAGAACATATCACGTATCATTCAAACTGACCTAAGTCATATCCTGATGTTTGCTGAACAGCTCAACTGTGCTTTTATGTTTCTTTGGGTCAGGTGCACACTTTATGTTCTCCCTATGAACACTAGCAGATACGAGAGTCCCAACTACACCTGGAGACCCACTTTACCTGTGACATACCCTAGTGTTAATCAGATAGATGTGTTTCATCACAATATTTAATGTCTACCATGAACAGCATTTATATTTATAAATTCTCACTTTATTTTATCTTTGGTTTTTAAGATGAAAGGTGTAACACACAGGCATAAGATATAATAATAACAATAATTTATACATATTTCACTGTTTATTTTATTTCATTTATGTTTTGTTTAGTCAGGCATTTATTAACATATGATATGGCTGAAATAAAACAAATTAAAAAATATATTAATTTAGAAAATATATATGTATATATTTTAATACAGAATTTTTCCTCTGTGAGGTGGTTAAACTTTTCTGTGACTTTTAAATTTTCTGTCAGTAGTATATTTATGGCAGCTAGCACTGAACCTGGGAATTTAAACCCCACAATTAAATACCTACATGTATACTCTTTTTCTTTGGACTACATAACTGCTAAAGTTATTCAATTCAAAACAATTTCATCAAAAGCTTTGTTTAATTACACACTACAGTTAACCTTATATGTCATACATTTGTCTATTTTGAGAATAATGATACAGATGGACTTGTTAATCCTTCCCTGAAGGTGAGAGAGCAAAGTCTCAGACTGGCCTGGCCTGCAGGTGTTTATCCATCCGAAGTAATTTGATAATAAATAGACACCCAGGTAAGAGGTCATGTCCACGGTGACCTGGGAGTTAATCCATCAGTACGTCCGTGTCTAAGTGAGCAGAAACTTCCACTTGACAGGATGTCATTAAAATCAGTCTCTAGGTGTATCTAAAACAACAACAGTGCGACAAAGAAGGCTGCTTCATGCGCCGGGTGATCATGAAGAAGCGCATACTTTAAGCCAGGTGAAGGGCTCCACCCTCACACGTCTTATCTATGACACAGGTATGAAGTGTCATCAAACAAAGGTACAAGGGGCCCCATGTGTGTCATTAAACAGGTGCAAATTGCTGTTTAATGGCAGGTGACCTGGAAAGTTACAACATTCAACTCCAATTATTTAGTTATTTTTTTCTTTGTTTTTTATAGTCTCATGGTGGCATCTGTCTCACAGTCTGGACTAAATGAACATAAATGAGCAGTGACATGCCATTCAGGATTTAAATGATTATAAATTAACAGTGGAACAGCACACTTTTGGAACAGTTAATTAGTGGTGCAGACCAGGTGCAACTGAATGATGATTTTGACAAAATACCTACATTTCTAAGCGTTGATTAAAATCTGAATTAATGATAACGGCATATTATCTTGAAAACAGATTGGAGCCTGTGGTCTTCTCATAGGCCTTCTTAATTTTTAATTAATAGGCCACTCTGGCCTAAATGTTAATTTACTGACACTGACTTCTGACACAGGACTGAGGAAGGAGATATTAACTGAAAGCAAATTGAAAATGTTAGGTTTCACACCCCATTTTGCATATAATGAACCACTAAACAGCCAGTTTTTGTTGTTAAACTGGAAAACATGGCAATTACACATGGGGTATGAACAACTTCAGTGTATTTACTATGCTGTCTATATTTTAAAACAACTGAGAACATGTAAACACTCAACCAAGGCTTTCAAACAGAAGTGATTTCCTGATAAAAGATGTTACTGGCTGAAGTGTTTTCATTAAAACTTAAGTATCTGTTGATATAAGAGAAGTTGAAGTATGTGTGAACAAGATCGTGCATATTTAATCCAACACCTGACATAAATACCATGATACAGCCAGACATATCTCTACATGAGATATAAACCAAATTTATCAGAACTTTATTGTGCTTTCAAGTGCATATATCTAGGTGCAAAGGGATCTAACAGTTTCTGGTATATGCAAATTTACTAGATATTATAGAGCGGTTTAACAAAAAAAAAACCTTCAAATTGACCCAAAAAACATTTTTAGTATGCATATTTGAAATCTGTTGACAGCTGCAATTACAAATTTTACAAATTTTATCCTTTGTATCTTCAAATGTTTTGATAATTAGACCATCCATTTTGACATACATAACTCAATTATATAAAGTAAATGTAAGAATTATCCCCAACATTATATTTATATTCTGTATAAGATTTTAAATAACATCTATATTCCTACACAATTAAGTAACAGGAACAATTACTTCCTATTACTTCTGAACTAAATAGACTATTAAGTGAGATGGTTTTCATTTAATCCTGATGGTTATAAACATCTAACAACAGAAACCAGTAGGTCAATTCCAAGACTCACAAATACTAACCATTAACAAAGCTAGGATCATTATGCAAAGTAAATCCTTAAATCCCAATGTTGGATGCTTCTGTTCATTGAATATGAGTACATTAACCGAGATTCTGTTTCTAAAAAACACACTCCTGATATTATTACCTGTCTAGAATGAAAAGGAAACTTGTTTCTCTGTTTGTATATGTAAAACTGTACCGGAAGCCTGTACGACAGCAAATATCAGTATTGGATTTGGGTTAGGTTTATGTTGATTTTGTTTCTATTTTTACATCCATTGAGCCAAATGCAAGACAAATATGTGACAGTTCTGTGGGATATTGAACACAGAACTGAACTGACATAATGAAAGTTTCATGAGGCATCAAAACTCCCGATTCATCAATACGTGCTTAGGTGGACCAGTTTAAGCACACATCAAGAAAAGGTTGTGATTGCCGTCAACTCAATACTGTCCGCTAGAAGAGATTCCAACACTACTACTGGTGTTTTACGATTCATTTCAATGAAACAATGAAACCACAACTCTTACTGAAATTGATGAATTATCATGTTACTATATACATATCTAAATTAAAGATGACTTGTACTCTATTACTTGACTGCAGTATCATGATGCCATGAAATGAACGAGAATCAGCATGCCTTACATTTTTGCCAGAGTTACTAGTATATTTCAGGGAGGGGAATCCCCAGGTAATCCATGATTGGATGACTACTTGTTGTGTTTCCCTTAGATACAATCCACGCCCAAAACTTCATCCAAACACTAACTGCCACTGGACATGCATTTTGATCTATTCGTACTGGCACAGTACATGAATTTATCAATGACTCGTGATCTGCTCACTAATATTACATATCATTCATAGTGAGTCCTATATAGCTCAATGGGTTTTTGGTTTTAATTCTGTAAACTGAATCTTCATGGTTCAATTATCAATTTCCTCAGTATGATTTTCTTCAATACAGATTACTACACATACACAGTAAACCCTCCTCTTAAGACCATCTCCGTTTGTCAACCACCTCAAAATAACAACCACGTGCTATAGTCCCGTTTCTTTTCGTGTCCTTTATATGAGAGCACACTTAGATGATTTGATCACCTAGGAAATGCAACCATGCCATTGATGATCATAATTTATAGAGTTTATACTGCAATAAGAATTTACTTATTAGAATATCACAATTCTGCCACTGCATGTATAACATAATTCCTTGAATGATATAAATCATTATTGAAAATTTGCTATTTTAATTGTTATTCAGCCTCAAACACCAAAAGAAAATCCTTGAAAATTATCTTTGTGTTTCACAGGTATGATCATAGGTTCACCCATATTTGTTTATCACAATATTTATTTATTCTGGATCAAATATGTAAACATATATAAAGGTAAAGATTGATCTCATTCTAAACAACAAGTGTGTGTGCGCATTTACTTAATAGTGGTCAGGACTGGCTGTTAATTGATGATAGATGTTCTATGATGAGAGATTATATATTACTGAGTATACCTGCTATATTACCATGAAACTACTGTACATAATTATAGCTTATATCTATTATTCTGACTTGTACGTTGTGCTGAAAAATCAAGTCAATGGCCAGATTGATGATACTTTTTAGCTGCACCATTTTCAGTTTAAATGCTGCTTCATGTTCCATCTTTGACAAAATTAGAATATTTTTTCTGGTTAATATGACTTCTCTGCATGTGCATACATAATCGTTTCTGATCAATTTTGCAAAAAATGCAACCAATTTAAACTATTGTGAAAAGAATCGGCCAATTATAAATATTTTATGATTAACTGGCACACCACTAAACTGCTATGGATTATATTAAATCTCTATATATATCTCATTCTGCATGTGTTAATCCATTCTATATTTTTTTTTCAAAATAATTATGGTATATCATAAAGAGAAGTAAAAGGTAGACCACCAACCTGTGAAGTGTTTTAGCTCCAACTCTCAGAGAATTAATGATATTTCTTGCACGGCGGGCAAACCCTGTGTGAGATTTTGGCGGTTTAGGAGTTATGCTTGAGGGTGCGATGAGGAATTCATTCTGTCCGTATGCATGGCTATCCATGCCCTGTGTGACTATCACATCCACCATTTGGAAAAATAAGTGAATTTCTATAACAAAACAAGTGGAGGCTGCAGCAGTGATTTGTAGTTTCTCACGGTGAAAATTCCATCCAGTCAAGATGGAATTTATGTTAATGTATTACAAACAATAAATCCTTCACAAATGTCCATCATCATCTGGCAGATGACCAGTTTCCAAGGTTACAAAACTTGATCAATGAAGAATCTGGCGGTATATAATTTGCACTGATGCAAGACTATCCATGCCTTACCCAGACATTCATCACACTATCCTGTTTATTATAATATTGTACTTTTTGATCCTGTGTCCATAATCACAAAAATGAAGATTAACACACTTGTTAAGAAAGTGCTTCTTTTCTTTACCTGCAGAGACAGACTTCACCTGCTGATACACAGGTAGCTTGGCTTACATGCTATCCCTGATCAAAAGAAATCTACCTGGCTTCACTAGGTTTGTTAATCTGGTATCTATAAACACGGTCTTTGATGTCACTTCTCTGGTGATTTAATACCCTCCTTACCTACCAGACCACAAAGGGAAGACATCCTGTCCTGTTTATCATTCTCTTTGCTTTCAAATAAACATCGGTGTCAAAACTGATCAAAGCACACTTTAAATCTGGTCTATGCTCATCCTTTCTTTGAGGTTTTTGATAACCTTATTTGGAAGATGACTACATATAATCCTTACATGCTGAAAATGATACACTGTAATAATTCCACAAAACTGTATGCAGAAAGCTTGCCTGAGGTGAAACAACACGTTTTAATAACACCTGCTAACTACCATATGTCCTAGCACAATCCTTTACATGTAACTCCCGAAGCAATCACTGCATGTTGTGGTCGCTGATCCAAAGAGTTATCATCACCCACCAGCTGACCTTTGACCTCAAACTAGAGGACTGTAAGGTGGCTGGTACTATGTACAGATAGATTATCTGTGACCGATAATCACAGCAGGTAAATAAACTTCCAAGACTCCTTGTATAACTCCTTCCTAAGATGAGGGTTGACTCGTGTCATAGCTGATCCTAGGTTTTCTTTAATCCAGCAATCAGGTGAATGAACTATCCATTGTTAGAATGTCTATACCATATCAGAATGCAAAGAAAACACAACAAAACCAGGTTTTGAACTGTGACAGAAGACCACCACTTCTTATATAACATGCATATATACCATTGTCTCACTATATGTCGCCTCCACTATTGAATAACTCCTGGCTTTTAAGTTAATTGCACTTCATATATCCAAAGGAATCAGGTTAAGATCTAAATGGTTTTAGGTGAACCACAAACCAGATTAGTAATTGTTAAAATGGTCTTTGTTATTCTATACGCAATATGGATTAACTTGTCCATGTGCTCTGATTACGGGTACTACACATGAGTAAACAGGTTTCACCATGGAATCTCTGATGCTGTCCTGCTATTGGCTCACGCCAGATATGGGTTCACAGGGGCTAAAGGAGGAGGCTTGGCTATATGACAGACAAAGGCAATGAGCATGCCCCGTCTGAACCCCGCTGTGCCTTGTTTGACAATAAAGGTGCCAATAATACCTTGGGTATGCTGCACTGATACCATCATTCATACTTAACTGATCTGGTTTCTGGCCACTGGTCCTGTCAGTCTACTAAATATACAGCGTGGACTTTTATTATATAGAAGCAAATATAGCATGGATAAATATAGCACAACTGAAGAAAGGATAAACTTTACATAACAGGATGGATTTAACCTTTCTAAATATCTAATAACTGAAAATAAAAGAGGTTAAAATATTTCTGGTAAACATTACAAGAACTTGAATATGCAATTGACCTCACTGCTATGTGTCTAGTTATAACCAGGATTGTGACCACAAACATGCTATGAGACTGTTTGTAGATGAATATGTGCAATTATCGGAGCACTAAAAATGATAATAGCATACATTACAAAAATAAAGGGTACTGCTTACTGGCAGTGATACCACTGTTTATGAGTATCAAATGAGACGGGCTATAACCTTGTTGAAGAATATAACATGATACTGGGTATAACCATTTTGTACCAAGTGCATGGGACTGTGAATTTATTCATTATCTTTTAATTTTATGAAGTTTAAACTTGTCCTGGTTTCAGTCTTTACAAAAAATGGCAGCCCAATGAGCAGTTTTGAAATTTTTTTTTAGATCAGGGTCTGATAAAGGCATGAAAATATGACAGGAAAGTAGTCCATGGACATTCCCTAGGTGGGAATCTATCTGCTGAGAGTTTAATGGCCGACACACCCGTATCTGCAAGGTAGAAGCTGCAAGAACGCTCTGGGGATGACCACACCCTCATCCACAAAATATAGTAAAATATGTGGAAATTTTATTCCACACTTATTGTTTAATGTGTGTTCAAAATTACGTGGATCTGAATACCAGATTTATGAAGTCAATGAATAAAAGAAAAATCTCGAAACTTGGTTCAAAATGAAGTGGCTTGAAATGTGGTTATAGCAGAAATGAGCATAGCGTTTGGCAAGAGAGGCATTAAATGGTATTCCATATTATCTTTAGTAAATACTGGTGTATTGTGAAAATGGTTTTACAGAGGCTACGTAATTATCTCTAACTGGTTGCCATGATGACTCACCAGGTGATTTTCTGTTTGCATCAGTCATCATAAACAGAAACATGATATACATTGATTCACCTGTCATTTATTAAACCTGTATAAATACAGGTACAAATGTAACAATGTTGAAATACATATGCACCTTAGTTTATAGCAGCAGTTATAATAAATCGGTAGGCCACCTACAGATGATTTATGGACTGATTTATTATGAAATAAAGGGATATATGTGTAAGATCTCAATAAAGACCAATATGTGTTCTGTTGAGATATCCTGCTGAAATACAGACACTCAAGAGCAGAAATGACAATACTGCTTGTCTACAAAGAATTAAATATGCAATGCTCTTTTAATTAGAGCTAATGGCAGGACTCTCTCATAAGTGGATCACTCATTACACAAATTATGAATAATCACTCAAAGGTTAAGAAATTATTAATTAAACAACATTAACTGCCATTAACAAACATTATCTTATCAACAAACAAGGATGTATTTATTCAAACAAACATAAGAGTTCACAAGGAAGCACTCCATTTAAAATGGTCATGTTTTTGCTGTGGAGTTGAGCTTATAAAGTGATACAAACTTAGCAGAGCAACCTCATGTGCAATTACAGGTGTTCTTTCATGTAGCACTTTTTAGGTCACACCTGCATTTCAGTTTTGATTGTCTACTTTTCCACTCCTGTGAGGTGTGACTGTACATTATAAAATCACTGTACATCAGGTGAATTCCCACATGTAACACTCAAGTGGTTACTTTTTCATTTCAATGGCTAAACATCTAAACTTTCACTTTCAACTTACAGGCATTTTTCTATTATTTTCAGATAGTCACACATATCACTTATATAACGTTAATAAACCTATTCTCCATGGCTTCTTCCTGGCAATAGAACCAGACACCATACAAAGTCAAATGAATGGTTTCTTCCTGGCAACAGAACCAAACACCATACCAAGTCAAGTGAATGGTTTCTTCCTGGCAACGGAACCAACACCACACAATGTCAAATGAATGATTTCTTTCTTGCACCAGAACGAACACCATAACAAGTCAAATGAATGGTTTCTTCCTGGCAACAGAACCAAACACCATACCAAGTCAAGTGAATGGTTTCTTCCTGGCAACAGAACTAAACACTAAACAGTCAAATAAATGGTTTCTTCCAGGCACAAGAACCAAACACCACACAAAGTCAAATGATTGGTTTCTTCCAGGCACAAGAACCAAACACCTCACAAAGTCAAATGATCGGTTTCTTCAAAATAGAACCAAACACCACACAATGTCAAATGAATGGTTTCTTTCTGGCACCAGAACGAACACCATACCAAGTCAAATGAATGGTTTCTTCTTGGCAACAGAACCAAACACCACACAATGTCAAATGAATGGTTTCTTTCTTGCACCAGAACGAATACCATACCAAGTCAAATAAATGATTTCTTCCTGGCAACAGAACCAAACACCATACCAAGTCAAGTAAATGGTTTCTTCCTAGCAACAGAACTAAACACCGAACAGTCAAATAAATGGTTTCTTCCAGGCACAAGAACCAAACACCACACAAAGTCAAATGAATGGTTTCTTCCTGGCACCAGAACCAATCACCACACAATGTCAAATGAATGGTTTCTTTCTTGCACCAGAACGAACACCATAACAAGTCAAATGAATGGTTTCTTCCTGGCACCAGAACCAATCACCACACAATGTCAAATGAATGGTTTCTTTCTTGCGCCAGAACGAACACCATAACAAGTCAAATGAATGGTTTCTTCCTGGCAACAGAACCAAACACCATACCAAGTCAAGTGAATGGTTTCTTCTTGGCAACAGAACTAAACACCGAACAGTCAAATGAATGGTTTCTTCCAGGCAGCGCACGAACACCATAACAAGTCAAATGAATGGTTTCTTCCTGGCAACAGAACCAAACACCATACCAAGTCAAGTGAATGGTTTCTTCCTGGCAACAGAACTAAACACCAAACAGTCAAATAAATGGTTTCTTCCAGGCACAAGAACCAAACACCACACAAAGTCAAATGATTGGTTTCTTCCAGGCACAAGAACCAAACACCTCACAAAGTCAAATGATCGGTTTCTTCAAAATAGAACCAAACACCACACAATGTCAAATGAATGGTTTCTTTCTGGCACCAGAACGAACACCATACCAAGTCAAATGAATGGTTTCTTCTTGGCAACAGAACCAAACACCACACAATGTCAAATGAATGGTTTCTTTCTTGCACCAGAACGAATACCATACCAAGTCAAATAAATGATTTCTTCCTGGCAACAGAACCAAACACCATACCAAGTCAAGTAAATGGTTTCTTCCTAGCAACAGAACTAAACACCGAACAGTCAAATAAATGGTTTCTTCCAGGCACAAGAACCAAACACCACACAAAGTCAAATGAATGGTTTCTTCCTGGCACCAGAACCAATCACCACACAATGTCAAATGAATGGTTTTTTCCTTGCACCAGAACGAACGCCATAACAAGTCAAATGAATGGTTTCTTCCTGGCACCAGAACCAATCACCACACAATGTCAAATGAATGGTTTCTTTCTTGCGCCAGAACGAACACCATAACAAGTCAAATGAATGGTTTCTTCCTGGCAACAGAACCAAACACCATACCAAGTCAAGTGAATGGTTTCTTCCTGGCAACAGAACTAAACACCGAACAGTCAAATGAATGGTTTCTTCCAGGCAGCGCACGAACACCATAACAAGTCAAATGAATGGTTTCTTCCTGGCAACAGAACCAAACACCATACCAAGTCAAGTGAATGGTTTCTTCCTGGCAACAGAACTAAACACCAAACAGTCAAATGAATTGTTTCTTCCAGGCTCAAGAACTAAACACCACACAAAGTCAAATGATTGGTTTCTTCCAGGCACAAGAACCAAATACCTCACGAAGTCAAATGATCGGTTTCTTCAAGAAACAAGAACCAAACACCACACAATGTCAAATGAATGGTTTCTTTCTGGCACCAGAATGAACACCATACCAAGTCAAATGAATGGTTTCTTCTTGGCAACAGAACCAAACACCACACAATGTCAAATGAATGGTTTTTTTCTTGCACCAGAACGAACACCATACCAAGTCAAATGAATGGTTTCTTCCTGGCAACAGAACCAAACACCATACCAAGTCAAGTGAATGGTTTCTTCCTGGCAAGAGAACTAAACACCGAACAGTCAAATGAATGGTTTCTTCCAGGCAGCGCACAAACACCATACCGGTCAAATGAACTGTACTTTCTATTACCAGAATGAACACCATACCAAGTCAAATGAATGGTTTCTCCCTGGTATGAGAATAAATAATTCAACAAGTTTAATGATAATCTGTTTAGCATTGAGTTATCCAACTAACAAAGAAGCAAAGACACAAATATGATTAAAAAATATCGTCCTTGACATAGAAATAAGTAAACATTTGTTTCTCTTTAAAATCATGCATATTTTACAGGAGTTGAGCTCTAGATTTTCCTTAATGTTAATGATACACACAAATCAACACAAAATATGTTTGCAATTAGAAATACTATGCATACTTTATATCATGTCAATGTGCCTTTGTCAGAAGCCACCTGTTAGCTGTTAACATGGGTTAGTTTGTCTATGAAATTCAATGTGTGACAGGGCTCATTAGTTCTGAGAAATAAGCATATGATCATCTGTCAAACATCTGTTGCAGGTACCTCCAATCTGTCCCATGGCTGTTTCTCACTGAACCAATGAGAAGCACCTGTCACAGATCTTAAACTGGTGCAGTCAGGCATAAATTTGTCCTCTAGACAAATTTGTCCAGGTGTTCTTAAAGTCAGACATAATGCAGAATTATTTAACAATGGTTTGCAGCTTAATAGTTGGGGTCAGTATAAGATGGGTGTAGTGATTATTATAGAATAAATCTGATGAGCAACAAGTAGAATGCAAATATCTCCAAAAAAGTTGAACATCCAGGCCTTATAAAGAATGCAGATAATATGTCAGTCTGCAGCAAGCCAGGTTAAAACACAAGATCCTGTGGCACCCTGTACCTGCCCCTAAAGAGTCCACTGTCTTCCTGGTTTCATAATGGATCTTCATACTGGATTACTTAAAAACTTGCATGGTGGATCTAATTGGTGAGACACATTTTCTTATAATAATCATTTTTTAATTTTTTTTTAGAAAAGAAGCTGATGTGCTGGCTGTTGTAATTTGCCATTCTTGTTACAGCAATGGAAACAAATGTACATGTGTGGCTTCAGCTTGGGCAACTTATTTATTAATCATACAAAACCTAGGTGTTGTTCAGGTGATAAAGGCAATAAATAAACAGCTCCACAGGAGGCCTGACCACTGTGTTTAATTCTGTTATTAGATGTGGAGGCATCTGTCACCAATTAGCTAAAATTTCCAAGGATCCTGAAGCATCAGGGAGCCCTGTCATGTTTGCTTCAATGTACTATGGGTGTTAATCATAAGTTATCAGGACTGCAGGTGGCCTTTATAATAAACTATGCATGCTTTTAATAACTGGATGTGGTGGATGCTATCTCAGACAGCTTATAAATGAAGAAGTGCTGTACTGGAGCTGGGCTGGAGCTGAGAATCAATAAAAGTCATTTAACATGCTGGCCTACACCTACAGAACTGTGTACATCTCGTTCATAATAAGTCAGTCCCAGCAACTGGACAGCATCTTGCCCATTATCTGAAAACCAGTCACACCTTAATGCCTGCCCTCAAGTGCTGATGGTGCTCAGGTAACCAGCAACTTTGTTTTCATGGCCAGTGATTATTGCTTTTACACACCTGAATAAAAGTGTCCTCGAGACTAGAACTGTACTTCTTCATAATGACTATGGCCTACAGCAAGACAAAGGACGAAATTATAATTACATGTCATATTTACAATCTGGACAAGTTTATTGTTTGAGCTGAATTGTAAAGAAAACTGCTGTATATTTCACAATATTGTCATTGGGAGGTATACTGATTAAAAACAGCTGTTGTTCTGATGATTTACATAAATTAAGTAAATAAACAAGAAGCAAGTGCAACTTGGTCCTCAGATGAAAAGTGAAAGAACCAATGTTTTATTTACAGGTCTTCATAAAATTTACTTCTGAAATCATCCATCTTCTTGACAATGGTATTTAAAACTTTAATGATGGCATACAATCACCTTTTTACAGACATACAAGTGACATTGTGCTCAGACAACAGACTTTTCACACTCCATTATACAAGTTCTGAGTGCCTCCTGTTCAATTAATGATGCAACAATATGTTTTGCATGTGAACCATCTGTTAAAGGCTGAGTGACACTTGTAATTTTCACAAGCATATTTGCCCGAGAGTTGTGTTTTCACCTGTGTTTGTTTTGTGCATTAGCAGGATCAAACTGAGGTTGTCTACTTATATTGTTTTATCACTGTTAATTTACTCACTGGAGGTGGTGTGCGAACCTCCATTTGTGTAATAGCAAGAGAGGGGCTGTGGGGGGGGGGGGGGGCTGGGAGTGCAGGGGTAAGGAAAGGGGAGGGGGGGGGGGGGCATGGGAGCGGGGGGAGTAAGTTTTTTGTTTTTTGTTCCAGGAAAACTTCCTCTCTGAGGGGGGGAGCAGGGGGGAGTAAGGTTTTTTTTGTTCCAGGAAACTTCACCTTTGGACCCTTTTATATGAATGAAAAACCATGGAACCTTGATTACAACTCATGAATACACACAGTTTTGCAGGGGTTTTAAGTTTACTGTTGATCTCCATGGCAACATGTGTGCTTTACTCATATAGTTTCAAATCCCTTCATAAGTATCTTATTTGACAGGTGCACAAATATGCCAAATGACTGTTTTGGTTATAATGCAGAGGTTGGTAGCTGAATAAAACAGTAAACTCTCTGGGAAATTTTTATGCACAAGTGAGTAATCTTATAAAATGTCCATATACCTTCAGATGAAAGCATTTTTTAGTTTAGGATTCTGCTAAACATAGATGCTATGTAAATCTTATACCTTATATAATTGTTTCAATTTGCATGTTGCTTTTTTAGAAGGGGGGCGTGATCCAGTATGGTTCTTAAATGCTGAGCTTTGTTGCAGCATCAGTACCTTTATATTTTTTGCATGATTTTCTGGGACTGATTTAAGTCATTAATTGTATTTCACATTTATTCCTATTTTGACATTACTTACTACACGCTGAAGACTTTACCAGCCTTCAAACACTCTGTACTTGTGCAATAAACAAAGTCCTTGCCTTTCACAAATATTTGTGTGGCCCAGCGCTTTGAGATCAAAGAAATTCTTTTCAAAAGCTGAGATGTTATCAACCATGTTATCTGTGTAGACTGACAATACATAATGGAGTCCCAGGTGATCATACCATTATCAATCAATGATTGATCTTCTAGTGGTGATGACAGAAGATCAAACAAGACCTGCATCCCAATAGGAGTATGTGTCCTTGGTCTTAAACCTTTTTTTAATGTTCTACTTAAGTTCAATAACTGTCTCTACTCTTTCATAAATCCTCCTATAACTGAAACTTACAGTTTCTTGCTGCATGGAAGGAATGAAAGATAGAACACAGCTCTATGTAGACTTGTTTTGAAGACTACATATTTGTCTAGTTTTATGTTTTAGTGTTTAGGATATCCCCATGACATGTTGTAATTTATTGATACTGAAAGGATCCTGTCATTTGGCGGTGTTCTAAAATGAAAAGATATTAATAAAAAAGCTGGTGAAATCATCTTGATCAGTGTATGTTATATATTTAAATCACACCAGTGCAATATATGGTTGTGAAACCTAAGTACACTATACTGAGACACAAACAATACTGCAGTAACACCTTCAAGAAGAGCAACCTTTAGCAGCTAGACAACCTTGATTTGCTGACAGTTTCTATAGTCACTGAAGACATTTCTTCATACTTCAAGTGACAAACATCGATGTGTTTTTAATAAGGGTATGTCAAAGAATCCAACCACAAAAATAAATCACTTAAAGGTGCCCAATCACCTACCTTTTGAAAAAGAATTTATGTGATTACTGGCTTCTTCTTTGTATATATTAATGTTCCAAGGGTAATTTTGTTGTGAAAAAATCTTATAGCACCTTTGTGAAGGATGTATTCACTTGTTTATCAACAACATGATTGTAAACATAGCAATGTTGACAAACAAGAAAAACATGTAACCTAAGGTGGAATATTGCATATATGTGGAGGTAGAAGGTCACTTGTTGCAATACCCCATTTGCAAAGCCAGCTCTGCCTTATCTGACTAGCTGCAAGATGCCCTTGTTGAATTTGTTTTGATTATTATAGCGGGCCCCAACATATTATATTTACATCAATATAAAAAAAACAATCAGCCTGTGTATGGTGATATCCACGTTTTCTGGCCTATTTTTAATGAAAGATCTAAGGGTTACCTTTAGTTTATACAGGTCAGATATATAATTTGGCCCCTTTAATCTATAATACAGAAGAAGGCAATATCGGGAGCCTAAATAATTCAAGAAGAATATAATAACAAGTTACTTACCCTATAATGATCAGAACCTCCTCTTATGGTCGAGAGAAAATGTTTTGAGAATTCATCTGTGATATAGTCATTGTGCCTGACACTGTGAACTAGTCTGATCTACACAACGGTTCATTCATCATCAGGAGGATATTCAACTATTAATTGTGACCTTCAGAATGAATACTGTAACAGCCAGAGTTTGGAAAGCTTTTGATACAATGATGACAAAGAGACCTGGCTCAGTCCGGACATCTGTGCCAGGTACATGGTGTTTCCCTGCCATTCACCTTTGACAAATTTGAAGCCTCATTAAAAGAGTGTAATTAATATAATCCTGCTCTGTGACAATCTGCTCAATTTCCATGGTTTACTTTTTTATCACCACATCAGTTCCTTAATTGTCAGAAATGAAAATTCTAATCCAGCAACTTTTTTTTTTAATGTGTCCATTTCTTTATAACATACTGCAAAAAAGCACACTGCTGGAAGAATTAATTATCTAGAAGACAAACCAACAAACCTAAGTTAACACTTTGGTATGATTTTCAAATATATTATTTTCAGTCCCAAAAATGACTCAGTCTACAAATCCAGTTACAGACTGCCATGCTTCAGCACCTGGTGACAATGAACCAGCTGCTTTCTATGGAAACTGATATGAGCATGGAAAGGTCCCATGTGTTTTACTCTTCTATTATGTCAGGTAAAAATGTGCAGGGAATTAAATTCTGTCATTTTGATTCCTGAAAATATGACAGATTTACCACATCTCAGGTCAAAATTACAAAAGATGTGAGAAGCATCTTGCTTGTGGAAAAATGCTGCAATTTCTCACATGTGACATTGCAGGAGGAGCATCTGTCAGTGTTTTGTATTTGTCTTTCTGATACCATGCTGATCATCATCATTTCCTGCAAGGTTCATAAGACAGTTGTATCCTGTGCTCATACAGGGATCTCCTGGGCAATATGAAGTTCTTCCATGACCATAAATAGTTAATATCAGTAAGAGTTCTGAAACAAGACAATGCAACTAAATGGTGCAACAGTTTTTTTCTTTCCAACTGAAATATCAAGACAAGTTTCAGTACTCCTGGATGACGTATTCATCTATCTACCCACATCCTTTTACCTGTTCATGATGATCAGTAGTGTACTTGTAACTCAGCCACTGAATCTAATTAACTCCAGATTTTACTGATCCTAATCATAAAGTTATTACTGTGCACACGTCTTAATATCCAAAAAGGCTACATCCAAAAAAGACCACTTTTGACACAGCACTGTGGGGGCACCTGTTTCACTGCCTTCCATGTTCCATTGGTAATCACCTAAAAATTATCCTTATCAAATATAGGTTTTCAGTAAACCAAGCCAGCACAGCACCACCTTGATGTTTATGGTACTTCATCATCTCAAGACTTAATTAAACCTGGCTGAAATGCCATACAGCACCAGGGTATGTAGTCATTAAATTATCCATGGTTCTAATTGAGGCAGGTTGCTGGTTCTGACTGAGGCAGGTTGCTGGCTTCCAGTGGCTACTTCAGAAGATGCTGCAGCAGGTACAGGAGGCAGGTTCCCAGCCCACTGGTGAGGGTTCTGGATTATCAATAACCAATAATAGAGGATGCACCCTCATCATCCATCCCACACAGACAGTGTTGTTTAAGTGGTCTATCCATTTACCCGGTGTCTCCAGTGTCATCATACTTACACACCAATAACTGAGCGGGGAGGTCTCTTTAAATAGAAATATAATGTACCTGACTCTCTCAGGTGAAAATGAACTTTAAATAGGATGATAATGATGCTCCCTCAAACAGCATCTCCAACATGACAATGTCTCCTCAAAGGTGGAGCACTGGTGTCATCGCCCAGCCTGTAGGTTTTGTTTGTCCTTGTTATTACCACTTAATACCTCATCCATGTTGCACCAGTCACCATGGCAACCAGAAGCTGGCAGGTAGGTCAAGCCGCCATAAATCGTATTAGCGGTTGACAACACAGAGGAGGCTGACACAGGATGATATACTACCATTGATCTACACTGACCTATAAATTTTTTATACATAGTACAGGACACCATAGAATTCAGCCAAGTTTCAGCAGCATCAGTATCTGATTGCAATAAGTGTACCCTATTTTTTTCACTCTGCAAATCCTATTACTTGTATAGCACATGCTGAACATTTGGTCAGTGAAGTTTATTTAGGAATGGGTGCATCTTGACTCGATATTTATAAATCAAGTAGCTGTTTTATATCTGTTACAGAATTTGCTTTGACCTCTGATGACATGTACATATATATGGTTTAAAGTGACAGGATTCTATTTTTATCGTCATGACCATATGTAAAAGGTTATCTGATGCACCCTTCGTGTATCACAATACACATTATGGCCTGACATTAACAGCAGGGCAACATGTATGAGGTACTGGACTACCTGTCAAGGGGCAGGAAGTGGCCTGACTGGTTAAAGTACTGGATTCAGGAAACCAACATTCCATGTTAAACGGTCCCCATTCAGAGGCACATTTAATGTGATATAATACCTACAGAACAAGCCATTACTTTTGGCTTATTTTAGATCTGTGCAGGTAAAAAACAGGAAATTAAGAAGACTTGACTTGGTGAATTCCTCACTATTCACAAGACAGACAGTAAAAGTATAGGCAATGAACTGTCCTCTTAAAAATAATGCAAAATAGAAAATGAGGAGCTGTTTTGTGCAGAAAGTCATCGCGTTTTTAGAAAATTGATCTGTTTAAGCACAGAATGCCATAATGATTTTGCCATAATTCTGCCCTTTTCAGCTGATAGGAATCTCTTGGTGTTTGCCTGTCAGGAGTCTGTTCTGTGTACGTGAGGGTTAAGATAATAATGTCAGTCCTGAATTATGTATTTCTGACTTGAATGACCCAGCCTTTGTTCGCTATTTCAACCATAATTCTCTGATGTGGCAGTCATCACTTCTACTTCCTCATCCACAGTGCCATGAGGACCAGTTACCATGGTGATACAGAAACATTCACCAACAACAAGACCTGTTACATGAACTGATAACTGTGAAGCCGGCAAAGCCCAATGCAACTTATTAATATTTCACTGTCCAATTTTCACTGAAACAAGCTTACCTGGTGGAAACTATTTTTGGCTCAGATATAGGTGCTCCGGAGACCAGCAGATCATGAAACAACTCTCAGTTGATGGCATTTTATTTGTTTACCAGTACATGCAATCCATTCAATATACAAAGAGCCTTCATCAATCATGCTAGTTTATTAAAAAAATTCTGAAAACCTGATTGATCAATTATATTGGCTTTTTGCAACCTTTAAAAATAACATCTAATTCTTCAAAGTAGCATGTCAATGTTAGGTACAACAGGCCTAGTGTAACTTTTTAAAGCCCTAGCAGAATGTAGTGACACCTAACAAAGGGGCCAGAGTTTTAAACCTTGGGTTTAATTTTAGGAAACCAGACTCCAATTATTTCAAATTCAGATTACCGATAATCTTTGTAAAGATTATCCAGAAGGTAAACAAGGGACCCATGGGTCATGGCGCTCAGCTGATGTTTGAAGTTTTTGCAAAGGCAAAATATGCAAAATGTGCTATAGTAATGTTTTTCATATACACAAGCATATGAGAAGTTAAGAGGAAAGGGGCCCTCCAACTAGGTTATAGTAAAGTTCTAAATATATGATTGCAAAACTTATACTCTGACAAGACTGTCATGAAGAAAAACAGTAAAAGTTTTGAGATACTGTGATGCATATGAAAAATTTACAGACTGACAGGCAAGTGGCAGAATGGACTGATACCTTTATTTCAGTTTCAAGGGAATAATGCATTTAAGTTTATATTAAAGCCTATTTTTTTAGCATATCCACTTTTCATTGATAGTTTTAAAAACATCTTTTCAAATAAAGTATACACACTGTTGGTTGAATGAGGGACAAACAATATCATTGTGTTAATAACTATCTCAGCCATAATTTTTTATTGGAATTAATAGTCAGTTTCACAATTGGTGAAGGTTTTACTCTTCTGAAGTAAGGAATTACTAATCTGATGAACATCCACACTTGCATAGCAATACACCACATTAAGGACACAATTAAAAAACCCTGATGGTACAATACAAAATCTAAAATGTAGCATAGCCTAGAATAAGAATAAATCAAATACAGAAAATTATAACATTCATCTAGTTTATGCACCATCTGGGAGGGGGAGTGCAGGGAAGAGGGGAAGCCTGCTAGTAGTGGCCAAGCCGAGCCAAGGCAAGCTGCCTGGAGTGGGTGTTACATAACACAAGTGAAGGCTGTACTACTAGGTGGGCTTGATGTAAACAATACTTGACATGGTATATGAAAACTTGAATAAAAGCTACCCTTTTCAATCAAATTTCTTTAAAAATTCAGATTTTAAAAGATTAAATCCTTATGTATAAATGCTGTGAAAATTAAATCAACAGTGCTTACAGGAAAAAACATGCCATTTCTAAAGTTGGACAAAATTTAAGGTACTGAATTTTTATTTATGCTAATAAATTATAAAAATTTGCTAATTTCAGAACTAATTTTTTGTAAACAATTGAATCTTGATTAAATAAAGTAATATCCCTGAAAAAAAGTCCCCAGCTTCAGCAAATTTGATGCTAAGTGAGTAAATATATCTCCTGATTTTTAAAAAAAATTGCATTACGTTTAGGCCAATAACTTCAAAACATAACGCAATACTGACCTAATATTTGGCATGTTCATAGAAAATGTATGGAAGAATATGAACACTTAATATGATTAAAAACAGATATGATGTTTTGATATAAGGCAGCCTTGAAGTGTAACAGTGGCTTTTTGATGGAAAACGGAGGTTTTTCCTTAACATCTCAATGGAACAAAGTCATATTGACCAAATTTTCAGTAAGATAGGAGATTTGTGGTACAACTAACTGTATGCAAAATTTTGGATTGGTAGGTCCAACGGTTTCAAAACGTGCCCTGTTAACAGCCTGACGGACAAATGATGGACAAAGGACCACGACTATAGCTGAGATGACTTATAGTCAGCTGAGCTTAATATGACAAAGACTTAATTTTTATGATAATGTCGAGGGAAGAATGAGAATCCGGGAAGAATCTTCCCGGGAAGAATGAGAATTTCCCAGGAAAAATGAGAATTCTTGTTTTTCCCAGGATGAATGAGAATTCTCATTTTTGCCCAGGAAGAATGGGAATCATTTCATATACTATCACTTGATTCTCTTTTTTCCTGGGAAAATTGAGAATTCGGATTAGTGACATTTAGTACATAACGGTCAATGTAATATAGTTGGTTGTGACAGGACATGAGAATGGTAGTCCTCCGTTATATGGATCATTTATGACCTTACAACTCAACACTAGAAATCCTTAACTACCAAAGTAAACCTGACAAGATACAGACTGTCATTGTTAAACAAAGTATGTAACTCATCCAGAAACCTCCCCCACAGTGTAAATCAGCCCGCCAACAGGGGAGACTTGAGCACATTATCCTGGGGACATGCTGCTATGTACAACATAAGTGATAATTTTTCATAACTCACAAGTTTATCAGCTGATTAACCCTGCTGTGTCAACTGCTCATCAGAACACCACGATTCTGTCATATTCAGGACAAACTCAATACACAAAACAACAACCTTATATATGTAATCTAATTTTGAACAAACTGTAGCTTGTTTTAGTACACATATGGTTTTAAACTATATCAACATTAATTCCTGCTTAACTGCCTATAATTCTGAATTCAAGAGACTTAGGGCTGTTATAAAGAGCCAGTATGGCAAAAACTGTGCAGTGTACCTACAGGCATTTATGTAAAGTAAAAGACTGACTTTTATTTTACACATCAGTCAATGGAATTACAGCTTATTCTAGGGTATTGTAGTAAGACCAAGGACACACTGAAATGGTCACAGCATAGCTTACTAAATTACACAACCAAAACCACTAATACTCTGCATATTATTTTCATTTCATTAATAATGCAGTTTTTGTGAGACCTACATATCCCACAGTAAAAACTGGATGATAAATGCCCAATGGTATATAAAAAATAATTAAAAACACACCGTCTACATTATTCACTATTTTTTTTCTATCCCATAAAACAGGGACAGCTTAATCTTGGTTTCCCAGCACAGGAAAACAGGTGTTGACACCATGCTATGGGGCAGAAGTCAATAACCTTAATTTTTGTGAAAATAAAGAATGCTCTCAAATAAACAAATAGAACAAAGGAAATATAAAGAATTCATAACAAATAGAAAATCTGTTTTTCAACGCATTTGTTGCTTTTTGTGGAAACATAATGATGGTTGGAAAAATGGGACAAAATAATGAAAAAATTACAACTGACTATTATATTCTTTAAAGAATTAAGTAAGAGAAATATTTGTGTTCTTATGGACCACTAGAATATATGGATTTAATGTATGTGTAATGTACAAGTCTTGATTTATAATTGAAATAGTATCAATTCCATAAATTGTATACATTGTATTTAATGTGATAGCACACAAAATGTATGGAATGTGTATTGTATTATCTTAGTCTTAGAATACATATAAACAAGAGCTCAGCAAACATGCATAATATGCCCGTCATGAATCTGGTGACCACTGACCTCATTACATGTGTGAATTTTGATGAGATTGTAAATCAGGTGAGAAAGTCTATTGGTCGATATGTTTAATGAGTTTCATGTAAATCCATAGTGCTTCCAAAGTGCGGAGACCTCTGACCTCATTAAATTTGCATGGATTTCTCTGGAATATGTAAATCCATAGAATTTTTTTAGTCACTAAGGTACCTCTAAAGTGCAGTGACCTCTGACCTCATTAAATATGCATGAAGTTTGATGAGAATGTAAATAAGGTGAGAAAGTCTATTGTTGGATATATATAGAGTTTCATGAAAATCCATAGTGCTTCCAAAGTGCGGAGACCTCTGACCTCATTAAATTTGCATGGATTTCTCTGGAATATGATCTTTAGGGGAGATATTTCATTGATTAACATTTCTAATGAGTTTGATCAAAATCCTTCATATTCTTTGTAAGTTATTGTGGCCACACCACAAAGTAGCCGAGTGACCCGTGACCTTATTAAATATGCGTGGACGTTGCCCATAATCGAAGCGAGATAATCTGTTGGTTATTATTAATGGTGAGTTAGGCAAAAATCCATCAAAGCCCTGGTAAGTTACAGCGGTGACACTAAAAGTAAACGGACAGCGGGTATGTCATAAGACAGGTGTATTTGATTTAGATGTTTTTGCTTTATCGAGCAGCTACACGTTGCTGAGGTCAAGACCCCAGCCAGTACGCTCCCTAAGTGTAATTTAGAGATGTGATGCCACCAAGCCAAGCAGGAAGCTGTGAGAGACCGCCACCATTTTACCTGCACCGATGACCTGAGAAAAGCCACAACACCCATTGCCGAAAAGGCAAAAGAAGAATGCATTCCCTCTACTGATCCCAGCAGCGGAGACCCAGCCGTGCCAATTGAGAGCCGAACTCAATCAATCAATCAAACAAAATATCGAGACGAATGCCATTGTATTATAAAATCTTAAGTCTGTGTTTACAAAATTGATTGTGTGTACACACAAAGGTTAACATTTTAAAATTACACCATTTTATTACCCCTGTTTTCCCCTCATGAGAGCAAAATGTTTATCTGTAACTATCAGAATGGGTGATAATACTACTATTCTGAAGTCTGCTATCAGATGAATTTGAACAAGGAAGGTTTGATCAAAGGTGTTAAATACCACATGAAATATTGCCAGTACAACCCTGAACTGCTTGGTCTTCAAAGTTTCTGTTGCTATAAGTGTTACAAAGTAATACGAAGGAAGAAAATACTGCACTTAGAAAGTACAGGAAAATTTCAAGTTTTTAAAACTAAATGGAACAAAAAGGAAGAAATTCTTGCTCTTAAGAAGTATAAATACTTTGGTGTTGGCAAAGGCATGGGCTCTGTCAGTGCCCTCTCTAGTTTAAATCATATTTTTCACAAACAAATCCTAAACTGATGGAAGTACAGCTATAGTTCAGCAAATACAACTAGGTTCAGCATTTATTCTGTGTGGCACTTCACTCATCCATCAGCCTGTATAAGTATACAGGCTTCACATGATCAAAACATGTACACACAGAAATACAGGTTCAGACCTGTGAGCCTTAACCCATTGCTTTAAATTTATAATCAATAAAATGAAACATGATATTTATGACATTAAGAAATCTGCATTGTGCTTTGTGTTCATACATCCATAAACCTACATATACTAAGAGGATAAAAAGTCTGAATTAACTTAATAATACAAATAATCTCTTCTGTGAAAAAAAGATTAAAGATTAAAGATCTGGTATACAGCCTAATACAGGTTTGTAGAAAATGCTTTATATATTACATTAACAAGTAGCTCCTACAAGGCTTTGAAATGCTTTACTCTAGAACCTCAGAAATACAGATGAAAAGTCATTTTACCTGTTCAAGTCATCTCTAAAGACTAATCTATTTAAATTGTTTTATGATTGTTAAACACCTTTGACTTTTACATTGTAAAAGTGTGTTGTATTAGGTGATCATTGAAATTAATGTGATAGGAAACCAGTGTGAAAGTAATGACAGAGTCAACTACACTGACTTTTGCTTCTTCCGATACCTTTATTGCACATACCAGAAATACTCAAAGTAAATTCTAAAACACCCACAATATAACCAGAATGGGGTTTGTATGGTCATCATGCTGTTGTATGATGGATACTTATGCATAATCTATTACAATTTTGATAAATATGAAAAATCAGGATTGTAAGAAAAAGTTCACAATAATCCCTGTATCTGATCACCTCTGGGTGAAGTAAAAGATATTTAAAAATATGGTAATACAGGGTGCTCAAATTAGTTATCAACTTGGCATATTGAAAACAGAAACAGAACAATGCTACAGGTGTACAGCAGGTTCTAAACAGCAGTACACCTTATTTTACTGCCGAGGAAGATCTCATTGGTCCAAATCCTGTCCACAACAACTCAGTCAGAGCATCAGCCACACCCAGATACCACATGATTATCTCCATGGCAGCGGAGCAACAAACTTCAGGAACACTCCAGGCACTAGTGCATTAACTCCTCAATCAACTTGCAACTTAGCCGACAGCCTGCCCTCATAAAACACGAGAGGAAGCCAACGATCTCATGAAAATAGTTCTGATGTTAGACACCATCATCTGAAGGGAAAAATAATAAACCCAATGTGCTATTCATAGAAAAACTTAAATTGTGCCATTTGTTCCTAAATAACACTCTCCTGTGACCACTGGAATAGAAATAATTACTCTTCACAATATCTGCTTACAAACAACAAATCTTTTGTCACCTGGTGCAGTAGATTTCAAATGATGTCTCAGTACTCCGTGCCTGTAAAATTCTGCACCTTGTACTGCAACATTTTGGTGGCTTTGACAAGCCAGTGCTTACAGGTATGAATTAAGTGTTATCAATCAATTATCATATATTGAAGAAGAAAAATAAAAATTATGTATAGAGCCATTCTACATACATACCAGAATATACTGTAATTTCAGACACAATACCATAATATTAATTTTGTTTAATAATTAAGGCATATTCATCATCAAATGAAAGATGTATATATTTTATCAATAAACCAAGTGTAGTGGTTTTTTAGTGAATGTACTAATTACTTTTGTTAAGTTTCCATGAAATTATCGCTTTTTTAAGCACCCATGGCTGAACTGAATAATACGAGAAAAATTAAAATACCATGGTAGATGTTCAATTCATCTGACCATATCATCTGCCTCAAGGTAAATGCTAACACAGGGATACATGCATCGGGGCTCTTCCTGAGCCAGGTGTCTTTTAGGATATATCTAGGCATTATTTTTTTCAGATGCTGTTAACTTACAACACCTACAGACAAGTTACAGGTACCAGTATATCAGGGATATCAGAATTTTTAATCTCACATTGTTTGTACAATGACAGTCAATAAGTATTGGCTCTCACAGAATTATAATTAATTTGGATTTTTTATGGTCCTTTTCTATTCTTTAAAATATTTTAATGCTTAATCTAAAATCAGTAACACTGACCCTACATTAATAATATTTACAAAATGTCTGTCATGAAACCAATGGTAACCATCTTCATTTAAACAGCAGTTACATGTTGCGGCCAACCTTCGTGGATGTTATTATGAAAAGTGCCATTTTAATCACTTCCCACTTGTGTTTTACCTTGTGGGACTAGCATACCTTACCTAGACACCAGGCCTAAAGCATTAGAACACCTTACTGTACTGGCAGGTAATTACATATTGGTCAATGGGGCTAATCAGTCAAACCCAGGTAGCTTCCTACGGTAATACTCAGTAGCTGGCAATCCAGAGGTTTAAAAGCAACAGTGCTTTAATGATTGACACAGACATAAAGGCCAATCCTTTAAACAAATATCCAATTATTACTTACTGTTTACTTACCTAAGAGCTACACCTATATTCCCATTAAGTGACTCTTCAAGGGGCTCCCTAAATCAAACACTGCCTTATAGGACTTGCACAGACATAATATTGGACTTTAAATAACATCAAAGAAATGGTTTATAGCTAATAATGATACCAGGCAAACTCAATTTACATGAACAACTGAAAGTACATTCTGTATATGAATAAGTGCTGAATGCGGTGGTAATTAGAATGGCCGCTTTCTTACACTTCAGATCATTACAAGACAATCAATGACAAAGTGTCTGCCTCTCATTTTGAATGACTCATCCTCGGCACTGAAACATCGTTTAAATAACCATATGAAAATCCATTTAGATAAAGTAATTGATTGAAATTTGTAATGTATAAGGTTTGTAATTAATCTGATAGAGCATACATAAAGACACCACAAATAATCAAGCATTCAAGGTCACCTAATTCCTGTAAATGTAATTTTTTTTAATTTATAACACAGTGCTTTCAAGGTTTAATGAAAGTGTTTAAGTCTGCATCATAAGAATTAAGATTTATTTTTAAATAGGTAGCCCCTATAACACACCAACTTTTACGTACACTGTTGGCCTTGTGTCAGTAGGCTTCCTGGGTATGTAACATGTCTGTGGCGATTGAATTTCATGAGAGCTCTCCATAGATGAACTTTTAAATACTAATTCATATTATTATTTACTATTTACCATGTCTCTTTTATTTATATGTGCCATATCTGAATGACAATGTCCCTTTTTCCCAAAATGAATGTTTGTCTGAGGACAAACTCCACTCCTCTGCTGTTGTATTCTCCATTAAACTAGTTGACCATTACCTTTCCCATATATGGGCAAAGTTAGCAATATGAATCCTGCTTTCACTTTAAAAAAGTAAGTACCAGCATTTTATCTTAGATTACCTACAGAGTTTATCTTCTTCAAAAACTGATATTATTTATTTCATTATCACCTGTTCTCATATGACACTGTGCAGTGCTGCCACCTAGTATACACAATGGTACTAGATGTACCCTGCTCTTTATACAAGATATGAACAACAGGTGGGGTCTTATTCAACATGATTTTACATTGCTTGGCATATGGTTCAATGATATACAGCTGATAATAGAGATGTTAAAAGCAATTACTGGCATGCAGAATAATCTTTATGAAGCGGTATTTAGAATAATATTGAAAGATTTATGGACAAGGCCATTATTTATATAATTTATGTTATTTAAGTATAAATATATAATTAAGAAATTTTGTTAACCTGGACCCCTTGAAAAACTGGTTTCTTCAGGTTCCCAGCTAAGTGTACATAGCAAAAGCAGCAAGATAACACTTAAAATAAAACTGCCTGGAAATACCAAAGTAAAAGTCAAATTCTGTATTTAATGGTCATATAAACAGTGCATATATCATTTGTGGTCATCTCAGGTTTTTTCTGGCACCACAAGATATTTTTTCCAAAATGTACAAAATAAATCACAAGTTAAATATTAAAACACTTGACAAAAGTGTACACATGACATACCTTGAGGCCTCCACCTACTGTCTGTAACATATATCGTTATGTTTGATTGCTTACCTTACATCAATATTATGGCCATGTACTTGAGGGACATTGTGAATGGAAGTCACCCCAACCACACCAGACCCTGAGTAAGTTACAGTACAACTGACACCCTACCATGTTTACCTATCTCAAAGTCGGGGGGCCACCATGAAAGATTGGAGAATTCGGCTGAAACTCCATGTATTGAAAGGCCAGGATCAGGCTTTCATGCATGTTGAAAGCAGCTTTTGTGACTTGTTCTCACCAACTATTGAGCTATATGACGGGTCTTATTACCTGAACGAATCCGTGGATTTTACTATGCCCTGTGGCCATTTCTGACTTTACATGTTCTGTGGGACCTACCCTTCTCACACTAAAATAACACACCAGAACTCATAGTTTTTACATTACAGTAAGTACACAAAAGATCAACAGGAACTACAACTACTTTACATTACAGGAATGTAGGAACTCTGACCTTTTTAGCTGAAGGTTCCACTAATCACTGTGAGGACTGCTAATATTTTAAATATATAAAATTGTTCTTAAATGGTATGCTGTACATGTCTCCAATAAGTGAATATATATAATTTGTTAAAAATATTTTTATTGAAGTATTGCTCCCAGCAAAGATACTAGAAAAGGTTGGGGTTTTGTCTTTCTGTGCATTTTCACCCCGTTATTATTTTTCTTTATGTGCACTTTCATGTTTTATTGTCCTTGACCGTTTTGTCTTTGTGGGCATTAATCTGGGTCATGTCATGTTTATCACCTCAGGAGACAGACCGCTGGTTTTACCGTACTCATGTTTGGCAAGAGGAGAGGAAAACTTTCAGTTGTGTGAAAAGGAAACTCAGTCATACCCACACGTCACTAAATATTCAAAATATAAAAAAAACCCTGATCCCTAAGAGAAACATTCATTAGTTATTACAAGGTGTACTAGACTCCTGAGTGTTAAAATCTGACAGGTGTAAATAAGCATACATATTTTAGAACCAGCAAATGTGCTTGAACACATGAAAAATATTACACAAATAACAAATTCTGCATGAATTTCCACTTTGTTGCACTTAATATGCAAAAACAAAGTATTGTCATTTAAGCCATTTCCTTTGCTCCACCTGTCCTTGGTCACACTTGATCAGTTACATAATAAA
This sequence comes from Sipunculus nudus, assembly GCA_026874595.1. NCBI lineage: Eukaryota > Metazoa > Annelida > Sipuncula > Golfingiida > Sipunculidae > Sipunculus > Sipunculus nudus. The sequence continues at coordinate 17,389,289 of CM049307.1, read as the reverse complement.
TCATAATGACATAGCAAACATTTTACTTTCCTGTCTTGGTTTATCAGTGGTCACTTAAAGGAATGTGCCATGAAAACACTGATACACTGACAACACTCAGCTTGACACATGAAACAAAACAAGTGACATGTTCCTAAGACAGATAGTGTCAATGTGTCCCTCCACTCCAACAACAGAGGTGTTTTATCAGATAGAAACAGTAAAAAGAGAACTAGAGTATGGCACACCAGTCCAAGTAACTCCTAGTAATCAGGTCCTGATTTTGGAGTTTGTTACTTGAGACATTTAAGTAGTTATTATTGCAGAATTTAATAAACAGTTTGTGTTTTTCATTATAAAAAACATTTGAAAAAAAAACTTTTGTTATAATAAATTTTAACTTGATATTCTTAATGAAATTGATTATTTTTAATAATACCACTGAGACCAAGCACTGTCTAACTAATACAGCATGTTAGTTCCTCTGCTGCTTTATGACATAATTTATGTTTAACAACATATGCCAACCAGAGCAGGTACCTCTGTTCCTAGCATACAAGAATTATCAAACAAAGGACAAATACAAAAGCTCTTTTTAAAAGTATCAATCAGCAACAGAAAAATTAGCAGAAATCAATCAATCTCTATCACACATATAAAAGTAACCCAACCAGCTTGCTGAGTATGTCAAATATAATGAAAAAATAATAAATCAAGCCTATGATCATGTGTTTTACAAGGGAAACAATTTCAAAGGACCCATGGGTCACTGTGCTCAGCTGAAGTTGACCTTGAAGGTAAAAATCTAAAATAATATCAAATGGAGATAAAGTGTAAGAGGAGGAGTTTGCTTGAAAGAGTCCAATTTGAACCTGGCTTACACAGGGAAATCCCCCTTTATGGTGCACGTAAAGCTAGTGGTCTTAAGGTCATTTACGGAGTTAATCCTGATTATCCAATTTCCAACCTCTGTCAAACTTCATGGACGTCTGTCAGTTATTCACGGCCTGTCGCTCGCATCCCGGACAAATAAACATCTCACATTCGAGATATTTTAAGTTTTTTTATTTTCGCTGAAACAAAAATCTTAGTTTTCAGTCAAATTACATTCTATATGATGTAGATATAATTCATATTAATTATCAATAGCATGGTAATCACATCGATTGGACCAGTCGGCTTGTTCAAAACCAGATAACCGGGTGAGGTTACATTCACGGCAGTCCTGCTAACGTCAAATGTGGCGTAACAGACCATCAGCAGTTTGAAATTTAACATGTCATTTTAAGACCGTGTACGAAATTCATCGAGGTACGAAATTTCAAGGGAATCTCCCCCAGTGACTGTAACAAATAAGAAACCCTGGCATAGCTGATTTCCAGTGACCTGAAGTGGGACCCAGCATCTGGAGAGAGCAAATGAATACACTATAGCCTCAAGAAAAAAATCAATAACTTGCCTAATTTTAAAGCTTTCATATTAAAATTTCATATTGCAACAAATTAAATACTTATGTTTACATGCTGTGAAAATTAAATCAATAGTACTAACAGGAACTAGATGTGTCTGAACGACGCAAATGCCTCACCTGGAGCAAATTAGAATTTTTTTAAGTTCAGGAGCTGTCAAATGGTCAAAAGTAGATCAACCAGGACAAAATGCAAACTCAATCTGTAACGGGTGAGTATCAAGCAACACACCAAAAATCAGGCCAGTATCTGCAGGCATTGTGAAAAAAGTCCATACATGTGCATTTTTCATAAAAAATTTCTTTTTTTCATGAAATTTTTTACGTTCATGATCTGTCATATGGTCAAAAATAGGTCAACTGGGATGAAATAAGAACTTGATTTGTAAGTGGTCATTATGCACCAACAGACCAAAAATAGGCCAGTATCTGTAAGCATTGCACTGCGAAACTAGAATATTTGCAAAAGCTGATAATCAGTTATAAATTTAAATTGGAGAGGTTTGTACCATGTTTCATAACAATCCACCAAATGCTTCCTGAGAAATAAGCTCCTAAGTTTTTTTCTATTCTAAGCTCTGTGACCGTAAATAGTAAGTCAAGATCACCGACCTTTGAACTTGAACAAGATTTTGTAAATATGCAATAGCACTGAAGAATTGATGTTGAATATCTTTGGAGAAATCCTGCACAAAAGGCCAAAACTGAAAAATCTGATAAAAATTCATTACAAAATAAGAAATTGTAGGTGGTGCCACTAAAATTGTGCAGCACATACAGACCATCAATCCCATTGACTAAAGTAAATTTTGTGAAAATCCACACAAGGTTTCCTGAGATATAAGCTTCTAAGTGTTTTTCTATAATCAGCTCTAAAATGTAGAAAAATGGGTCAAGGTCACCCATCTTCGAACTTGATCGAGATTTTATCAATATACATCTTCACTGATGAAATAAAATTCCAATGGGGAATGCTTTTAGAGATATCTCTCTCACAAGGTAAAAGTTAACGGACGCTGGACGGATGGACGCCAGACAGACGGACAGACAGACAGAAGGACGGACGGACAGCTTGGGTGACAACAATAGCTCATCAGCCTATGGGCTGAGGGCTAAAAAAGGCTGTACATGTACATTTGTCATGAAAATTTTCTATTTTTTTTTCTATGAAATTTTCTATGTTAGGGTGCTGTCAAACGGTCAAAAGTAGGTAAACTAGGGAAACGCGAACTTGATCTGTAACTGGTCAATATCTGCCCACACAGCAAAAATCAGGCCAGTATCTGCAGGCACTGCAAAAAAAGTCCGTACATGTGAGGGCTAAAATTTATATTTTTCATGAAATTTTCTATGTTCAGGAGCCGTAAAACGGTCAAAAGTGGGTAAACCAGGACGAAATGCGAACACAATCTGTAACTAGTCATTATCTGCCAACACACCAAAAATCAGGCCAATATCTGCAGGCATTGCTAAAAAAGTCCGTACATGTATATTTGTCATGAAAATTTCTATTTTTAATGAAATTTTTTTTATGTTCAGGAACCGTAAAATGGTCAAAAGTAGGTCAACCGGGACGAAACACGAATTCAATCTGTAACTGGTCATTATCTGCCTACACACCAAAAATCAGGCCAATATCTGCAGGCATTGCTAAAAAAGTCCGTACATGTATATTTGTCATGAAAATTTCTATTTTTAATGAATTTTTTTTTATGTTCAGGAACCGTAAAACAGTCAAAAGTAGGTCAACCGGGACGAAACACGAATTCAATCTGTAACTGGTCATTATCTGCCTACACACCAAAAATCAGGCCAATATCTGCAGGCATTGCGAAAGAAAGTCTGTACAACTGTTTGATTTCGGAATGACAGAATGACAGACATGGGTAAAACTAAATGCCCCGGCCACTTTGTGGTGGGGGCATAAAAAACGTGCCATGGTCAAAGTTGGGCAAAATTTAAGGGACTGATATCCTTTTTATGCTAATAACTTAAAAAATTTACAAAATTCAGATCTAATTATGGGTTATCAATTGAATCTTAATTAAAGAAAGTTATATACTTTGGAAAATAGTCTCTAGTTTCAAAATTTTTCATGTTAAGTGAGTATATATTTTTCCTGATTTTTTACAAAGTCGATTATGTTCGGGCCCTAAACTTAGTGAATTTATATTTAACGGACTTAATTTTTGGCATGTATATAGGAAATATACAGGAGATTACTTCTTGTTAATATTTAAAAAAACAGATAAGTGGTTTTGATATTAGGCAGCCCTGAAGTGTGATAATTGGTTTTTAATTGAAATTTGAGTTTTTGTCCTAAATTTCTTGAAGGAATGAAGTCATATTGACCCAATTTTTTCGTATGGTAGGAGATTTTGGGGACAACCATTTCAAAACGTGCCAGTCTAACGAATAGACAGACAGACGGATGGACAGACGGACTGACGATGGACAATGGACCAAGACTATAGCTCAGATGACTTTTAAACTATACAAGAGCACTGCAAATGTGCATAATACACCAGTCTTATGTCTCGTGACCTCTGACCTTATTAAATATACATGAATTTTCCGAATAATTAAATTTAAGTGAGAAACTGTATTGGTTAATTTTTAAAATGAGGTTCATGAATACTCAGATTTTTGGTAAGTCATCACAAAGCCACCAAAATCTTATTTCGGCAAGATATCATTTTGGTTAATATTTCTGTTGAGTTTCATCAAATCCATCACACTCCATATAAGTTGTCAAGGCGACACCACAGAGTGGCCTTTGACCTTATTGAATATGCATGGTTTTTGCCTGTAATTAAACTATGGCGACATAATCTATTGGTTAGTAGTTATTGTGAGTTTCGTGAAAATCTATCAAAGCCCTTGTAAGTTATAGTGGCGATACTTAAATTTAACAGACACACAGAGAGATGGATTATGGGTATCCCATAATAAGTTCCAGCATAGACAGGTGTAAAACAATACCGGTTGATTAACATTTCTAATAAAACAGAAATTTCTTTCTTCACATGCCAAAGGAAACAATAAGAAAATGCAATTACTGGTACATTTATAGAATCATATCTACAAAAAGGAAATACTAAATAATTTTTTTCTGGCTGAACAGGTAGCAACATAACATCCCTTGAGGGTGTCTGACAGATTCTCCATTGGTGCTCTATTAATGACTGGACAGGTATTTTGGATGGTATACTCATACTCATTAAACTTATATGGGCTTGTAATCACACCTTGGGACAGCTATAATGAAAGGATTGATCAGGCTTGAGGTGAAAAGGGACATTCACAGCATCAACAATAATGATGTGATTGCTAAGTTACTGCAGTTCTCACCAGTTTTAGCTGTGGTGCTGTTTCTAACAGTCAGTCAATAAATGTGGGCCTATCTCCCTCAGCAACGAATAAAGCTCAACAAACAGATCAGTACTGCTATAACAAGGTGTATGATCAAAGCTACAGCACTCACCATAGCTGTCAGCAGTAAATCAGTGTTGTAAAGAAGCTAATAATAAAATGCCTGATAAAGTCTATCATAAAAAGAATGAATGTATCTATAGTAAATAGATTCAGATGTGCATTACCTGAACTACTGACAAGCACAGTAAAATGCCAATAATTTTAATATTTCATCAAGTTTAGCAAACCTTGAGGCACGATAAGTTAATCTCATACAATTAAATTTTAATGTTCTACTACTGAGCCCAATCATTGGCATGCACTGATGAAAAAATCAGGTATTTCAGCATCGAATAGGTGTGGTTGCTGCTGCTCTACTAGCTCAACTGAATTCTTGTATTGACCCCTGCCTCAAGGGGGATGGGGGGGGGGGGGGGGGAATTGAAACTGCACTGGATCATGTTGCTTGGATACTTTTTGCTTGGTGTGGCATCTTTGTATACATGTCAATGTTGACAGTATGGCTCAGACGCTGTCTTCCCTTTCTTAAGCTTGTATTTAACATTATTCTGACTGAATGCTTAATAATGTTCTAAAAACATTCTCAAGGTGCTCTAATAAATTTTTCCAGCTAAGTTATCAAAATATTGTCAATTCAATTATTTAAAAATTTCAAACTATATAGAATTATTCTCAAAATTAACCCAGTTCTATTAATAAATTCTTTTAAGACATCTAAAAAATATTTTCTCTACCATGCTGACCTTGGAGATTATAAACCTGCCCATATAAATCCTTATTTAAAATTCTACTGCACACCTCACCTGGTTCTGTTTATTAACTGTTCTTACTCAGCAGTATTGCTCAGGATATATTGATTAACTCTATTTAAATTTTCATGACCCTTGGGGCCTGGATGCACAGGGCAGTCAAACAACCAGGCCATGTCTGTTTGTACTGTAGGTACTGACCAGTCAATGAACAGGTTAAGCCAATATACATGTACACAAAACCCTATCATGTTCAAAATAAAGTGCTGTTGTCTTTTATCCTAGTTAGTTTTTGTTTTCACATGCATGAGTGAGTCTATGACTGATTAATGTACAGCAGTAGTTAATATCAATAGTAAGGCCAAAAAAATAAAAGGTATAGTTCTCAGGCACCGCCCGCATCAATTTTAAACCCCTGCATCAAAAAATTTTATTTCGATTTTCAATAGAAACTTACCTAGTTGAGCTCCAGCCGCTCACACATTTCTTTCAAGAGGATAAAATCATACAATTTTGATAAGATTTCCTTTGTTATGCAGTGCTTTTACTTGTTTAGCAAAATAAATCTGTCTTTATCATGCTTTTACCTTATCATTTGACATTTTTATCGAAACATACAAAAAAATTAAAAATAAAAAAACAGCCCCCACGCATTGATTTCTGAAAAAAAAAGTGCCTGAGAACTAGACCTAATTTTATTTTTGCCTAACACCTGTGTTTTTGCAGCATATATCACACTTGTATTACATAATTACATAACATCTTACGGATGGACTAGTTTGGTACACATGTATGAAGCAGAACAGAATCAAACAATTAGAGCAGCACATATGTATCACAATATCAAACCTCCATTAAAACAATTAATTGGTTCATTATAGTCACATAAATGTAACTACAGTCTAAAGATTTCAACACAAACTTCAGGTATTGATTAAACATTGCTAGCAATACAACTTTTGCTGATCCCGCCAACACTGATCATAGCTTTGTTTCCTTGTCAACATTGCCACAGGTTGCATATTGATCAGCTCTGTTTGGGAGCTTCAGGCTTTGGATATGTTTTGAATGTTTCCACATGTCCATTTACTGTGGTTGGCTTCTTGTTGGCAGTGGTTTCAAATTCGCAATATTCGTGGTCGGGGGAAAAGCCGCAAAAATGAAACCACGCAGATATGAAACCTTGCTGTCATGGGAAAATAGTCTCTGAAGTTGCCACCAGATGGCAATAATAGGCATTAATGGAAAATAAATATAATCCAAATGACGTTCATGTTGATCGCAGCGTGCAACGTATCCACAATCTAGTTTAATATAAAAAAAATGCTTAGTTCTCACCAGCAGTTCTGCACGTCTGATTTTATTTATTAAATTGTGATCGCAAGCCGTTTGTCTTGGTCAAACTGCTTGAACTCTCCCCACTTGCACTTTGTCGACTGACAGTTGATCTAATCATTTGCCGCTTAGAGTAACTCTGCTCTTTCTTCATGTTCACACTCGCAGGTATCAGGCAGACCTTCCGAGCGCCGCTTAGGGGAAATGGTCCCTTCTGTTCCATGAATGTAGCCAACTTGTTATATCCATGGAACAATGTATCTATTAGGTAATCTGAACATGATATGATCAGGGTAGAGAAGAGGGCCCTATTTATATTGATATGTAATGGCCAAGCTGTGAAACCAAAGTGTCATCGCAAGGTTCTGGCATTGACGGTCATTGTTGTTTGAGCAAAACAACTTTGTGAAATAGAGAATTCATACCTATTTTCGTGTTTATTAAAATATCGATATATGCTCCATCGCAAAAATAAAACCCTGTGAAACCATAAAAAATTGCTCGAGTGTGAAAACTGAGCCCCGTAAATTAAAAACCAACCACAGTATATTGCAACTGAGGTCTTTGCTATGGCTGACCATACAAAGAACATACTGAATACACTGAAATTCCAAACATACAGTACAACATCTTTACACATGTGATGAGCTTGTTAACCCAACACACTACAGTTCTTACCATAATAAAATAATGTTCATTAGCTGTTGTGTGTTAAATACATATTAAATGTGTATGCATACATGCATAAGCCAATAAAAGTATCCAAAAGAACTACAGGTAAGGCCAAAATAAAAAAAAGGTATGGTTCTCAGGCACTTTTTTTCAGAAATCAATGCGGGTGGGCGCTTTTTTTATTTTAAATATTTTTGTATGTTTCGATACAAAAATGTCAAATGATAAGGGAAAAGTGAGAAAAATAACAGTTTTATTTTGCTAAATAAGTAAAAGCACTACATAACAAAGGAAATTGTATGGTTTTATCTTTTTGAAAGAAATGTCGGAGCGGCAGCAGCTCAAAATTGGAAAGTTTTTATTGAAAATCAAAATAAAAATTTTTGATGCGGGGGTTTAAAATTGATGCGGGTGGTGCCTGAGAACCATACCTTTATTTTTTTTTGGCCTAATGGTTATGAAACAGGGACCTGAGGTGATTGTGTGGGTTTCCTTTACGCCCCACTGGAAGAATAAGGAACAAGTGATTATAACACCAGCGTATTTTGATCTCAATTTTACCACTTGTTTTAATGCTGATAATTAAGACATCAGTGAGATCAGACTATAAACTCCCTACCTTTTACTTTTAAAGGGTCTTTGTCCCAGAAACTAGGTCAAGGTAGCCTACTTTCGGGTTTCCAAGAGATCTAACCCATCCCTGTTAGGCTGCAAAATTAGAACTTTCTATCCCAAAAAGGAAAGAAATGAGACCTACCGATGATGGTCTTACAGTTAAGATGACTATCCACTGCATGAGGGGAAAAAAAAATTCTGCTGGTATTTTCTCTGAATGACAGAATCAACAATGATAATGAGGAAACCTCAAATAATAATAGCAGAATATACAAGACCAGCAAAGAACAGCCTGTAAAACAGCATAGCTCAATACATAAGACCATAGGGTAAAAACCTTAATACGGCAGGTTGGGAGGTTATACAAATAATCAAGTATGTCCATATGGGGGCAACTGCAAACAAGACAAATACCTACAACCTAAATGAGAAAAGAGACATTTGTCGACAGCTTCAATAAGCAATAGATCTGAGTGTTTACACAATTCTTTTTATGTTTTTTGAGAAGAACTAAATTCTACAAACATGATTTTTTTTTCTGATTCATTATAAAACAATAACCTGTGAAACTCAAATAGTTAAGAGTTTCAACACATTTTACTATTAGTCTGTGTGGATTCTAAATAGATATAGCTCTTGATAATTTCGGAGATAAAACATTTTTAATGATTTCTGAATCCTGTGGCAATAATCTCTCTGTCACTTAACTGACTAAACTGCACCAAATGGAAAGGCATACAAACAATACCTGAGAATATTTGTTCTGTGCAGAATAATGATAACTACCATCTCCTTTGTGTGTGTGTGTGTGGGGGGGGGGGGGTTGAGGAGATTTATATTATATGATAATGTTACTTTTTCCACTGCTTACTACTTGGATATGTTTTGAACAGCAGTATTTACATGTTTCATAAAGATTCTTGTGCTAAAAAGTGGCTAAACTACAAATTATGGGCACGTCTCTTTTTTCCCATAAAGATTAAAGGCATTTGTCTTTTGGGTATTTGTCATGGAAGCTGGAACTGACTATGACTAAATGTCAGCTGGAAACCATGTTTGACAACATAAGAACTGATATATATACATATATATATATATATATATATATTTATATATATATATATATATATATATATATATATATATATATATATATATATATATATGTCGAGGCCCAGATTAGTATCTGGCCCAATTTAAAACTGGGCCAGCCCAGATCAAAATTTTGATTTGGACCGGCCCAGATCAAAATTCTAATCTGGGCCAGACCAGTTTTAAAATGGGCCAGCCCAGATTAAAATTTTGATCTGGGCCGGTCCAGATTAAAATCCTGTGGTGAAGCCTTCAGGATTTATATCTGGTCTTGACTGATTTGAAACTGGGCTGGCCCAGATCAAAATTTTGATCTGGGGTGGTCAAGTTAACAATCCTGTGGTGGACTGATTTTAAACTGGACCAGCCCAGATCAGAAACCTAATCTACTCCTAGGCTGGCTTCAATTACACTTTATTTTATAACTAGCTGGCCTTTCATTAATTCAAAGAATTTGTAAAACATTGTAAGACTGTAAGTCAATAATAATTAATATTTAATGAATTTATTTCATATTCTATGAAAATATCATTTGTTGGATCCTGTCATATTTATTTTATAATTTCACCTCTTATGTGAAATGTCTAATATATAATTATAGATAATCATGTTAAACATTGGTATTTTACAGCTAAAAACTACAAATATAGCTTGCTGAACATGTGCATTAATTCAACAAACTAAAACAAAATTTAATCAATAATAATTAAAATATATGTTACTCAATATTAAGCTTGTGATCCAATACCTGTAAATTTTCAAAACTTTATTTGTTATGTTAATTTATTTATCATTTATCATAAGTTGGGGTTTTTTTTGTCTGTGATCCCCCCCCCCCCCCCAAGTTGGCCATTAAAAAATTTGCACTTATTTTAACATTGGACCTAGAACTTATAACGTACTACGTATTAAGGAAAGAAGGGCCTAAAACATCTGTTTAGATAAAACAGTGGGAACAATATTAATCAACTCAGCATTTTAACTATTGAAGGTAGAGGATATTGTATTGCAGCTTTTAACTATCTTCAATTTTCATTAGTTATCATTTAGTAGATTAGCTTTTTTTAAAGTTATTAACTCCAAAGTGAAAACTCCACCATGTTTATCACCCTCTAAATAAAAAAAAAATTCCAATTTTCACTCATGTTCACCTCCATTTTTGAGACTGACAAATGACAACAATCATATCATTTTCTCAGCTGTGGATTTTCTGCTATTAAAATTTACAGAAATGGTATCACAAACCTCTCCCATGCCCCATGTTAGGGCACAATGTCATGCTGCTCACCCAAATGAGCATCAAGATTGATAAATTACTTTTGTTCACTTATAAATGGGTAAAGCTGGTATTAAATAATGCACTTATATATGAAATATTACAGGTAAAATTTTGTTATTTAGAACAGAAATTATCTCAGTTAAGTTGAAAATTTTGATATTAAGTGAGGTAGATGTCTCAGGACATTTTCTCAAATGTGATTAATTATGGTAGTTGGTTTAGATGAAGTTCAAGTGTGAACTTGTATGCTTTAAGAATAGATGAAACCAAAGAAGCACATCTTATTTGTTCATTAGCTGTTTCCTCACTAATATATTTTAAATGATCTTGTTCATTATGTGCCCTTCAAAATGGTGTATCAGGAATAAATATTTACCTTATTATCTGATTTAAGATAAAAAATCAAGCTAGCCTAAGATTAGATTAAGATTCTGATCTGGTTAGGCCCAGTTTAAAATCAGTCCACCACAGGATTGTAATCTTGACTAGCCCAGATTAAAATTTTGATCTGGGCCAGCCCAGTTTAAAATCAGTCCACACAGGATAATAAACTTAACCAGCCCAGATCAAAATTTTGATCTGGGCCAGCCAAGTTTAAAATCAGTCCAGACCAGATTTAAATCCTGAAGTCTTCACCACAGGATTTTAATCTGGACCGGCCCAGATCAAAATTTTAATCTGGGCTGGCCCAGTTTAAAACTGGTCTGGCCCAGATTAGAATTTTGATCTTGGCCGGTCCAAATCAAAATTTTGATCTGGGCTGGCCCAGTTTTAAATTGGGCAAGATTCTTATCTGGGCCTCGACATATATATTTATATATATATATATATATATATATATATATATATATATATATATATATATATATATATATATATCCCAATGAACAAAATAAATCACTCTCTGACTTTTTATATTTTCAGCTCAATGAATAGAGTGGTTAATCTTTGAAGCAAGGAAGTAACTCAGGCACTATCAAGTTCTATCTAGTTTGTTTCATGGAGGACCTTCATTATGTACTTCAAGATGTAATAGATAATGCAAAGTTCAACTTTTTCTCTCTACAACTGAGCCATAATGGCCATGATATATACCTGTCCCTCCAGTTAACTGGTGATATAAATTGTTGACGTGTGTGAGAGTGTAGTTATGTAAGATTAGGGCCTTATCAAGCTTCCTCCTTATAAACTCCACACTGGTGTCCTACTGAACAAGCATCTGTGGTGAAGATGCTTGAAAGGCAGTCTACAGTAATTTGGTCTACTTTAGTCTAGTTTACATTAAACCTGTTCCTGGTGCATACAGGCTTATCTTTTTATAGTTTGTGTGAGGCTAGTTTCTCTACCATTTGACCCAATCCTTCCTGTGAAATATCACTTTTTTGCAGAAAAGTAAATCATATTTACAACAAAGTACAGATAGCAAACTCATATTTTATTGAATAAATCAATTAAGTTGTTTGAAAAGCAAAAAAACAGTGCAGATGCAAAGTCTACAACTTGCATACTAAACCAGTTTCGTAAAATCCAATTTGATGTGAACCAAGTGAGGATATGGCCTGGCTGAGACTTTTCGCCATCCAAGAGACAGCAATCATGGTTTTTCTTTGTGACATGTCTCTAAATGTGTAATCCTGGCACATCCCATTGAGTGACATATGAACATTTTGGGAATTTCCTGTCAAGCCTTTTCAATTTGCCAGAAGAGTCATGACATGTTTTTTTTTTTCAAATGAGATGCTGGATCCTTCAACTTATTGTTCTTAAGGGTCTAAGCTGGGGGGGGGGGGGGGGAGAGGGGCTATTTGGGGGGGGGGGGGGGGAGGGAGAGGGGCTATTTGGGGTTATTATCCCCTTACCACACTTTAAAAATGAATATGCATTTTTCTACAAAGCTCAAAAAATAGTATGATATATTCATTTTAAGTCATATTATAAAATCATAATTGAATTAGAAAATGATAAGTCAGGCACATGAGACTGTGTATATACTATAATTAGTAGAGATGGGGAGAAATTGAGATCTTTAGACATGTCATGAGTTTTTTTATTGGTCACAGTTTGCCATAACCACACACTTATATATTTAAGCACAAATCAACAAAAGGATTTCAAACCATTTAAACAAAAATTCATTCTAACCATGAACTTGAAAAAATTCACACATGTGGTTAAAAGAGGACATTACTGGCATTTGATTCAAGGAAAAATTTATGCACATGCACAGAAGGGATATCAAAGGCAAAGAAGCAGATTTTTATTCATTCAAATAAAAATCTAGTAATCCCCAGTGAACCATTACCACAATCAAACCAATAAACTTTAACTATTGTCCTTATGTGACAGTTAAATTCCCAGTTCCATCAAATCCTTTAGTTCAGTCTGCATAAACATGACACACCTGTCAGATAAAGGTAAACTTGGATTGCTACCTGTCAGTTACATTCTTTTAAAACATTTGGTGACACAGAGCTTGAACGGACCATCAGACAAACAGAGCAGCATGCTAGCCATGTAGATCAATATTCTGCTAAACTCTAAACATTTCTGATACATTTGCGTTTTAATATGAAACGGGCGATGATTTATACTAAATTAATTCAAACTAATTTACAATAAATGTTTCTTAAAATTATATGCAGATTTATTTACTTGCTGGCAATAAAAAGTTATTATATCCACATTTCAATAATTTGCTGAAGCAGAGTGATACTATTTATAGACTAGAACTGTTGTCTTTTATCTTAGATGAAGGTATCCATGCAATAAGATTGATATGTTATTATTAAGCCTTTTAGATTTCAGGTTTTTTTTATATACAAGGGGCAAGCAAAAATTCAGAAGACAGGGTGAATATCTGTAGTTCTATAGGGATTTTACCATTATGCCATTGAGTGACTAGTGAGGTTTGAACTTACAATTTTCTGTTCTATAGATCAATGCTATTCTCCAACCCTAGTATCACTTTTTTAAAATGATATTGCAAGTAATTTCATACTTTGTGTGTTTGCATGTGTGTGCAGGTGCGTGTGAGAATCGAATTATTCCGCAATTAAATAATATATGCCCCATTTTCTTAAATTCTCTGGCCCATATTAAATCAGTCTTTAGTCCTTTACCAAAATGTTTAAGCTCTTAACACTGGCTAATTTCCATCTTTCACAGCAGTCAATCAGCCTTATATGCTATACCAATAAGATTGAGATAAAAATAATACTGTAAACTGGGGTTATGACCCTTTTCATGCACCTGAGGTGTCTTGAAGTTGAAGCATTTAAATTGTTCAACATGTTCTGATCCACTGGGTCTATTGCCAAGAAAACATTACGATCATGCATGTTTCAGACATGCACACACAAACAGATGTATGCACAGGCCTGTAGATGTAAATAAAAAACATTATACAGTAGAGTATTAACCACTCTGAACTGTGAATTTTAAATGTCAAAAGAAATAAAGTGTGGCTTCATGTTGTGATACTTGTTCAAAGAACAACTGATTAAATAAAGAAGGCTAAACTCAATCATGAAATAAAATAGGATTTACAACAAAGCAGCAAATCCTAATTACAATACTTAAAAGAAATAGCTCTTTACAATGGCCATTATAATAACCTTACTATGAGACAGAATGCACTTACTACACATAAACCTATTAAAACCAGGCACGTATCATTAAGACAGAGTTGGCAAAAGTAAAAGAACCTTAGACCAAAGTCTTAGTTTATTTTTTCATTTGTTCAAACAGTGACCTTCGATTAATCTGAGAGCCTGATACAAGGAATACCAACGGCACAGCCACTCCACATTAGCTCCATGAATCAAGGAATAGAAGTGTCATATCACAGCAATAAGAAATGTTAAACACACACACCCGTTCCTCACAAGTGTGTGTCGAGCAGGAAAGTGGCAACCGACATCTTTCAATGATTGTAATAGCACCAAGGACAAACAGTGACACCGTACCAGGCTATAGATATTATATGGGAAATCTGGTGCTGGTTTGGTCAGCTTTTTGTCAAAGCCTGTTAAGCTGCTGCATATCAACATGAATGGCCAGAGATACAGGTTTTTATTAACTCAAGTGTATTGAAACCTCCTGACTTCTGGATCAAGCCAAAGCACTGGGTTTAACTGAACATACTTTACCAATCACAATGATCTGGTCTCTCAGACTTACAAAATTGTGCAATAAATCTCTATGTTATGAACCTCAATACTCTATATTAAGACTTAATAATTCACTTACTCCATCTTTCTTTATATTAACTACTTAGTCTGATGAATAATCGCAACAGTAGATTTTCATCAGAATGTGGGATGAATGACTAACAATGCAGTGAGGCATGCCAACAAATATCTGTCATGGTCAACATTACAGTGAGGACTGCTGACATGTATCTGTCACGGCCAAAATACAGCGATGAATGCTTGGTATAAAGTATTAGGGCCATCAATAGTTATAAGACAGTGAGGCATGCATAAAAATGCCTGTTAAGGCTCAAAATACAAACCCATGTATAAGCACATCTTTACCAGGATTTTAACCCTACTAACCAGGTATCCACTTGGTTAAAATAAAGCAAGCTTTAAGGTATTTTACAAAATATGTGAAAACTGGTAGACAGTGAGGTGGAATAGAGTATTACTTGTAAAAATGTGGCATGAAAAATTACATCAATATCCTCAGCAGTATCATTCTTCTGTTCTTACATTATAAATAAAAAAAAACTAAGCATTGTTTCACCAAATGTTTATATTGAATAGCTACATTAAGACTGCTTAGTTATTACATTTATAATTTTTCTGTATGTCAACCTTAACACAGGTGGGTCAAAGCAATTCATAAATTGGTGATATATTCAATTGTATTCTAAGAGCAATGTTAAAAACCTGAAAATGTGCTGCATTTTGACTTTGTTGAACACTAACGTTAAAAGCACAATAGAAAATATGTATTATGTAAGGATACTGTAATTAACAAATTGGAGATTTTTGTAGGAACTCCACCTAGATGAGTCTTATATTTGGGGCATCACAGTGAATCTGAACCACAGAGGCATGAAAAATGGCTGAGAGTCAGCAATAATAAGACCATTTAAGGAGTCTTTTGCATACTTAAATGTACCGTATTTTATTACAAATATCAATCTATTTCTATATGAAAGGCATAAATTTATTCTAAAACTACTTTAACAGTGTTTCAAGTGGAAGTGTTGTGAAATATATGATGATCTTATCATCACTAGCCAATCACAAGTCGCTTGCTGTGTTATATGATTTTTGTAGCAGATCAGCGTTAGTCTTTTATTCACTAAGAAGGTGGCGCTTCCCTGGCGAAACATTCACCACAGTGATTACTATTCATCAGAATAAACTAAACACAGAACATTGTGAAAGAAAACTTCCTATTGAATTTTCATTTTGGCTGTGCTGGATGTCTTCTAGCTTGGCACACATACACTTCAGATATATATCCGAAAGGGGTCATGATTAGTAATACAGGTAAAACACCACAAGATACATGCATGCATGTACATTTGTTTTCAGGGATTACTGCTGGGAAGGCATTGACACATTCCAGTCATGAGCACATCCCTGGCCATTGTATCATTTGTCAGTATGCTGAATGTTTTGTACAACAAATAAAAAATATGAGTATTTATTGTTTGTTGTATGTGAATACATGGAAATCTAAGATTTTTGGATGAATTCTATCATATCAGGTGGGAGTTGGGGGTGGGTTTGAGCTAAATTTGGGTGCGTATTCTGTTGGTGACTTTAGCTGGAGTAGTATGTGTGCATCGATGACTAAACGTTCTGAGCAAAATAGTGGTGTTCATTGTAATAAGGCAGCGTATTCTATTGCTATTTTTATGGTGGTTTAGGTAGTCTGCCTCTCTTAGTAACTGAGTCTTGGTCTGCTTCCCAGTAAACCAGTAAAACCTGAAAATATGTCACAATATCACACAATATAATTGTGATATTCAAAGTGACCCATTGATCATGGAGTTCAGTCGATGAGCAACACCTGTACTACTTTTATCTGAGTATCAACTGAGAATTCAAGATTTAAGGAAAACAGACAAAGTGAGTGGAAAAGACAGGCAGCAGAGACTGATTTCATGGATGATATTTAGAAGTTGTAATGAATATTAAAAGTCACTGTGACACAATAATGGCAAGAACAGTTCTGAAGAAGTAATCAGATTTTTTCAAACTTTGTGAGGTGGCAAAGTTACAAGAGTGGATGGGAAAATTTCTTTTACCATAAATCTGATTAAATACAAGCATTTGCAGGATTTTCTAGAAAATAACTAAAAAAAAGTAAGCAACGTCACTATTATGCAAATGATAAAGTTATCATGATTAATATGCATAGAATATGTCAGGGTAATTCACTGAGTCAATACCGATTAAGGTTTTTTTATTCAAATTTTAAAATATTTTAAAAATTTAAAATAGGATTATCAAAATGAAAGTTGAAACAGCATATGACATTTTGAAGCATCAGCTGTGTAAATATATACATATGATGGTCCCATGCAAAATATACAAATGCAAAGCTGTCACATGAAATGAAATTGCAAAATTACAAAATAAACTTGCCTTTAGATAAATTAGTGGCACTACCAGTCTTACGCAAAAAAAAAAGCTGAGTAAAATCAACAAGCAAGTTGATAAAATTATATAATATATGAGCAATGGACAATGATATATCACCACAGCTCAGCATGTCTGAAAAACTGTATGTACTTAAAAACTGCTTGTTCTTTTTTTTTATTACACAAAAAGAAACATATACATACATATATACATAATAACGTACATAAATAGGCAATGTATAACAAGGTGACATGAACATTTACAAACATAAAGAAAATCTTTCAAACCATGCAACTAATTTTTAACATACTTAAAACATAGAGCAAAATGCATGATATTAAATATATATTGATAAAGAATGTGTCAGTATTTGCACAACATTTGCAGACATCAGTAGAAACAAAACAAGAGAAAAAATAACTAAATCTGACTGCACTGGTCAGCTTGCATGTTAATTCCAATGTAATATTAATTTTCTAAACCTACAATCATTTTCAGTCTGGTCCAGATGGTTTCATGTTTTGATAGTTTTCCTATTGATATTGCGACCTGTTTTTCAATAGCATGGTAAGTTCTAATCAATTTAATGGCACTGTTGATTGACAATGATTGCTCTTTGCATTTTGTAATATATATATAATATTTTACAATCAGTATAATTTTATCTAGCAACTGATCTGAACTTACATTAAAAAGTATTACTGTAGGTGAAAAGGTATTTGGAAAAACTGAATTCTTTAACCATTTATGAACACCATGCCATAAGTCTTTTACAAAACTACAGTCATGAAAAATATGTAGTAGGGTTTCCTTCTCTTTTTTACAGAAAGAACAGTATTCATTCTCTTTAATACCAGCTTTTACAAGAAATGGATTTAATGCAAGAATTCTATGTAATATCTTAAATTGAAAATATCTAAGCTTTGTTGATATTGTTATTGAATATATATTTGAATATATATTTATGAAAACTGCTGTTATTTAATTTGTTCGTCCAAATTTATTAAAGAACAATCACCTACAGTTAATATACACCATAAGTAAGAAAACATGGTTTTGATATAATTCTTTGTCCTAATTCACAATGCCTGGACTATGCTGTTATTTTCAGCATTCATGGATAACCTGATATCAGTTGCCCATATCATTCTTGAACAAACATGTCTGATGAGTGATCTCAAATTTTGTACTTCAGTTTTTGTGACTAGGCATACCATATTGCATTATTACAGCACTACATGCTTATACACTAAAATTTTACACTAATTACTCAACCTATAAACATGTTCATCAAATCAAGCCTGTATTCAAACCTGAAGGGTGCTGCCCTGCCTGCAGTATAAAGTCAAACAGAAGTAACTGTTCACTCTGATATTGTTATGCAAGGCAAAAAAAATTAATAATATGTTTCTCAGGCACTTTTTGGCGAAATTGATGCAGGCAGGTGCCGTTTTATTTAATTTTTCACCGTGAAAATAGCGTAAAATATCATAAATTATATCTCAGACACTGGCATAGAAATGAAAAGTAATGAGATAATAAACGATGTATAGGTAGACTTGTCATAATTTTGAAAGGATCTTCGAAATATGTAACATTTTTTTCTTTGACGTGTTATAATGTCAACATACAAAGCAGATTAAATAAAACTTTGTTTAATGTTAGTCAAAATATCGCAACTCAACGCTCAACAGAAGCAATAAAAACGCTGAACAAGGATTTATTTTTCATGGAAAAAGAGAACGCTTACTCTTCTACATCTCAGCAAACTATGTCCATATAAACATAATACTACATTTTTTCCCACTATACTCATTCATTCAACAAAAACACGATCAGCTTCATTAAAACATGCACTTCTCTGCTATTGATGAGACATTAATTGTGATGTTTCCACAAATATAGGGCCCTGGTAGGTTAATTAGAGGATTTTGGAATTGGTATTTGAGGATGGCAATCAAACTTTAGAAATGACTCTGTACAAAAAGTATCAAACTGAAGAGAATTTGTAGCCTTTGACAGATTGTTTGTAGCTTTGGTAGAACAAATATTAACAAGGCCTACAGGCCTAATGCAAACCTGTGCATTGGGATATACATTAGGTATAATGCTTCAATACTGGCCCATTACTTTACATGTGTATGAACAATGCAAGTCTAAAACATTTTGAATAAGAAACAATTACACAAACATCACTGCTGAAATTCTGGCATGGGTGCACACAACACAAAAATGATTGTAGTTGGCACCACCAGTCTTGTATGCAACAAAGCTATCAGAGATATATACATATGCCCAATTTCAGACTGATATATCAAACCTCTCCTGAGAAATAAACAGGGACACACACTGTGCAAAAATTATTGTAGGTGGCGCCACAAGTCTTGTATATGACAAAGCTATTCAATATGTATAACTATGCCCAATTTCAGGCTGATTATATCAAATTCCTCTGTAGAAATAAGGAGGCACATACATTGTGCAAAAGTCATTGTAGGTGGCGACACCTGTCTTGTGAACGAAAGCCATCAAAGACACATAGAAAAGGCCAAAATATCAGGCCACTACCTCAAACTTACCTTGAGTCTGATGCATGGGGCTGACCAGGCTTAGGTGAGAAAGGCAGTTACCCTAAGTGAACTGTTACAAATTGCTAGCTCAGGTTACTGCATCGGTAAACTCATAACCTGCACCTGGCTAGACTGAGTGAACTTTTGACCTGTACCTGGCTGCACTGAGTAAACTCTTGACCTACTGCATAATCTGACAGTGGGCAGTCTGCCAATGCTATAAATAGAATGCAGCTAGTGCATTGAGTGAACTCCTGACCTATACCTGGCTGCACTGAGTGAACTCTTGACCGGTTACCTAATCTGATACAGTTGGCAGTCTGCCAAAGCTATAAATAGATCCAGACTGACCTTTGGCCTGTTGCCAAATCTGAAATAGTAGCATCATTGCATAAGCTCACAGATTGGCTCCACATGCAGCCCTGAGAGGCATGACACCCATGAGGTGATCATATGATACTCATGAGATGATCATATGTTACCCATGAGGTGATCACATGCTGCCCATGAGGTGTTCATATGACACCCATGCGGTGATCACATGCCTTGTGCTTGGCTGCACCGATTGAACTCTTGACCTATATCTGGCTGCACTGAATGAACTCTTGATCTGTTGCAAAATCTGAAACAGTCGGCAGTTTTTCAACCTATTTAATGATACAGACACAATCTTTGCCTGTTGGTAAATCTGTTTTCACATACTGAAAGACTTTGGCTAAAATGCTTTTTTTTCAAGCTGACATATTCATAAACTTTTTACCAAAAATATCTATAATAATAAAAGATGCAGTCCTTTCATTGTTAAAGGTCCAATAATTCTGCCAAAAATCATTCAAGTAAACTTGAACAAAGGCCACCTAAACAATTTTGTAGAAGAACACTATTGCAGTCCTCAGTTTGAAATAAACATAATAATGGCCATAAGACCAACTTAAGCTTTTCACTACTCAACCAAAAATCAACAAACTCAATCTATTCTTATATGACTGAAAGAACCATAACCTAGAATAATTCTTTTGAAAAACTGAACGATTCAACTTGACAGTTTCATCTTAAACATTATAAGCTGAAAGAGGCTAAAGTTATGATGTTTTTGCCCATAAAAAACAGGTCAATGTAGGTGGCACCACGAAATCTGCAACTTCAAATATGAGTCATGGTGATGATAGCTCAGGCTGTTTCTGAGATTGTCATTTAAGTAAGCCTTTTTGGACAGATGACTTAGTTCAACTTCCTGTAATTCGGCCAAAATTCACCCAAATTTAACCATTTGAATAAAATTTGGTGATGATAGCTCAGGCTGTTTCTGAGATTGTCATTTTAGTATGCCTTTTTGGACAGATGACTTAGTTCAACTTCCTGTAATTCGGCCAAAATTCACCCAAATTTAACCATTTGAATAAAATTGAGAGAGATGGTATAAGATATTATTTCTGTGAAATATTGAACAATTTGGCTTGACCGTTTCGGAGAAGAACATTTTCAACAGTTTTTTTTAGCTTTTTCTCTATAAAATCTAAGAAATTGCAGAGTTTCTCAGATGGGTAATATTTTAAATTTAATTTCATGATGCTAGCTCCAGTCGTTGTAAAATATTAAACAAATTACCCTCAGTTGTGTCAGTCAAAGATGTTTTGCAGGTTTATTACTCATATAGGAAAATACAGAAAAATGGCTAAGTTAAGCTTTCCATAACTCGGCCAAAAATCACTGAACCAAAACCATTTGAACAAACTTGAATTATCAACATCTAAGGATAATTAATGTGTGAGATATAAGAATTCTGCCCGGTGGTTTTTGAGAAGAAGATCTTTGTAGCCACTGAGCTGAAATGGGCTGTCAAGGCATATGACTAAATTCAGCTTCCCATAACTCAGCCAAAAGTCACTGAACTGAGATCATTTGAACAAAATTCAGAAAGCAGTACCCTAAGATCATTTCTGTGCAATATTAAACAATTTGGCCAAATGTTTTCAGAGAAGAAGTTTTTTGTAGCCCTTAGAATGATAAGGGCATTGATGACCCCCATACAAAAAAGGCTGATGCAGGTGGCACCACCAATACCTCAATTTCAGATATGACTCATGTGACAAACATTCACATATAATTTGGTGATGATAGCTCCAGCCATTTCTGAGACTGTAATTTAAGTATGCTTTTTTGGACAGATGACTAAGTTTAACTTCTTGTAACTTAGCCAAAAATTACCGAACTTACACCATTCGAACAAACTTGAGAGAGATTGTTCCAGGGATCATTTCTGTAGAATATTGGAAAATTTGGCTGAACAGTTTCAGAGAAGAAGATTTTTAAAGGTTTTTAAGCTTTTTCCCTAGCTATAAAATCTAAGAAAATGCAGTTAGCCAAAAAATAAGCAAAATCTGATAGAGTTTTTTAGATGACTAATTTTTCGCATTAAATTTTGTAATGCTAACTCATGCCGTTTTCAAGATAGTATGGGTTAACGTACAGACGACGGACACCGGACGACGCCACAACATCACATAAGCTCACAGGTTCGCTAAAAATACTTCATCCAAATTATACAACTCAATGCATTCACTTCAAAAAGGAAAATATTCAAAGTGATAAATTATGAAATCCATAAGTTTAAATCCAATTACCAGTATTTTCTATCCATAGAAGTGAGATTTTATACATGCTCTGGCCCAATACATCTGTTAATTGTCATTGGTTTTTGTTGTCTCAGTTTTACTTCTCTCAATCTCATACATATTTGCCAACCAAGGGTAAGAACACCATTTATTTTTTTAAGGACAGGTCCATGGCCTGTTGGTGGTAATGTCTATTGAATGAGGATGAAGTTAACCACAGAATAAGGGTGATGTGTCGTTAAGGCTTCTTAACATTAGGTTTTATATGCTCTGGGTTAGGAATAATCCAGAAGTCATGTCATAATTACAGTGAATTTCTGAGGTTATGTTGACATTTTACCATTTTGTCATTGAGGCCATTTTCAGCTCCACTGTCCAGTGCCTTAACCAGTGGGCTACATCCTATCCCAAAATCAAGTTTCCTTCTTTATCCTGAGAGTACTCATACTCTGTACTCAAAGAGCCTCATGTAATTATTAGGCAAACATATCAGCATTCCATAATTGTCATGATAAAACCAATGGGCACTATCAGGTGGATAACACAAAATTTGGACTGTTTTCATGTATATGTGTTACAGTGTCTAGGGCTGTGGACTCACATGTACTGTCCCAGAGGGGGAGGTCTGTACCATTTCTGGTTTATAAAATTTTACTTTCCTGTGAAAAGTTGAGCTATATGATAGTGCTGTTTATGAATCTAGATCAAACCTTTGGCAATTTGAACTTTATTTCTCCTCAAGAAATATATGGCCATATCAGCTTCTTAAACAAGGGACCTATGGGTCACGGCGCTCAGATGTTATATATAATAAAAAAATATGATTTAGAAATGAGGCACATGCTGGTTTTGTGTGGTAATAAGTATAAGCTGTATTATGAGATGTTGTTGTTAAGCTTATGTATGATTTTGATAGTACCTTTGGAGACAGAGAAGAGAATTGATTTCATTTATTTTATTAACAAATGGAGTACTATTGTCACACAGATTTTGACTTGGCCATATAACTTATAAGCAGAACATATAATATAAGAGTTTAACTATTTATTAAAAAAATTACAAATATTGTCCCAGATATAATTTTTATTAAAAATAATAAGAGAATCGTATGATTTTTAAAATTAAATATAACTGAAATGATTATTAAAATAATATTAAAGAATATATTCATGAATGCATTCATGAATACATTTGGAAAGTATTTGCACTGGTATTCATATACTTTCATTTTTTCCTGAATTCCCATTCTTTATGCAAGAAATTTTATAATGGAGTACATATTCATATTCGTATTTAAATACAATTGCAAAGTATTCCCACCATGTCTGGTATTTATTCAGTTTTCACCAAACAATGGTGTTGAGAATCCAGAATGTACAAAATTCACACATTTAAATAATGATCATAAGTACCTGGTTTTATGGCTTTTATTTATATTAAAAAAAAAATAAATGTGATATATTTATTTTGGACTAATTTCACATCAATGTACACACTAGACACAGTAGGAATCTAGATTAATATTATCAACTGCATCTTTGTCTATCATTAATTTCCTTCATATGATCCCTAATGATTAGTAATGAATAATATGATTTACTTTTTTATTATTAAAATTGAACTGAAAAATGCCATAGGTGACTGCATGGTGTTATTTGGAATACGTGACATTCTATCCATCAATACAAGATTCTTATATCATCAGTAACTGCAAGTTATTTCCCTATTAATATAAACTAACAAATTCCTTTTCTATTTTTCTTTAATTTGTTATTAAAAACCAATAAAAATTGATTAATTTATTGTTATGTTGTTGGTTAAAACTACTTGATGAGTTGGGTAGGACACCTGGATCAACTGTGGCTGGCCATAAGCTGCCTTGTTGCCCCAGTATCTGCCTCGCCTCAAGCGTGCATAACTTGCTGAAAGTTCAACAAGGTCAACATACAGGTGACTCAAGAGTGGCTGGAGAGAGCCAAGGTCTGAAATGGTCTCATAAAAACATTAATAAAAGCTACAATTTTTGGCCAATTTCTTTCAGCTTTCTAAACTAAAAAGCTGAAATGCTTATGTGTGCATGATATGAAAATTATATAAACAGAGCTCACATTAAACAAAAGTGAAATGGTCAAAGTTGGGCAAAATTTAAGGTACTAATTTTATATTTATACTAATAACTTATAAAATTTTAAAAATTCTGGGTAATTTTGGGTATTCAATTGAATCTTGATTAAATAATCTTACATCCCTGACAAAAAATCCCTAGGCCAGCAAGCCCCTTGTTAAGGGTGTAAATATATTTCTTGATTTTTTACAAAGTGCATTATGTTTGGGCCCATAACTTAAAACAATTACGCAATACTGACATCATTTCTGGCATGTGCACAGAGAATGTATTGAAAAACATGTATATTATATATGATTAAAGTCAGATCAGTGGTTTTGATATTAGGCAGTATTGAAGTGTAATAATGGGTTTTTAATTGAAAAATGAAGTTTTTCATTAATATCTCAAAGGTATTAAGTCCTAGTGACCAAATTCTTGGCATGGTAGGGAATTTTAGATACATCTAATTGTATGCCAAATTTTAGGAACTGAGAGCTTAAGCTGGGGAGCTGAGCTCTTGCAAACTGCATAACACTAGCCTGATGTAAACAATATGTTACATGGTGCTTGAAAACTTGAATAAAATCTACAGTTTTTGATCAACTGGTTTCAAATTTTTGGTGTTAACAGACAAAATACTAACAAAAACATGCTGAGAAAATTAAATCCACAGTACTTACAAAAAAAAAC